>BLBF01000026.1:9939574-10036737 GCA_015471245.1 Laticauda colubrina | reverse complement strand
TGACAGTTTGGTTGCCACTGTGCCTTTAATTCCGTTCCTTTGCTAGTGGCTTGATTTTTCATTAAAAAAAAAACAAAACGCCTTTGCCCCCTCTTCGAATGCCGTTCCTTCAGTGAGGAAGTTAATTAGTGTTAATTTCCCCTTTTCTCTGCTGTTCCGTTAATTCAAGAGCTCTGGCTTCATTTGCAAGGTGGGAAGCTGCCGCTGAGAAGTGTGCGAAAAGCTTTAACTGCTGGAGGCCATCTTGAGTGCCACCTCGTGGCTGTGCGCCTTGTCTGCCTTTCCTGAGCTGTGTGAGGTATTTTCTGCTCGAAGCAGCAGGATCCCTCCAGGATTCTGAGAGCAACTTTTACCTCGTTTTGGCTACCTGCACTCGAGGATAATTATCTCACTTTAAAAATTTTTGGCTTAACCCTCATAGCCTTATTCTCAGTGGCACAGCAGCAAGCACTTAGGACAGTGTCTGCCTGTGCATGGAGGCTACTGAAGGCCCTTACAATCTTCAATCCGGGCCTTAGGCGTTCGCTATTTGGCTAATTGGATTATACATTAATCTTGGTTGTTCTCTTATTAATATTGGAATATATATATATCACTACTCATAGGAGCAATTACAAACACAATTATAGCAATAATATTATAATAATTGTTACAATTATAATAACTACTCATGGTAATAAACTATTTGACAGTATAATATTTTAATTTCGATAAAATATTATTACTGAGATACGACTCATTATATGTACATAGACACCAGTAAAAATAAAAATAAGAAAATAAAAGGGGGCAATAAGAACTTTATCAGGGCACCCATTCTTGATTCAGATTGGACCCTGGGCGCACCAACCGCCTTGTCCACAATTTATATTCAATTACTGGTATTCTACTTTTAATCAAAATGGCAGATGGTACCACCTCTCAGGCCCCTTGCTTGAAGGCAAAAACCAAATCAAAACACAGTGGAAATTCTAAAGCCTCAGAAAGGGATGCCTTAAGGCGCCATAAGGCCTTACAAAAGCAAATAGGCATACTCAAGAGTATCACAGGGTGCCTCCTCTTCCAGTCCGTCAGTTTCTTCACACCTTCCTCCTCCCCTAGATCTCTCCCTTTCATCCAGGCGCAGCTTGACTTCACAAGGACAACAGGTCCAAGTGTCTGGAACACTGACCAGATGGGCTCCTGAAGCCACATTCACTCCGATAGCCACTGGCCCTCGCCAGGGTGACAGTTTCATTGAGGAGGTCCCAGAAAGGATGAAAGCCTGGACGGAGCTGGCTATTCACCAAGGGATTGCAGCGGGGCTCCAACACTCTGGAATGTCCAGACCTTACCCTGTGGCTACCGACCAAGAGTCCCAACTGCTGAGGTCACTGACCAGGTCAGAGCAACACCAGACCCAGGTACATTGACAGGGGGAGACCCCCCTCCAAGGGCCAGAGGAGGAGAAGGAGGAAGTAGATCAAACCAGTCAAATGGCCGAGTCTGAATTAGGATCAATGTATGATAACGAATCCCTGTCAGAGGCAGACCCCTCAGAAGGAGAAATGTCTGAGGATGAAGGTCTTATTCCTGACCAGCCTGCTTTTACAGGCTTATTCCGGCCACAGCTTTTCAAATCTCTCTCGTTTAAGGCAAAGAACATTGCAGGCCTAAACAAGCCAAAACCATCTGACACACCTAACCGTTCAGGGGAGGGACCAGAGGACATGATCTTCAACCAACTGGTAGTTGAAGCAGAGGTAATTCCAGTTCCACCCATAATTTCGGACCTGGTGCAGAAGCAGTAGACTTCTGCAGCAGTATACACCTCCCCAACTGGACATGATAGGAAATATTTCAACTTGGACCCCAATTTTGCAAAGTTATTGAGTACCTCCGAGGTAGAAGAACCTATAGTGGCTTTAGCGTCCCCCTCTATTCTCAAGCGCTGAAGGCCTTAAAGCCGGAGGAAAAATGGGTTGATCTAGCCCTACGCAGAGCTCATCAGTCTGACGCGTGGGCTATCAGATCAGCCACGGCCGCCTCCTTCACGCGGTCATCTCTCAGATGGCTTCGTCTATTGAAATACGTTCCTTCTTCTAACATTAGGATGCACCAAGATATCGCCAAACTTATGGCAGCTGCTGAATTTTCTGCCGATGCTACCTATCACTCAGTCAAGTTTTCAGCAAGGACCATTACCTCACATGTCACAGTGCGTCGCTTGCTATGGTTAAGACACTGGCAAGCCGATTTCAAACACAAATCCAAGCTGGCCTCATCCCCCATTGTGGGAGATATATTTGGCCCTTCCCTGGATCCGCTACTAATTGAAACACGCAACAAGAAGAACATTCTCTCTTCCCTTTTTCGGAAGTCAGATCCCAGAAGCCCCCACTCCTTTTGATCCTTTTGATCTTTCTATCAGGGATCCTTCTCTTCCAGATGCCATAGACCCCCAGCAGTTAGACCAGGACAAAAACCAGATAGGCCCGACTCAGTGGACAGAAGTAGAAGGGGTGGACAATCCAAAAGATCCTTTCGGGGAGCAGGGAACAGGCCCTTCCGGTGACTAAGATAACTCCTGGGACCCAATTCCCATTGGCGGACGCCTTAAGTTATTCGCTGACCAATGGGACTCCTCTACCTCTGACGCCTGGGTCAAAGATACGGTTAGATTTGGCCTCGCGCTGGAGTTTAGATCCACTCCCCCAGATTCCTTCATGTCACACCCTCCTTCCAGAGACCCGGTCAAGCGTAATCTCATGGATTCCGCTATCCAACATCTACTGGATATCCAAGCCATCCAACCAGTAGCGACCAACCAACAAGGGCAAGGTTTTTATTCACATCTTTTCATTGTGCCAAAAAATTCAGGGGGGTGGAGAGTCATATTAGATTTGAAACATCTCAACCATTTCTAAGTATATCGCAAATTTAAAATGTATACCCTCCAATCAATATTACTGGGCATCAGGAAAGGGGACGTACTCATGTCCATAGATTTGACGGAGGTGTACCTGCACATTGCTATTCAGCCCACCCATTATAAGTTTCTGAGATTCTGCTACAATAACCACCATTTTGAATATGTGGCCCTTCCATTCGGATTAGCTTTTGCCCCCTAGGACCTTCACCAAGGTCCTCGCAGTGCTAGCTGCCCACCTCAGGAACATCCCGGTACGCCTCCAGTGTTATCTTGATGATATTTTGATTTTATCTCCTTCTGCCCATCAGGCAGTCATAGGCACTCAAAACACATTGCTATCCCTACAAGAGCATGGCTTCTTAATAAATTGGAAGAAGAGTCAATTAACACCATCGACACGGATAATCCATTTAGGAGCGATCATAGATAGGGTGGAAGGCAAGTTTTATCTGTCACCAGACAAACTAAATAGCATTCAAACATTGGTTAAGGAGAACAGGTTGCTTAAGAGGGTGTCCTTAATGGTCCTATCAAAATGGTTGGGCAAAATGATCTCATGTATTTCTATTATTCCTTGGGCCCACCTCCACACTAGATCCCTCCAGTGGTTCCTGCTACCGTACCAGCGGTCCGGCCGAAGCAACTCCAAATACAAAGTCAGGGTTCCACCCAAAGTTCTCATATCTCTCCTCTGGTAGTCCAAACTGGTTATCAACAGAGGCTGTCTCTTCAAGGAGCCACAGAGGCTCACCATCACCACAGATGCCAGTCTGTTCAGATGGGGAGCTCACGTCCAGTCTGTCATAACCCAAGGCTGATGGTCCAACATAGAACAGTTGTGAAGCATAAACTGGCTGGAACTTCATGCAATACACCTGGCCCTTTGCAACTTCTTCCCCCAGGTACGCAGTCAGCACATACTGATACTGACAGTGTAACAGCCAAAGCTCACATAAACAAGCAGGGGGGCACACAATCGAAGCAGCTAATGTGGGAAGCGGAGTGCCTATGTCGCTGGGCGGAGAACAACATACTTTCCATCAAAGCAGAACACATTTCGGGTCTGTCGAATACACAGGCAGACTGGATAAGCAGGAACACCATAGATCAATCAGAGTGGCGCCTCCACCCATCCCTGTTTCAAGAAGCGGCAGGACATTTGGTCAGCCAATGGTGGACCTATTTGCTTCCCCTCTCAACACTCAGCTCCCGAGATTTTTTTCCAGGTACCCATCCCAAGGGTCGGAGAATTTCAACTCGCTCTGCTGTCATTGGCCCCCAGGGCTCCTGTATGCATTCCGTCCACTTCCGCTGGTTCCCAAACTCATACAGAAGTTACTAGATGAGAGAGCGGAAGTACTTCTAGTAGCGCCTTATTGGCCCAGATGGCCATGGTTCGCGGACCTCCGCAGTCTCTCGGTAGCCCCCCCAGGAGAATCCCATCAGACAAAATCTCATTAACTCAGGGGCCCCTTCAACATCCGGACCCTCAATAGTTACAATTGACCATCTGGAGCTTGGGCAGAGTGGTTTGAAGAGGGAAAAGCTCTCCAAAAGAGTTATCGACAATATCCTAGCAGCCAGATGCCCCTCAGCAATTCGCATGTACAACGCCATATAGTCCACCTTCTGCAAATGGTGTAGTAAGCTTCAAATTGATCCTGCCTCTCCCTCTGTCCCTCAGATTCTAGAGTTTTTACAGGAGGGACTTGATAAGGGGTTGTCACCTAATACGTTAAAAAGGCAGGTGGCAGCCTTGGCATCAGTTCTCACTCACGAGGGCCTCAGTTCTCTTTCACCACATCCACGCATAAGATCTTTCCTTCGAGGAGCCACAAATTTGCGCCCTCCAGCAGTGCACCGTTATCCCACCTGGGACCTTAAGAAGGTCCTTGTCTCTTTCACTAAAGGTCCTTTTGAACCTTTGAAAACGTCAAGTCTCCAATTTCTCATGTACAAAGTAGTTTTCCTGGTAGTGATCACCTCCGCTCGTTGTATCTCAGAAATTGCAGCCTTGTCTGTTAGACAAGATCTCTGCATTTTTCATGCTGATTGAGTGGTCCTTCGTCCCGATCCCACATTATGCCCAAGGTCAATTCGACTTGTCATAGAGCATAAGAGCTTATTCTTTCAAATTTTTGTCCCAGATCATCACAGGGGATGGAAAGACAATGGCATAAGCTTCATGTGAGGCATGCTGTGCGAATCTATATCAATCGTACAGCGGTTTTCAGGAAATCAGAGGCTTTATTCGTGTCCTTTCAGCCCAATTCTCAGGGTTACAAGGTTTCACCTTCTACGACAGACCGTTGGATACGGGCTACAATAGCAAAAACATACCAGACTCAATCTCTGCAGATGCTATGGGGCATAACAGCTCATTCAGCAAGGAGCGCAGCAACTTTGGCAGCATGGGCCACACAGGCATCAGTAACTGGAATCTGTCGGGCCGCGGCTTGGGCTTCCCCATCACCCTTCATTAGACACTACAAAATTGTTGTGTTTGCTTCTGCTGAGGCTTCCTTTGGCAGAAGAGTTCTGCAATGGGTCCACAGGGACCAGGAGGAGATTCCAGACCAGATGGAGTCCTTCTCGTAGGACAGGCCAAACTTTGGCATGTCCCACTACTGGATACTCTGAACAGCTCATAGGAGAAAGGGCATTGGTACTTTTCTGACACGCCCGTTCCCTTTGAGCTGTGAAGAGCATCCAGCCCCACCCTTTTTTTCAGTCTGGTGGGGTCCTGTTTCGGCCAATGAACTTTTTAGAATGTGAGGACGAGAGCACTTATTTCTCTCGTCTTCGCCAAAACTGGGGAATGCTGAGGAGGAGTCACGTGGAGGAAGAGCGTTCCACAAATCAAGCTCAGCCTATGAATGCAGAGACTGAAGCACCTCCCACTACTGGATGCTCTTCACAGCTCAAAGAGAACGGGCGTGTCAGGTAAGTACCAATACCCTTTCTACTTAAATTTGTTTAGATTACGGTTTTTATCTGGAATAAAGTCTAAAGCATTGATTTATTCAATCTGATGCCCTACAGATTTCTTGGATTACAATTCCTTTAATTCTCAATTTTGTTTCAAGTTGGTAAAAATCTTTAGGAAAGTTGGTTGTTTATTCACCAGCATTAACCCCATTTTATTTTTCCCTTCAAATTAATTGATGTTTCTGCATTGAATAATTATTACTTTTTAAACTGAAGCTTATCCCAGGTGCATTTGGATATTAACCATAAATCATTTTATTTTCAGATAATTGACCATATATGGGTCTTTACATTTTATTATACAAAATGACAGTTTAATAGGAAGTGAGAAGTTTTGAGAATTATATCTATTAAGTATATGAATTTTTTTGCTTTTTTCAAATAAAATGGAATCCTAAGAATTTTTCATATAGAACAAGGTGCATTGACATTATATGTTATAACTTCTGAAAAAATAGGGATAAAATGTACTGCATGGGGTTTATTGTTGTGCTCTTAAAGTATAATAAAATTGGAAGCAATATGTTTGAAAACAACAAAGCATTTTTGAAATGAAAAATTATTATTTATACAAATATGAAATATATTTCAATAATACTTTTGTATAATCACATATAGTTAAAGCAGCAATTTCAGATTAAATTTGTTTTAAGCAAATTCATTTGGAAATATATTCTTAGAACAATGAATCTGTCTAAATAAATATTCAGGCAATATATGCTCAATTAAAAAAAATCAGTATTCAGAACTTGCATAATTTTCAGGTTGATTATATGGTGCAAACATTGAAAACCATAAACTGAAACAATTTCAAGTAAATATTTAAGAATTATGAAAAATATTTTTATAATTTCTCCTTCATTTAATATATTATCTTATTACATTTTAGTGCTGAAACCTGATAATACTTTTGAAGTATTAATTGACCAAGCAGTTGTCAGCAAGGGAAATCTCCTAGAAGACATGATTCCACCTGTAAATCCACCAAAAGAGATAGAAGATCCTAATGATAAGAAGCCTGAAGACTGGGATGAGAGAGCTAAAATACCTGATCCTGATGCTGTAAAGCCAGATGACTGGTAAAGAGAATATATAACTCCTCCCTTAAAACGTATAAATATTATGCAAATATCAAAATATGTTTCATATACATACCTTTTTTCTGGAGAAATAAATGCATTCATAATAGTAATATATCTTGCTGCTCTTCTATGTATTTTGTGATAAAATTGGTTTGTAATTTTAAGGAATGAAGATGAGCCTCCAAAAATAGAAGATCCTGATGCAGTTAAACCTGAAGGATGGCTTGATAATGAACCTGAATACATTCCAGATCCAAATGCAGAAAAACCAGAAGATTGGTAAGTATGTCTGTCATTCTGGAAATTATTACTCGACTCTGATTCCTGTAATGAATTACATTGAAGACACTCTTTAATTTATGACTCTGTAAGCTTTTTAAATTGTGTTTATCTTTTGCTTTATTGGCTGGTTTTTGTTACTTTATATTGTATTTAAATATATAAAAACCAATTACTAAGTTTAGTTCAGAAACTGAAAATTGAATCTTTTAAGATGTGAAAATTAATACATCAAATAAACAGCATTAATTCTCAGCCTTGTGCATTAGATAAAGTTCAGAGTTTGTTTATTTACTTGAAATGTTCTTTACCTAATTTTATGGGCATAAAGCAGTACTATAGAAAGCTAGCATATTTCTCCAAAATTCAATGTCAACCATAATTCTACTTAAAATATCAAGCAGGATTCTAAAATCAACTCAGAAATTTTTGGATTAAAAATGGGGATTTCAAGCTTTCTTAAGACTGATAATGTGAGTATATGGTAATTAGAAATTATTTTAACTGATCTATCAAGGATTGGATCTTAAACCTGTATCTGTAGCATTTGATCTGTTGATTCATTGATCACATGTAATTGAAACATTTAATAATTGCACTGTACATCTTTCTGAAGTAAAAATTTTAAAGATATATGCGAAAAACACCTGCATTCTCTCTTTCAATATATTGCTGTAATGAGTAAGTGAAAGCATTAAAACCACTAGCAGAATGCAAGAGTCTGATTGCAAGATGTCAACCCAAAGGAAACTTGACATATTTTATGTATCATTATTATATTTTGAATTGCCCATCTAGCAGTTTAAAAGCATGCAAATGCAAGTAGATAAACAGGCATCACTTTGGTGGGAAGGTAACAGTGTTCCATGCCCCTTGATATATGGTCATGCTGGCCATATGACCACAGAAACATCTTTGGATAATGCTGGCTCCCTAGGCTAAGAAATGGAGATGAGCACCACCCAAATTAGAGTTGAATACGACTAGACAGGGGAAACCTTCATCTTTACCTTTTTTATCTTTTGAGTTTTGTCTTTAGCTATTTAAACAAAGCTAAAGCTGGGAAGAAGGCATGTTTTCTTATTTATAGTTCCATCCTTAAAAATTTTTTAATGGATATATTTATCTTTTTTACAGGGATGAAGAAATGGATGGGGTGTGGGAAGCTCCACAGATTCCTAATCCAAAATGTGAAGCTGCACCTGGTTGTGGGGTATGGGTACGTCCCATGATGAACAATCCAAACTATAAAGGAAAATGGAAGCCACCAATGATAGAAAATCCTAACTATCAGGTAAAAGCAATAATTGTGATATATTATGTTGATTACTATATAATTTGTTGGGGATTATAATGGACTGCTTTAATTGCTTCAATACTAATATGGGGACAGGTTAATATTATTTAAATTGATGTACTAAGCCCTCTTTTCCAATCCATAAAATACTAGAGACTGAATCCATGAATCCAGGAACGAGAGGCTGGATTATGTAAAAATACTTTATCTGTAGTATTTGCTCCAAAATAATGGGAAGCCTCATATTCTGAACAGTTACCAACCTTCTGTCAGGTTATTAAATGTTTATCTTCTTTCATATGCATTCCATTATTTTTCTCTTACAGGGTATATGGAGTCCTCAGAAAATTTCTAATCCTGATTATTTTGAAGACGCTCATCCTTTTCAGATGACTACTGTTGATGCTATGGGTTTAGAACTCTGGTCTATGACATCAAATATTTACTTTGATAACTTCATAATCTGTTCAGACAAGGAAGTTGCTGATCGATGGGCAGCAGATGGCTGGGGCTTTAAAAAATTGATTGCAAGTGCCAACGAAGTAAGAATTTATTATATTTTTGTCTCAAATAATACAATTCTGTCAAAAAAGCACCCTGAAATGCATAACATTTCAAAATTCCAATGATATTTAATTTGTAACGATGTTTATTATGATAGAATAGAACAGAAAGAACAGAACAGAACAGAATAGAATAATAAGAGTTGGAAGGGACCGTGGAAAGGTTCTAGTCCAATCCCCTGCTTAGACAGGAAACCCTGTAGCATTTCAGACAAATGGTTATAAAATCCCTTCTTTAAAAAATTCAGTGTTAGAGCATTTACAACTTCTGGAGTCAAGTTGCTCCACTGATTAATTGTTCTGTCAGGAAATTTCTCCTTAGTTCTAGGTTGCTTCTCTCCTTGATTAGTTTTCACTGCTTCTGGTCCTGCCATCAGATGCTTTGGAGAATAGCTTGACATACTCTTCTTTGTGGCAGCCCAGGGGATATTGAAACACTGCTATCATATCACCTCTAGTCCTTCTTTTCATCAAATTAGACATACCCAATTCCAGCAACCATTCTTTATATGTTCATGTTATTTATTATGTTGATTATACTCAATGTTTTATATGCACTTACCAATGATGATTTCCTAATTAATCATTCTGATTGCCCATGGATGAGAAATATTTAAAAATATTGAGTTTGAGTTTCATTATATTAACCTTACAACCTTGCTTTTATGCTTTGTTTACTTTTATACAATTAAGGCACTTAAAATGCCATTAGATTTCTTTAACATAGTAAACAAATTTACTGAGACTTGGGCAACTTCTTGTCCCCATGGCCATATCTTTTGTCTAGTTTGATTTATACATATACTCACAATATCAATAATCATCACTTGAATATAATAAGACTCATTTGAACAGTCCAGTTACACCATGCCATTTAATCAGTACAGACCTAGTTGATCAACTAACTTCAGATATTGAGTGTTGTATACTTTTGAAGGAAAACAAAACCTTGATATCATAGTTAAATAATTTCAGGACAAACATTTCTTGAATAGGCTTCTAATGCTAAAAGCTTAGATTTCAATGTGGTGAAAGGCTGTTTCCCTTGCCCTCCTATCTCTTATTTATGTACTTCTATCTCCTTGAGGCTATGGTTAAAGACCCATGAGTAAAGAGGTAGATCTTTGTAGGGATAGAGCTCCAAAGCTTTTGAGCAGTGATTGAAAATTCCTAAGTCCCCTCAGATGGCATTCACAAATACTGTATATAGGACTTGGAGGGAACTATAACATGAATAATTGTGAGCATGACTTCTCAATCAAGGAATGGCTGCAATTGATGCACAAGCTATTTACTGTGCAAAAGCTCTTTAGATATAGCTGTCACATGAGTGTGTGTGTATGTGTGTGTGTGAGTTTTAAATATATAACTGACTTCGTGCCAGTGGATGACTTTGGGAGAAATTTCTGTATATTAAACAGTCCCATTCAAGTCAAAAATTGATTTCCCCCACAACTGAAAAACCAGTAGGCCAGAGATGGGGAACCTTTTATGGCTCACTCAGGAATTCTAGGAGTTGAAGCCCATAAGTGACAGAAGAGCCAAGTTTCCCTACCCCTGAGATATGTGATCTACCAATTTTTGTTATTGATTTGAGATATAGCATAATTATGATAGTGGCTTCTTTATGTTCAGAAGTTTCTTTCATATTAACACTTATAACTGATATAGCGCATGGCTTGACAAACATTTTTGAATAACATAATTTATTAAAGAAAATTCCATGAAGCTTGAGCTCTAAAATAAGTGCACACCCTTTGCTTTTTCAGCCTGGTATGTTTAGCCAGTTGGTGACTGCTGCAGAAGAACGCCCATGGCTTTGGATTATTTATATCTTAACACTGGCACTACCAATAGGAATGGGCATATTGTTCTGCTGGCCATCCAAGGTATGCTATCTTATTTTGTATTATAAAAATCAATAATTTGCTTCATCTGTTCTTGGCTCAAAATATGTTTAGAAACACATTATAGTGGGAGAAAGAAGGAAAGGAAATTGGCAAGCATGAGACATTAAATTGTTTTGTAATGTTTTGAAAATATTAAGTCTGAAAACCAGACATAATTTTAATCCTTCTATTTTAGAAAATGGATGACGATATAGACTACAAAAAAACTGATTTAGCTAAGCCAATTACAAAAGGAGAACTAGAACAAGAGATATCAGAAAAGGATGAAATTAAAACAACAAATGAAAATATTGATGAGGGAGGTAAGAGATTTTGACAATATTTATTTGAAACTGTGATAAACCAGCAAAATCATAGTTTACATTAGTTGCTACATTAGTTCCTGTTGTATTCCAAGCTGGCAAACCATTGTTAAATATTCTGTACTTATTATATATACCCTATATCACCCTTTTATTTGGAAAGTTCAGCCTTCCATCCTTCTGAGGTTGGTAAAATGAGAGATTGTTGGTGGCAATATGCTGGCTCTGTAAATTGCTTAGAGGGGGCTGTAAAGCACTGCAAAGTGGAATATAAGTCTAAGTGCTATTGTTATTTATACACATCCAGAGTTCCTCAATAAAATCCATAATTCCTATATAGCTGGAAGGCACTACTTCATTTCAAATGTGGTGGTTTGAAGGTATTCAGATGTTCTGTATATGAACTACTCCATACATTCCATCTGGAATAGTTGTTCTGCCCTGTATATGAAATAATGTGGAGCTACTCTGAATATGGATCAAACTATGTTTTTTTCCAGGTGGAAGTATAAAACAAGGAGAAAAAAGTAAAACAAATCTCTTAAGTGTTCCTTGGCAGGAGGAAGCATAACAAGAGGGAGAGGGAAGGACTGCTCCTATCCACAGCCATCATGTCATCAGCATTATAAGAGGGGTGGAAATGCATTCAATTTGCCCTATTCATCTTATAAATACCCATTTCAGATTACTTCCAGGTTTCATTATAACCCAAATACAAAATGAAAAAAGGTTAAGACTAGTTACAAAATTCGCTTAATGAGTGTCAGATTGAATAATGTGATTTGCTAGTTGACAGACTTTATTACAATATACATTAAAAGACTCATCTTTTTTGTATGCGTGCCCTTGACTCAGAGTTGACTGTGGAGACTGCTTGTACAAGTCCTTGCAGTTTTTTTGGCAAGATTTTAGAAGTAGTTTGCCATTGCCTTTTTTCTAGGGCTTGTAAAGAGTAACTGACCTAAGGCATTGGATGGTTTTGTGTCTAAGGCGGAACTAGAACTCACGTTTCTTGATTTCTAGCCTAGTGGTTTAATCACTGTATCAAACTGGCCTGAGAACTCATTCTGGAATCATTTACGAGACAATCTATGTGTCCTTGCTATCTTTTTTTTCCTTACTGGATTACATTTAATAATTATTCACTGTCTCTTGGAATATGAAGGTGGTGAAGATGATGAAGAAGAAAATCATACTGCTGAAAGAAGTCAAGAGGAGGAGGATAAATCTCATTCAGAAGAGGATGAGGTGAGGCTTTCTAGAATTACAGAAATGTAAAAAGTATTAGTTCTGCAAATTCTCTTTAAGGTATAAATAGAATAAGATGAAAGTAGAAATATGCTAGATCTAGAACAACACCCCAGACTTTCATGTTTCATGATAGTTGTTCATATAAAATTTAGGTCCATAGGCAATCTGCTCATAAGTAGTAAGCACAGTCAGTTCTTCAATGCGTTAAGTGAATGGAGCCATACATTTATTTTTCATATATTGCAACAACAGTTTTTCATCCATAGTAAGGACACAGAGAATCCATGTATGTTGTCAAAATTCTCTGAAAATTTTAGCTTTTGACATATAATCATATTTATAGCCCATTCATTCTCCCAAAACTTGCTAAGTATAGGACGTTGTATAAAAACAGTTTTATTTTATTATCTTACGCTGTCTTAGACAATCTTTTTTTAGTCCAAACATAATGGAGTCCAGTAAGTTCTAAATATTTTTGTTGTGTAAGTCATAATTAGAGACACTGTTGGCATTGTTGCTGTAGAAGTTAAGACATTCTCCCATTATTTGTGCAATATATAATTGCATAAATCTAATTTTTTATTCCACTCATTGCTTAGCATATACATAGCAATTTGATTTATTGATGTGTGTGTGTGTGTGTGAGAGAGAGAGGGGGATGCTGAAGGATTTGACCACTTGTTCTAATATCTCAGATGAAAATGCTAGCAATGTTATTAACAAATATTATAACTGTAACTGTAAATATGTAAATATTGCCATTGGGTTATATCTGATATATCATATATTTCTTGTAATAAAGCGTATGTTAAAAAATCATTATCATCTATCAATTGGTTCATTTACCTGTTTCCATCCATTTTTCCCATATCATCATCTTTTCCCATATTTTTAAAGTTGGGTTTCTCATAAAGTCAATTTAGCATGGGAAAAAGGATCTAATCCTTTATTTGACATTCCATTCCATAACTTTCTAACTGACATAATTGTTTCCTGAGATACTAGAGTTCTAGTGAATTTAGATTGTATATTAGGAACTAAATACACTAGAAAGCAGATACTTTAAGTCAACATGGAAAGAGTTATTGACTTAATTATGTTAGATTCAGTTATTATTCTACACTCCAGTTTTCCCCTTCTTTCTATAAGTAGTACAAGTTACAATGCTAAAAAAGAATTATAAGCAAGCCATATTTGTAAATGCAAAGTAATTATTGATTTTCTTAATGCTCTTAAGAAATAAAAACATTAATAAAAACAAAAGTAAACAATGTTTAGTTGCAACCTAGATGGATAATAGTGAACAATAACTTATATTGACAACTCTCATGCATATTTTCCTCCCCTCCCCCAGATGAGAGAAGCAGATGAAAGCACTGGGTCTGTCGATGGACCTGCAAAATCAGTACGTAAACGAAGAGTTCGAAAAGACTAAAACACTTCCATCTAGTATTATTTGTTTCTAGTTACAGAATCCAGTCATACTGTTTTAACACTGGCACAGGAATGGAGATTATTAATTCTTAAACAAAGACTGAACTCAGTTTTGATTTTAAATCCTATTTTTCAGACCCTCTTCATCTTGTCAGGTTTTTCATTTTCTTTTTGAAGAAACATTCCTACTTGTTGAGTTATTTGGTTCTTTACAGAAGATTTTTTAAAAAATGCCGATAAGCCTGATTTACTATAAATATTATTTGAAGTTATTTAATATTGTTTGGAAACACATCAATTTTTGTTCCTAGCTCTAGAGAGGATATGTTATTTTTAAGATTTAGAAGTTAAAATTTTCAAAGATGATAAAATCACTTTGATATTTTGAACTGAATGCAATAACTGTGTTTGGCTGTTGATTACATTTTTGAAAACTAATATTTACTTACGTTTTGTTGTAATGTGTGTTTAATGATTGTTATAGTTGCTGCTGCTTTTTGTTCTACAAGGCACTTCATTGTTATTAATTTTAAACTATAACATGTTTTACATTTAAATGGAAAAACATTAACTGTATTTATGTAACTGGTGTACATGAAATTTTTCATGTTTTTATAGTTTTATGTTTCAAGCCAGATTGGCAAAATCCATGTACAATTTACTTCCTAAATTATATTGATTCCAAAATAAAAATCTTTAATATAACCGATTATTTAATTTGAAGCTTATTAATGTGCATATTATTGGAATCATATTTTAAAAGGGAAACTATTTCTAATAATATTAACATTTAATTTTCTGCTATATATTCAGAATTGTCAACATTCAGTACGTACTGTACTGCAAAATGGAAAATCGTTAGAATAGCATTCGAGCTTCCAGAAATTGATTGTGCATTTTCTGCAGGCGTTTCACCTCTGGGTTACCATGAGCAAATGAGTACAACAAGGATCTCTTATCTTTGGGTGCCTACTAACACATTCTTATTTTAAAAAGCTATTTTGTCTCAAGGCTCCTTATTGTAGAACAGTGTTAGGGATAACATTGTTTACCCTAACTGGTTTAGGTGAAATAATAACTATGAATCATAGTTAGTGTATGGTAGAGTGTATACAGCTTTAACTGGGAAATAGCAATTAAAGGAGTGGTTAAGAAAACAATATAAAAGTAGCAAGACTACGGCTTGCTCACTCTCTCTGGCTTTGATGATCCCTGATTACTGCTTGGAATCAAGACTGCATTGCTCGAACGGGAGAGACAACAAAGGACTGATTTTGTAAGTGAACTGACATAGGATATTCTACATGGACTTTGCTAACTGAATACCCCTGAATGGACTGACTACATGGTAAATGAATATTGGACTGTTATTTGACTATGCTATTAACTTATAATGGAATAAAATATATTCTTGATAGCACAAGCGTATCTGTTATTTTTACTATATGTTAATAAACATACAAGCTTAGCTCACTCATTTATCTGTGTGCCTATCTGACTAACGCTGCACATTCTGTTTAGCTTGTCTACCTAACCCTGGTTGGGGAACCCAGGCTTAACACATTCTTATTTTAAAAAGCTATTTTGTCTCAAGGCTCCTTATTGTAGAACAGGATTATTTTATATCTGGAAATTTAAATGAAGGTGTGAGCCATGGTCATGTGATCACAATTTCCAACATTCACTGACAGCAAGGTCAACAGGTAAGCTAAAGATTGTCGGAAGTCATGTTCACCTGAGGTCCCTGACCAGTGACTCATGTGGTCCTTATTGTCATTGCTAGGTGTTGTCACATGTCATACTTTTAAGAAAACATCACTTTGTCACAGAAATACCATCCCCAATTGTCATCATAACTTGAGAACTACCTGTAAAACTATTGTAGAATGAAATGGGATTTCATCTTGCAAAATTTCCTTCAAACTAGCATGAATCATTTTTCAGAATAGTTGAATTTTATAACATTGCCACCAAATATGACAAAAAATAATCCCATCTTCTTATTACCTTTCCAACAATTATTTAAAAATAAATTAACCATTTTAGCAACCAAAATGGAGATAGTATACCAACAATAAAACATACTTTTTTTTTCTGAGCATAATGTTTGGAATAAATGTAATGTTCTTCCATTGAAATTTCTATTGTTCCATCTCTTATCACTGCATTCGAATTCTGCATATTTTGCAGTACCATTAAATTCTGCATATTTAATCATACTGTCCTTAAATATTTTAGATTTTAAATCTTATTTCAGTAGCAATCTATATATACAGGCTACTAAGGACTGTTGGGTTTGGATGTGAATACACATATATTATTGTATGCTGTGTGTTGCTTCAAAGTCCAAATATTTGAAGCAAATACAGAAAGACACATAGTATATAGTCTTCCACTTACAACCACAATTGAGTCCAATATCATGGTTGTTGAGCAAAGCACTTGTTAAATCTGGTGAAAATGCTAGCAAACACTGTTCTGGGAGACTCAGAATGCTGGTGTTTGCCAGTGTTGTTCCCTTTCAAGAAGTAGAGATAGTGTTCACTTAAATACTATTGATGAATGCTGACATTCATTCCAAAAAGGTTTGGAATGCTGGTGTTTGCTAGCATTTTGGCAAATTTGAGGTCTGTTCCTTGAGCCCGTGAAATTTTCTCTTCCTGCGTGAGGGGAAGGGGAAATCTCTCGACATAATACTCTAATAATATACTAATATATATAATAAAATATATAATGTATAATAATATAATACTCATAAGTAATACTCCACATAAATAATACTCTACATAAATGACCTCTGTGATCATATCAAGAGCGACTGTTTTCTTCACTGATGATGTAAAGCTGTTCAATACCACAGACAATACTGCTACCCTTCAAAAAGATCTTGACAATGTATCAGAATGGTCAAACAAATGGCAACTTCAGATCTCAACAAATAAATGCTCTGTCTTACATATTGGCAGAAAAAATCAGAAAATAAAATACAAGCTGAATAGTCAAGACCTTGTTGATGATCCAAGCTCTGTAAAGGACTTTGGAATACTTAATCTCTAATGATCTAAGTGCTAGAGCCTACTGTAACTATATAGCCAAAAAGGCATTAAGAGTTGTTAACGTAATCCTACGTAGCTTTTTCTCTGGTAATATCACACTACTAATTAGAGCATAAAAAACATTTGCTAGACCAATACTCGAATACAACTCATCAATCTGGAACCCACATTACATATCTGATATTAGCACAGTTGAGAAAGTCCAGAAATATTTCACAAGAAGAGTTCTCCACTCCTCTACTCGTTGTAGAATATGCCACCAGACTTGAAATTCTAGACCTAGAAAACCTTGAATTACGCCATCTTCGGTCTGATCTAAGTATGGTATATAAAATCATACATTGCAATGACTTACCTGTCAATGAATACTTCAGCATCAACCATCAACACAAGAGCACACAATAGATACAAACTCAAGGCTAACCACACCAAACTTGATTGCAGGAAATACGACTTCAACAACAGAGTGGTCAATGTCTGGAATACTCTACCTGACTGTGGTTTCTTCCCCAAACCCCAAAAACTTTTCACCTTAGACTGTATACTCTTGATTTCACCCCTTTCCTAAGAGGTCTGTAGGGGGCATGCATAAGCCCACCAACATGCCTACCGTTCCTGTCCTATTGTTTCTTTTATTTTTCTTATACGTACCCATTTCATGTATTCATAACTATGTATATACTTATACCTATTATCTTGTAAGCGACTGAAAAAATAAAAATAAAATAAATAAATAAATAAAACAAAAATAAAACATGCTGGGGGAACTGACCTCAAATTCAACGTTCCCTCCCTTTATAATCTTTCCTGCTGATTTCCCCTTTGACTGGGGAAGCCAGGAGAGAAAATTAGAAATGGCAATCACATGATCACAGGGGGCTTGGCAACAGGTCATAAATGTGAACAGGTTGCCAAGTGACCAAAATGCACCCATGTGACTGAGGAATCAACACATTTTATGACAGCCAGAAGTGCTTTACAGGCCATAAAGCATCGGTTCCAAGGCTGTCATGACTGCATATGGTAAATAGATTACTGGCTGTAAGCCAAGACTACCTATATTGAAGTTCTAAAGCAGTTGCAGTTAATAGGAAAACAGAGTTACATTGCAGCATAAAGCTTGAGCAAATAGGTTAATGTATATTCTGAGATAAAATATTTATAAAAGAAAGGAAAATGGTTGGAGAAATTTTAATGCATTCAAATTCAAATGCTAGGAGAAAGATAGTATTTGGCCTATTGCAAGACATAAATGTTAAAAAAATGAGAAATTAGCCATTTTCCCTGTTTTTGATTTTTAACTTCATTACAGGGATCCAAGAGTTGTGTGAAGAGAATCAAAAATAAATTGTAAGCAGTGGGGATAGGTTCCCCTATAAAGTGCAGGTAGGTAAAAAGAGAGGGGGTAAAATGTGAATTAGATGAATGAATACACCTGCATGGTTGAGAGAAAAAGAGGCTAAGAAAGTTGTGCTAAGAGTGAGATTCTTAAAAAGAAAGAAGTTTAAAAGAACAAAAGAAAGTAAATGAAGTGTATGATGCAGGGATGTGGCAGAACCATAGATAGAAAGGCTCAGAGAGGTATCAATAGAACTAGATCTAGCTCTATTCCTTTTCTATTCTCCACATTTCTTTCATAGTTTTGGCTTATTCTTAATCTGTATTTGCAATTTGCATAACACTGCTTAGGTGACAGAATCACCATGATGCATATATGCAGAATAATGGAAGCCTTATCTCTAATAAAGCTTCACGAACAAAATGCTTGTATATCAGTGTATAGCCTTTATCTGAGTGAGGGATATTCTTTGGGGATCTCAATCGCCACAAAAATTAGTTTGTAACTGTGTGAGGCACATTTAATTTACTCTTTAAATATTTGAAATGAAAACATTGCAGCTGAATTCTGCGCAAATTTGCATTTATATGAAAGATTTTTCATAACTGCTATATAGTATTTTTGACAAGATGCTCAAAACACAGTTAACTCTACCACCTTTCATAGAAATTAGTTGCAATATTTATTAAGGTTTATTTTCCAAGTAACATTTTCAAAGATGCAGCAGAATGAACCAAAATAAACTCAAAAATATTTATTTAATATAAATTCTGAGATAGCACATTTTTAGAACATAAGCCCCCAGTGGTGGATTTGTTCACTCTAACAACCACCTCTATGATATTTAAACTCAGTAACACATTAACAATCCTCTTTAGACAGCACTTTCTCACATTGCTAGCTGTCAGAATTAGTCTAAAACTGGATACAAACAATTCCTATGAGCAAATAGGTACTTGTCAAATAGTCCTTTACTTTTGTTGTCATTACTGCTAACTTAGCTGCCACTGAAGTTGCAAAAAACCAGTGAATCCAAATTCTAGACTTCTCGTGATCAATTCTAAGCAAGCTGTGTCTGCTAATCTATTGAAGGTCTCTAAGTTCAGGTTTCTTGATCATGACCCTAAGACTAGATGATTCCTGGCATGTTCTACATTAACTCTCAACTATTCACAAGCAGTTCCCCTTCTCATTTCTACTTTTCTCAAATATATTAAAGGTGATGTAAAAGGAGAACATTTGAAGGAATTCCCATGCATTTCACCAAGGTAAGATTGCACTTAATCACTGATCAGTTCTGTCCTACACAATCTAAATGTTTGCTTTTGAATCTGAAATATTTTACTTGTATCCCACCCATGGAGGAAAAGGGAATATTACTAGTTAAGCAGGTTATTTGACTTACTACAAGGTTAATGGAAATGAGGAAAGTGAAATTAGTTTCAAACATGTGTTCCTCATAGAATAGCATGAAAAAAAATCTAGAATCTTTCTGTAAGAGCCGTGGTGGCGCAGTGGTTAGAATGCAGTACTGCAGGCTTTTTCTGCTGACTGCCAGCTGCCAGCAGTTTGATTCACACCAGATCAAGGTTGACTTAGCCTTTCATCCTTCCAAAATCAGTAAAATGAGAACCCAGATTGCTGATTCTGTAAAACCACTTAGAGAGGGTTGTAAAGCACTGTGATATAAGACCCAATGCTATTGCTAGTGGGCTTAATTGAGAGGAAAAAAGCATTAAACACAGATATAGTTCGCTGAAAGATACTACCTACCTATTTCAGGCCACCTCCTAAATGAACACTGATTATAATACTGTTCTGAACCATTTATGTCCTCCCAAAAACAGAAATACCCATCTATCTACAAAACAATAGACTGTTGCTTCGGATAGAAATTACATCATTCTTAAACTACTACTAAAAATGGCAAAAAAGACTCCTGTTAGAACCCAATCAAATCCAAAGCCATTCCATTCCACATCTTGTTCTAAAAACCTTGCTTCTTCCAAGTCCATGGAGACTGCAATTTTTATTCTTAATGATAACAAAGTGCCATCAGATTAACAAAAACATGTTCAGTCTGCAAAAATAAAATTGTTCCCTATAGCTCACCTTTAGTGAAAATTAGATAATTTCTTATCAGCCTTATTGCATATATTCACAGAAATGTCATTGTGCATATACCTGCATCTAAGCAAATTGCTTGCTTATCCTGGAAAAGTAGTATATGAGCCTTATTACTTTTAACTGCTTGAGGAGTATCAGAGAGACAGACATTTGGTGTACCTTTGTAGTAGCTAGTGTATCATGTGTATCATGCTCGAAAAACGCTAATTTCATTCTAGTATTGAAAGGCAAAACAGCTGTGGGGCTAAAATGTGATTATAAGTTAGTAGGAATTATGCAGTGAAAGTATATTTGTAACAAGTGAAAATCATAAATGTATCTATTAACTGTTTACAAGATTACTTTTCCCAAGCTTGTATCATCACAATTGATATTACCATGCAATTAAGTGTTTTGTAAACAGGACACACTTAAATCAATTGCAACACTATACTGGCCCAATAAGTGAAAAGAACTTTAAGACATTTTTAAAATTATAATTTATTAATTCCAGAGTGGTATATCAAGCTATAGAGTGTTCTTTTTCCACTTTACAATTTTGCAAGCAATACATTATACACCATCATTTAAAAGAATTACCTTCCACCACTCAACAAGCTAAACTATTATATCTTCATCTGGAAGAATTAGAATAGATTTTCCTGGAGGATGCAGAAGAGAAGGAGAATGTACAATTTTTTTTGAACACTAATAGAAGTCATGCAAATAATTCATTCCAAATAAGTATTTTCATACCACTCCGCACAACGTTATGTTGCTAGCAAATAGTAATACTATAAAACCATGATAATTACAGTACTTGGCCATGTATGACATTAACCATAAAAGCAGAACTGATTTTCAAAAGCACTTGTAGTCAGACTGTGGTAGTAATAAATATATCTTCTCTATGCTATGTTGCTGAAAACTGACATTACTGACTTGTACTCTCCAATTCGTTAAAAAAATTAAAATGTCTTAGAACTAACATTAAAATTTCATAACTTCAATGATGATACAAACTAGAGTATTATGCAGCCTTATGTAATTTAAAATTAAACAAAAGCAGCAGCAATACAATCGTATTTTTTGGTTACCAGTGCCTTACTTTCTTTTGCTTTTTGTGTCAGTAGTCTGAAAAACACTAGAGGCAGACATGAGGTTTTCTATATATTGTCCAAGAACCTGATTTTCTGATTTCAATTTCAAATTTTCTTCTTTAACAGCATCTACTCTTGCAGATAGATCTGTAAAGACATGTAGAGATCTTTAATAGCCAATGTTTAGGCAAAACATTTTTTTTTTAAATTGAAGTTTTTGAAAGTCATTAAAAATACAAAGGCAATTGTATAAGGAAATCCATGCAATAAATGTATGTGCGTAGTTACAAAAAATCCCAAAACCAATCTATTATCAGGTGGAGCACACCAAAATCAGGATGACAAAATAAAAAATATCCTACGACCTCTGTCACTACTGAAAGATTTCTCACCAGGGCAGGTCTGTCTAAAAAAAGGTAATCTTTACAATATTGTGGTTCACAACTAATTAATAAACTTTGGAAAGAAATCTTAAACTGAACCCATAAATGAAGCAGAAGTTATTGCAATTATTTCATAGATTTATAAGGTTGGAGGCCTTCTCGTCCAACATCCTTGTTCAGTACTGGAATCCCAAAACCATCAAGGATGACAATACCCCAATACCTTAATCTGTCTGTCTTTGTAGTAATCTAAGTTACTTACCAGGAGTCAAAAGACACTGACAGATACATTTAAATATACCACATTGCTCTAGTTTCCTTAAAAAGCAGTTTTTTATACTGTAGTCATGATATAAAAATATTAGTCTTAACATTATGTTATTAGTCTATCCCACTAAATTAAAAAAAATATTCAAATATTTTACACTGTTTACTTTCTCTCTTAATAGCATTCTATGCTTAAAATAATTTGGTATGAAGTTATACATCTAAATTAAGAAACTAACCTTCAAGTGTATGCTGCAGTTCCAAAACCTGATTAATAAGTCGTGTTTTTTCTTCTAATTCTATTTGATTTTCAGTCTCAGCAGCTGATAAAAAATACATAATCTTTAGAGCAGTTAAATATTATAACACGCATAAAAGTAAAATAAGAGTAAAATGCATTCTACCATCCATATCCGCATTCATCATTGTTAAATAGATCCTTTCCGTCCTCAACTTCTTGTGAGAATGTTCTGTTTGAAGGGCAGAAAATAATATCAATAGTATGCACATACACAGAATCACCATTTTCTGGCTTAATATTTCAGATGAACTAACACTTGTTACCAAAACTTCAAAATGCAAGACTCAGCAGCCATTAAGAATGTCGAAACAAATAAATGATTCGCTAGCTATAAATGCTGGCTCTAAGGGACAAATAATAGGTATACTTTTTATTCTAGAAAAGTGATAAGAATTCTGCACATATTAAAACTATCCACTTCCCAACTTTTTATAACACCTTTGGAATATACACACTCTTAAAACTTTACACAATTCTTCAAGCAAATATTATTGCAGCCAAAAGGAGCACACCCTAAAATTAAAATGAGTAATTATCTGGAGGTTCAACTCATTTTAAATATATTTTAGGGGAATTTCAGTTAATACTCTGTACAGTATATATATTACGTACAGTACAAGGTGAACCGAGTATATTCACGTTATGCTGTACACAGACTGTTATGTCAGTGTCATACATTTGCATCCTTCAAATTTGTCATGAATGCAATTGTGTTCTCAAGACTGGGTTGGATCTCCTGTTCCCAGAGAGGAGGGGAGGGAGGTGGAGGGAGATGCTTTCTTCAACCCGTAAAGGGCTCCGAAACCGGATCCTAAGCGGGTTCTTCGCATTTCTACCGCAAAGCTCTGCTTGGAGGAAAATCCGCCCTCTCTCCTTCGAGAAGGAAATACGGCTTTGCATCCCGCTACGAAGAAATCTTCGCCTCCATCCCATCAACCCATCATCCACACACTCCGGCCAATTCCCTTCCCATCCCCCGCAAGAGTCCCCAGGGAAAGGAGCGCGCGCTCGACCCCGCTTTTCTTCCGATTTCGTCACCTGCCGAAGAGGCGCTCGCCGACTTGCCCACCTGCCACAGGATACCCACCCTGGCACTCCGACCCCAGCCGAGTTCAAAAGCCGCCACACGACGCCTGCGCGGTCTTTTCCTCGGCCAGCCAGCAGCGCACGCGCCTTGCCCCGTGAAAACAACGAGGAGGAGCGAAATCGGAGAAAAGGCGGGCCGTGAAGAGAGCGAGGAGAGATCGCCTTCACCAATCACGGCCGGAGAAAAAGCCATGGCTTTTCTCGGGGAGGACCAATAAGCGGCGGGAGACATCATCAGACGCTTCCTCGCCGTTCCACTTGTCGGCTTGCCGTTGCGGAGGAAGGCAGCTCCGCGAAGGGAATTAAGAAGGGAAGCGCGAAGTGGTTGTTCAAATCCGGGGCCCCGTTTTTGTCAGGGGTGTGGCCCGAATTGTTTCTCTTTAAAAGCCGCGCCAGAAAACAGGTTTCAGTTGCTCCGTGTTTTGGGGGGGGGCAGGGGGGGGGGGGGACAAGATCAAAAGGGCGGATTTAAAGCGTACGGTTTGTGCAGGAGGAAGACAGAGAGGTGAAAGAAGACAAACCTCCGGGACCGTTACTTTTATTTTAATTCTCCTTCCTAATTAGGCCGCACACCTGTCGTAAGAGCTCCCGAACTATTCAGTTACTCCGAACTGGCCTGAGCCCCCAGCAGGGCTCTGGTCGGAAACGGCTGCATTTTGAATTTCTGAGCGTGCTTTAGAAATCGTCTTCCCAAATGTAAATAATGGCTAGTTCATAGAAGTCAGTTGGGAGGTGGAAGGAGGACTTGTGTAAGTTTGCAAGGACACCTGAAATGTAATGGAGTTTGCAGAAGAAAGTGGTTATTTCGTGTATGGCACAGCATACATGGACCAGCAATATACATTCACGTTTCACCTGGATTAACAAAACACAGTAAAATATAAATGTTAAAAAGATCTATGTTCAAATACCATTGTCTAGCCATCTAATCATTGAAGCTCAGCATCATTTATAGGGGGGGGGGGGAGGGAAGCAGATACTGGACCAGTATATGCTCTCCGTTTATAGCTGGCCATGATACGATCTTCAGTTTGATGTGGGACCTATAGTCAGACTGGGGGGAGGATACTATGCCTCATTTATATAGAAAGTCACGAGGATTCAGGATTGCCCATTGCTCAAGTTTTAGTTCAAAGCCTGGCACATTTTTGTGGGGTCATTTATATGCCTGCCTATGTCTGGGCATTCAGTGACCCATTTGGTTTTCCATTGGGAATCGATGTTAAGGTTGTTGTGCGGATGTTGTGCAAGTGCCAGACTTATCAGTCTTCCTGCTGATAAGTGAGGAAATCGGTGTGCATAGGTAGGGGTGAGTTCATAATTTTTCTGTGTTCTCTCACTAGTGCATCTTGCCTTTGTAAAGATGGCAGTGCTATATGGCTCTGAAGAGGAAGCCAGCAAGTCAGAATGCTTTTAATACATCTGCTTATAATCCTCATGGTGTGGTTGAGTCTGGGTCTAACTTAATATGGCAGCTGTTAAGCCATACAAGGCACAGTATTCTGCTGTGGCGTAGACCAACCCTGGTGCTGATGACCTGAATAATATGGCATCTGAAGTTGCCCATTTAGTTCCACATAATTTCTGGAGTATGTTGTTCCTTGTATTGATTTTTGCCACCGTATTCTCTCTAGATGTACTTATAGGAGAAAGTCTGCTCCAATGCTACTCCAAGGTAACTTGGATGAGGATATAGTAGAGTAAATTGTTGTTTCAGTAGACCTCCTGGTCTCTATATTGATATTTATATTTTATAAAGGGAACAGTACTTTCTCATGTGAGGCTCTGTCTGAACTGATATAGCTTGATGGGTTTGTGACCTCTCACAAAATTAACTCACAACTTAACATAGCTTAATTGTCCTCATAGGCCAATACGACTTAGCATTATATATCTTATTTCTTTATTAAATGTATATGCTGCCCATTTTACTAACAAGCGACATTACCTATCAGTCTTTTCAATTTGCAAATATTGTACATACAGGTAGTCCTCAACTTACTATAGTTCATTTAATAGTCACAACTGCACTGAAAAAGTGACTTATGACTGTTTTTTCCACTTATGACCATTGCAGCATCCCCATGTTCACATGATCAAAATTCAAACACTTAGCAACTTCGCAACTATTTATAATGGTTGCAGTGTCCCTGAGTCTTGTGATCCCCTTTTGCAACCTTTTGACAAGCAAAGTCAATGGGGAAACCAGATTTACTTAACCATGTTTATAATTTAACAACTGCAGTGATTCACTTAACTGTGGCAAGAAACGTTGTAAAATGAGGCAAAACTCAGTTAACAAATGTCTCACTTAGCAACCAAAATTTTGGAATCCATAGTCCTAAGTCGAGGGCTACTTATACTATAATTTGACTAGGCTGGCTATTCTGTTTTATAGAGCAAAACTGAGACTGAGAAAAGGTTGCCTTTCCAGAACAATTTGTCTTGTAATCTTTTTATATTTTTCAGAAGAAACCCCACAATGTTGACCAGCAATAGTTCAACTGGTACCACAATTGGGAATAACAATTCAAGTTATTAAATATACCAGTCACTAAGTGAAACTGCAAGTATAATCCTACTTCAGCTTTCAACTCTGTACAACTCTGTACAGCTTTGTGTACAGAGTTGCAAAAGTATTGGTTGTAAAGTTACTTTTTCATCTCTGTCATAACTTTGAACAGTTATTAAATCAGGCAGCTGCTCCAAACAAGTCACCCTGTAACTCTCTGATGAGCTCATCAGTACTGATTCTTTGCTTCTGTGTTACATCAACTTTCCACTAAAACAAGTGCATTTATTTTCCCAATCTACATGAGGTCCTTTGCAGCTTGTGAATGCCCATGCTAATGCTGCTATCGCTTGAACTGTCCTCTCCATATTGCCTTGCCAGGTGTTGGTGGGGAAGAGAACACCTTCTTTCACAGAACAATTAGTGCTTAGTTGCCAGGCAGCAACATACTGTCTTAGCTCTTCTCCCTCAACTTCATGCCAAAATCCTGCTCCATCCCCACTTGTACAAAAAAAGGGTGTACATTTTTGTTATTTGGGCCTCACCATGGCAGCGTAGAATCATGTGAGGAGATGTCATCTTGCTCCATTGAAGAGCACATGGTTTCTGTTGCATAAATGATATCGACAGAACTGCTACAAGCAGTTTAGATTAAAAAAAAGAGTTTAGTTCAGATTAAAACAAATATACACAGTTAAAATGTTTTTAATTCCTGAAAGTGAATTTTTAGAGCATAAGCATTGATTTTGGAATTGCAAATGATTTTTTATTAACTAATAAAATGCTGCTAGAATAAGATTGCATCTCTTCTCCTGAGCTGTATGTTCTGTTTTGAAAGCCAGACTAGCAGCCAAAATAGATATTTGGACATACAAGTTCAATTCCTTCCAGTTGATTTAATTCAATTCTTTAGGAAACTAAGCAATTATCATAGTTTTTGCACTATAAGATGCATCTGTCCATAAGACACACCTAGGTTTAGAGGAGGAAAACAAGGGGAAAAAAACCTCCAGACGGAGCCTTAGAGGACCACAGATAGATTTCTTCTCATGTGCCAGCTCTGCTTATTGACTCCTGCACTGTGGAAAAGAGACAGAAGAGGGGAGTAATAACAAACACAAAAGAAGCGGGGTTCAATGCTGTAAAAACGATCCCGCCATGGCGGCCCAGCTGCTATTCACCAAAGAACCAGCACTGAAACAGACATTTCATCCACTTTTTTTTGGAGGGGGCGGGGGGGGGGAGTGCGTCTTATGGAGAGAGAAATATGGTATATATGCATTACTGTAGTTCTCCAAAATATAAGGAAAATGTTAGTTTCCTTATTTTCTTCACTGAAATGGATTCATATGAATTCTTCACTTTTCATTTGTGTAATATCTGTTGTTTGTAAAAAGAATGCTTGAAGTTTGAAGTTCTTAACAGGCATATCTTAATAATTAGGCTTTATTTACTAAACAAGATGTAATAACTTTACCCTCTGAAGAATTAGCAAACAGAAATAAGAGGAATACTGCTGTTTTAACTTCACAAATAAAGCAATATGAAATCAGCAGCCTCTACAGATAGAATGTATTATTTTTGATAACATTTCTGTGTATGGAAATGGAATTTCTGTAACCCATATAATTTAATTCCATAGATATCCTGCATTTCAAATGTAGAACTATAGTAAAAGTGTTCTATATAACTTCAGGTTTCTATTTCTTTTCCTTTCCTTTTGATTCTTATTTTTCTAAAATCTAATTTAATGAAAGAATATCAAAATATTCTTCAATGAAATACACTTTCATTTATACTTATGTTTATTGTTAATTAACTTTGATAGTACTAAAAATAACTAAATTACATAAAAGCAGGGTTTTTGGCTTTCAATTAAAGGTATTAACTGAACAGTATTCAGCCATGCATAATTAAAGTTTCTTCACATACATAAAGATTCAAGCATTACTCTATGTATTTAGGGAAGTAAAAGCCCTACCTACAACTAACTGTTCTTTAATTCTCTGCACAAACAAATGCATGAATTCAAGTCTAGTTTATTAAATAGGATGGGAGAGAATTTGATAACATTTTTTTATAAATGCATTTACCTTTAATTTATGTATTCACAGTTGTGTGTTGTTACATTTATGGATATCTGCTTTCCTAGCAGTGGGAATCAAAACTTGTAGCTCACTAGTCACCTGATACACAGGAGCTATAGTATCAGTTATGGCCCTTATTGTCCCAGACAGTATGGAAATTTGTTTTCTAGCGGTGACTATTTGGAATGGATGTTTGGGATAGTCTTAGTTTAGTTCTTTGGTTAAAGCTTGCCTAGTTTGCGAAACATAATGACTCCTAAAAAAGGAAAGAAAACTGGTTGTGAATAGCTTCTGAATCTAAAAGACTCTGCCCATTATTGATAATTACAGGTAGTCCTTGACATCACAATTGGGACCAGAATTTCCATTGGTCAGTGATGTGGTTGTAAGGTGCAATGTCACATGACTGGATCATTTAACAACGGCAATCTCCACATTTCCCATTCCTGTCATTAACCTAATTCCATTAGCTGGGTATCCACCCTAGTCCAAGCCATTCCAGGTTTGGTTCCTCCTAGCCCTGAGTCTCAATAAGGTAAGGGACTTCCTCTTCAGCTGCTCTCACCCACTTGTCTCTCCTATCTCTGTCCCTTTGAGCAGCCTGCATCCTACCTTTTAGGGTGACAAGCAGCCCCAAGAACTGCAGGACTCTGATGAGAGGGTATTAGATTTGTCATTAGTTGTACTAATAGTATTAGTACAATTTAATAAATCTTTATTCTTAGAGAGAATATTCTTATGAAACATCTCAGAAATATATTCAAATTAAAACATAACTATATAAAACATAAGTATACTACATTTACATTAAACAGTAACAGATGGTGGTAACAATAAATAGCATTCAGCTCTTTACTGTAGATTGCAAAAGCAGCTACAGCTCAAGTGCATAATAAAATAATATTTTAAAAGTGCAGCAAACATTATGAGTTCCTGATGGGGTTGATCCAATGGAATTCCACTTAAAAGAGAATGCCACCAGGGTGGGAGAAGGCCTGTCTTTTGTGCTTATGGCTATAACCGAGGGTTAACAGTGGATCTCATTATGTAGGCAGACTGGTTTGCCTAAGAATAATCCTTCAAGTTCTCAAACTGGGTTTTAGAAATTAGAACCAAGGAGTACAGTACTTACATTTAGATTGGATAATCCCCCTGGCAATATGTCACTAATATAATGTAAACATTCCAAGTTCTGCCATTAATACAAACAAACAATATGAAACATATTTGTCTTAGTTCTCCATTCTATTTATCTGATACCTATATTGTCAGCCTGGCGAAGTAGTCCAGAGAAGCAGCACACCCAGAAGTTCTAGCTCTAACTGTTGGGAGTTTACTTTAACAGAATCTTGCCTGTCTCCCATCTTGCCTTTACTAGGGAGGGTCCCTTCTGAGACATTTGCCATATTCCCATTCCTTCTGCAGACTCAGCCTTTCTTACCTGACCCTTATCTAGTCTGTGGCACTTCCACTGTCTCCCAAAATCATTCCCACTTTTGGTTACAATCCACCCCATGCTTTCTAAATTATTTAAAAATCCAGACCATTTCATGTTTGCATGAGAGGGTCCACTTTTAGAAAAGAATATTAAAAAAAAAACCTTTTTGCTTTAAGTAGTCCCAAATAAAACATGCAGTCCCAAAGATAAAACATGCCCACAGAAGGAAAGTAATTGGAATTCACATTCCTGACATGGCTGGGAATGGAGAAGCAGGAGGAGAACCCACACCTTGGGCTCTGAGGTCACTGAGGTCAGGACAGAATACCAACCATTACGAGAACCAAAGTGGATATGAAGGAGTTGAAATCCAAGAAGGGATTTCTTAATCCATCCTCATTTCCAGCTGGGAGACAAGCAGTTGAAGGCTGCAGTGTGGAAAAGTCCTAAAATGAATGGATGCCGACTTGAGATAATCTGCCCATCAATGAATATGGTTGGGGAAGGAGAGCTTTCCTGCACTACAGTGACCTTTAATGCTGGTCAGAAAGTGTCTGTATGCCTACAGAATGGAACAATAAAGAACAACAGTGACTTTAATTGGCCTCTACTAAAATATGGAATGCATGCTTAACCACTTTTTGTTCTTGCCTTTTTCTTGAGTCTTGTGTGTTTAAGTTGTCTGAACAGCCAAACTAGAATTTTTCTCCCCAGTACATTAACTATTTGGAGATAATGTTTGCTGGTGACATCCATATGCATTCATGTTCATAGCTGCTTTACGCTTTTTCAAAATGGCTGAAAATGTTAACAAGATACACTTGCTATTGTTAAAATACAGAGCAGAGGAAAATCATGACTGAGCAAGAGTTTTTAATTTTGGTTTTCAAAATTATCAAGGATAATAAAACAAGAGGAATATAAAATACAATAATTAGGATTATATTTATGGCACCAGCACAGCCAATGTATATCAGCACTTATTTCCTTCATTTAAATTTTTCCTGCTTCTTCATCCAGGTGTTCAGTTTTCTGTTCCTAATTACAAAATTGCAAACAATATTATAAATTCAGCACTGATTAGGGTGACAGAGGCATTAAAAACTTTTTATAGTGGCAGCTTTAATCTAATCCTTAAAGGGTTTTTGGATTGTCCTGTTTCTTAAAAGCTTCACAAGAAAACCACTGCCATCAAAGAAAACTGATAATGAATGAAAAGTAAAAGGACGACAACTTTGTAATTATTGACTCTCACTGTTAGTAATGGCAACAATAGAATTGTAGCCACTGTTGCCATTGTCAGTGGTAGCTAGGCAAAGCCTGGCCTAGGTTGTCCCAGGCCAAATTAACTTTGGTGATAACAGATTTGAAAGATTGTTTCAAATGCCACTTTCTTTGCCTATACATTGCAGTCACAAATACTCTAAAGAATTACATATTTGATTGTGTGTGCGGTGTGTTAAGTATTTGATGGACAGCTGAAATTCACTCATGATTAATGCAAAAAAAGAAAAACAGTGGGAAGAACTATATTATGCACGTTGACATGCCCGGGAATTCCCATCCCTTATCTTTCATGAGGCATTGGGTGTGTTCATTTTAATTGTCTTAAGCCTATTTTAGATATAGGGCATCTTTTTTTTGACAACCAGGCTGCCCAATGAAAGGAAAGTACAGTGAAACATACACAGTCAAAAAAGCAGATTAGAGTTTATAGACTTCAGAAATATTTCATGCATTGAAACTGTGGGAAAGAATGAGTTATTATGATTTGGAAAAGTTTTCCTTATTACATGCTGTTAGAAAGGAAATCCAAAAAAAATCTTCAGAGGATGAAAAAACATCAGAAAGGCCCAAGTATGTTTTGGTAGATTCAGCTTCTGAACGGATGTTCTTATTTATAAAATAGAAGAGTTATCCTTACTTCAATATAAGATTTCTTATGTGAGACAGCTATTTCATGTGGAATCTTTCTCCTAATTGCAACAGACCAATTTGTGGAATGTTTCTTTGTCTTTTTTGAGGAAGTATGCACAACCCAGACTTGTCTATGTATAGATTGTCTTCCACTGAATGCATACATCATGTGTGATGTTTGGTGGAAAGAGGGATGAAATAAATAGCAGCCTAGTAAGTGAATTAACCTTTTTGGAGGTAGAGAAAAGCACAAGCAGTTTATGCATTCTATCATGTTGTTCCAGCTGTCAATATTAGCACTGGTTTAACACACCCACCTACACAATCTATTCAATTCTTATTCCAACACTTTTATTAGAATAGTTCTATGTTGACGCCTGACAAATTTTATTGTTCTCTGTCACTTAAATTTATTGTTCTCCCCTTAAAAACATTTTGTCCATTCTTGCAATTAATAACTATTCTCTTCATGAAGGAGAAAGTCAAGTGGCAGAGTTTAACTTTCTTGCTGTCCATTATTATGAGGAAGTTGGAAGGAAAAAAAAGACAAAGTATATCCTAAATGTTTGTGTTAAAATATTTAATAAGGCCTGGTTATCTAAGGGTCTACCTATCTCCTGTGATGTCTCCCTGGCTGATACAAACTGACAAAATGAACACATTCCAAGTTCCTTCACTTAATGCCTTCTATCAGGAACCAGATAGCACTCCTTCTCTATTGCAGTGTCTGCCTTCCGGGATGATGTTCTTGCTGAAATCTGGGTGGGAAAGAATTCTGGGGGTCCTTGAAAACCTCTGAGGAGCCTTGCCTACCTGGCTGGAATGTTTTACTCAATGTTGGTTATATAATGTTTTTGTGTTGTTGGGTGAGATTTGCCATCTTGTTCTTTCCTTTGTTCTTCCTTCTTGTTCCTTTATATTTTGTAGCTTTGTTTGTTAATTTGGAAGGCACAGGTTTATTCTGGTGTCAGGCAGGGCCAAATAAACAAACAAACATCTTAAATGTACCTGAAACTAATCTTACAAAGGCATGTGTAATATCACCTCAAATAGCAATACTGTTTTCTTTCTTTAATTTGGTTGTGCAAAAGACAGGGCCACATCAGGGCATTTTAATGACTTATGACAGTGAAAGTCAAAAAACAAATTCCAGAGTTCCATTGTAAAGAGGAAATAAAACATTTTTATTTTGGAGAATAAAAAACATTGAAGTTCACAGTGGAATGTAGCTGGAGGATTGGGAGGAACAACTAAAGTCTAAGCCTGAATTAATTTTTTTACAAGTTACAAAGAATAATATGTAACTTGTACAAAATACATCTATTATTATTATATATATTCATATATATACATATACATATACATATACATATATATATATATATATATATATATATATATATATATATAAATAAATAAATAAAAAAAATAATTTACAGGTTTTGTTGTTTTATTTATTAACAGCACTGCAAGGAAAACTTGAAGTTGCAATGCCAGTATCGGGAAAAAAATCTTTTTTTCCATAAATTCTGATCCAACAGTTTGGGTCCTACAGCAATGCCTCTTCAGTGGCATGTATCTTTTTAAACTATTTCAAACTACACTAGTTTTCAGTGACCTAAGAAACTAAACCTTAGTATAGCTCCTTTCAAGAGAGTTCATGTGCATATATTATGTTTGAACATTTTGTACATATTATATTGTACAAAATGTTTTTATATAACATAACATTTTATATAACATATTAATTGTTAGTATATAACATTATATTTGTACATTTTTTATTTTAGAATGTTTTAGTTCTTATATATATACTTACCTTAGAATAAGTCCCATTTGACTAGTTCTGAGTGTACCAGTGTACACTGCCAATCACATCTGTATCCTATGCATTCTCTAATACAGTATGCTCTACAAAATATCTACTAACAATAGTCTACAATATAGGTTAGGATGACTGGATTAACTAGAGTTACATTGTGAGTTTCATGAATGACTCTGTATTTGAAGCAACAGATTTTCAGTTCAGATCTAGCATTCAAACTATTACAGTAAAGTAGTTCTCTGGTTTTCATTTTAATCTAAATGGTCAATTCAATTCTTTGCTACATTTTTGACCTTTTTTTAACATGAAAAATATTTTCTTTAGCCTATTTGCAGATGTCACTTTAAATATTATTTTCCAGTGTTGTGTTTTCCAGAAAAACAGATGTCTTGTAATTATCTCTACTTTGACCTCTGAGACTTATCAAAGTCAAATAGGCAATCATCCAATCATATGATCTATCATTACCAGAGGAAAAGTAATTATAATCTGAATATGTTTGAACATGATTATTATGAGTCTAAACTGTTGTACTTCTGATTGGAATTGAACTGAAAAAAATATCATTTATAATTCAAATCATTTGTTTTTGTAATTTTGAAGAGTAGAGAGCAACATGGTTTAATAATATAATTCTTTAACTGGGAGCAAAGCAGAAAATGATATCTCAAAAACCATAAAACTGTCTTAATTAAAGCAATGAAGGAAAAATCAGAGAAGCCTCAAAATGAGTGAATAAGGTCTCTGAAATAAAGGATATAACAAAATCTTTAATTCATTTTTTTCAGGGAAAACAGAAGTAGGAACATAGATCATGTTTTTGATAAACGTGAATACTATTTCATTGGTTTCCACAAGTATAAAGATAATCCTTGAAGAATTAGCCTATTCAATTAAGTTTTTATATTAAAATTGACTGACTGAATATATTGACATAAGGGGATAATCATATTCTATTCATGTACTATTTAGAATTATTTAAGAAAGTATGTGTTTACTAGCATAAGCATATTATCCTCAAGTGTGCCTTTAGTAGCAGCTTTTTCATTATTTCTCTAATCCCACTTTAATATGTTTCTAGAATCTCATTCAATAAATTAATATGTGTGTACTGTATGCTACAGGCACTTGTACATATGGTCAATTTTGCTACACTGTGTTCTACAGGCTCTTGTATATGAAATACAATGTCATCAAATTAAAATTGCTTTGTCTCAGTGGTTTCAGTGGAAGAGTTAAAGTACAGAATCTTTCAGTTAAATTGGACCACTGATAGACAAATTTAGTATGTTTTTTTTGGGTAGACATATTCAGCTGAAGTTTGTTATACTTTTCTTCTGGGGAATCTGTTTTTTAATGGTTTTCCCTGCATTCAATATAGCTGAAATGTTTTTTTATGGCTTTGTTCTTAATAGTTTTTGCAAAGTTGTATACTTCAATGATTCCATGTGAAACCCTCAATATTGGATGGTTTGTTATTTTGCAACAGTATTGTAATAAATCTGCAGGCAAGCTCCTTTTGACATATCAAGTTTTAATCCATATTAAGATATGGAATCTGCATGTGCACTAGGGGTGAGGGTCATATCTCAATTCAGATTAGCCCATCCAATCCTTTCTAGTCTTCTGTTACAGGAAAAAATGCAGAGCATTTGACTGCAGAGTTGCTTTTATAATAGTGGCCAATCAATAGCATATTTAATCCATTCAAAGCTTTATATAATCTGCATCATATATGATATGAGTTTCTTGGAGAAGAAGTTTAAGATCATCTGCTTTTCACCCTGTGGCCATTACACTCCTTTAGGATCATGCTTTATGTTAACTTATATTTTCAAAGTTTACATCCAAGTGAATTCTCACTTGTGCAGCCTAAATTTTATGAAGCATTGAACTTGAGAGTTTTTATATATTTCTATGCTGATTTTATTATTTTCATAAATAACTCAAGGTAGTGAACATATGAACACACTTATATTACCTTCTTCTCCTATTTTCTCCACAACAACCCTGTGAGGTGAGTTGGGCTGAGAGACAGTGATTGGCTCAAAATCACCTACTTAGCTTTCATGCCTAAAGTGGGACTAGAACTCATAATTTCCTGGTTTCTAGTCTGGTGCTTTATTTAGACTAAATTGGTTCTTTGGAGGATTTTTGTGTTGGAAAGGCTTGTGGGATTCTAGACATTATTCTTAATTTAGATTTCCTAGAAACAAATAAATTGAAACTGATAAATCTTTACTATAAAATTTATTCATGGTTATATATAGGATAACTTTATATAATAATATATAATATATGGTGCCTAGTTGTTATAGCAGATTCCTATCTCTAATATCCTCCTACCCTGAGTTGAAATTAGTACAATGGAACATAGAAACATAGGGCTTAGTATAGAAAGAAAGGAACTGCACTCGATCAAAAGATTTCTGTGGAAATTGGATAGATTCTGTATTCAAACACTTCCATATTCAATCCATCGCTACTAAATTTTTATGGAAGGGCTGAGAAATCTGTTAGAACCAAGCTAGAGATATTATTCATAAATCACAGATCTCATGCTTAAAATGCAGAATCTACACAATCTCTGTCTCCTTTCGATATACAGTGTTATACTAGGATATTATAAATCCCTTCTATTTACTTTCCCCCTCATGACATGTTCTTGGTTGTCACTGCCTTGTCCCCATCCCACTGAACAGCAGCAAATACAATTTATGTGTTATTAACCTAAAAATCAGTATAGGGGATATTAAGCCATTAGTGATTAAATCACATTCCTGCCTTTCCTCCACTTCCTGTGGAAACTTTGCTAGCATAAGAATCCCACCAGAAGCAGATTCAATAAGTGAGCTAATTGTCTCCAAAACCCAAATTAAGTGAAATAGGATGCTCTTAGTTTCTTGTGTGATTTAGTACCATCTTTACTCACAACATACATACAGGCAATGTTCATATAGTAGTACAAAAGGAGTAGGATTTGCCACGTGGGTGTGCTCGTCTCTCAAAAGAAATGATTGAAGACAACAGTGCTCTTAGCTCACTGTTGTAACTGTAGCTTTGCTGAGTTGTATGTATTGTTCTGAAAACAATACAATCACATTTCTTATGTTGACAGCAAATGTCATAGTTATGAAAGAAATCTGCATAACAAATTTGGACACTGGCTAGAAACGATTTTCAGTTTATTGGGAAATGCCAATGCGTCTCAGACAAAAAGTATTTGGACATACTTCGCCCATTTAATTAATCCAGAATTTTAAGGCTGACATTTCTAAGCCAATAAGATGCCTGGGGGGGGGGGGGGAAAGGAGGCTAATTCTTTTGTCCTCTGGAGACCATGATCCATTTAAAATTCACTTAGTACCAACCTCACTCTCTTGTGGCCTTGTATGAACTGCATTTGGCCAGTAGATGGCAGAGCTGCTGTGGGTAGCAGCAAATGTGTAGGGACAAGGCAGGAGTATTCTAAACAAGCAACCAGTCCAGCTCCCTTTGCTTGTCAGCAGCTGGATGCCTGACAGAGAGGAGGAAAAAGAGCAGCTTGGGCAGAAGGAAGGGGAATGGTGCTGAGCCAGCATTCCACACAAAGAACCAGCAGCAGGTTGAGGCCTTTCCAGCACAGTATGTTTCCTGCTGGTGACAGCTTTGCCCCCCAAAAAAGAGAGTGGTGACAAGGGTTCAGAATCCCCAAACCTGCACCAGTCAGAAGCCTTTCTACTTCAGAGGATGAAGAAAGGCAGAAATTTGAGAAGAGCTAAACGTGGATTTGATTTTAAGATCACAATTCCCCAAATAATGCAGTCTAAGAACAATGTTTTTAAGCATGTGTGTAGATTGCCATTATTTACCACCATTGAGCAATCACAGAGCCTTTTCACACATTTTTTCTTGGGAGCTGTAACTCTAGGCAACATATTTTTTATTCCATGTCCCCATAATGTTGCCTTAATTTCACCCCAATCCTCCGTAACATTTGCTTAAGTCATAACTAGCTGGTCTGGTGTGTACGTGTGTGTATTTTCTTACTTCAAAGGCAACCTCAACATAAGTAAAATTCGCTAGGCTTTGCCATCCATTGCTTTGGAGAGAGATCAAATGATTGGGCAGTAGAAGCAGGATAGGGATTAGCAACACGGACATCATATTTCATGCTGCTATAGTTTTCTCTTGACTCGGTGGTGGGTAATGAAGAGTTAGGGGTTGCTTGAGCCAATACAGGTCCCCTTGGCAAGTAAAAGGCCTAAATACAATTATTGAGTTGATTTGTGTAATACTACTTCTCACAATATGATCTTATTTTTGATCACCTGCTTCCATCTGTATGTTTGTAAATACACCTTTGATTAATACCATTCAGCATGTTTTACAGAACTAGTGAGTAAAATTATTTTCCTACTTTAGTATAACACTTCCTTTATTTCAGTAATTCTTTGAAATTACTGAAATTCTGAGGTTTGTTCACCCATCATAGCGTGCTAAGCTGTAACATATTTGGTTTGATTGTCACACAAACTAAATCCAGGGACTGCAATTTTTTAAATCATGGTTTAGTATTAATTTGTTCCAGACCAAAATAAAGATAAAACAAGATAGGACATTTAAAATCCCTAGTTTAGTACAGAATCGATAACTAAAGATTCATGAACTGCTGAATCTTTTCCTTGTAGTCCTGGAACTTCTTTCACATAGCTGTTACTGATTTGATACATGAGGCATTATTACTTCCTCCCTCCAAATCATAGCAGGAAAAATACCAATACCTGCCAAGGTTAATGAATTCAGATCTCATATTGGGAATTTCTGGCTTGTGAAGAGTTGGTTTAAATGCCTGCTACACCTGGAACAATCACCAGCTAAGCAAAAGCAAATCTTTTTATAAACTGATGGTAATCCATGAGCAACAATGCAAACCTTCTCTTCTTTCATTTGAGAGTGCCCTGCATGACAACAACTAAGACAATCCTTTTCTACAGGTGTATATGTGAACCGAACAAAAAAGGTCCACACATTCATCGAACTGGGTCCTAAAAAGATAGAATCAGAATCAAAAAGTCACATAAAAAATAACTGCGACAAAAGAAAATATAAAACTGCCATGAAACATTTTGGCTTCCAAATACAAGGACCCTTTCAGAGGCTACTGTGTTAATATATGAGCTACTTTTCTCTTTTTATATGCTTGAAACAATAAGATGGTTGTGTCGGACTTTCTCATGATGTCTAGGAGAACCACAAATTGCCCACATGATCTTAACTTCATGTGGAAGAAAACTGAGCTGGGTTCACACATCATACTTTGCTATAATCTGATTTATTTGATTTATTTATTACAACTTATATTGTATAATGCCAGCTCCACAAAGACTCCCACTGGAAGAGAGGGAAGAAGTAAGGACCATTAAAACTAAATTTGTTCTTATGTTATTCAGGTATAATTACCAGAATCTCCAAAGGTAAGGGGTGCTTGGAGTTGTAGCTCAACAAATTTGAAAGGTTAACAAATTCTTCCTTCCTGGCATCAGGAAATTTTACATAGTCCCTGCTGGATATAAAATGAAGCTGTTATAGTTTTGCAGGTAGAAATCTTTCACCCCGGAAGAGAATGGTTTGGTGGAAAGATAGAAATAATGAAATATAGGATATTCCTGCTGCTTTTCCATGTAAAGTTCCTGATTTTAGAAAAAAAAATGGACATTCTGGATTCATTACCTAGCTTCCATATAATGTCACAAGTGGCAAAGTTCCTTCTGGTTTAATTGGACTCCTTATAGCTTTACCTGTGTATCTGTCCTTATCAACATTGTTGCTGTGTTTCCATGACATAGTTCACATGATTTGTTCAGTTAGTCCAATGTTTAGAATTCATGAGAAATCATGCTGTAGCCCCTGCCTTATGAAATATTCTCCCCTCGGAGATTAGAATGGCCTCAACCCTCTTGGCTTTTCACAAAGCTTTAAAAACCTGGCTGTGTTCCTGGGCCGATGGCTGGGAGTGTGTTAAGGTCCTGTTACTTGGCTTTACTCTTAGTTGATTAATCATCACGGCTGCTGCTTATATGTATTTATTTTGTGGCTGTGCTTATTGCTTTAATGTTTTAATTTCCAGAGACACTTGGTTGAGTTGGGGGGATATAGAAATTGAATAGACAGACAGACAGACAGAACATAAAATAATCACACTGACTGTCTTCAGACAATGCATTGGCTAAAAGGTGGTTGGCTAGTTTATGGTGCAGTGTCTTGTCAGGACATAGTTTCTACCTGAAATGCATGGTTTTTAAAAAAAAATTGGCTGTCATAAGAACACCCAAAATGCTGACTCAGGCCTACCATCCATCTAGCTCAGCATTCTTCCTTCATATAATTGATGGGGCGGAGATAGCACAGGCATGCTGACAAGTGGGAAGGATGTTAGGTTGGGCTTCACCATCAGTGTCTGATCATCTGGAATGTAATGTTTCTACAAAGGAAACTTGCAGACACCATGAAAACGGCGTGCCAGATTGATGGTGTAAAGCAGTGTCAATCTAACTTGGCAGCCAGTACCATAGAAAAGGCATATGTGCACATGCCATTCATATAAATGATACTGGTCTAAAGCAAAGGTAGCTCCTGGCCAGGCAGGCAAGCTGCCTTCCCCACTTAACACCTCTCTTGGTGCAGTACAGCAAACCTAGGGACTCCTGGCTTTTGTTTTCTGAAAGTTTTGGAGAGGTTTTTCCACTGCAGCCAAGCTCAAGAGTAGAGGGGGGAGAGATGGAACTGCTCTCTGGGCACGAAGATGTTGCTTGGACTGATCTCAGACAACTCTGAACAGCTGGTGATAATTATGGGCTGCAGCTTCAGAGGAAGTTGCTGGCTGTGGGGAGTGTGCAGAACTTGGCTGCAGCTCAGCTGCTCTTAAGGGTACAGCCAAGAGATGTGGGAGGCAGAGCAACAGGGAGAGTAAAAAGTCTAATTATCCCTCTACCACCAGAACCCGCTCCCTTGTCGAATCATTACGTCTTTGTGAGAGACCCTCAGTATACATGGAAAGGGCCACGTTGAGCTGCCAGGAATTCATAGCACCAGGCAAGGAAAGTTAACAAGGAAAGCAAAACAAGAAACACACAAAAGAATCTGACTCCATTTGACAGTCTTTTGTTGTTGCTGCTGCTGCTGCTTTCTTTCTGGAAAAAAAAATAGTTCAGCAATTCTTAAGAGAAATAATTATTTTATATTTAGGATGATACTGGAATGGGAGCTTTTGGCTGTAATATTTTTACTTCATGGTAAAAAAAAAAAGCTGGTTTATTTATTTGCTATTTTAATTCACAGCAGGAATCCTACAAACTTGTTTTTCTGAGCCAAGAATGTTCCTTAGGTTTACTTATCTTTCAAACCACTCTTTCCCCACAATTTCCCTGCTCATTCATTTGGAATTTTGCTAATCTGATGTCTCAAAATATAACTGCTTATAGTTTTTTTTTCCAATTTGGTGTTGTTTTTATGAAACTCAAATGAGGCCATGTTTTTGATTGGATTTGGGTGGACCAAGCCTCCAAGTCTCTCAAATCAGTATTTCCAAAGGAAGGGTTTGTGAGTGTTGCTTATTTCTGATAATTCAAGTGCTGTTTTAAGTTGTTTTTGGATTATTAAACTTGTCAATACTGTTAATAACTGAAATAAGGATTAATAATTGATTAAAAAATAAAAATATGTAATTGGGAGTGCCACTATTACATTTTTTTAATGTATGTATTATGCATATGCTTTTTAGTACTTGTATTTAAGAACAACAAAATAGACTTTTTACTATAAAATAGATTATTCTTCATTCATAAAAGTTTATCATTAGTAAATGTGGTGTTTTAAGTTTGATGTTTATTGAGATGCTTTTAGAATCATATAGCTGGAAGGGATTGTGGAGGTCATTTAGTCCAGCCTCCTGCCCAAAGTAGTTCTTATACCATCCTGGACAAATGGTTGTCCAATCTTTTCTTGAAGACTTCCAGCGATGGATTACTCAAACTCTGGGAGGCAAGGTGTTCCACTGATTGTTCTTTCTGTTTTAGCTTTCTTAATCTGATAATATTTTCACCTTTAAAGTTTGGGATTATTTTCTGATTGAAATACATTGTTCCTTTGAACACTCTGGTGTCATATAAGCACTGTCATTACTCATTAGTATAAATGTTTGATTTCACTGATTTTATTTTACATTGTATTTTTCTTTGTTTTCATCACGGTGTTTTGAAAAGAGAATTCTAAATTTACTAAAATAATATGGGCCCCGGAGTAGAGAAACCAACCAACAACCCTACCTTTTATAAAGATTTTGGCTTTTCTTTTTCTGTTTTATTGCATTGTTGCTCATTCATATAAATTCTATTGTAATGTTAGACATATTAAGTAATTTATTCAGTAACCTGGAAAATGCAAAGTGTTCAAGCAAATTACCAGAGGACATAAGAATAACATGTTTAGTTTTTTTTAAAAACCCACTCGTTATTTCTCCTTAAAAGCTCATGCTCACTCATATTATAACATTTTGTCTGTTTTGGATGGTTAGACCCTGTGGGAAAAGATTGACACAGCTCAAATCTCAGCTAGGTGAATGACCAGCAGAAAACATCACACATGCTGGCTGAGTATACAAGTTTGCAAGGAAAACAGACTTTTGTCTGCCATTCTTGTTGTCCTTCAACACATTTCTTTTCAGTGATTCCTAAAGCCTCACTGCTAGAATATGTGTAGCATTCAATAAATGCATTGTAGCCATCTCTAAAGGTTTACCCAGCAAACAGTAACAGAACTCTTATATTGCACCAACAATTCACAAAGAGTTGCTTTGAAGGTTCTAGGTGAAACAGCTGGAAGTATCTTCTAATCTTTCACACAAAAGATTAAAGCAGCTACTAGATCATAAAAACAACTGGGTCAGGGCCTGTGTTATCATGCTGTTGAATGTGTGAAATAAATAAGAATAAAAAGCTAAAGTCAAATGTGACTGAAGCTTATGAACTGGCCTGCACATTTTTTGCTTGTACAAGCATGCACACACACACATACACACACACACACACACACCATTTTGTAGATTCATTCATAGTAAAAATTGATTGCAGAAAAAAATGAGCCTTGATTTTGCAGCTAAATAAAATTCTGAATTACAGGAGCTATATGGTAAACCATTGCCTGGCAAGCCAGAAACAAACCAGACTATTTTAAGCAGAGTAACCATAACTAGTTTGGTCAACGTTTATTTTCCTTTGATTGTTAAATGTTAGTGAACTAGAGGTTCAGACAGGGAATAGAAAAAATAATAATAAGCGAAGAAACCACAAATAATTTATTCCCATTTCACACCTTGCTAACATATGGTTTCAAGCTATCTAAAGCATGGCTTTATTCATTAACTCTGCATACCCATGATTACATTATTGTGACATTGCACTTAACAAATGCAATTCTAACCCACCCCAGTCCTGATGGAGTCTGAGCTAACATACATGAGTTACATAAAATACAATAACATTAATGTAATTATATTCCAATCAAATTCTCTGCTGGGGTTTACAAGCAGCTTGTGTCAAAGGCAAACAGAATAGCACTGCCTGCATTTGTTTCCAAAATGTAAGGGTTTATGTCTTGAGCATACTCATTCTTCTGGGGGCATAAATTCTATGAATTGAGATTTAGTTTAGGGAAGAGCTATCTTATCCACACCTTGCGTATTTTGCAAGAACCAGGGATTACTGACAGGCCCTCCCTTGATCAAACCAGTTAGGCAGATTCAATTCTGGCAAGGTGTTTCCCAGTCTATCCTTATGTTGCTTTCAAATTAATGGCAAGCACTTTGAATTGGGCTCAGAAGTCCAGTGGCAGTGCAATAGTCCCAGCATATGATTATTTTATAGGATACAGGCAAGCTTGTCCTGCCAACAGTCTAGCAACTGCATTTTATATCATCTTTAGTTTCAGATCATCTCTAAAGACAGCATTGTGTGAAGTAGCCCAACTTTGTGTCAAGATATGAGTTACTTCCACTAGGGCATTCTCTAGTGCAGGTAGGGCCATGAATGAGGTATTAACTACTTCTATTTGTTTAAGCAAAAGGATCCACAAATCAGTGCCACCTCGTCCAGGGAGAGTATCACCCTGGCCATGGTAACCACTGTACTTATTGTAACCAGCTTTTCCATTTGTTTGATGAACAACAGTTCCCTCTTGGATTATTTTTTTATATTGATTGCATTCACCCTAAATAATTCTAATTGCTTTGGTAGTGGGGCATTAGATTGGTATGGGTAATTTTATGGTAGACTTGAGTTTCTAATTTGCCATCACTACCTCTGCTGATGAGGATATCTAGAAAGGGGAATTGTTTTCTTCTTTCTGTGTGAATTTTATTCCTTTGAAGATGTTGTTCATAGTTTAGTTGGTCCTGGTCATACTTGGTTGTATTAATCTCATTTGCTAAACCCTAAACAAGCAAAACTTATTTTACATAGTATGTTGTAGAAGCCTAATCATGTTACCTGAAGAGTCAAATATTTGTTCTATTCCATGTGAATTCATTGGTACAATGCAACCTCCAGATGATTTGAGTCAGAGGTCTTTCAAACATGTTCTTCCCTATCATTATGAGATATGGGGTACAACCTATCTCTTAGCAGAAAACCTTCATGTTAGGTAGTGGCCATGGTCCAGTTATCATATCTTAAACCAACCATTCAACTTCAAAATTCTTCATTTTTCCCAGCAATGACCTTCAATTGAAAGTATGGACAAAAGTATCACCTGAACTCATTCCTTTTTTGTCAATTCTGTTAGGAATATGAGTCTCCTAACCGGTATTTGGGTTAGAAATATATAAAACAGGATAAACATTTTAATACTGTCTTTTTAAGGGAATGCAAGAGCATGCAATTGGGTGTGGTTTCTCAAATGGCCTTAAGATGGAGCCAGAAACCTGGATTGTATTAGTATGAGTCTCAGAAGAGAAGAGAGTGTATCTTTATTTCCTTCTGTTGGAAAGTATTGCTGTTGCTCCATTTTTCCTAATTGACTGATATTACTGGATTTAATGTAAGTCTGATACTTAACTGTTTTTGACACTGGACTTTGTTACTGGAATATCCCTGGATTGAAAAACTGACTGATTAACCTGTGAATGACTTTTGGACTGGTTATTTTGGACTTTGCTTGAACCTTTCTGGAAGTAAAAACCTACATTTACTGTGCAGTGTATCTGTGTACTGTGTGTGTATTATTCCAACACTACTCTCTATACATCTCCCTGTTTGCGCTCATTCTCCTAATGGGGAATTACCTCAACAAACTCCCTATAGTCTCTGGATACAGTCTCCTTCCAATCATATCTATCAGCCCATCAGGTTTGGCAGGAAGGACATGTTATGGATCTTACCCATGAAGAAACATCACCTGATGGAACCCAAGAGGGTTTCTACCCTTTCGGCCACAGTACCCGTTCTTTGGAAAATCATTTCCCCTGAAGTCAGATTGCCCTCATTTTGCTGATATTCTGGAAAACAGTTTTGCCATTTGCTCTTGGGATCAAGTAACAGGGATGGAGCTTGAAATGGCTATATTGTTAGGAAACCTGAGCATGTTGTTATACATATTGTGATTTTTAAATATTTTTTTAAAAAAATGTTTAATTATTTTAATGTTTTAATGATTTTTATTGTGTTATTTTTATGTTTTTAATTCTTACACTGCTCAGAATCACATATGGGAGATGCAGCTATATAAATTTATTAAATGAACAAACAGACTTTTAAGGCATTCCCTAGCATTGTCATTTGTTGCAACATGAAACAAACGGTGTAACAGTCAGTAGGTTTGAACAGTTGTATAAACCTTTCCATCACATCCTGGATCTTTACACCTGGGAGACAGCACACTTCCCTTTGTCAAGCAGACAGTTCTTCAATGAATATTGAATGGAATTGAAGACTAGACTAGATTACAGAAGAGAAGAGATGAGATTTGGAAGGGAACTTGGAAGTCTTCTAGTCCAACTCCCTACTCAGTCAGGGAACCCTATACTATTTCAGACAAGTGAAATATTATAGGGTCCTATTCCTCATTTCCAAGTTTTTGGAATATTGCGGGAGGGGGGGATCTTATATTAAGATACCTTCCAAGAAGACCTGAAATTGATTGTCCAACTCCAGTGACAGGAACTATCTCTTGGTTGCCTCTGAGTTATGTTCTGCCAGTTCTTCTCATATAGAACTTCTGTTTCTTTTTACTAGTGTCCTGTTTTAGAAACATCTTTCTATGTCCAGAAATTCTTAATCTTCCCTGATGAGTTTCAGTGGACCAGATATGTCTCCAGACTTCCCTTTGTTCAACAACACAATTAATTTGCACTCAGTCCAGATGTTACTGGAGTTCTTCTCATGTAGCAGCAGAATACTTGGCACATACCTGGAAGTTAACACAATACTTGCTTCTTTATCCATGTCCATGTGCCTTTTGAAGATTATACAGCTCCAAACAGATGCTTTCTTTGTACATTCACTTGTTTTTCCTAGAAGAGCAAACTAATCAAACAAACAAAAACCTCAAACACACAAAACCGAAATAAACAAAAGTGACTCGTATGCTAAAGACAAAGAAGGAGAAAAGTTAATAATTTTTAATAAAGTTAATAAATTAATAAAGTTAATAAATTTATTAAGTTTGGGACTGAAAGATTGAGCTGATGAGATAAAGTCCAACTTCTTGCTGTTCCAGGCTTATTTTCGGCTTATTTTCTGGAATACTTCAGGAATATGCAAATCATCTCAATAAGTCAGATCATAGACTGATGGATGTGGTTGATGAGAGAATTCTGCTCACTTCCCAGAATAGAGAATGCAAATTGTCCAAGGTGTTAGATAAGTTACAGTATAATAGAAGAAAGGGGAATGAATTCTCAGCTGGAGCGATAGAATGAATTTTGCTCTAATATTATCTATCCATCATTATAGGTACTAGATTGAAGATGTGAAAGATTCATGTTGGAAGATGTGAATAATATAATTTAATGACTCAATGTCTATCAGAGATAGCTATTGAAACAGCGAATGCTGGTTTGTCATTATCAGTTACTTCTGACTCTTCGTGACTTGTGATTTCAACTAGTAAGAGATGATTTGTTCATCTTGTGTACAAGATATTCTTAGACATGTTCTTTAGTATTACAATTCAAAAGCATTTTTTTTCTTTTGTCTGCCTTTTCTGATAGACTAGCTTTTATGTTAATGGCAAGATTCTTGTTGGCAGTGCATTGCCTTTGTACTTTAATACTGGCTTTTGGGGGCGGGAGAAAATAATGATTTGAAATCTTCCTCCACTTTATTGTCTTATTAACTTTGCTGTTTTTCTATGCTCATATATTTAAAGAATATAAATTATTCTTTTTTAAAAATATGTAAAAATTCAGCAAAACAACAAACTTTTTTCAGCTGATGTCTGCTTCAAGACTGGAATCTCATGAAAAACATTTTAATCATTTTTCACTAATCAACAAGTTTAGTTAATTCATGTTTGTTTATACACTTATGTATGTATAGATAATGCTTATAAATTTTTCAGAGATGATGCCATTTCCCAAAAAAGATGGGTAATCTTAAAATTAATATATTTATTGTGGCATAATCTATTTGTTTGCCTTTGGTTTTGCTCATCAGATTAACAAGGTCGTCCTCCAAATCATTTTCAAAGCACATATAGCATTGATGGATAACTTCTGGAAATTGCTTCCAGAGATTCCCCTTAGCCAAATTAAGAAATTAATTGACTTCAGTTGTTCAGTCTGGCTTGGGTTAATTTACAAAACTTGATATCATATCTATGTTGATATCATACTGAGATATGAGCCTAATTATAAAGAACAATCCATATTTGCTATTTTGCCTAGATGCATATTAAATCTATGACTGAATTTACACAGCACACAAAATCATTATATCATTTATTTGATTCTCATTTACTGTGCTCTCCATTATTGTTTATAAGCCATGGTTTATAGCTTAGTATTTTGTGTGTTAACCCAGGCAACTATGATTTATGCAATAAATCATTGTTTAAAAAAACTACAGGGTAACACTACATTTGTATAGTCTACATCAGGGCCCCTCAAATTTGGCAACTTTAAGACTTGTGGACTTCAACTCCCAGAATTCTGGGAATTGAAGTCTACAAGTCTTAAAGTTGCCAAGTTTGGAGACCACTGATCTAGACCAATGTCAATCTTATATAAATTAGTTGGAAGGCCTCCCCAAAATTTAGTTATATGCTAGTTTTCTCCTAAGATATTAAAATTATTAATGCTAAAACTTACGTATTTACATTTTAAAATTTTATATTGTTTTTTTATCTGACTATAAGTTGCCCCAAGTTACTTGATAGCAGTATGGATGGCATATGAACAATAAAATAAAATAAAATAATTGATGCTTCTGAGTTCCAAGCCTAATCCCCATATCATATTTTGGAATCATATATGAACTCAGTTACTTATCTTTCTTCTACCATCTACCTTTGGCAATATGTATTTTTGATAACAGGACCAAACTTGCAGGATTCTAAATAGGATTTCAGATTTGTATCGTACCTGGTATTTCCTTTAATAAAATAATGGTTCTAAACAACATATGTATTAAAGAAAATATTGATAGTGTGAAATATTAAATATGTAATACTGTATTATATTTCAACAGTTACTATGTATTATCTGTTGTCATTTATTACTCTGCTTTATTACTCTACTTTCTACTTTCTGAAGGGTCATACATATCCTAATAGTCTGCTCATTCAATAAAAGAAAGGTGCAGAAGAAACCTCAAGGACAATAATTAATTCTGACATTTCAGTTTTTGTTGTTGCTGTTGTTGTTCAGAGATGACATACTATCTTTCTCAGCAATTGCCTGCCTTTGTCTTACACATCTAAGGCTTAAATATATTCATAAACCTATGCTAACACAAGACTAACCACTTGCAGGTGAATATTTAATAAGATTATGCTTTTGTACACAAATGCTTCTGTGGCAAAACTATTTATGGAGGGTTGAGACTCAGCAAGTCCCCTAGCAGAATGGCATTTGAATTTTCAAAAATGGCAGGAATAGTGACACATGGAAACGGTAAAGGGGGATAATATTTCTGTATGCTTTATAACAGGGGTGTCCAACATTGGCTACTTTAAGACCTGTAAACTTCAACTCCCAGAATTCCTCTTTACATGCCATTGTTTTGAGAGATGGAGAGCATGGATGCATTTCTTAAATCCAGCTTCAGGTGGCTTTCTGGCCACAGTGCAGATCTTTATTGGGAATTGAGACTTCAATTGTTTCTTGTCTCAATTAAGTGGAAATTAACAACTTTTCAGGCCATTGAAGACAGGTGGGTGCTGCAGGATCGTTGCCACATAATGGGGAGAGGGACTCATCCAAAATATTGTTTGGAATTATAAGACAGGCCAACATATTATTTATTAAAAGGATTAAAGCAGACAAAATTTGTGGTCCCCCCCCCATATATTCTTGCTAGTTTAGTGATTTTTATATATTATTTTATATTTTGAAACTGGACTGATTTCTTTTTTTTCTTGTCATTTATTCTTCTCTCCTTTTTGATTCTTATAACATGTTAAGCTAGAGACTCCTTTTTAGTTATTTTTTAATTTTTTTTCCTTTTTAGTTAATCCTTATTATATTTTGCCTGGAAAAGGAGAGGGGGAAAGTGAAAGCTAAAGAAATTTTGTAGCACTGACAACTAGAGGCTTGGAAATATTCTGTTTTTTCCTTACGAGACAAAGCTGAGAAAGAATTGAGACTTCATTTCAAGGACATTGCCTGGTTGATTAGATAGAGGGAAGAGCATGGGAGAATATTATTGCAGGTGCTCTTCTGGGTTTCTATCAACAGCTGGAGTCTGGCGCTGAAAGCTAGGAAAAGAAAAGGTGATAAGTTTTTTGGAGAAGAGAGAAGACAAATAAGAGCCTTGGACAATTAAATAAAGCGCAGTGTACTCTTTTTATTTTTTTCTAAGCTGCACTATCCCCCCCTCATTAGTTTATTCTTTTTTTTCTGGTAATAGACATTTGGACTTTTGGCTTTTTGGAATATGGCTTTCTGGAGCTTGTTCACATTTCACATTGGTTTCTTTTTGGTCCATTTTATATATCTTTCTATATTTGAGATCTCTTAATTGGATTAAGGTGTTGAAGAACCTAAAGAACTTTTTCTTTTCTTTTTTTTATTAACTTTTTCTTCACCTTTTTGCCTTCTTTGGGACCTCTCAAGTTTTCTTTTTTAGTGTTTGTTTAAGATGTTTTTATGTTTTTTTTTAATTTTTTTTCCTTTTTCTTCAATTTTGAATTTTTAACTAATCGATTGAATTAAGTCATACAAGAGCCTGAAGAACTATTGTTGTTGTTGTTTTAACTATTTTTACTTGGAATTGTAGCTGGTTATTTTACAACTGCATTAAGGTCTAGAAGAATATGAAGATTTTGAATTTTCAAAAATGAATAGGAAGTTAACAGCTCCTGGTTCTTCAACATCCGCTTCCTCCTCTCCACCATCTGGAGGACAATGTTCAATACAGATAATGTTAAAGCAAGAAAAAGAACAAGAAAAAGTGACCCTGCAGATGATTATGCAAGGAATTCAAAATATTCAAACAAGATCAGAGAATATTGAAAAAAGAATAGAGAACATTGGCAACACTGAACAAAGGACAGAGAAAACTGATGAAAAAAGTGGAAAATATCCAACAATTGATGATGAAGTATGATGAGAGGCTCCAAGAAATTGAACAAGAAGGTAAACAAAGAGACAAGAAGATTGGAGACATTGATAACAGATTAACTGTGGTTGAACAAGACAAAAGTGGTATGCTGAGATGGGAGATGGACAGATCAGAATTCTATCTTAGATTTCAAAATATAGAGGAAGAAAAAGGACAAAATTTAGCTGAGATAATGACAGAAATTCTGGTGGAAGCCTTGGAAATAACTCAAGAATAGATGAGGTTTATCGAGTCTTTACAAGATATACGATGAGAAATAGTTTACCAAGAGAAGTTCATATCTGATTTACAAAGAAAGCCATTAAAACACAAATATTGCAAGTGGCAAGAGAGAAAACATTGAAATATAAAGATAAGGAGATTGTGGTCTTGAAACAAGTACCCAGAAGAGAGAGATGAGAAGAGAATACCAATTATTGACCAAATCATTACTTTAAAAAGAGGTGAATTACAGATGGCTGATCCCAGAAGGTTTAATGTTCATATGGCAAGAACAGAGATACAGAATTGATTCAATTGAAAAAGCTGAATCATTCTACGCAGAATTTTTTAAAGAGGAGAAAGAGGCAGAAAAAGAAATTTCACTAATTGAATTCCAAGAGGACTACCAAATGACAACTGGAAAAGAAGAAGGTGCAGTTGATGGAAAGGAGGAAGCCAAGGAACAACCCGAACAAAGATCGACGAGAGCTGTTAAACCTAACTACAAAATTTAATCATGGAAGAAAAAAAAATAATTACAATCAATGTAAATGGACTTAATTCAGCTGTTAAAAGAAGAAAAATCTTTCACAAATTAGAGAAATTAAAATTTGACATAATTTGCAATTGTATTTGCATATCATATTTTGCAATTTTATACATAATATGTACAAGAAGTACATATTAAAAAGCAACATGAACAATTGCTGAGACAGCCAAAATTAGGAAAAATATTTACTTCATTGGCACAATGCAAGAAAAGAGGAGTGGTCTTGTATATTAAATATATTACCCCAACAAAATTGATATATGCTGATGATGATGGAAGAATATTAATGGTGGAAAAATAATAGACAATAATATAAAAACACTCCTGATTGCAATTTATGCCCTGAATGATAATCAAGAATGTCATAAAAAATTACACATGAAAATAATTGAACTGGACTATGCCAATATAGTTTTGACAGGAGATTTTAATGGAATTGTAGATAATAAACTGGATTACATATAACAGAAAACAACAAAACAAAACAGAAAGATTCTCCCTAAATCTTTTTTTAAAATGGTGGACGAAATAAACTTAAAAGATACATGAAGAGAAAGAAATGTTAAAACTAAACAATATACTTTTTATTCAAACAGACATTTATCATGGTCCAGAATAGATATGATATGAATGTCAACAGAATTGTTAACTAATATTCAAGAAGTAAATATTGAAACAAGTACTTGGGCAGACCATAATCCAGTGACAATTAAATGCAAAGGACAAAGAAGAAGATCTAGATGGACATTAAATAATACTATTTTAAAGGAAAAAGACTTTACACAGTGGATGGAGAAAGGCTCTCTTCTTTAGAGAAAACAAAACAGAAGATACATCAATTCAGAATGTATGGGATACAATGAAGGCATATGCTAGAGGCTTAATAATAGACTATACAAGGAAAAGAAATACCACAAAAAGATTAGCCTCTAAGGCATTAGAGGATGAGTATAAAGGACTTGAAAAAGAGTTACAGAAAATGCCACAGAAAAAGGATATCAAGTTAAAAATGGATATAATTAAACATACAAGATGGGTTTAATAGAAAAAGAAGAGCTAGCACAAAAAATTAGAAGTGTTAAACAGAATTATTTTTTATTATTAGGATGCAAATAAACCAGGAAGATGGTTAGCATATAAACTGAGAAAGGAGAAAGAATCAAGGAAAATTTTTGCAACAAATAGATGATCAAGGCCAAGTCTGCTATGGTAGTAGAGAAAAGAAGGAAATCATACAAGATTATTATGAGAAATTATACACACAAGAGAATATTGACGAGGAAAAAGTCAGGATGCTAATCTACCCCAGATACCTAAAGAGATTGAAACAATGTTAGAAAGCAATATAAGGATGATGGAGTTAACTGAAGCACTTAAGAAGCAAAATAATGGAAAGGCCCAGATGGACTTCCAGCAGAATTTTATAAAACATTACAAGAATCATTGAATCTTTTATTTTTAGAAGTTATGAATGAAGTTATGTTAAAGAAGAGGATACCTAAAACATGGTTAGAAGCCTATATTACACTTATCCCAAAAGAGGAAGCCGATCCATTGCAAATTAAGAACTATAGATCTATTTCTTTACTAAATGCAGATTATAAAATTTTTGCTTCAATATTGGCAGAAAGACTTTAAAAATATTTCAACAGTTTTATTCATCCTGATCAAATGGATTTCTGCCAAAGAGACAAATTAAAAACAATATGAGAGTAATTTTGCACACTTTGGAATATTATGAGGCTCATCCTGAAAAGCAAATGGCTTTGATATTCCTAGATGCGCAGAAGACATTTGATAATGTGAACTGGCGATTCATATTGTTACTGCTGGAACAGATGGGCTTTACTAAAAAATTCACTCAAGCAATAGAAGCTATACATCATAAACAAACAGCAAAAGTAATGATAGAGGGAGAATTGACAGACTCTATTGATATAAGAAAAGAAACTAGACAAGGATGCCCATTGTCACCTTTGTTGTTTGTGTTAACATTGAAAATGTTAAACAAAAATATTAGAGGAGAAAAGGACATAAAAGGGATGAAAATTAAAAAGGAAGAATTTAAGCATTTGCAGCTGATTTGGTTTTCATCTTAGAAGATCCAATAGAAACAGCACCAAAATTGATGGAAAAGACAGAGACATATCGAAAGGTGGCTGCCTTGAAAATAAATAAAGCCAAGACAAAGATTCTGATAAAGAACATGTTATCAAGACAAAAGGAAGAATTAGCAGTCCTATTGAAAATCCAGGTCACGAATAAGATTAAATACTTGGGGATATATTTAACAGCAAGATGCAGTACAATAAAGGAGAACAATTATACTAAACTTAAGAAGCAGATAGCACTAGATTTGGCAAAATGGAAAAATTTACAACTGTCGCTAATAGGGACAATATCAACAATCAAGATGAATATACTACCCAGAATTTTATACTTTGTTTCAAACAATCCCAATCAGACTTGGAAAAGATTATTTTGAAGATTTAAATAAAATCGTGTTGAAATATATATGGCAAGGCAAGAAGGCGAGAATAAAGTTTAAACTTTGGCAAGATGCTAGAATAAGAGGAGAATTTGGCTTGCCAAATTGGGAGTTGTATCATCAAGCTACGAAATTGATGTGGGTAAAGGAATGGATAACACTAAGAAATATAAGATTGTTGATACTAGAAGGACATGATCTGTTATTGGGGTGGCATGCTTTTTTATGGTATAAAGGAACGAAAACACAGGGGTACTTTATAAGACACTTTATACGGGTGTCTCTGTGGTTAAACTGGGAGAAGATTAAAAGACAATGTTATTTGAAAATTCCAGTCTGGTTATCGATTATTGAGGCGTTTTCTTATCCTATAATATACAAAAAGGAACAAACAGTTAGATATGGTGAAATATTGAATGAAAAGGGTGAACTTAAATCTAAGGAAAAAATAGAGGAACAAGGTATAAGGATGAATTGGTTTTCATATGCGCAAATACAATCAAGGTATGATAAAGACATTAAAACAGAATTTTAATTTTTTATGATAAATTGACCGATCTAGATAAGATTTTGACAGGTGCTGGTGAAAAGGTGATTCAAAAATTATATGGATATTTATTAGAAATTAAGTTAGAAGAAGAACAAGTTAAAGAAACTATGATTGCTTGGGAGAAGAATTTTGGATATGGGACCGATTTAGAGAAATGGCAAAAGTTGTGGTCTCAAAATTATAAAATGACAATGTCAATAGCATATAAAGAAAATTTGTGTAAGATGTTTCACAGGTGGCACTTTCCCCTGACAAGAATAGCAAGGATGTTCAAGAATAAGTCCGAAAAGTGTTGGAAATGTCATCAGACACCTGGCTCATATTACCATATGTGGCGGACATGCCCGGATGCTAAAAAATATTGGACCAAAATCCACATGTGGTAGGAAAAATGACACATAAGCATATAGACTTGAAACCAGATATTTTTTTTATTGCGAATTTTGCCTGAATTATACAGTAAAGATCTGAAATATCTGATTGTAAATGTATTAACAGCAGCTAGGATTGTATTTGCTAAGAACTGGAAAAATGAGAAGATATCATTACAGGAGGAGATTATTAAGAAAATATTGGAATGTGCTGAAATAATGAGTAGATTGACATTTGAAACTCGAGAACAAGAGGATGAACAATTTTAATAAAGTATGGGATCTGTTCTATCAGTAGTTAGATAATAAAATACAGGAATGGAATGTGTAGATTTTTAGAAAATAATAAATATATAAAGATGTATTTTTCATTTCTTTTTAAATTATATTTATAAAATGAGTCTAGGATAGATCTGGGAGGACAATATGAATTGTTATAAAATAAACTAAGTAAAATATGATTATCTTATAAAATATGAATGAATAAAAGAATAGTCAATGATTGATTAATAAAGATATTAATGTACTAGACATTTGATTGAAAATATGAGAGGAGATATAATGTAACTGTAACAGAAGACTACGAAATGGTTGCACAAAATAATATGTACCAACCAGCACCCTGTATGTACATATCTGGAAGATGGTTTGTGTTTTTATGTTATATTTGTTTATGTTTGTTTTAAAATCAATAAAAATATAAAAAAACAAAATCAAGAAAAAATAAAAAGGAGAAGTTCCGGTTTGCAAGGCTTCGGTGGCGGCAGGAATCCGCAATTGTGCGCAGTTTCTGCTGCACTCGCCGCTGGAGTGCCCCCAATCCAGCTGGATTTGGGGGCTATAGTTACCTTGTAGAGGTAACTGAAGATAGGGGAGATCCAGCAGGGGTCTGGGGGAATCGCAACCCCACTCCTCAGCTGGCTTAACTCCCTTTTCCGAAAGCAGTGGAGCAGCAGTCAGCAATGGCTGCCACAAAGAAGCTTTCATCTGGATAAGAATGTGCAGGAGGGAGCTAAGAAAGTGAAAGTTTTTGGCTAACCAGGATAATAAGTAACATTTAAATACCCTGGAATTTAAGTTTCATTAAAGATACATCGTTCCCGATGAAGACTGAAAAAGCGGCGAATGAAAGTAAAAAGGGAAAGTTTGTTTTTTCTCACTCTCCTTCCTTATGGTGATAGCAAATGAATGGAGAAATCAGAAAAACCCGTATTGGCATCAGCAGGTAATTAAATTGGAAAATTAAAGCCAAGGGGACAATAAGATTTCTGAGCATGGGGAAAAACAAAACAAAACTCTTTTTTGGTATAAGTGGGAAGGGAGAGGAAAAGAATCAATATTAAGATTTTGTTGGAGAAGGCTGCTTGGAATTTATAAGAACAGAGCTAAACTTCTAAAAGATATATTTTAATTGGAGCTTTTTAACTGAACTATAACCCCAGGAAGAGAAAGTATAAAAAGAAGAAAGTGCTAAATGAAACAGTCTGTGTGTATTTGGATTGCTTGGTGACTTTGGGACTTTTGGAAATCATTATTTGAAAGGCTAAAAACATTTGGGTTGTCTAAAAAAACTTTTCACAATGGCACTACTTGTTGATGAACTGAAAATTGAATTTAAAAAGCTAAAAGAAGAGGAACAAGAAGGGAAGGGCTCTTCTGAATCTGTTTTCCTATTTTTTTAGAAATGGCGATTTCTACTTACCAGAAACTACAAGAACAAGAAGACTGGGATGTAGAAGAAGCCATCTTGAATGAACAAACAACTTTAGCTGGGGAAGAAAAGGGAAAGAGGGGGAAGAGAATGGAGAATTTAAGACTTAAAAAAACAACCAAAAAAGGGAAAAATAAGGTGAAAAATTGATACAATGTTAGAAAGCAACAGAAAAGAGGAATACAGAAGAAGGTGGAGATTAAGAAGGTGGAGATGAAGAGACAAGGGGGTAAAAAGACAGGATTGGAGAAGAAAGGAAGGGGAAAAGGGAAGAGAAGTTACAAAGGTTTAAAACAAGATGTAAAGAAACAAGATTTATTCAGAGATAGTGGGTAAAAATATGATTAAAAAAGAGATTCTGCAAAAGTACATAAAATTGTATTGTTGTATTTATATTTGAAATAATGTTAGAAAACTGGATTTATGGATTATTGTTTTAATTATATTATGAACTTATTACTCTTTTATTTTATAATATAGTATGTAGCTTTAGAATGTACTAAGCAGAATCAGAATGAAAAGTATATATTATTTTAAGTGTTAAATTTAGGGGAAAGATTTAAAGGCATCATACTTCAATCAGTGATTACAGGAGAAATTTTGTGTTAATGAGAAATGATAATAGAAAATTGAAATAGAACAGACAAAAGATATACGCATAATGATTTAAATTGAGATGAAATAAATAGAATTAAGAGAGTGAAAAGAGGGGAGAAGCTATATAGAAAATGTAGAATGGTAAATAAGATATGAAATGGGATAAAAAGTGAGCATGGATTCGAATTTATGTCTGTACAAAAAGATGTAACCCGGGACTAAGCCGCTTTCCAAAAAGAAGTTTTATGTTTTTGTTTTGTGTTTTGTGTAAAATCAATAAATTTTTTATAAAAAAATAAAATAAAAACAAAAAGAGCTATTTGGTTACTATTTTTTCCTTTTGTTTAATATTCAAGTTTTTTTTTTCCTTTTTTGTGCTACCCTTTTGCAGTGTTTATAAGCATTTAGACCCTGTCAGAAGCTATACTATATAAATAATAATATTTGCCATATTCCGTACTCTATATATACATACTATCTATATACAGTACTATATTATATAAACAAGTAACAGCACAACATAAGCTAAGTATTAAGTATTAAGTATTAAGAAAGAACCCTTTATTATATAACAAAGACCTTGATGTATTTTACTATTGTTTATGAATGCCATATTTAGTTTTGATATAAAATTTAAAAACTGTATGCTTATCAACATTGACATTTTAAAAATCATTTTGCACAAAGCTGATGTTTCTACAAACTCTTGTTATTTCTCGGCACTTAACTATTCAGTCATGTGGCAAAGGATGCTTTTTTTAATCAGTCCAAGCTATATTCAAGTTGGTCTTCTTTCTCTTATAGTTTTCCAAAATCATCTTGCTAATTAGCTAATCTTTCATCCTTCTGCTGTTTGGGGTTGGTTTCCTTCCTGCTCAAATGGAAAAAAGCTTGTTTTCAAATAGATGCTGTTGGATGGAATCAACTACTATACCAGTTAGCAATTTGAAAGTTGCTGGTAAGCAGCTGATTGGCCTCTTGTCTACTACTGCCCCTTTTGTTGGATTTTTCATTATTGGATAGTTTTGCCAGATATTAATTAAACTTTAATTTAACCTCCTTGTAATATATTGTTAAAATGCTTCATGATAAACTAGTGGAATCGAGCCTGATATTTAACTAAAAAGCATTGCAATTATTATCTATAAAAGTTTATCTAAATATTAGAGCAATAATTTAGTCAATACTATATAAATACTATTTTATCCAAATAATATAATGCATTAGTTATGTTTTGTAGTAGTACAGTAATACAATTTTAAACAAGAAAAATAATAATTAAAGTTGACAAGAATTTTTAAAGTTCTCTCCCACAGTGGCATGGTCAGCTCAAGTGTATATAATGCCTCAGGAAGCAACGATTGATGGTGTCACCACTTGCACTTGTGAAGATTTGCATTTTTAAAGTAATTTGGAAGGAGAGACAGCATTAGTAGGCTAGCCTTTGCTTAAAGCTAGGCCTGTGCAGTGCATAATGTATAGGGTATACGTTGGTTAATGGTGATTGCAATTTGGATGGTCACTATTGAATTCAACTGCAATATTAATGCAATATCAGGGGTTTTCAATTCAATGTATAGAAGGATGTGTGTTTATTTTCATAGTCATAGTGTACACTGAGGATGGTATTTAATTTCATTGTATGAGGTGCAAGGACAAGCAAAACAAAACAACTAACTAGGCTTTCCACTCTCTGTACTGATGAAAATCATCTATTGATTTTCCTGACTTGCAGCCCAGATGTAGTATGCTAATTGTTGGTAATAAATACTGTAGTTCTGTGTGTGAAAGGTAGGAGATAGGGCAGATTTCTTGAATGGGTGTTCCTTGCCTTCCTATTCTTCCCATAGTATAGTTGTTGGCAAAAGTTCTATGGGGATAAAGGATCACTAGGTCAGGTATCTTGGGAGAAAATGGCAATGATTGATGAACTTTAGATTTTAAAATCTAAAGCTATGAATTAAGAATTTACATTTTTGTTCAACTTCAGCATAATTTCCCACACATAATCCTTACTGGTAGATAGGATATTTGAGCATTCAAACATATAACACCATTTCTTTTTCTATTGCTTATGATGGTAAGGGTAAATGTAAAGAAGTCCTTGCAGATTTTATTCTGCTAGCCATTGTCGACTATAAAGGGCAATGCTCAAGGGCCGTTGAGCAAGCTCTGTTTGAAAACATTTGAATGGTCATGTGGCCAAAATGACATCACAGGGCGCTGTTACCTTTACCACCAAAATAATACCTATTAATCTATTCGTAATTTGCATGTTTTTGAACTGCTAGATAGGCAGGAGGTATCCCATCATACAATGCTCAGGTCTTGAACCTGATCTGTCAGCCTTCAAGCTGACAAGCCCAGCATCTTAACTGCTGAGCCACCATGCCACCCAGATTCCTTACGATGACTATCTAAATTATATAAATATTATTATTGTTGGGGTTCTCATCTCTTATCTTTGAATTGCAACTCCATAGCACTAGAATTAGGAGCATTAGGCAATACTTTGCTGATCATGGCTGTTGGGAAAAAAATCATGTCTGTTTTATTACATAGATGGCAGATTTTCTGGAAGTCCAGGATTGTATGCTAAATTGGAGAACTAAAGAAAATTACAGGAAGAAAGTGTAAAATTATTTATGTATACCTGCAGATAAATATATATGGAATTGTTAAATAAATCATCAGGTCAACTAATGGAACACTTCACCTTTTTCAACAAACTTTATTCATGACATTCTGCTGAAACTTTGATTTATTCAGTGGGTGATTGTCAGATAATGTATTGGACAATTATAAACTAAATTGCTTTATTCTGAGGAGGGAAGTGATTTTAGTGTCTTACTGGTCCCTGGAATAAAAAAAAATGTGAGAATATATATTTCTCTCTTTTCTATTGAAGAGTTGTTTCAATTAGTGATAAGATTTTGCACTTCTCTCTCAGAAAACAGTTTGAGGAGGTCTGTCCACATAGTAAATCTAATATATTAATTAGTTTGACTGAAAGGTAGGTACTCAGCTTCTCTGGATAATAAAATCAATCTGCAAAGCTGTGGGGAGCTCAAAATACTTTGAGAGCCCATATAAATATTACTGCTGGTGATAGTGATAAATGCCATGTGTCAGGTTTTTAGCCCTATAGTTCCTGATTGAAAGGAATGCATAAAATAGATGTCAGTGCTCACAGAAATAATCTTTATCAGTTCAGTTATATTGGCTAAAAACTTCTACAAAATATTTTCTCAGGAGACAACCTTCTCATTTTTTTTCTCTATGTGAGTACTTTTTCTTTTTCCTTGTCTCTGTCTGGTGCTGCTAGACAGTGAATTTCAGGTGTTGTGTCCAGCAAATATGTTACCCAATTCTAGAGTCATAAACCTGTTAATGATAGCAGCTTTTCAGCTAAGCAAGTACTTAGGACTTAGGATCTGTTTTGTACAATGTGGACTGAAACTGGCTGGTCCACAGCAATTGGCAGCACTGAATCCCAGAGCACGCAGTTAATAATATAGCCGATTCACATAGTGACACACATTGAATACACATCTAAATTGTCTGGTAGCCATAATAGAAAGGTCTAGAAATAGAATAATACGAAATAGAATAATACGAACTTGACAAAAGATATATGGATATTACTTACTGACAAAGACCTCAATTCATTGCACGCACTAGGTCAATGTTGGCGAACCTTTTCAGCACCAAATGCCCAAACAGGAGCGTGCACGCATGGGGGAGCGCTGGAAACTGGAAGAGCTGAGCCTCCAGTTTCTGGCACATGCATGCACGCCAGCTACCTGGTCTTCCGGTTTCTGGCACATATGCACATGCAAAGACCAACTGGCCAGCACACATGCATGCGCCAGAACCTGGAAGAGCAATGGGTGATGGCTGGCATGCCCAGAGAGATGGCTCTGCATGCCACTTCCAGCATAGGTTCGCCATCACAGCACTAGGTGCTTCCACATGATTGACTACAGTTCCCTTCAATTCCTCTCTCCAGTTGATTTTCCGACTAAATATCTTGTATTAGCTGTACCAATTTCACAGTGGAAATTTCAGGAAGATTTAGGCACTTGGGCGAGACCACTCAGAATTTTTTTTATCCTATGTTACACAAAGAAAGGTATAAAGCCTAACTATATATTAGTTAAGATATAACTAATCATCCTGGTTAAATACTAGGATGACTCATAAACTGAGACAGGAAGGGAATCAATCAAGAAAGAAGGAGGATATAACTCAGATAAAAGTTGTGAATAATTTCCATAATTTTGTATTCTATTAGGTAAGCATGAGGGCCAGATTTAGTAGCATTTATTTTCCCCCAGTTCTTCCCTTTCTATGCTTCTAAGTGCTACCCTAGAACAAATCTATGATTTCATCAGTTTCTTAGTTTCTTTAGGAGAGAAGACTGGAAAAATTCTTTTTGTTATATTAAGGACTGAGTGCATCTTGCCATCATAAAGCTGGCAGTGCTATATGGCTCAGAAGAGAAAGCCAGCAAGTTGGAATGCTTTTAATACATCTGCTTATAATCCTCATGGTGCGGAAGAGTCTAGGTTTAACTTATTAATATGGCAGCTGTTAAGCCATAAAGGGGACAGTATTCTGCTGTGGAGTAGATCAGCCCTGGTGTTGATGATCTGAAAGTGGCAACTGAAGTTGCCCATTTGGTACAACATAATTTCTGAAGTATAATATTGTTCATAATATTGATTTTTGCTACTGTGTTCTCCAAATGCATCTTATAGGAGAAAGTCCAGTTCAATGTTACTCCAAGGTACTTTGGATGGGGATTATAGAGGAGTAAGTTGTTATTTAAGAAGACCTTCTGGTCTATGGTGTTCATATGTATATTTTATAAAGAGAACAGCACTTTCACATATAAGCCTTCTTTGAATTGAAAAAGCTTGAGAAGTTTGTTATCTATCACAAGATTAACTCATAGCTAAACATAGCTGGATTAGGACAATATGACTTAGCATGTACAAAACTTATTTATTTATTAAATTTATATTCTACCCATCTCACTAACAAGTGACATGTTACCTACCATTTTTTTCAGTTTTGCAAATACTGTACATACTGTAATTTGGCTAGGGTGGCTGTTATGCTATTTTATAGATCAAGATTGAGACTGAGAGAATGTTGCCTTTCTCAGAACTATTTGCCCTGGAATCTTTTTATATTTTTCAGAAGAAACCCCACAATGTTCAATGGTAATAGTTCGATTGAGACTGCAATTGGGAATAACTCAAGTTATTAAATGAACCAGTTACTAAGTGAAACTGTAAGTATGCTTATGATCTTACTTCAGTTTCCTTTCTTTACAGACCTGCAAAGGTATTGGTTGTAAAGTTATTTTTTTATCACTGTCATAACTGTGAACAGTTGTTAAATGAAGCAGCTGTTAACTCTCTGATAAGAGTTATGTTTGAAGTAAAAGTTCACCAGTACTGATTCTTTGCTTCCGGATTACACCAGCTTTCCTCTAAGATAAAGGCCTGGTCCCACTGGCCAACGGACACAAAACGTATGCATAAAAGACACAGCGGACAAGCAAAATTTCGGGGGTGGCTCCATCCGTTGTCATCCGCTCCAAAAAGTAGTGAAAATTTGCATAAACAGAACGGAAAAGAACGGACGTGGGTAATATGTAGCAGGGATATTAAACGGATGTTCATAGGAAGCCTAGTGGATGACAGCGGATGGAAGCGGATGACACATCCGAAGGGGTTCCGGGGGACAATTTTGAAGCAGATGCATAGCGGAAGGGGCGGATGCATAGCGGATGAAGCGGATGCATCACGGACGCCTATAGGAAACAAAGGGGATGCTGCGTGAATGTATATCGGATGCAAAGCGTTCACTGCGCTTGCGGGGAGTATGAATTGCGTCAGCTCCGTGGATATAAAAGGATGCAGCACGCATGCAGTCAGCATACAGGGGAAAGACGTGCTGCCACATACATCTAGCAGGAACACCATGGTTCATCAGTCAGGCAAGAAGAGAAAGCCCATGCCTACTTGTTCCACTCCTCACCCAGCTGCAGACCAGACAGCCCCACTACACTCCTCCCAACCCTTTCTCCACCCCACAGCCAAGCCTGTCAATGGACAATCTGTCATCAGTATTGAGCCTGACATCTCAAGTCCTTGATGAAGGGCCTCTCAACCTCATGGGACTGAGTCAGATTTCGGATAGCTTCCTGAACACACCATCCCCTGTTGTACTCTCGGGGCCAAGCACCCCAATGGTGCCTCAGACCAGCACTCAAGCCACAGTCACTTCTGCAGTCCCTGCCCGCTTAACAGCTGAGACCATGGACATGACTCGGAGTGATTGAGAATAGTGTCAGAGACTTGAGTTGTACTTGTTAAGCTTATCTTTACTTAAGACACTTTACTTGGTTCCTTTTGCTTTTTTAATAAAGTCATAAAGTTTACCTAAGAAATTTAATAAAGGTTAACTTTGCTTAACACACTTAATACAGTTTACTTGGTTCATTTTGCTTATTTAATAAAGTCATAAAGTTAAGAAAGTTAATAAAGGTTATCTTTGCTTAAGACACTTAGTTTATTTGGTTCATTTTTTTTACTTAATAAATTGTTGGTGAAAACTTTGAAAAAATGGTTAAGCCTTTGCATGCTTGTGGGATAGATAAGGATAGTTGTGGGATAGAAAAAACTCCAGTGCAACCATAGTGGGACTATATGGTCCACCATCCCAGTGATCCAGATGATTTTCTCCCCCTTTTTATAGAAAATATCGGTTGTCTGCTAGGTGTCCTTCTACATACTCTAGACATACTCCAGACATCCTAAATATACGAGACACATCCCGGACACAAACGTTTCATCCGTTTTTAATCCTTTATATACAAGATGCATACGCTTGCATCCTTTCTATTTCCGTGCTACTAACGCTGTGTAGACGTTCTGTGTACCTTTTGTTTCCTCCCTCTTTCTGTTTTCAGCTGCAGCGGATGTGAGTTGAGGGGATGGCCAGAGGATGCAGAGAGGATACAGTGGATGTTTAACGGATGATAACGGACATAGAACGTTTGTTGCCCGTTACGTCGACATATCCACGATGTATATGTCGTGGATGTACATCGTACATGGCGGAAAGTTCATCCGTTCACAAAGTTTTGTGCAGCTCAAAACTTCTTGCGTGGATGAAATCTCAGTGGACGGATGCTCGACGGACAGAGCATATGAAACACGTATGCAATGAGTACACAATGGATGCATAGCGTTTTCCAACAAATGGCAAGCTTTTTTTAATGTTTTACATCCTCTTTGCATCCGTAAGTGCAGTGGGACCGGGCCTTAAGTACATTGATTTTCCCAGTCTGCCTGAGATCCTTAGCAGCCTCTGGATGCCCTTGCTAATGCTGCTGTTTCTTGAATTCTCCTCCCCATATTGCCTTGCCAGGTATTTGGTGGGGAAGAGAACACCTTCTTCCATAGAAGAAGAATGCTGACCAAATTTAGAAAACGTTTGGAGGGACTGTTGAGAGCACCACTGCAGACACATCAATAGAATCGATCCTGGTAATCTCTTCCTTGTAAAGGGGATTGCACAAGATTAACCACTCTACCACCTCCCTTGCAATCCCCCTGAAGTAATTGCCTCCCTCAACAATCTTTACTCCACTTCTGTTGCTCTCTAGGAAAAGGCAGCTTATAGCCTCTTTCGTAGCAATCTATGCCCGGGAAATTGTTTTCTCTGCATGAAACAGAATGTGTGAATTGATGGGTGTATCCTGCTTGACATATGAAACCAAATCAAATACTGTATGTAGCACCTTATAGTTCAGCAGTGGCCACTATGAACCTCCTGAAAGAAAATTCTCCTACTCCTTAATTAAGGGCTTCCAGGTTTTGAATGCAGTATAATATTCTGAAAAGGATTTTGTATTGGTTAATGAATGGCAGCTAATGCTATTCAGCACGATCTATACATTGATTTATTTTACATTTGGATCATTTTACCTTTTTTGACAGTGAAAAGCTAAAAAATTAACTTGCATAAAAGCGATTAAATGCTGATTAGGGTTTTTTACTCCACCCTTCAGAAACTGTCACTGAAAGACATTTAAACTGCATGTGCTGTCAGCATATTGATGTTTTTTGGAAGTCTTATTCTGAATAACTTTTTCACTGGCTTTCCAGCATATTTCAGCATTAAATATCTTCTTAATCAGGCAGATTTCTGTCATGACAATCACACTGAGAATGTGTGTAGCTATTTTTACATCATATATATTTCTCCAATGTAGACATAATGTTCTCTGATGAACAAAGTGATCACTAGAATTAAACCAAATGTTTTTTTAAAAATTTGTTAAAACAAATCATGCCAGACAGACATTATTGTCTTTTTTGATAAAGTGACTAAACTAGTGGATCAGGGAAATGCTGTGGATATACACTGCTCAAAAAAATAAAGGGAACACAAAAATAAGACATCCTGGATCTGAATGAATGAAATATTCTCATTAAATACTTTGTTCATTACATAGTTTAATATGCTGACAATAAAATCACACAAAAATTATCAATGGAAATCAAATTTAGCAACCCATGGAGGTCTGGATTTGGAGTTACACTCAAAATTAAAGTGGAAAAAAACACTATAGGCTGATCCAACTTTGATGAAATGTCCTTAAAACAAGTCAAAATGAGGCTCAGTAGTGTGTGTGGCCTCCACGTGCCTGTATGACCTCCTTACAACGCCTGGGCATGCTCCTGATGAGATGGCGGATGGTCTCCTGAGGGATCTCCTCCCACACCTGGCCTAAAGCATCCCCCAACTCCTTGACAGTCTGTGGTGCCATGTGGCGTTGGTGGATGGAGCAAGACATGATGTCCCAGATGTGCTCAATTGGATTCAGGTCTGGGGAATGGGCAGGCCAGTCCATAGCATCAGTGCCTTCGTCTTGCAGGAACTGCTAACACACTCCAGCCACACGAGGTCTAGCATTATTGTGTATAAGGAGGAACCCAGGGCCATCTGCACTAGCATATGGTCTCACAAGGGGTCTGAGGATTTCATCTCGGTACCTAATGGTAATCAGGCTACCTCTGGCGAGCACATGGAGGGCTGTGCGGCCCCCTAAAAAATGCCACCCAATGCCATTACTGACCTACTGCCAAACCAGTCATGCTGGAGGATGTTGCAGGCAGCAGAACATTCTCCACAGCATCTCCAGACCCTGTCACATCTGTCACATGTGCTCAGTGTGAACCTGCTTTCATCTGTGAAAAGCACAGGGCGCTAGTGGCAAATTTGCCAATCTTGGTGTTCTCTGGCAAATGCCAAATGTCCTGCACGGTGTTGGGCTGTAAGCACAACACCCACCTGTGGACTTTGGGCCCTCATGGAGTCTGTTTCTGACCGTTTGAGCAGCCACATGCACATTTGTGGCCCGCTGGAGGTCATTTTGCAGGGCTCTGGCTGTGCTTCTCCTGTCTCTCCTTACACAAAGGTGGAGGTAGCGGTTCTAATGCTGGGTTGTTGCCCTCCTATGGCTTCCTCCACATCTCCTGATGTACTGGCCTGTCTCCTGGTAGCGCCTCCATGTTCTGGACACTACGCTGACAGACACAGCAAACCTTCTTGCAACAGCTCGCATTGATATGCCATCCTGGATGAACTGCACTACCTGAGCCACTTGTGTGGGTTGTAGACTCCGTCTCATGCTACCACTAGAGTGACAGCACCGTCAGCATTCAAAAGTGACCAAACCATCAGCCAGAAAGCATAGGAACTGAGAAGTGGTCTGTGGTCACCACCTGCAGAACCACTTCTTTATTGGGGATGGCTTGCTAACTGCCTATGCTTTCTACCTCTTGTCTATTCCATTTGCACAACAGCATGTGAAATTGATTGTCAATCAGTGTTGCTACCTAAGTGGACAGTTTGATTTCACAAAAGTGAGATTGACTTGGAGTTACATTGTGTTGTTTAAGTGTTACCTTTATTTTATTTTTTAAAATTTTGTTTGGGTTTTCACAGAAACAAAATACAAATAAAACATTTTTTGAAAATAGCATGGTCCCAGGTTATCACTTCTTCATACAGACACAAAACTCAATTTCCTGCTCATTTTTATATTCTATTCCATATCTTATTACCATTTTATATTTTCTAGATAGTTTTCCCCTCTTTTAATTTTCTCAACTTTATTTTAATTATCTCATCTCAATTCAAATCATTTTATTTATACTTTTGTCCTGTTACAATTTCTTATTATCTTTTCTTATGTGATTGACTTAGAGTTGTTTAAGTGTCCCTTTATTTTTTTGAGCAGTGTAGTTCTCTTGGACTTCAATAAGGCATCTGACAAAGAAGCTCACACCCTGCTTCTTGTAGAACAATGTGGGATAGATAGTACCATCACCTAATGCAAGAGTTGCCAACCGGTGGCCCAATTTTGGTGGGCCGCAGAGAAATCTCACCCCCAGAGCACCCCCACAAAGCAATTAATCCAGGCTGCACAGAAACAAAAGGCTGTGCCACCCACATAGCCTGTAGGAACCCTCCCCACCCACTCACTCCTTACCTGGAAAACTTGCTTGCTAAATTGATATTTTTCCTTTTTCCGACCATCATCTGTTCTGCTGTGCCAGGAGATTTAGATTAGCTAGGAAGCAGGAAATGGTTGGACTTCTTGCTTTCTAGATCTCTGCATGAATCTGTGAGTAACTAAATCTGCCTGCTTTGCCTGATTTTGGGTAAAATTTGCTCTTTTTTTTTAATAAAAAATTCAATATTTACATGTATAGTGTGTTGTGAATTAATTTTGTGAGTTTGTTTGCAAGCAAATTTCATGTGACAGACTGAATTAGCCAATGGCAGATAGATCTCTGAATGAATCTGTGATTCTGTGAGAAACTCAATCTGCTTGCTTTGCCTGATTTTGGGTAAAACTTGCTCTTTTTTAAAAAAAATTCAATATTTATATAAATATTTATAATATTTACATACAAGCCATGCCCAGCCAGTCACATGACCACCAAGCCACACCCACAAATTAGGCCATGCCCACAGAACCGGTTAATGGTCCCTGGGATCTAAAATTATGAGTTTGGTGGTCCCTGAGGTCCAAAAGTTTGGCGACCCCTGACCTAATGGATTCGCAGTTGGCTGACCAGCAGCACTTAGTTTGTAGTTCTCAATGGAACTCCTTCTAAATGGAGGAAATCCTACAGTGGGATAGCTCAAGATTCTGTTTTCGATCTGGTGTTCTTCAACATCTTCATAAATGATTTAGATCAGGAGATAGAAGGGGAACTCATCAGAGTTGCAGATGACGCTAAACTGGGGGGAGGGAGGATGGAATAACCAACACTTTAAAAGATAGATTAATGATTCAGAAGCATCTTTACAGACTTGAGCATTGGGCCCTAGCTAGTAAGGAGCAGTTCAGTGAAGAGAAAAGCAGGGAAACATAAGCAGGAAAACCCAAATGCACAGCTATGGAATAGTCAGTACCAGGCTCAACAGTAGTAACTGTGAGAAGGATCTTGATGCCTATGTGGACCATCACTTCCATATGCAATGTGCTGCAGCTGCAAAAAAAAAAAAAATCCAATGCAGTTCTGGGCTGCATCAAGAGAGGAATAGCATCAAGATCACAAGAAGCACAGAGTACAGTTGTATACTGTATACAGTATAACTGTATACTGTACTCATGAGGCCACATTTGGCACACTGCATCCAGTTCTGGTCACCATGATACAAAGAAGATGCCGAGACCTTAGAAAAGAGTGCAGAGGAGAGCAACAAAGATGATAAGGCATCTCAAGGTTAAATCATATGAGGAATTGTTGAAGGAACTAGGCATGTCTAGCCTGACAAAGAGAAGCATTGGGGTGACATGATAATTGTCTTCCAGGACTTGAGGAGCAATCACAGGGAGGAAGGGGTCAAATTATTCTCCAAAGCACTTGCATGCTGGACATGAAGCAATGAGTAGATGCTTGTTAAAGAGAGATTCAATCTGGAACTAAAGAGAAATGTCCTGACAGTAAGAACAGCTTACCTCCTGAAGTTGTGGTTGCTCCATCACTGGAGGTCTTCAAGATTGGACAATCATTTGTCTGGGATGCAATAAATACCATTCTAAAAAGCCTTAGTAAGACCACACCGAGATTACTGCATACAATTTTGGTCACCACATTATAAAAAAGATGTTGAGACTCTAGCAAAAGTACAGAGAAGAGCAACCAGGATGATTAGGGGACTGGAGACTAAGGCACATGAAGAATGGTTACGGGAACTGGGCTTGGCTAGTCTAGTGAAGAGAAGGACCAGGGGAGACATGATAGTGGTCTTCCAATATTTGAGGGGCTGTCACAGAGAGGAAGGGGTCAAGCTATTTTCTAAAGCACCTGCAGGCCAGACAAGGAATAATGGATGGAAACTGAACAAGGAGAGATTTAACCTGGAAATAAGGAGAAACTTTCTGACAGAACAATCAACCAATGGAAGATATTGCCCTTGGAAGTTGTGGGAGCGCCATCACTTGAGACCTTAAAGAAGAAAAGAAGAAAGTCTCCTGCCTTGGGCAGGGATTTAGACTAGAAAGCCTTCAAGGTTCCTTCCAGCCCTTTAATTCTATGATTCTATGTTTATTTATTTACTAAATTTGTATACCCATCTCACCAACTCTGGATGGTGTACATCAATCCATATTAAAAGAGAAATATTATAAAGAGAAATATATAAACCTTGAGCAAAAAGACAATAAGAATGCCTGGCTCATAGTGGACTGGGGGCCTCAGACTTGGTATCATAGGAAAGATATTGGAGGACTTCTAGAATATCAAAAGAGATAGAGCTAATCTAGTTTCAAGGGAAGGAATGTTCCATAAAGCGGGCATCATGGCAGAGAAAGACCATCTCCTGGAATCCCTCAAATTTATATTCCTGGCTAATGTAACTGGAGAGAGGTGGTCCCTCAGATAACCTAGTCTCTCCCATACCATGAAGAATTTTAAAAGTTAGAATTAGTACCTTCAATTGGACTTGGAAGCAAACTGGCAATCAATACACCCCACCAAGCAGACATGTGAGATGTGCTGTTCTACAAGCACACATAATTGGCCATGCTGTTGCATTTGGAAGATTCTGGATGCTTCAAGGGCAGCCCCATATGGAATGCATTGTAGTAGTCCAACATGGAGGTGATAGGTTGTGATGTATCTAACAATCAGGCTGCAAGATGAAGCTGTGCTAAGGTCCTCTTAGCCATGACTGCCATTCAAGTAGGAGTCAGGCATCCAGGAGGAATCCCCAGATTGTGCACTGGGGCTACTGGAGCAGTGCAAGTCATGAACTCCCAAATTATGTCAGATCCCAATTTCAAGGCTAACTACAGTCTTCTAGAATCATATGTTGGGAAACTCCCCTGCTAATGCAGAAATAGCAATAGCACGTAGACTTATATACCACTTAACAGTGCTTTACAGCACTCTCTAAGTGGTTTACAAAGTCAGCATATTGCCCTCAACAATCTGGGTTCTCATTTTCCCAACCTCAGAAAGATGGAAGGCTGAGTCAACCTTGAGCCAGTGAAGATCAAAGGAATCTAATTCCTGGCAATGTGAGCAGAGTTGACCCGCAATGCTGCATTCTAACCACAGCACCACCACAGCTCTATGGAGTCAAGAAGCTAAGGCGAGTAGGTTGCTGTTCTGACCTTCGTCATGCAAATGGCATCTGGTGAGAGTACAGTATGTTTTATTGCACAACTATTCCCCAGTAAAGCACTCCTCAAACCCTGTTCCCTACCACTGTAGAAGCATCTCTGTCTGTTCACACAGGAATTAAGAATTCAACAAGCAACAGTTAAACAACCAGTTTGACGCTTAGGAGCAAGGCTTGGATGAATGGCAAAAGGAAGATGCACTAGCAGCATGTTGCTCATAGAGTGACTTTAAGAGTTCTAAAACCACACAACTCGTAAGCAAATTTCACTAATGAAATGCAAGTCCAGACATGAGTCCCAAAAAGCAGCAGTTAGGACAAGGAAATTCACAATGCATAGCACAAGACCATGGAAAAAAGTAAATCACAGAGCCGAAAGCTCTGGGAAAGCGAACGGTTGCCTCTGACAACCAACTGATCTCCAATGCCTGGTTAAATAAATCTAAGCCTGGTGTTTCTCATTAGGAGGGGTAAAGCTGCTTCCTTATGAGTAACCTCGCTGATCCCCTCAGTGCTTCCCTTTGTTCCACTCTTTGCATCCACGGAGCAGGTGGTGACAGCAGCTATTTCTCATTGGAGGCAACCTGCTCATCAAAGGTGATCTTCAGCAGCCGTGCATTCCCCTTTTCTGCCTGTATAGACAGCGGCTCATCCAGTTGATCACTCCCCCAGATGCTCAGTGGTCCTGGGACTGCATCCTCATCAGCTACAGTCTTTCTGAGTGCTCCTGGAAACCCATGGTATCCCATTTGATGGCCCTGGTTCTGGCTCATCCTCCTTGTTGGATCCAGTGACTGCTGCGGGATCACTTAGAACCCAACTTAAGGAATAAGATCTCATGTCCAACGTCCTGTGGAGCAGCACCACTGAAAGCTGTAGAAGATTCCCTAGTGACAATTGCCTCACTCTGATCCCAATCCTGGTTGATGCCACTAAGTAAAAACCAAGCTGAGCAAATTTGGGAAAGGGCAAATCTGTCACCTGCCCCTTCAAAAGCCAGCTAGATGTTTGTAATAGATGCCAGGTCCGTCCTCTCATCAGTGATCAAATTACCAATAAGAGAGGCCTTATTGGCATTTAGTAGCAGCAGCCAGAAATCAGGGCTACTGAGAGAGCATCAGGTCAGAACACAGATTTATTATAAGACACTGGTTCTGCAGTCTCCAAGGTGGTATGCTCCCTGTTCCCTCCACATGCCAAAGATTGCCATAATGCTATGATCTCCCTCCAGCCTCCAATAACAGCCTGATTTCCCAATTGAGCCTGATACTGAAGACCAATAGCCCCAACGAGGAAGTGGGCTCAAACAGGGAATTTGTCTAGGTTTGTTACACAAACACAAGAGGGCAAGGTCTGATCCTCCCAGCCCCAATCACTGAATGCCTTTGAGCCTTACCTGGTTTTTCCCAAGAGAAAGCTGCCAGTCTTGAAAGATTCCTGTGGAATAGACAGAACAATAAAGTGGCTCGTTTACACATGTGGGTCTGGTGAATTGTCCCTGACACCCTCCAGGATTTGAATTTTACCTTCCCACATACCAACACACACATTCAAAACTCCAAACACTCAGAATCCCTCCCCTGGTGAGATTATCCTCATTTATCCCCCACCAATTCCTGCCCTGGTTCTCACCAAAAGATCATTTGGCAGGGCATTCAATATAGGTGGAGTCACTTTCTTCTTTTCTTTCCTTATTTTTTCTCCTCTCAGGGCTATCTGGAGGACAGGCAAAAGTTACATCTGTGAGTGAAACAACTCCACAGTAGCCTGGCACTTTACTGTTGCTCCCTCCTAAACCCTCATGCTTTCAGCCCCAGTTAGAGATGTCTGGTTGCAGTAACAACTATCCAGCCAAAACTTTCCTTAAAGTCAGCTTCCACCCAGACAAAGAACCTAGTCACAGCATCTAACAGGTCAGACCAGAATATTCTGCAGTCACCTGCAATCCAAGGCATCTGGCAGACATCCATAGTCACTTGCCTGATTTTTTCCCTTTGTGGGTCTCAATCTTCTTGAATAGCAGGATGGCCTGGATGTTGGGCAGTATTCCCAACTGGGCAATGGTCATTTTGCCTAGTAACTTGTTCAGCTCTTGTCGGCCCTTTCAGTGCCCAGCTGCAGACCATTTAATAATCTTTCAGTTCAGCAACTTCATGAGAGCCAAACAAATTGGCACAAAATAAGCTTGTCTCATGAAACAATTCTGGAAAATACTACCGGTATGCACTTCCGATCAGTGCTAAAAAACACAATTATACATTTTTTGGATTTTTTGTTCTCAAGAACCAACACAGCTATCCTTTTGGTTTTTTGTGGTTGTATCAAATTACGGTATTAAAATATTCTGAGGGCCCCATTTTGTTTGATTTGTCTTGTTTATAAGATCATTCTAATCTGTGCTGCCTATGTGGTTTGATGTTTTATCATTTCTATGGATTTTTTTTTTGGCTTTGTAATCTAAAGTCCATTATATTTGGGTGGCTAATAAATTTGAATAAAATAAATATTTTCTTACACTTAAACATAAACCCCTCAAGATTCTAGAATTCCCAAAGTAGTATGCTGATTCTTTGCCTATATGATCTTACTATACTTGTTGAGAAATCACTATATTTTTCTGATATTCCAGAACTGGGATGAATTTTCAGAGTTCATATTAAATGGAAATGGCATCAATCCTTCTTTCTTTCATTGCAGCAGTTCAAGAAAGAAGCTTCATTGTATCCTGAAATCATAAGAACATCATACAGAACTTAAATTTATTTTCTAAAGGCTAAACATCAGCCACTTTTGTGGATTATTTTGCCAAGTACATAATTTTCATAATATTAGGACTTTAGTTGGTAGGAGCTAGTTGATTTGGGCTAGTTTTGAAAAGCTAAGTAGGGTCAGACCTGATCTGGATATGGACAGGTTATCAACAGAAATTAGAAGGGCAAAAATCTAGACTGTATCATTAAAATAATATTGTATATATTGTAGGAAGCAACAGCAAGCCATTTCCATACAATTGTTGAAGAAAATCCACATCAACATGAAGGATTTATGACATTAAAACAAAAATATTGCCTAAGCATTGTTTTTTTTTAAATGCTAAACAAAATTTGATGTAGTAGATCTAATATTGGCTGACCTTTATAATTTATTTTGTGGATTAAGTTGCAAGGATTGGAAGGGAACATGTTGCCCTCTAAATACTTTCAACTGTATACAGTTCTGTCCCTGCCACTTCCTACATGTGAGATTGTTTGGGAGTAAAGAGACTCCTTGTAGTTAGCTGTGCCATGCAATCGGAGATAAGGTGTTAACAGAGAATTAATCCTCTCTACCTCATGCTGGCCTCAAGACAAATTGGTCTGTTCAAGGGTCTTCATTTCTCTGTTAATTTTACTTTTTATCTACAGAGACACACAAGATGGGGAAAGGACCAAAATCATTTCATCTGCAGTTGTATTAATTTTGATCAGGCTTTCACACAAGTCATTTTTTAAAGAAAGACAGTGAAAGCATCACCTGGCAGGTTCTAACAAAGGCCATGTTCCATGAATGGAAGATCTGTTGCTCCTCTATGGGCGATGAGAGCTTTCCTCCTCAGTTAGCAGCTGATGAGGTCAGCCACAAATAGTCTCAATACCATGGATGAAATTCCCTCCAAGGTTTGTCATTAAAATATAACTTTGACTATGGTAGAACAATACGCATTAACTATACACTCATTAATTGTATTATATATAATTGTATATATTTTTGCTTTGCTTCAAATACCTGATTATCATTGTCTTAATGGGTTTGGGATGTGCTCTTTGATCTGAGAAAAGTTTGATGCTCTTTGTACAAAACTCTTCCATCCCTGAGTTCTGAAGTTCATGTTGTCATGGATAGTTCTGTTGATTGGTTCCAGTCTCCACCGACAGACCGAGCTGGATAGTCATGGCCCAGTTTTGTTATTATTGCCTGATGGATGAAACTGGTTGTTCAATGAATTAGCTCCATTCCCTATTAACCTCCTTCTTCCATTGCTACTGGAAATGTCATCTGTTTATCCAAATAAACTATAATTGCTGATTTGGACTTTCCCCAAATTGCAAAGCAGCCCAGTTACATAAGTTTGAAGACAGGTGATACTGCTAGATGATGTTGGTATTCAGCCCAGAAACACAACAGATTTTTCTGTTTGTTCCCCCCCCCCCCCCCAAGATTTCAATTTGAGGAGTTTGGAAAGATGTTGAGTAATAGGGGGAATGCTTTTTGATGTAAAAGATCCAAAGTTTACTTTTCCACATATCCACCTAAAGCAGGGTGGCTCACCTGTGCGTGCCTGCAGCTCATTTATATTTGGGGATCTGAAGCCTCCAAATACAACCTGCACTGCAAGGATCGTTGATGCCTACTCTGTGATGCTTTGGTAAAGTTTTTTTGTTGTCCCTGATATTGTAGTGAATCAACCTGTGGTACTAGTGCAATACCAACTGTTGTTGTTTGTTGCTGTTTAGTTTTATTCTGTGTATTCTACTTTTTAATTGAGACAGTCAACATGAAATTTCAGAGTCAAATATTTCAGAATCATTCTGAATACAGTTGCTGAAAATCAGTACTCAATCTCTTCCCATTTGGAAGTGGATTTTCATGAAAACTATAAAATCTGTCAGAATAACTACAGAATTAGAAAAATGAAGTCTTCTGTGTATTTAACTTCGGCTCCTAGAAACAACTAGCTGAATCCATGACACAGTCCTGCCCATTTTGCCTGATTGCTGTGTCCTTGTGACTTTTGGCCACTGAAAGCTTTTCCCCAAGTCTCAGATTTTAATTTATGTTCAGCTTTCACATTCGTATGCATTGTCATTTCTCTTTCTGTGAACTTTGGCAACTGGGCAATAGAGAATTTAATGCAGCAATCAAATAATCTGTCTCCTAATCTATAGTATAAGGCAGTTCTGTACATTTGTTTTTAATGCTCATTAGGCTCTCTTGAATAATTTTTTAATGCAGGAATCCTCCACCCATGTCAGAAAAACAGCCGTTTGATTTTAAACAGTTCAGTGATACCTGTTTCTCTATTTCCATTTAAACAGAATATGAAAATATAGAGCTAATGAATCATATTTTGATCAGACATTGTAAGTGAAATCAAGTGAAATCAAACATTAAGTGCACACAATATTACTGAAAGGCTAAATGAAACTCATTTGCACCAGCTCTCTGGCCTACTTACAGTAGCTGTAATTTTGTTCAAAAATATTAAAGTCATTCAATTAAAGGTGCAATAAAAATCTTCATACTAGGCTTTGTTGTAATTTCTGAATATTTTTTAATTATAGAGGGGAATATAGAGGAAAAACTATATATAGTAGGTTTTCTCAGGGAAACAAAACAAAATGCTAGGAACTTGGATTACTTCTAGGGCTGACTTTTAAAAGACTGTATGAGCAGGAAACCACAAAGGACTAAATCCTTGAATAGAATAAGATTCCAAACTTATCAATCATTGCATAGATACCATATTCGAGAGTACCTGATTTTACAATTTCTACTGGTCAATTACTTTCATTTTGTTGTTATGCACCATCAATTCAGTGGAGAGATGCTGCTGGTTTGGACCAGTTCTAACGAACCGGTAGTTCCGATTATCAGCTAGCCCCGCCCCATCCTGTCCTTTATTTCCTTCTTTCTGGCTCAAGTTGATTTGCGCAGCATAACTGATTTCTGCACCTCACCATTTCTACTTACTGGGGCTGCCCGAGAAGGTAAGCATTTCAGCTTCAAATTGCTGTATTTTGAACGAAGCATGCACTCACAGAACCAGTTGTTAAACCAGTTGCAGCTCACCACTGCATCAATTCTCCCTGCTAGCATATTCACATATTCACTACTAGTCTTGTAGAAGAAATCTAAAGCTACAATGTATTTTAAATATTCTTTTATGCCTTCTAATAGTCATTTAGGAAAATTGATTGTAAAAAAGAAAAATAAATGTAGCTAATTTATTTTTATTTATTTTGTCAAGCGATCATAACAGGTATAAGTATAAACATAGTTATGAATACATGAAATGGATACATATAAGAAAAATAAAAAGAAACAACAGGACAGGGACGGTAGGCACATTGGTGCGCTTATGCATGCCCCCGACAGACCTCTTCGGAAAGGGGTGAGGTCAACAGTAGACAGTCTCAGGTTAAAGTTTTTGGGGAAGAAACCAGAGTCAGGTAGAGTATTCCAGACGCTGACCACTCTGTTGCTGAAGTTGTATTTCCTGCAATCAAGTTTGGTGCTGTTTACCTTGAGTTTGTATCTACTGTGTGCTCTTGTATTACTATGGTTGAAGCTGAAGTATTCATTGACGGTAGGACATTGCAATATATAATTTTATGGACTATACTTAGATTGGACTGAAGACAGTGTAGTTCTACGTTTTCTAGGTCTAGAATTTCAAGTCTGGTGGCATGAGGTATTCTGCAATGAGTAGAGGAGAACTCGCCTTGTGAAATATTTCTGGACTTTTTCAACCGTATTAATATCAGATATGTAATGCGGGTTCCAGACTGATGAGCTGTATTCAAGTATTGATCTAGCAAATGTTTTGTATGCTCAAGTCAGTAGTGTGATATATTGCTGCATCCTTAATTTTAGAACCATATATACAGATTTTTCTCAAGTCTTCTGGGAATTCTGCATTTGCAGTTTTAAGTAATCTGGAATATGGCATATGGGGGAAGACTATTATAAGCTAATAATAATTCATATTTGCCAAAAATCAATCTTTATAATGCCAACATAGAATTAACTATACACAAAATGGCCTTCTCTGATCTTAAAAGAAAAAAAGGGAGGGTATGAGACCTCATTAACACTGAATGTACATTTGTTTTATTTATCATATTTGTTGAGCTGCCCATCTCATATAGTAATTCCAAGTATTTGGGAGACCACTAAAACATGCTAAGACTGTACACTGGAATGAGAAGCTGAAAACACATTCTGGAAGTCAAACGACTTCTGCATTGCTGCCATGAAAATTACATGGGTGTGTCCATGATATCACTAAGCTTCATGAAGGTTTTAACATACAGGACAGAAATATCAGCAATTTCTCTACCATTGAGTAAATGTGCCATCAATCCTTCCTTGTCTCAGCACAAAAATGATACAATAAAATTGTTAGTTGTATATTAAAATTGGTTACCTACAATGCCAATCCCAGATTTGATTGTGTCAAATTGTATTGTTTTGATCTATGGATGCTGGATGCTCTAGCCAACTTGACTTCGCTTTTGACACTGATGCAGCCTTCCAAATGTCTCCAGCCCAGAGGGAAACATCCACCAAGTCAGGGCACATTACCATGGAATGAGTAGGTTGATATTATTATATAATTTCAAGATTCCACTTGGGTTTCCACATCCCATGTCAATATCTCACAAGTTCGAAATAATATTAAATAAAACATAATGAAAAATGTTTCATCATCTCAAATGCTCATCTCATGCATTTTATGTACTGCTAAATGAACTGAGCCACTCCAACTAGATTTTAATTTGCCAATATAATCTGAAGCAAGGAAACATCAGGGGAGAAAGAGGAAGGAAATGTATGGCTGTTGGGCAACCAAAACTCCTATAACAGTGGGGCAAAAGTTTGAGACTGACAATTAGTAATGTGGTTAATTACAATAGTTATGCTGCTCCTATTACTACTCATCTAAATTACTGCAACCTACTCTACATGGAACCCAGAAGTTTCTATTGTTCCAAAGCACAGCAGCCTAATTATTATCTGGCACTCACCTATGGTAGCACACTACTCTTGTTCTACAGAAGGGGTGTCAAACTCAAGGCACATGGGCCAGATCCTGCCCGCCTGGTGCTTAAATCTGGCCCGTGGGGTTGACCTGGAAATAGCAAAGGACCAACCCATGGTGCTTCTAGCAAAAACGGGACATGGGCGGCACCCTCATGACCCAATTTCAACCTGGATGGCCGTCTGCAGCACCCTGCCAGCCAAAATGGGGTGTGGGGGCACACGTGACCCCCCCATGACCCATTTTGACAAGCAGGTCATCCAGACCAAAAACGCCTCCCCCCCGTAGCCTGTTTTGGCTGGCAGGGTAGTGCAGGAAGCGTCCCCCCCACCCCCAGCTTAAGAGAGAACTACACTGCTGATCCGGTTCTCAAAGAAATCCAGTTTGGACACCCCTTTTCTACAGGGTTTACATTGGCTTCCTACTGGCTCTCAGCTACAATTTACAGTGCTGAAGTTAACCTGCAAAGCCCTTTACGGCCTGGAATCAAGTTACTTTCTTCCTGGGACAAACAGAAGAGGTGGTTGTCCACTTAGGAAGATGTGGAGAATTGAAAAAACAGAAGCACTGCTTTTCTGTACCAGTGCTAGCCTCTGGAAGGCCTTCCACTAGAAGCGAATTTAGCCCAGACTTTGGCTGTCTTATGGAAGGAAATGAGATGGAGCTCTTCCACAATGCATTTGAGACTTTGTTTTTGGGATGTTATGATTTGCATGTTTAAGATTTGTATGATTTTAACTGGACCATGGATGTCTTAATATTCTTTATATTCCTGCAGAGCTGGCAAGACTCCTGTGGCATTGTAACAGCATATATAAATGTAATAAATATTAACGTTCAAAAAACTAACCAAAGCACCTCTCAAAAGCAGTTACGATGAGTCTGCATGTGTTGTACTAAGTTGAACTGTGATCTTCCACAAACAAGACATTCCCCAAATAGGATTTTTCCTATAAATAGGAAATACATTAAAGAATATACAGTATAAAAGCATGATTTTGTTGGGCTGAAAATTCCAACTTGCTCCGAGTTGCCATTAGATTTCTGTCAAAGACATTCTTGATGAGCAAGTTATGAGACAGATACATTCAAGTGGCAAATAAATATTTAATTCTGAATTAATTTTTTATATTAAACTTAATTTTAAAGTCTTTCAGGGTGGAGATAATCCACAAATGATACCATAATCCTTACCTCATTCATAAAAGAATATGAATTCCCATGTTCTTTAGCATGAAAACAAGTGTGCAGCATGTATTTGTGGTCCCAGCATTTTCTAAATATTCTGAACTGCAAAAAGTTTGAAAAACAATGACTTAAATAAACATATAACTGAAATGAAAGTCCCATAAAAATGGAGAAGAAATACTTTCAAGTACAATATAGAATTACAGCGTGTTGAAATCGATTTAGGCTGAAACTTTTATTTAAAGACAATGTTAGTATTAACTATGCCCATATACAAAATAAGATAAGGATTACACAATTCTCACTTGTTAGCAATCCTATATTGGAAAAATACAATTTCACCCAATAAACATTTACCTTTTTAAAAATAGAAAGTTCAGAAATACTTCTGGTTGTTTACTCACAGGTTCTCATTTGAATTATTTTGTAGTAGTTTGAGTAAACAAAAATATGGCTACAAAGGGTAAATGTGACTTTTTAAATTGTAATATAGTACCATACCTTAATTCATAGTAAATTTTTACTCTTGTTTTTAATTATATATATAGGGAAGGGCATGTAGTATATGTTTAATTTTATTTTTACCCTGATTTCTTTGTAAATTCCTTTGATCATTAATCCGCCTTTTCTTGTTACATATATTACAAGGCAGTAAACAACACAGAAATTGTTTTTTTTTTATTTTTTCCTGTTGAACCTCTTCTATAGAAAAAAAAGGTGGGGGCAGCCTTTGGCACCCTAATCTTTTTTAAAAAATAAAGTTGAGCCCATTGAATTGACAACATAAGAGAATGTCAACAGAAAATCCATACAATGCACATCATATCGGAGTTAAGATAAGAGGGATTATCTTTAAACCAACTTGAAAATAAGTTTGTCTGAAAACATGTTTGTATTTACTCTCTAGCGAGGGAGTAAGACTGCGAGCACAAATCGCTTCACAACGAATATTTTCAAATGGGGTGGGGGGAGAAGGGAGGCTTATCAGGGTTTATGTTAAAGCCAGCCTCTTTTTTTTTTTTTTTCCCTCCTTCCCTCCGCTCCGTCTTTACTTTTCCATGTGGAAAAGGTTATCAGACAAGGCAGGCGAAGAGGCTGCTCCCTTTTGGCGGAGCCCTGCACAGATTCTGACAATGTCACACGCAAGAATTTTAGGCTAACGTGATACAGAGCCTCGGCTTGCACTGAAGCTCAACGAGGAAACCGGACACAAACAAGCACGCATATTGCACACACATCACACGCGACCAGGTCAAAAGTTGACTGCCTCGCCAGCTTCCCTCCGGATCCTTTTTTTGTTGCGCCCTGGCAGAGCTGATTTTCCGCCCAAGGGAACTCGCCAACAGCGTGAGTAGGCGCCGGAGGGGGAATTCGGTGGGGGATCGTCGCGTCCGTTCCTGCGGGCGAAAGGTCCGGGCCGGATTTTGCACCTTGTCCCCGGGACTGCCTCACGGCCTGGACGAGCTGGAGCTGCTGCGGCTGTGTTTATTGAGCGCTCTTGCCCCGGTATCACTCCGCTGGCATGGACGAGGAGGAGGCGGAGGAGGTGGAAGAGTAGCGCACTTGATCCCTGCGATTGGTGGTGGCAGAGGAGAAGCAGCGGGCAGAGCGGAGCCCGAGCGGGTCCCTCGGCGTGTAGCAGCGCCGCGGACGCTCTGCCAGCCCTTCAGCCGGCTCCCTTTGCAAGATCGCCCCGGATTGTTCACGTGTTGATTCCCCCCAGCCGGAGGATTTGCTTTTTTAGGTTCCTGTTGAAAAATACCACTGAGCAGCCAAAGTACTTTTGAGAACACGGTGCGGCATAAACACCCAAACTTTTTTTTTTTCCCCTCCCTTTTCTCCCCCCCCCTCCCCCCCGGAAAGAAAACACAATTAAGCAAGCGGCGTTGCCTGTCTTCGGCTGGTGTGAGATGTGAATGCGTTGTGGGTCGTACATGTGTGTTCCTTGACCAGTGGGTGCCCGTCCTAGGCATTTTGTGAACGTGTGGAGTGCGAGTGCGGAAAGACCCCCCCCCCCCTCTCTCTCTCTCTGCACAAGGCTTTTGGGGACGTCTTACCCCCCCCCCCCTCCCGCTTTTATGTTTTAATACATGGGGGAGACCTAGAAAGGTTTTCGGTCCGGAATTTCTTTCGGGAAGGATGGATTCTTTCAAAGGGAAGCAGCTCTGAGCTCTCCTCCTTGGAGTTTGTAAGCGGGAGGCGGCGGCGGCGGCTGCCTTGTTGATTGTGGCTGGCGATAACCTCACAGCACCACCTCCGGGTTTGGGCTTTCTGCTTTTGGCGTTGTTTTTTGTTTTGCTTACTCCTCCCTCCCTCCCATCCGAGGGGATCGGCAAGAAGCAGCTTTCGCTTCGTTGTTTACGACCCCGCAACATTTTTGCTCAGGTCTGTTAGCGTTTCCCATGGCCCACTAAAGAGTATCCCAAAAGGAGGATTCCCCCTCCTTCGGCCTTTCTGCCTGCTGTGTGGCGCCCGCGCGTCAAAGGAGAGGGGGGAAAAAGTTCTTCCAAAATAGTGTGCGCAGGGAAGGGGATGGGGGATTTTCCAACCCCCGCTGCCTCCACCAACGGCAGCAGCATTTGCCTCAACAATAACCTGAGCAGCAGCCTCGGCGGGGCCGGGATCGGCGTGAACAGCGCTCCCCACGGGCCTCCTCCCGGTCACAATGCTACTCATAGCGGCGGCGGCGGCGGCGGGAACGGGAGCGGCGGCATTCCCAAACACAGCACCGTGGTGGAAAGGCTCAGGCAGCGCATCGAAGGCTGCCGGAGACATCACGTCAGCTGCGAGAACAGGTACCAGCAAGCCCAGGCCGAGCAGCTGGAGCTGGAGCGAAGGGACACGGTGAGCCTTTACCAGAGGACCCTGGAGCAAAGGGCCAAGAAATCGAGCGCCGGCGGTGGCAGCAAGCAAGCACATTCGAGCAAACAGCCACAAGATGCCGAGCCTGCTACAGCCGAGCAGAGGAATCACACGCTGATCATGGTAAGGGGGCGGGCGAGGGGGGCTGGGGGCGGCTGCGGAGCCCTTGTGGGCAGGCGCTCGCTCATTTAGCGCTCGCTTCTCGCCTGAACGGATGGAGGAGTTTGGGAGGGGAGCGAGCGAGGGATGCTTGGCTGAAACCGGGGAATGGGCGGGGAGAGGAAACTTTGGTCCTATAACTAATAAGGGAATCCAGGAAGCAACGCGGACCGTTTTGAAGAAGAGTTGAAAAGCTCCGCGTGGCCGAGGCGGCCGGCTCAGCCAAGCGCGACTCCTGGCCGGTTTCTGAAGCAACCGGGTGGAAGGCACGGGCTCTCGCACACCCCGAGTCGCCTGCCTTCCCAACCCCCTCGGTTCCTTAAGACTGCCGGACAATGCAGAGAGGGGCGCTTGCTTGGCGAGTCGCATTTGGGAAGAGCCGCCTCCAGGGTCCGAGCTTGGGAGGGTTCGGGGCGTCTTCGGACGGTCTCAAGCGGTTGAGGGAAGCCGGAGAAAGGCAAGGAAAGGGACACAGGCGCGCGTGGGGACGCGTTTAGAAGAATGGAGGCAGGGGAGAGACTCGTTGCCTCTTTAAATCCCGCGGAGGGCGAGCTTGTGGGCTGGCTCTGCCGAGCGGGAGTGTCAGCTCTCGGAAGAAAAGTTGGGCGGGCTCTTCCTCGATCGGCAGCGCGTGAGAGTGCGGGTGGGGAAGCAGCCCAATCAAGCCTCTTGAAAGCAGCCACCTCGGCTGGATTACAAAACAAAAAACCAAAGGCGAAAGTTTTTCTTGGTCTTTTAAAACAGCGCTCTCCAACCTTGGCGACTTTAAGCCTGTCGGACTTCAACTCCCAGAATTCCCCAGAAGTTTTGCTGGCTGGAGAATTCTGGGGGTTGAAGTCCGCCAGGCTTAAAGTTGCCAAGGTTGGAGAGCGCTGTTTTGAAAGCCTCGGAAGAGAAGAGCAAAAGGGCGGCAGTTCGTCTGTTGGTGGCGTAATGGCTCTGAGCCGCCAGTGGCGCTTCCCGAGACTCGCCGTTAAAACGCGCTCATGATGAGGGCGGGCTGCGGGTAACATCAGGAGCTAACGAGCTTGTGGGAAAACAAAAGTGCACCCTGGTTAAGCTTTTATTGAATTACCTTTCAAGAAGAATCGTTTCGTGCTAGCTGCTCTGGCTAAATCGGTTAGCCTCCTCCCCCCCACCCGCCCTTCAAATCTAGGAGTTTGCTCTTGTACATGTTTCTTGGGAATAAATCTCTGTCAGAGTACTTGCGCAGGGTTAGCGGTATTAACCTCCTACGAGGCCATATCGGGCAGGAAGGTGAATACCGTTATCCCTGCGCAAGTCCGTTGTACTCAAGAGTTATGCCCTACGATGTTCACTGAGATGTCCTCCCAAGAAGCATGTACAAGAGTAAAATCTTAGGTGCGGAGGGCGAATTTGAGGCTAGTCTGTGTGAACGGATCTGTTCTTGTTAATGCTATTTTCCAGTTGTAGGGTCGAATAAGGATAGCCTAGTTGGGAAGAAAATAAATTTTGAAATCTAGCGCTTGCAATGATGTACAGAGATTGTGTGCGCTGGAGGCGTCTTACCGGGCCGCCAGTTTGGTGAAAGGGGAGGCGTTGTTTGTTTAGTTGGCAGCCGCACTTTCAGGCTTGTTTCCTCGAGTCTTTTAAATGTCCATTAACTGGACGAGGAGGGATTGCGGCGTGAAAGACTTCTCCTGCGTCTTACTTACCAAAATTATCAAAACCTGTATCCGACCCTCATCTTCAAGCATGCAAGCAGAAACACAATCGCTCCAGAGTAAACTAACGGGACTTGCCTACTCCTTGGATCAATGTCGCTATAGGGTTGCAAACGCTCGGCCGACTTGATCGGAGGGAGGTTCGGACCTCCTCTTGCGCAAGGCCACATAAAGCACGTGCTCATTTGTAAAGGAGAAGAGCAGCAGCAGCAGCAGCAGCAGCAGCTTCACGGTTCATTGGCTTTCTTCTCCTTCCTACGGCTGCTACGAGAATCGGGAGCTGCCGGGAGACGGTTGAAGCCTCCCCCGCCCTTGTGCAGTCCTCCCCTCCGAAGGCCACCCCACCAGCTGGCGTCTGCCTGACAAAGCCGCCACGCCTCCCCTCCCCCCCTCCCTCCCTCCCTTTTCAGGCAGGGGTGGAAGACCCCGAAGGCGCGGATTGGCGAGGGGGTTAGCCGCAGAGCGGCAGCCCGAAAACTTGAGGGGTGTTGCGGCGACGAGAGAATGTGGGCGGGTGGCGAGAGAAAGGAGCTGAGGCCCTCGCCCTGCTGGAGGCGGCGGCGGCAGCGGCTCCTCCCACGGCGGGAAAGGAACAATTTGTTGACTTGAACGGTCTTGTTCGTTCGCGGTGCGTGGGGCCCGCCTCTTTCACTCCCACCGCCGTGAGAAAAGCCGGCTCCAGGCGGGGGTCGCCGTCCTCTCTACGCCACCCGCCGCTTTGTCTTCCCGCCGCTGGTCCTTAAGCCTTCGCCGGGGGCTCTTAACTGGGCTGCAACCTTTCTTCCCCTCGGCCATGTTTTAAATGAGGAGAGTCTTAACGAATTCGAGAAGAACTTAACGCTCCGGAAATGGCGCTCCTCCCACCTCCTCTCTCTCTCTCTCTCTCTCTCTCTCTCTCGGCCTGTGTGGAGACAATAAAACCCACTAAACTTTGTGGGCGGGCGCGTGAGAGAGAGGGGGGGGGAGGCCACCCTTGACGGAGACAGCGCCGGGGAATTTTCCAACCCTTCAAAGAAAAGGCGAGACAGGCAGGGGAAGCGCCCTTAGGCCTCACGCGCGTGTTGCGCACGCTCCGCTGTTGCCCTCGACCAGGCGAGCGAAGAGCCTTGCGAAGAAAGGCGGGAAGGGAAGGAAAAGGCGCACGGATGGGGGAGGGGAAAAGACTACGCAGGAGCGAAGCGAGGGGAGTCGGAGAAAGGCGAAGTAAAAAGGGAGGCCCTTGTTTCGCTGGCAGGAAACTGGAGGCTTGGCATGTTGCCGTTGGCTTAGGCCAGTCAGAAACGGAGGTGGTTGAGCCTTTTGTTCGGCAACCAGGTTGGCGTTGAGTCCTCGAGCTGTTTCCCCGCCTTGCTCCCCGATCGGGTTTGCGTTTGCAGCACTTCAGTAGTGGTCCCGTGCAAACGATCTCCACATTCCACCATTTCCTTTCCCTTTTAAACTCGCTGCCCCACCAGTTGAACGGTTGGGTGTTTGCCATCAGGGGAAGTGGGACGGCCCAGCTCTGCTGAATCTCATTACCATCATAAAGAGATTAGCTGCTTGAATCTGCCCTCTGGAGTAGCTTTCTCCAACAAATCTTAAAAGCTGCTGGTTGTAATACCCCTTTTGATTAAAATATGGATATGACTTTCGTTTCAATATTTTCCACTAGAAATTCAGTCACTATTGATCGCATTTGCTTTTTTCCCAGCTAGGAGCAACAAAATTTAGATAAACTTTTGTTTCTACACAAAACAATAATATTCTTGTTAAAGATGCCAGTTTTACAGTTATGGTTGCTTCACCTGTGCTGAGTTAGAATTCAAGGCTTAGAAGAGGACTCTTCATGTCGAGGCCATAGTTTTTCAGTAGCCATATTTAATGTATCTATTTGTATCCCAACTTTATTATTTTATAAAGAAATCAAGGTCAGCATGCCCAACATATCCTCCTATTTTCCCCATAACAAGGTGAGCTGGGCTGACATACTGACTCAAAGTCACACAGCTGGGCTTTTATATTAAGGCAAGACTTGAACTCAAGGTCTCCTGCTTTCTAGCCTTGTGCATTAATCACTAGAACGAACTGGGTCTCAAACCATGCTGGAATAGGATTTCTAAAAAATAATGTTATTACATATTTAAGATTTCCCCTTTATGAAATTAAAATTATAATCTGGTGGCAGCATTGAAGTGGTTCTGAGGACTCTTTCCAAGGCATTTGTATTGGGGACCATTGGCTTAGGTTAGTGCGAATCCATTTGTAATATTTATATTAAGATATTTCCCCTCACTATAATTCATTATGATGAATGCTGTTTTCAATAGCAGTAAAAGAGAGCTTCAGATAGTCAGGAGAGTAGTGCTATAGTTCTTACTGAAAATCTGGTCAAGATTTATATTTCTTTTTGAGATTTTTTTTGCAGCAGATAGCAAATTTGTTTTTTAAAAAAATAATAGGAAGATGCCAGAAATTGTATGACGACTTCTGCGCTACTTTTAAATCCAGTTTGTGTTGGATTTTCAGAAAAAGAAATGTTGTTTGACCTCCTTTTGCTTATCAGTGACAGATAAATAGTCCAGATACATCTTCCTACTTGATACATTGGTTTGGATTAACTTTTTGAATTAGCAGAATTAATAGAATACATACTTTGTGAAAATATAAAGAATAAAATAAACTTACATACACACACACACACACATATCTTATTGCCATTCCTTTTAATAGCAGAAATTGCATATTTACTTTGAAAGACTTCAGAGAGACTTGTGCTCATAGTCATTATTAGATTTATATCCTGTCTTTACTTGGGTGATTCAATGCAGCACCCATGACATGCCAGACCGTCAATGCAAAAGAAAAGTAGGTGGACCTGAGACAGTAAGTTTCTGTGGCTGAAGGTGGACAAGTATACATCTATGGTCATAGTACAAGAAATAAACCAGTATACCATCAGTGAGGACAGTGGAATTTTTTTTTCCTTTTTGTGTTACTGATAGAGAAAAAAAGTAAAGTATGAAAAACTTCAGAAATATTTTGCAATTCTGAGTGAGGTAACAGGTTACTGTAAGGATAGGATTTCTCATATGTGGCAGTTTTGATCTAGAGTACAGCCTAGTTCACCCTTGGAAACGAATAGTTCCAATCCATTTATCCAATCAAAATGCTTATGGTAGAAGAATAGGATTTTCTGGAGCAGAAACAGTAAAGGAGGTAGCAGCAGAGATGTACTTCATTGCTAGTTGTGGTTCTCCCAACATTTGATTTTAACTATAAATACTTAACTTTAATGTAGAGGCTCTGAGAATTTAGCTTAAAAATAAAAGCTCCTCACTCTTGTATACGATACTGCACATGTGAAGTGCATAATTTAATATTCATAAATTTGGATTCTTTTCTTGAAAATAACATTCTCGTATAGGTTGGAAACGTGAGGAAAGAGGCCTTCATCCTGCAGTGGGTAGACAATGTCTAAAATGATGATGAAGAAGATAATAGTAGGGAAAAATATGGGAACAGTAAATTGTGTACAGGGTTATTAAGGAATTATTTGACCTTTTTCTTTAGTGGCCTAGTCTTTAATATAATCCAGTTTCCTATTACTCTTATAGAGTTAGATATTTCTCAATGCTAGTTACTTTTTAAAAATAGGAGTGGGAAAACATTTGGAAACTATTAAAGTGCAGTGTTTCCCCCAAAATAAGCCTTAGCCTGATTTTTAAACATGCACCTAATATAAGCCCTACCCAAAAAAATAAGCCCTAATGAAGAGGGTCATCAGTCTGGGGTTGGTAGGCGTGGCCGGCACTGGAAGCAGTGAGGATGTGGGGTCTGATGGTGTCCAGCAGCAGCTGCAGCCTGCACAGCACAGTTGAGTTGATTGCCAATCCAAGCAACAGGTAGATTCAGGCAATTGGGACGTGCCGCTCGGGATGTGGAAAAGCCAAGAGTCAGTGGGCTGGAGCAGGTGCGCAGCTGCGGGATTCTTGTCTTCGCATGGCTGCACCAGTGACAGAGGCACAGGAGGAAAGCAGGCAATCCCAACGTGCTGCACAGGCTGCAGGCAAGCTCAGAGATGTGAAGACAAGCCTCTTGTGGCTGCCTGCCCACTGCGCCTCTCAGCCTGCATGGCGCATCCATATTGCGTGCTTCTGCCGCTTGAACAGGTCAACTCATGCTGCGCAGGCTGTATAGCCCCAAAGTGTGCCAACCAAGGGGCCAGAGGGCTGCAGCTGCTGCTGGACAACATCGGCCCCTGCGTGCTTGCCACCTTGTGGTTGTGCGCCGGGGGGGCACCTGGCCAGGCTGATCACCCTGAAATTGTGTTTCCTCCAAAATAAGCCCTGGTGCTTATTTTGGAGCTCCCAAAAATGTAAGACCGGATCTTATTTTCAAGGAAAATATCACCATTGTACCAGGTCAGAAACCAGACAACACTGAGTTCTAGTTCTACTTTAACTATGAAAGCCAGCTGGTGATTTTGGGCAAGTTACTCTCTCTCAACCATCTCACTTCGCAGGGCTTTTGTGGGGAAAATGGGCAGGGCTGTTATGAATGTTTGCTGCCTGGAGTTATGTAAATAATAAAAGCGGGATTAAAAAAATAATACTCCATTCTTAGCAAGCTAATATGCTTTCTTTTCCCCACTTTGTAGAGATATAACTCTTCCTTGATGTACTCCATGTTTGCTCTTTTTTTTATTGATTTTCTGTTTTAGGCAACCATGCTTCAGTAACACAAGCTATTGACACTCTTCTTTTGTTAGTGTTATAATCTATCACGCTTTTGGTTTTCAATTTTGGAGTTATAATTTGTCGGTGACAGAATTTTTTTAGCCATCTCTCATCTCTTGTACTGACAATCTTCTTGCACACATGCTTTCTTGGAAGTAACTTCCAGTAAGTAAGACCAATAAATGTTGGATCATTTATTTAAACCCATATCTGGTGGAGTCAAGTAGAAATATGAGATGTATTGAAATTCCAGGTTTGAGAGCAGAAAAGATGAATGGGAATACCTCTCCCTCTGGCCTGTGTGGCTTAATTCCTTCCCCCAAACCAATTTTCTTTTAGCCAGAAATTAGCTTCTGAACAAATCCAACTGGGAGAAAATAGTATCTGAAAAAAGAGTCTGTAGGAGGCAGATAGGTGATAGCTCTTATCATTTCCCCTTTTAATGTTAATCCTAGCTAACCTTTAGTTTTTATATGACCATAGTGATTATGAATTGAAATATGCAGAAGTATCTTAAGTCTTAATTCCATAGATTTAGAATAGCTTTCTAAGCAGAAAATATGAAAGCACTGCAATTTTATACCCCGATTGCAATACCTTTATTAAGAGTCTCACTGTGTCCAATATAGTTTACAGTTATCCCCACTGAAAGGCATATTGATGCTGAAATATGTTTGTTTTGTTTTTGCTAGACTAGTTATAGTATCTTCAATCCACTTTGTTATGACCCACTGTTTGTATCTTCTGAACTATCTTGAATCAAGCAGAAAGGTATAAAACATGATGGGCTAGTAGTGTTATTCCTAGTCACATACAAAATGTCTTATTCCATAATCTGAGAATAACCATAGGTTACCTAAAGGTGCCCCATACCTGCAAGCACCTTTTCATTTCCTGTGAAGAGTCCTGTTCGCGTTCCCCATGACTTTTAAATGTGACTTTCTTCTTAGGAAAAATATTTGGAGGGCTAGAGGCTAGTGTTTTGGCTTGAAACATGACTTCCCCAATTTGTAAGAGAAAGGAACAGACTTTAGGATCACTGCCTGATGTGATAGAACTATATCAGAGCGCAGAGTATGTGAACTGACATGATTAAAATGAATTCAGGGCAGCCCCGTGCATTGAAAAGAATGGAAGCCTTATCCAGGTGAACTTCAGGAAGAGATGGTGAGAGCTGAGAATTGGTGCGAGGAAGAGGAAATAGGGGTACACTGGACAAGCTGTGGAAAATTATAACAGGGATTGGGAATGTCTATGGCTACATGATGGAGGAAGCAATCTCGTGATTGTGTGTGTGTGTGTGTATGTGTGTAAAAAGTGAATGTGGAGTAATCTAAGAATAGAAATGTGTAAGTAATCTGGGTGAATGGGTTTTGATTGAGATAGTGTCTTTGAACCCACTAGTGCTTTAATATAGTATTTACGGTCATGGTCTGAGATCATTTTTTCTTCCTTGGGCTCATAGTAAATGAAACAGACTTAAGTCATCTTTAAGTGTGTTGGTTCTAAATAACATTTTCTTCTTAAATTGTCAATATTTCATCACAAAATCAAGTTGTATAAAGTCTGTAATATTTGGTCCTTCTTTTGTAGTTCAGGTTAGCTTACTTGTGAGTTTGTGTTCAGATCCCACAAACTTCTGGAAAACTGGAAAATGGAGGAACATCCCTTTCCTTTTGATTATTAGTTAAGCACTAATCCTCCATTTATTTTTGTCATAGGACACTCATCTCTTCCCCTCCTCCTTCACCAACTTCTTTCCTATCTTAAAACAAATCAGAGGAGAGAGAAGCTAGGCTTCCTTATTTTTGTAACAAAAAAGAGGATGATATCAATATCTTTCCACAGTCAAAATATCAGCATATGGCATCTGCATGTGCCATCTTCAGAGGTCATGCAATCACTGATTTACAACACGAATAAACCACATTATATGAACAAACATAAATATATTTAAATAAAGTACCAGCAAATACATGAATGTAAAGTGTGTGGACAATACAATAGATGAGATAAGATAATAAATTAGTGTAAAACATAATAAAATTGCCATAATATGGTGCCACAGAAACAGAATAGATTATGTAGTTCAGTATATTGGGAAGCTTCTGGTTGCTTCTGGTGGGGCTGCAATGAGATAATCACAAGTGCCTTGAAATTTCCTGAGGAGACATTCTTGAAGTACTGTAGATGGGTTATTGTTTGTTCAGGTGGACCACAGTGGGTTTTGCCATTCCACTTAGAGCTTTGCCCTAGTTGTGGCATATTATATTCATGTGGCACCCTTATTATATTCATGTGGCACCATCTTTTCCAGGGTAGCTGCGCTCCTGGAAGTAGTTTTGTATTTATGTGATTTATTTGCTTATGGTCATTAAGGGTCATTCATATTTTGAGTTAACTGCTCATTCCAGGTGGGGAAGGAAGAGATAGTGATATTTGCACAACTGTATTTGGCAGTTTTATGAAATTCTTATTTTCACTTAGATGCAGGAAGCCTCCCTTTTTATGGCAGTGTCCAGAAAACTATAAAAGATGTGAATTTATCTTTGTTGTCTATTTCCCAGTTTTTCCATTTGTCAATATGTTACTTCCTCCCTGCTTCCTCCTGAAGTAAGAGTACATGATTGCCCGGCAGCTTGTTAGTGCCAGTTCTCTAAGACTTAACTGTAATAGTTGTGCTGTCAGGACAAAATAGCTTTTCATTTCTGCCCTGGTGTTTTTCCACATATTTTTCCACATTATTTTAACTAAGGAGATGCTCAAATAGGGTGATAAGAGAGAAGCTCACAGAGTTTTGGAATCAAATCCTCCCCTTTTCTCCTGTAAAGTCATGACAGTGATGTGCTGAAAGGGGACAGCATTAAGAGTTGAGGAATAATAGCTTTACTTATATTCTTACACTGTATATTCACAAATCAGAATAACGCTATTCTGTGAGTATAGATACAATAAGTGCAATATAGGAAGGATGAGTGAATAACGCTTTAACCCAATAGTGGGAAAAGCCAAGTGTATAATTTTGAAGGAAAAAGTATCATATGTTCAAAGGGCTATATTTGTATATTAAGTCTTTATTCCCTAGCTGTGCCAGATGTTTTTGTTCTCAAGCAAATTACTTACATTTTAATCTCAGTAATAGGAACCTGGTAGCACTAATCTCAGTTCCTCTTGTTGAAAATTTAAAGTTATGAAGAGCTATAATAACTCTTCTGCATATCAAAAACTTTAAAGGTGAAAGAGCCCAATTTTAGTTCCTAACATCTGTAGTTAGGAGTTAGAAATAGGAGAGCTTTTGCCGGTAGTGTTGCGGCAGTCAGTATATTTTCTTATGTGATTCTTTTTTTAAAAAATGCATAATTCTTAAGATTATGTCCTTGAAATGGCCTATTTTGAGTGTCACTACAATTAGTGAAAAAATTAAAATTAACAAACTTTCTAACAATAATTAACTCAATGTAATTCTACCTATATTTTAGGATTTAGAAAGCAAGTTTATGCTTTGCTCCTCTTCTACCCCTTTATAACTTCTTATTCCAGGTTACTCATGATATTGCCTGCCACATTACTTTAGGATTTTGGCTAGGATACTGATCCTGAGATGACACTGAAAAGAATAGCAGTGGGCATTAAAAAAAGTTGTATGCTCCTTTTATTGATAGGAACAATTGATAGTGAGACCAGCCACAGGAGGGACAATCTGAACTTTTTCCTAAGAAATATCAAGAATTCTGATAAATGTGAGTCTTATTGTACTGATTAGAAAACTGTTGAAGGAATATTTAACATTACCAAACTCTGATCATAGACGTTCAACTAAAATATATACTGCATATAAGTAGAGGTAATTGAAATTCTGTCCTTTGCATGTTAATGGATAATATCAAGGATAATATTAGAAAAAAATCCTTCATAAAATTAAGTTTTTGACATAATACAAAAAATAACCTTGCAATGAAATAAATGCAAATTAGGCAATTGCGTAAGAAAGAATTTGTGAGGACCAAATCATTGATATTAGCATTACTGAAATAAAATTTAAATATATCAGCGATAAATCATATGTGTTGAAAAATTGGAAAGCAAGCTGATTAAAAGGAGAGTGGAGAGAAGCTAAATGGGTTCTCTGCATCTCCTGAAAATGTGGAGAAAATACTTTAGGAAAAAGCATGAGCTGAGACAAAGAACCAAATTTATAGATTCTGTTTGTCTGAATGATACATATTCAAAAGTTTCAATGGAATACAAATACCGCATTGCACACTTGAGAAAAATGCGCAGCATTCTTAAAATTCGTTGTATCGAGGGTAAAGCAAAATAGAATAAAACTTTACATATTCAAAAAATGTCGAGCCAGTTAAAGTAATATTAATAAAGCCCATGTCACACTGCACCAACGGATGGAAAGAGGATGTAAAACGGAGAGAAACACTTGCCATCCGTTGGTTAACGCGATGCATCCGTTCTGTACTCACTGTGTCCGTTTTTCTTCCTCTCTATCCATCCAGCATCCGTCGACTGAGGTTCCATCCACTCAAAAAGTTTTGAGCTGCTCAAAACTTTTTGAGCGGAAAATGTATCCAACTATCTCGGATATTAAGGATGTCTAGAGGATGCAAAAGGACACCTAGTGGAAAACCTATATTTCCTATAAAAAGGGGGAGCAACTCACCTGGATCTTACTTTCAGTCCAGCAGCCCTGCTGTGCAGACCTCTTCAGCCTTGATCTTGCTCTTGCTCTTCCACAGCATCCAGTCATGTCCACCATGGATCGTAACACAGTCCTTTTGGTAGCCACCATCGTTCTGCAACAGTGTGAAGCCATCTACAGGCTCTTTCAACTGTTCTACGGGAAGAAAAGGAGGCGGCCAAGAAGCGTCTGGGTCCGAAGATGGATCGGGAGAAGAGCAGAGTACGGACTGTACAACAAGCTGATGGTGGAGCTGAGGAACGAAGACCCTCGTGCATTCCAGAACTTCATGAGGATGCCTCCAGCCATGTTTCACGAAGTTGTGGAGCGGCTGACACCCAGGTTGACCAAGCAGAGCACCAACTTCCGGCCCAGCCTGGACCCTGGGCTCAAGGTGGCACTGACTCTGCGCCACCTGGCCTCAGGGACCACCTACAGGAGCATGCAGTACGGTTGGAGGGTGCCACACAACACCATCAGCATTGTGGTCAGAGAAGTGGTGCACGCCATCATCGAAGAATACCTGGAGGAGCTCCTCCAGTGCCCCTCCACTGAAGAAGGCTGGAAGAAAGTTGCAGAGCAGTGGTATCAGAAGTGGAACTTCCCCCACACCGTTGGAGCCATAGATGGGAAGCACGTGGCCTGCAAAGCTCCAGCCAAGTCGGGGTCCACTTATTTCAACTACAAGGGCTTCTTCAGCATCATCCTCTTTGCCATGGTCAATGCTGACTACAAGTTCATGGACATCAATGCTTCAGGCAACGGGTCAGCTTCAGATGCCCAGGTATACAACGCCAGTGACCTCAAGGGTAGGCTGGAACGCAACCTCATCGTGGGCTTCCCAGATCCAGAACCCCTGCCCAACGACACGCAAGATGTGCCCTACTTCATCATGCGGGATGACGCCTTCTCCCTCACAACCTACTTCATGAAGCCCTATACTTCCAGATGCCTCACCCGTGAAGAGAGGATCTTCAACTGCAGGCTGTCCAGGGCAAAGTGGGTGGTGGAGAACGCCTTTGGCATCCTGGCCAACAGGTTCCAGGTACTTCTCACCACCATGCAGCATCACCCACAGACCGTGAGGAGGATCGTGGAAGCTTGCTGCATCCTGCACAATCTCATGCACACCCGCTACCCCGTCTTGCAGAACAGGCTCGTGGACCTCCAACAAGGCAATGGGGACATGGAGCCTGGGGAATGGAGGCAAGGGCGAAACCTGATAGACACTGAGGATGTGCAAGGCCCCAACAGAGCCTTACGTGAAGGGAAGAAGCAGCGCAACCTCCTGAGACACTGGTGCAACTCCCCAGCAGGAGCAGTGGAGTGGCAAGACAGGATGATAGATGATTAATGGATGCTTCCTTCAGCCTGTCTCATCACACTGATGAGATTGGGCCATGTATGTTGGGTGGGCCTACAATGAATAGGGCATTAATAAAGAGTTGTGTTTATGTTAAAATGTGTGGATCAATGCTTACATTGTTATTGATAATGAAGGGCCAAAGGTGGGGCACCTAGGAGGGTGGACCATACAGTACCACGATGCTTGCACTGGAGGTTTATCTATCCCACAGCTATTACCCATCCCAAAGGTATCCCTGCCCATCCCACAGGTATCCGTGCCCATCCCACTGCTATCTTAACCCATCCCACAAGCATGCAAAGACTTAAACCATTTCTAAAAGTTTCCACCAAGACTTTATTGAAAAAAATAAATGAAGCAAGTGTGTGAAGCAAAGATAATCTTTATTAATAACAAGCTGTAAAAGAAAAATGACCCAAGTCAAGTGTTCAAATAAAGTCTACAGGTAGCCAGCCAGCCAGTCTCTGGCACTCCTCTTGGTCACTCGGAGGTGTGCCCAGTCTCAGGGATGAAGGGTCCAGGTGCTGTGGAGGTGGCTGCTGCTGGAGTGCTGGTCTGAAGCGCCACTGGGGTGCCTGGTCCCGAGAGGACAACAGGGGACGGTGTGTTGAGGAAGCTCTCAGACAGCTGGCTCAGCCCCGTGACATTGAGAGCCCCTTCCTCCATGCCATGGGGTGTTAGCCCCAGTACCGATGACAGATGTACTGAGGCCGGGCTTGGCTGTGGGGTGAAGGAAGGAGCAGTGTAGTGGGACTGTCTGGTCTGCAACTGGGTGAGGGCTGGCGTCGGTGGCATCGGCGGCGTGGGTGGCATTGGTGGCATCAGTGGAACCAGTGGCAACAGTGGCGTCCGATGAACCTGTGCCTGGACTGGGAAGGGCTGCTGCCTGTGCTACTGGACCTCCTGGTATAGCTGTATCCCTGGTAGGTGAGGGCCTGTGGGAAGCCTTGGAATGGGAGTGAAATCACCTGGGGTGGAGGAGCAGACCTGGACTGGGTGGGAGCAGGTTCATCTGGAATCTGGAGGGTTGTGAAGCAGATCGGTGATCCTGTCCTTCACCACCTGGTACTGGGGTTCCGCCATGTCCATGAGGGTCTGGTTCACATAGGTGAGGAAGGGCTTGCGGTTGGAGGATGAGGAGTCGGTGTGTACTAGCTGAGAGAGGAGATATACGCTGCTCCTGATGGTGTCACTTATCTCCAGCAGGACAGTGTGGCTCTGCCCCTCCTGTCTGGCTCTCTGCCTTTCTGTGGAGGTGGAGCTGGGGGTGGATGCTGGTTAGACTGTGGTGGAAGTGCCGTCTCCTTTCTCCCACTGCGTCAGTGGGTCCTCCACACGCTCCGCCACAGTTAGTACAGCTGTCGGGGGGGGGTCTCCGTCGTGGTACGTTCCACAGACACCTGCCTGGAGACAGGAGCAGACTCTGTGCCGGAAGAGGACTGGCTCTCAGCAGGCTGCCTGAGAGAGAGGATTTTGAGAGGAGCTGCTGCTCAGTGGCAGATCTCACCCTCCAGGAAGCTGCACTTGGCCATGACGTAGTTCTCTCTGTCCGTCAGCTTGATCGCGGCCTGGCCAGATTTCTTGAGGTGCAGCTTCCCGTACCAGGGTTGCATGTGCTTCCACCAGCCGAGGAGCACCTCCGAAGTGTAGCCCAGGCTCTCCGCCTTCTCTCTCCAAGCAGCCTGCTTCCTTTTGGTGTCCCTATAGAGCCTGTGTCCCTTCCGCCATAGATACTCATTCTCTCTCATCCACTCCAGCACCTCATCCTCATGTTCCTCCTCGATGTTGTATTGCCTCCTCTCCCGTTCTCGCGCCTGCCTCTTCCTCCCTTTGGCAGGACCACATGGGCCCTCATCAGAGGGGCTTCCAGGTTGTAGGGGCTGCTCCTCCACACCACCAGCACCAGCAACACCAGCACCAGCAGCACCAGCATGACCAGGATCAGCAGCAGCAGAGTAAGCACCAGCAGTGCCAGCAGCACCAGCAGGACCAGCAGGACCAGGAGCACGAGCAGGACCAGGAGTACCAGCAGGACCAGGAGCACCAGCAGGACCAGCAGGACGAGGAGCAGCTTCAGCGGAGTAAGCACCAGCAGAAGCACCATTGCCAGAAGCAGCGCCAGCAGAGTAAGCACCAGCAGAAGCACCGCCAGAAGCAGCTTCAGCAGAGTAAGCACCAGCAGAAGCACCACCGCCAGAAGCAGCATCAGCAGAGTAAGCACCAGCAGAAGCACCACCGCCAGAAGCAGCATCA
>BLBF01000026.1:9876313-9929404 GCA_015471245.1 Laticauda colubrina | reverse complement strand
TAGTTGTGCTTTTAAAGTTGTAGCAACGTTTCGGCAGAATCTCATCTGCCATCATCAGGCTGGTGTATTGGGTTCGTCTGTATGTCAGGCTTTCACAGCCGTTTACTGCTAGCTTCTGCACCTGATTTTAAATGAGGAATTCTGGTACCTTAGATATAATTAATCAGTAAATAGCAGCTGAAGAACACAGAATGCTCTTTGTAATTAGCTGAAACTTTACTTAATTGAAAAGAAACAGAAAATCACAATGCCCATCGTTTGATCTCTTTTTCTGAAAGTTTCTGAAAAATAAATTTCCTGAAATCAGGTTTTCAACAATTATTTTTAAGCAACTGCTGCTTAAATCATCATATCCCAGATGAACAGATTTAAAATATCATTTCAATAAGGCAGTTAAGACAATTTTTTCATGCTGTCATTTCCCCCCCTCCCCCCAAAGCTATTTAAAATCCGGAAAGAAAGAAATAGCCACTTTGGTGTAGTGGGTAAGGGATCAGGCTAGAAGCCAGGAGACAGTGAGTTCTAGTCTCCCCTTAAGCACAAAATCAGCTTGGTGATCTTGGGCTAATCGCTGCTCTCAGCTCTAGGAAGGAGGCAATGGCAAACTATTTCAGAAAAATCTTCAGAAAACTGCAGGAATTTGGACATGATTGAACAGGAGAAAGAAAATACACAATTCAGATAACTGAATAAAGTGGAAATAGTATATTGCTTTACAATGTAACTAGAAATTAAAAAAACAATTTTGGAACTTTTTAATTAAAACTATTTTCAGTTTTCCCTGTGAACTTTCTCTAAGCATACAGGAAATACAAATTGCTTCCTACATTTTCAAAAATTGTTTTTGAGTTAATTCAATATATGTTAAAATATGTTTGCTGTTTTCTTGATCAGTTTATCTCACAAATAACTATAATACTAAGCAATATAATGAATGAAATAAATATGAGAGTTCTTGACTGTTTAAAGGAGAGGGGGAAAAAAGAATTAAAGCATGATTAATAATACTTTTTCCCCTCCCCTGTACAGTTATAAATCATACTTTTATGTAGTTGCTGACATTTAAAGCTATATTTCATCAATATTTGGAATAAGATATATTCAAATCTTAAGCCATTTACATCTAAACTATGGCACAAGTTGGCCTGGTAACATCTTTTTTCTTCTGTTTCCCTGTAATATTCCCTTCATCTTTTTTCTAGCTAGAAAGTGATCCAGGCTTAAGTTATCCTTAGACAGATGAACACTATTTGAGTAGTGTTTCCTTACTCCAACATAGTCTATGGGTAGCTTTAAGGTGTACAGAATCCGTTAGTTTTATTACAATTTTGGTGGAAAGTCAGATGAGTGCAGATTTAAAATGGAGAATAGAGATGGAATAGGAACTAGCAGTCAAACAGAAAATTCTCATGTTGATGCTATTTTCTGCCGATTTAAGAATGAATGGATAGCACTCCAACCCAGCAGCAGGTAAAAGCTCAAAGAGCTAGTATACTATTTATTTCAATATTTGGTATGGGTTGTAATAAAAGCTTAAAAGATACTTTTACAAAAAAAAATGAAGGAAAAAGCCAGTGTCTTGTCACTTAAAAATTCCCATTCTCTTCTAATTTTTAACCAAGTTTTTGTGGTGTTTCCCCCCCCCCCCTCGAAATTCAACAATGTGACCTCTGACAAACTGATCTGCCAACATATTTTCTTCATGCAAGCGGTACTCACTTGGCTGAATTGATCCAAAAGCCACAAAAAGCCTTTTCTTGGAACTGAGGACAAATTTGTAAAATAAGTTCCTTGGGGATGTGGTTTAAGAAGCACTTTGTTACAGTATGCTAAACTTTTTTTTAATCATTGTAACATTTTAGATACCATTTTTCACCAAATTTGAGCAGCTGTTTATAGCATGTAGGTTTTTCATATAAAAATTAATAAAATGTGTTGCACCCCTTTATAAAGTAAGAAATGTAATGAAATGAACAGTTTTTTTATTTACTCTTTTCATACATCCCATGTCAAAACTCTTAAGTTCCTATGTCAGAAGTTGGCATTACTGCTGGCAATTCCATTCTCAGTTGCTCATTTCCATTTGACCTTCAGACAGTATACAGTAATACTGAATAATATAATACTGAATAATCTTAAATAGGAATCTGCTGATTGATGGCTTGTTTGCCATAATTGTACAATACTTGCAGAGAAAAGTTTTATTAACTGTTTGAAATGAATAGCTGTACAACAAAAGAAAGGAAGAATTAAGTGTAAGACATTTCACTTTTTAATATAGGAATGCTCATAATTTTCTTAGCCTGCAGAAGAATACTTATTAAATATTAGGAGAATAAAGTTTTAATTAATCACTTTATAACTCCAAAATTATTTACATATAAGGATGGTCTTGTGTGGATGTATTGTAGCATTGAATTTGCAATGTGTGATGTCTTGATCTGTTTACTCATATATATAAATAAATATATAAAGTTTTCGCGGGTACTTATATGAATGCAGTTCAGCTTCCTTCCTTCAGTTCAGCACTACAATGACGTGGGATAATACCCAGAGGAAGCTGAACAGCACACACACACATATATATGTATGTATGTATGTATGTATGTATGTATGTATGTATGTTTTCTTAGGTTTTCGCGGGTACTTACATGTGTGCTGTTCAGCTTCCTTCGGGTATTATCCCACGTCATTGTAGTTCTGTTGCTACAACTTTAACAGAACTACAATAACGTGGGATAATACCCCTGAAGATGGCAGATGAGATTCTGCTGAAACGTTGCTACAACTTTAACAGAACGACAATGACGTGGGATAATACCCGAAGGAAGCTAAACAGCACACATGTAAGTACCCGCGAAAGCCTAAAAAAACAAATATATATATATATATATATATATATACACACACACACACACGCAGGAGAAAACCCGAATAACCAAAGATCCACCTACAAATACCCGCAAAAACCTCAGAAAACATATATATATAATAATCAGTGCTCCTGCAAATTTGTAGAATTATACCAGACAGTATGCTGAAAAGATGGTGGAGAATTATCATTTTAATCGAACATATTTAGTGGGTGTCAGGTTGGGAAAAATTGCCTTGAAAAAAACATGGATCTAGTTTCTGAATTGATCATATAGAACAGTGTCAAACTCAAGACCTGGGGGCCAAATCTGTATTATGGGGTGCTTAGATCTGGCCTGTGGGGCCGCCCTAGAAACAAGGACAGCCTGCAGTGTCTCTGCCAGTGAAAATGGAGCTCGGGATCTCCATTTTTGCTGGCAGAGAGCTGCAGGAGGCCATTGTGGCTGAAAACAGCCCAGGTGGACCATGTGCCACTTCCCCAAGCTCAGTTTTTGCTGGCAGAGGGCTGCAGGAGGCCATCGTGGCTGAAAACAAAACCTCAGTGAGTGATGACAAGCTGGCCATGCCTTTCCCAGCTACGCCCAGACCTCTGAGGTCGAACATACCGCTGATGTGGCCCTCAATTAAATTGAGTTTGACATCCCTGATATAGAGCATCCTTCTTGGTGATAGAAAAGTAAAATAATGCATTAGGTATGCATCATGAACATAAGAATGGTAAGGACTTGTTCTCATGCCTCACCATGGCAGGAAGATGTCTTCCTAACTTGTTCAGGGGCATGTTCTAATGAGGTCATGTAAGTCTAATCCTAGCCCCAGTTGTTAAAATTGTGTTCCTCCTTTTTAACACAAGTTTTGACATGAATGATCAACATGGCTAATGATGAAGCAGTTGGGATCTGCTCAGCTCCTATTGGCTTCATTAATATGCTATGGATTGTTAAAATTTATTCATTAAATTTATATATCTTTCCATCTCAGCCCTATGACTCTGGGTGGCTTACAGAATTAAAAAAAAGCAATACAAAGATAACCACAAAAACAGAAAATATTAAGAATATTAAAAACAAAACTCTTAACCATAAAAACATAATGTTTGAGAGAGCACAATTCATTTCCTAGAACTATAATCATTTAACAGGCTATTCACCAACTTTCCTCACTGAATTATTAGCCACTGCTCTATAGCTATTTTGACTTGGTGAAGTGAGAAAGATTGGCACTTGATTTGTGTGGTCATTTGGTTTTTGTTTTTGACATGGAAATATTGATTCCCTGGAAGACAGTTGCTTTCCAAATAAATGCTGACTTTCCAGTAGACCAATACACTCTGTCAAAACAAAGAAAATCTTGGCTGATACGTAGACTCAGTTTTGGAGGGACAGGTGAAGTAGAAAGGAAAATCTATCGACCTACCTGAAAGCTCCATCCAATTGCTTTGAAGATCTATAAGATGTCCCGGAAGAACCATCTTTTTATTGAGCCTTGCCTCCAATGACTTAAGATGCCAGAGAAGCTTGACATCTAGCTTGCACCAGGTGGGTATTTCAAATGTTTGTTTCTTTTTGACATAGGTTATTAATATTTTAGAGCATCATAGTTCTATATAATCCTATGCAAATAAACTATGGCAAAATGCAGATGACTGTCTGAGGGCAATGAAGGAATATAACATGAAGTGGAACGTGCTTAAGTCTTCCAGCTGTGCTCTTCTCCACATTATGAGGAACAGTTGGTGGTGTTTTTCCTCCATGTTTGATCACTTGGTGGGAAAGGAACCAGGAAGGGAACTCACCAGTTGTTATTCTAAAACTGCCTTGCATGATATTTCTAAGATCAGCATCTCTCCTCAGCCTCATTTTTGAAGCAGAGTGAAGCTTAGCTTTGTGAACAGTGTAAATTATATCAATATACTATTCTGTGGATTTGAGGACAGGAGGAATACAGCTCTGAAGAAATGCCCTAATGCAGCGTTGTCAAGCTTGTGGCAACATGTCATCATATGACATATCACAACTTTTTCTCCCTTTACTAAACCTGGGGGTGGGCACGGCCAGTGTGTGATGCATCCGGCCCACGGGCCACGAGTTTGACATTCCTGCCCTCAAGCATGTTTTTCCATGTATAATTTGTATTACTTTGTTAATACCGTACTGGATAAATTCTTCTGGCTAGTAAAATTTAAAAGGGAGGTCAGCAAAACCAAATTGTTTAACCAGTAGATTCACTTAAGATGCTCTACACACCCAAAATCATGGTACTGGTGGTATACTAAAATAGAAGTTATACTGGCAGGACAGGGATTAACAGTTTTCTGCAGGTTCCAATTAGATGAGCAACATATTTACTCCATTTTCATGGGGAAATGCCCCAAATGTCCCTTACAGATTTCCTTTTTAAATGGTTTGTTGCCATGATTTAGTCACCAAATTTTTCTTTACACCTTTCTTTATACCTTTCTTCAGCTCATCAAACATCACAGAAAATGATTTTTTAAAAAAGGATTTGCAGTGATTTAGTAATCAGTTTTGTTTTAAAGTTCATCAAACGTCAGAGCAACTGATTTACTAGGCATTGGGTACTCAGAGTGGGTTGTACTGCATGCCTCTTAGAACTAATGTGATTATTCTCACATGGTCTAGAGCTTTTTTTTTTTGTAAAAAATAAACAACCTCTTTTGGGCATTTTGAATTAGTATCTTAATCAAATGAGCCAATATTGGATGACCAGAATCTGGTCATCAATGGAAGACCAGATTCCTCCCCAGAATAACTCTGGATGGCAATATTTATTCACAATAATACATTAGAACTAGGAATATGATATTGCCCACTTGATAAAAAAAATGTGAGATAGTTTTGAGGTGGCTAAAAATATCTGGCAGGTTTGCAAGGAAATTTTATAAGAACAAGATCAGGGAATAGACTGAGTTACCATTACCAGAATAACTCATGCACAAAACCCCCCAAATACATGGGCATTTTAAAAGACTGTGACTTAAAATAGATAGTCATGAAATATACATAGGTAGGCTAACTTGAATTTCACTCTATGGTGACCGTGAATGGGTACAAAACATTAGTATTATGAAACCTAACTTATAGGGAAAAGTGCCCATAATATGCAGTGTGCGTTCTGTGGTTCTCTTTTTGAAAACCAACCAGAATCTGCAATTGGTTCAAATGTAGCAGCATGTGCAGTTCTGCCACTCTGTAGTTTCTCCAAGTTATACTATTGTGTCAGCTGTTCTAGCTTCCAGTTGCTTTCTGGTAAAATTCCAGATGCCAATTATCACGTTTAAACCCCTGCATGGCAGAAGGCTAGATTATAGATTATGTGGCACACAGCTAAGGTTATATGCCTCTTTCCTGAGGTTATCTGCAAACGCTTCCCTCTTAAATCCAGATTAATACTAAGAAGACTGAGATAGCCATCATAACACCAATTTTTTAAAATGGAAAACATAAGATTTATTTAGTCAGCTGCATATGAAGAGATAAAAATATTCATAAGTGATCTGGATTTGGAATAAGCAGTGTGCTAGAAAGTTTATGGAAAAACCACATTCAATGTAAATGAAGAATTCTGGAAGAATCTTTAATTGGCTGCATAGTTAATTAGATGGCAAATGTAGTTCACTTTGTGGGTGTAAGGTTGACAAATGTATACACAAACTACATATATATACTGTTCAGATCTGAGCTGTTGACAACTAATCAAGAAAAAGATATTGGGTCATACGGGATAACTTAATTAAATGTCTGTAGCATATGTGAAAAAAGACAAACCCTATAGTGCTGTGAGACTTTACTTAGGATCTATTTCTCTAATCCTACATTCTGGGTTGTAGCAGAAAGAGAGAGATCATATATATATAGTCCCAGACTCTGAAACTTTGATCTTTTGCTTTTGCAGCTAGTGGATTTTGGCTGCTCTACCTCCACCCTTGAAAGTTGGAGACATCTCTTCCATGATCACAAAACAGTTCTGTCTGCTCAGAGCAGTAATGGTTCTTGCCTTGTCACTTTCAGTCCTTACAGCAAGAAATTACTAGAAAATGGATTGAAAATAGAACTGTCAACATTCTAGCATTCCCATTTAAACTGATGGGAGGTTTACATCTGGATTACTGAATACACTTCTATTTGTCACATTTGAAAAAGATTGTAGAACTATAAACAAATAGATGAGGTCAATTAAAATGATTGGAGCTTGAATTTTTTTCTTTATAAAGAAAGAATGTTTGGAATTATTTTACTTTGCAAAAAAGACAATGGGGTAACATGATGTATAAAATCACAGGAGGTATGGAGAAAGTAGAGAGACATTTTCTCCTGTTTTCAAAATATTAGGACAAGGAATCATCCAATGAAACTGAAGCTGGCTCAAGGCGATTTAGGAGAGAGAAAAAAAACCCACCTTCAAACAGTACATAATTACCCTGTGGAATTCATTTGGTGATAACCACTAACATGGATGCTTTAAATGAAGATTGGTTAAATTCAGGGGATGAGTCTATTGAGGTCTATTAATTTTGAAAATACAAATTCATTGTATGCCATATTACTCTTCTTCAAGGCTTATTTATAAGATTCCAAATTAAGCTCATTTTGTCAGCCTCCCTTCTTCCACCTTTAATTAGCTGTATTGTCTCTTATTCTCTTGTGAATACTTAGAGTTGCAATGACTCAAGAGGACAAAACTCTAGTGAAGATTTCTGCTATTATGTCACAAATATTTCCCAGTGTCACACTTTTATTACTATGATGATTATTTTGTAATCTTTAGCAGGAAGGTGACTTTAACAAGATGACAGTAAATAATAATTAATAGGTGTCCTGGGTGCAATCTATAGCAGCACTTGAACACCATTGGCATTGACAAAATTGCCATCAGTCAGTTCCAAATGACAGCTTTACTTGGAAGAGCTTACAACCTGCAATGATACCTTTAATAGCATCAAACAATATCTGTCTATCCCAGGCCCTTGGGAAGGACTTTGTAAGTGGCTAACATGCCAAATCCTGTCTAAATATCTTGCTGGCTGTGCAATGAACCATAATAATAAAAGTTCAGTTATCTGTCCATTATAAATATCACACTACAGTAAAGAAATTCAACAATTCTGAATAATTGTGTGTATGCGTGCATACACACTAATCATGTTATAGTGCTTCCTGTGCCTTTATTGTTTTTTAAAGTTTCAAGAAACATTAGATGTGTTTTGTATTGGCACCTCTGATGGTAATTAAAATAATTTTTAGGCTAAAAACTGACGTCCTGAGATTTTCTTTTTCAGTGCATTTTTTCGCTAAGTTTTATTTCTATATTGCTTTTGCATTCTTTGCACAGGAGCAGATTTATGGATTCTAGTCACATATCTGACTATGGTTGAAGGAATTTGGGCTTGGGAATTTTGACAGATATTGATGTTGTGCTATTTGGATGAGGGAAGAGAAAGTAATCCTATTTACAGCGGAGCAATTGCTTCTCACTTATGCTTGCTGAAAACCCAGCTGGACTTTTGTTTCTTCAGGATTTTAGGACTTGGCCTGAGTTGGACATCTGTACCATATTTTCATTGGCCGATTAGTTAGATTAAGGAGACACTTTATTGTATTTGGATTCTGCTGAAATATATGCTTAAATACATAGTTAAGTACGTTAAGACATGGCTGATTACAGTATAATTATAAGAATGTCTTAATCATTATATCTAGAAATTGATTCAAGATATTTCTTACCTCATGAAATATCAGGAAACTGCCCCCATGTCTCACTTGTCCTGTTCTGTTTTTTTTTAAAACTGCACAGTATGAATTGAGCTTTGTAAAAAGCTGTCGGCCATGGCACATAAATGCACCGACCTCTAGTATCCATGGAGCTTTTGTTTGCCTTTAACCTGGGTTCATAGATTGTCTCCAGCTCATTTGTGACATTGTGGCATGGTGGGGAAGACCAGCATTATAGTCGAGATTCTATTAGTCCTAAGATTTGAGAGGTTCTTCTCCATTCTGAAATCTGATACTGCAGAGTATTTACTATTTTTCAATTAATAGAAATTAAATTCGGACACAACTTTATCTGTTCATCAATACTATAAGTTCAGTAATATTAGATAAAACCATTATTTACAGTTAGAAATATGCTATTATACGAGTTATGGTTTCAATGCTAGGGCACATTTAGAAGGCAGGAGTCAAGATCTGGTCCTGTGTGTAGATCTGATTCTATCTACACTATAAATAGCTTCAAATGCTAGCCAAGTTATAATTATTCATCTTTTTCTAATCTTTTCTTTCTAGCAGACCTGTATGGTTACTTACACTGAAAGACAATAGCCGATGTGGAAACAGTGCCAGAATATTGTTTGGTGACATGTTAACACCCATTATAGAATTTTCCAGTTTCCTTGCTCACTTCTATTTTCCCTGTAAAGCTTCATAATCATAACTCCACCCTGCCTTTCTCTTTCTGTGTTTTTTATCTTGATTTTTATGACAACCATAAATTATGCTTGTAGATTCAAAGTAGCCAATCTTCCTATCTTAAATTTTGAAAGAAAAGAAAAAGTAAAAAGTGTGATGAAGGGATTCCTTTCAGGACTGTTCACACAGTTACCTCCAGTGACTGTTTCAAAGTTGCTGAAAGGTGGGGTTGGCGGAACATTTTCCACTTTCTTACTGAATTAATCAATTTTCTAGAATAGCATGAATATAATCATGAGCAAAGTAAAAGAGTTGATTCAGTCAAGACACTAAGCCAGAAGTGAACAAGTAGTATGAAAACCAATCAATCATAACATAGCATATGGGAAAAAAAGCACTAGATTTTTTACAGTTGTGGTTAAGTAGTATAACTTTAAGTGTATAAACCAGTCACCAAGTATTTATGGCTAATTGGAGAATTGAACCTGAAACTTTACATTCAAATAATATACAAAATTGAGTTATTAAATGAGGTATCATTATTTGCAGCAGAATCAGAATTCAGATATTTAGATTTCCTTGCTAATGAGGATACAGGATTTTGACCCTGTATTCTCACTGTGTCATGGAGAAGAAGTCCTTCTGAAGTTGAAAAAAACAGCCTGATATGATGTATGAATGTGGATGGGTGAGAAGGCAAAGGCATGATTTATCCTTTTTAGTGGCTGCTTGTATCCTTCTTCCACTCCCGAAATTTCCTTCAGGCTTCCCCCCCTTTTTTGGTGTGTGTGTGTAAAGTAGCCATGTGAGAGGAATAAAATAATTTTGAACAGAATTATACAGCAAGAATTTTGACAATGAGTGGAAGATTGTAATTACTCTCTTCCATTAGACTCAGTGGCTTTGGACAGATAAGCTGTATTGAAACGTGTGACCAGGGCATGGGATCATGGATTGTCTTTCAGTGTTGTCATGGCAACAGTGATGCAGGTGGCCTATAACTGCCTCGCTGTCAGATCTTATACATCAAACTGGTGCTAAGTGAAAATATGTTAGAGGCATTGGGGGGAAAAATTGCCAACAGTATTTGTAGGATCAGGTGGGGAAAAAACTAGTCTCTTTTAAGCAGAATTGGTTTGAAAACGAAAGAACAATTTATAAATGGCTTTTTAGGCATCTGTGTAATTTTCATATATTTTCTTGAAACTGGAGAGGGAATCTGCTAAGAAGTACATTGTGAATTTGTGTAATTATTCAAGACTTCAGAGAAGTTCAAATGACATTATTACATCGAGAATAGCAGAGGAAAAATATGTTCCAGATGCCAAACCCTATCAACTCACAGAACCTCAAAGGTTTATAACAGTTCTTTTCTGTAATTGTGACCAACATTATCTGATTGATGGTAAAATTCACAAATATTCCATTAAAATTGAAGGAGGAAAAGGACTAAGAGAGATAAAGAGAAAAAAATTCTGAAAGATCTATGTAGAACTTACCCTAGTTAAAAGTTAAAAAGAAAACCTAGGTTAAAGCAACAATGTGGCTATTCTTTAGTGTTAATCCTTTTCAACCATAAAGTGCTTTGTAATAATTACTTACACATTCTACCTTGCAACCTAAAGGTGATGATTCTCATTTTATTCTTCATGCTTAATCTGACTGAGACAAAAGCCTAACATAAACTGCCCTTTTATTTCCAATATATGAACAGTCTCCAACCTTGTCCAGCATTTTCTGCATAAAGGTATGAGTTTCTTCTTGGTCGGGAAGGTCAAGGTTAGGAAGACTAAGTAAAGAAGATCAGAGGTGGTATTCAGCAGGTTCTGACCAGTTCTGAAGAACTGGTAATGGAAATTTTGAGTAGTTCGGAGAACCAGCAAATACCACCTCTGACTGGCTCCGCCAACCCCATCTATTCTCTGCCTCCCATTGAGTCCCAACTGATTGGCTGGGTCTTCTTTTGTTGCCCTGCACAGGAGAACGGAGCTGGGAAAGCAGGTTAGTGGGGTATGGAGGGAATGGGATTTTGCAGTAACCTTCCCCTGCCTTGCCCACCAAGCCATGCCATGCCCACAGAACTGGTAGTAAAAAAATTTGAATCCTACCAATGAAGAAGACAAGTTTTGTTATTGCACAATTACTTCAAGATTCAGTTTTGTTGTCACTATTCCCTGCACCATGTTGATGGAGATCCTCAGCTGTTATGTCAGTTGTAAAGAATCAGCTGACTGGTACCAGTCAATGTTCATGGTTGATTTTTTTAATCAAGAAATGCAATGATAATAAAAGTGAGAATCTTAAAATTTCAAATATTGAGTTGTTTTATGCATGTAGACAAATGGCAGAAATCTGATGTCTCCCTTGACTATCACATTATTGATTAATAATGACAATTGACTATTACTTTTCTATTAATACTTCCATCCCAAACTCAATTTTCCCAATGGGGATCTTTAAAAAAAACTTAGTGTAAGAGAAGGAGGAAATTATTAAATACATTACTTAAAAATAATAAGCCATGTTTAATTTTAAGTTTTATTTAATGCAAATAACATAACTTTTACTGTTTGTTCTGAGCCCTATTACTTTTTGCTGTGTGGTCCCTGGCAGACCCATCCTGAGGAGAGTAAAAAAAAAAAAAAGTCATGATTGCATCTGTGACCATGCAGTTCAAGCCCTGAACCCTTTTCACTTGTGCAATCAAAAGCTTATTGATGCAAAGATCCTGAAAAGGTTGGGCATATTTGTCTCTGCCAGAGGTCTCCAAATTTGGCAACTTTAAGACTTGTGGACTTCAACTTCCAGAATTCCTGAGCTAACACGACTGGAGGAGGAGGAATTCTGGAAGTTGAAGTCCACAAGTCTTAAATTTGCCAAGTTTGGGGATCCCTGGTCTAGGCCAAGGATGTGAGCAATATTATTGAACTCTACTGCGCTATGCTTTTTCGATTTTATTATCCTGTTCTGAATAAATGCCTCTCCCAAATTCTCACAATGAAATATACTGATCAGAAGTTATTACCTGAGAAAAGGTTTAACAAGATAATCTATTATAACATGAAAAGTATGGTAAGGGACTTGCAAAAAATGTATCTTCTTGAGCCTACTGATTAAAAAGGAATGATAATCAAATAATTGCTTTGAGAAAGCCAATAAAAATGAATAACATGTGCATGTGCTATAATATTGAGCCCCATATCTTTTTCTCACTGCTTCTAGCTAATAGTTGTGAGTGTCCTTTCAAGCTTCTGCCAGTAATAATAGTATTGCTAATGTAGAAAGAGCTTACCCAAATGTCTCTATTTCAGTTTTCTTCCTTGGTATGTCTGATCATTTCCCAGGAGCAATAGGGGCTTAACCTATTCAGATTTTAGCCTTCCTTTCAGAATCTGCTTTTTCTCAAGCATGCTTTTTATATTGTCACACATCTGATTTTTGTCTGTTTACCAGGTTTTTTTTTAATGTAATTATTTTCTTGTTCAGAAGCATATTTTTTGTTGTTTAAATGATCCCTTTGTAATATCAATTTAGTGGGAACTAGTCAACTGCCTAGAGTCTTTCTGGAAGCTAGCAATCTATAAATAGATGTATAAATAAATAAACAGTGACTTATTTCCTGGGTCTGTGTATCTATGTATACGTACATTGATACATGAAAATTAGAAGAGTTCAATGATTTGACATACACCAACTTAGACGCACTGTCTTTATTGAATAAAAGTAGCACAATTGTCTACCTCTTAATGCAATTTGCTTTCCAATTCGATTCTCTAATTGATAGAGGGAAATTTTGTTTCTGATATCTGGCAGATCAATAGTCCCAAGAAACAGAAGGGCTGAGCCTGAGCAGAGTTATTACTTCATTATCCATGGCACAGGGTTAGTTTAACTATCTGTGCTCTTGCAGAGAAGGGGAAGAGGAGGATATGGACACTACTTAATAATATCTTTCGGAGTGACATAACTTCCCAGCTGAGTTTGTGGTTCACAGAATAACCACAGACCTACCTAATATTGTGGGAGGAGGGTTTTCTTAGAAGGAGTGGCTCAAACTACTGAACTACCCTCTGCAGATCAAACATGCAGAGCAGAATTTCATAATTTTCTTGCTGCTTTGTAAGTAGTACCTATTTGCCATTGTATGTTGCTAAAAAGTTTAAGGTGATTGGTTCATAAACATTTTATTCACAAAAATAAAACATTGATGAAGAATGAAAGAAAAAAGGTAAACATGCACTATACTGATTTGTACAAAAGGTAAACATTAGCTTGGAAGTCCTAATTAGTAAGGATTCAGTAAAATACTGATATCGTTAAAAGGCTATTATAATTACAAGTGTGGTCTAATTGTTATAAGCTTTTAAAAAGAAAATATTACAAAAAAGCTAGTATTGAAATAATATTGTTTTAAAGCTGTTTTTTTAGCGCTAACAAATATTAACATGCTTTTGTTATGTCATGTAAGACACTGGATCTTTTCAAGTATTTAAATAAAAATATTTGTATGATTATTGGTGATGATATAGCCTCCCATTTTTTCATTTCATCATTAGAAGATGATATAGCCTCCCATTTTTTCATTTTATCATGGGCATAGAATATCTTTTGGTAATTGATAGTCTCCGTGCAGGAGAACAAAAGTTATGGCAATGTCTGGTTCTCAGAAGGTTTAGTACTAAAGGCAGGCATAGTGTAGTGAGCATTCATACCTGCCTGCGTGTGGATCATTTCCTTTCTACCTGCTATGTTATCTACCTAACTAATTTTCCTGAGATTTGGATAAACAAACACACACACACCAATCTGCAGCAACGCTCAGATTTCTGAGAATACCTGGGGCTCACATGTCATTGTTTTGTGTTTTTTGACAATAGGAACTGGTTCCTTATTGTTGTCCATTGTTTTGTTTGGCAATATGCCCTGCAGCCCAGAAAAGTACAAAAGTCTGTTGGGGCTAGTAGTGAGCATTTTGTTTGGTTAGAAGGGATTGAATGCATTCTTACCACTTGCCTTTCGATAAATCGGGGATCTGAAACTGATCATCCCATCTTGATATTCATTTTGTGAAGAGATGGTCTTCCTAGTGACAGCTAGTTGAGAGTGTCTGGAACAAGATCCTAGAAATCCACTTGTGTTCCAATCATCTACTTTTCATAATGGAAAGGAAATATTTTCATGTTCTTACAATATAGCTAGCTTGCATCAATCTCTATTTTTGACATGAAATAGTTGTTTATTTTGCATATAACTGTTTGTGCCCTACTGAAAAGGCACGTTCAGATGCAAAATTTGGGTCTTCTTTTAATTTCTCCTTATTTCTCTCTTTTCAGCTTCTACAATGTGCATATAATTAATGGGTATAAAAACAGAGAGAGAGAGATAGAAGAGTCAGTGTGGTATAGTGGTTAAATTATTTTTAACTTCTAAGCTCTAGTCTACCCTGAACTATAAATGTTTTTTGGATCATATTGAATACAGGGTATTCTTCATTTTTTAAATTCTGATATACTGTTTGTAGAATTTATACATTCAATATTCACAGGTTGCCCCATTAGCAGATTATATAGTATTAATAATGATCAACTCACCTTTGAATTATTAAGATTTACTCTAAGTGGCTCTTCTCTTAAAGGTCACTTGAAAACCACTAAAGGTAGCCCTTGACATATTACCGTTTGTTTAACAACTGCTTGAAGTTATGATAATGCTGCAAAAAAAATGACTTGCAATTGGTCCTTGCATTCATGACCACTGTTAGCATCCCCAGGCTCATGTGCTAAAATTTCAGATATTTGGCAACTGGCATGTATATATGACAATTGTAGAGTCCCAGAGGCATGTAATTGCCATTTGCAATAGGAGACTTCTGACAAACAAAGTCAATGAGAGCTGGATTCACCTGACAATATGTGATTCGCTGTATCACTTAGCCCCAGACTTTCCAATTCCAATTGTGGTCATAAGTTGCATACTACTTGTATTGCCATATTATGCCATTGTTATAGGAGCTGTACTGGCTTCTCTTGCTTCCAGGAGTGCTTATAATAAACTCTATATAGCTTTGGGATGGGAACCTTCAAGTGTGTCTCTACCAGGTAGAATCTGACCACCCAATAAGATTCAGCAGAGTAGGGATATTTTGACAGAACAAATGAAGCTGGGAAACAACCATGCTCTGTTCTGTTTTTGGAAGGTTGTTAAAATGGTGCATTTCCACAGCACCTTTGGAAATAAATATTTTGGTGTTGACTTGTGATTTTTTCCTGATAATTAAGATGAAGATGTTGGTGTTTTGAGAGGAAGTTAATTCTGAGATTTTGATTGATTTTGATTGATAATTTTTTTTGGTTCTTGATTATATTGGACAACAATGCAAGCTGCCAATATTTGAAAATTGAGGCAGCTTAAAATTGCAATGAATAAATCTCAAAATGGCAAGTAAGCTTGTTAACAGTATTCAGGATCATAGTAAGAGGGAGATTTGAATGCTGCAGAAAAATGGTAATGTGAGGCTGGATATTGCTCTGGAATCACTGGTTGTGTGTTCTTGTACAGTCAAAGCAATGCATTCCTTGTTTTAAGGAAGTGAATCACCTATTTTAAGGAAGTGGATATCACTGGGATCTAATTGCAATGTTATATTAACTGTTAATGTTATCTGGGAGAAATGCTATATTGTTTACTGGGGTTGCTTGATAAAAGTAAACTTAAAAATGGCTGTTAGCTATACATAGTTTTTGAATGACAGAAGATGTGGCAGTGTGAATTCTGCTATGTTTATGATATTTAAGCATATCTTTAAACTGAAAGTACCTTGGTACCTCTGTGCAATCTCTAAATTACTTAATACCACCTGGGGGGAAATAGTAGCAGTGTGACCAATTCAGGCTGCTGCATACTTACAAAAAAAGCTTGAATACTTGGAATATTCTCAAGGCTGCCTGTTCTATTTTTGGCTATTGCCTTTTATGGTACTTTGTTACTGTCATAACCTCTGAAAGTCAGCAAATCCAACTAGTATGAATTCTGCATTTTTTTCCTCCTTACTTTTGATACTCTCATTCAACCGGCTTAAGGTTTTTGCATTTACTTATTTCAGAGTTTTTCATGTACTTAGAAATTTAAAAACTTCTATCTAAAATAGCTCTGTATTTTAGTGTGGATAAGGGGCTCAATGTTTAGATTTTTAAGGTACATGTGTGTGTAGTTTAAGGAATTAGCAGATCTGATGCATAAATGTTGTGCTGTATCTGTATTATTAATTTGCAGTTTTGAAGATACAAAACAATGGATATTCTTATGTTCCTTAGTCTTGAAATAAGCTGAAACTTAAAAGTTGAATTATCAGAGTAACATAGGAAAGATTAGTTGAGGGAACTGAAGCTTTGAGAGCCATTTTGAAATGCTCTAATAATATTTGGCTTAAAAACTATGAATTCTTGGTAGTTGTATATATTTAAACCAGATGATCTACTGATTTGTATCTCACTATAATAATATTTTCTAAATGGAAGGAAAAGCAGACATTGATAGTGTACTATAACTGAAGCACAAATCCTTTTTTTCCTTTCTGTTTTATGTATAGTTGTGGTAATTTGCATTTGATGTTCAGGACCAATAATAACCAAGTATGTGATGTTAAATTCCAGATATATGAAACAGCGGTTTCCTGAATCTGGACGTTGGTAAAGGTGGATCTGAAGCAGGAACAGGAACAAGTAGCTGGGAATGTTTTCAATCTAGAATTCTATGCCAATTATAGTTGTTGTAGAGAATTATATTGGTATGATCTGAAATTGCATCAAGACCAAGTAATTGGAGTATATTTAGCATTTGAAAAGTGGGCAGAGACTGTACTTAATTCTTACTTATTTGGATGCCCTTTGGATATATAGATTCCACATCCCAGAATTCTTACCTATGGTCCTATTAAGATTTTTAGATGATAGTTTAGAGAAGGTTGCTTTAAATGTTCTGAAATTTCTGACGAAGCTATTTTAAAAAGAATGTCACTTGTCTTTTGTACAAACTGTGCTGACCTTTTTCTGAGTCCAGTTTGACAATATGATTATTTCTATCAAAGCCTTACAGAATTTAGGAACTGTGTAGGTGAGAACTTCCTCCCACTGTGAAGTCTTATTTTCTGTATCAACTGCATTTTTGCCTGCATTTCTACATTGTGCTAATTGCAGATCATAATTTACAACCCAGTGGTTTAAAACAAAACTATATTTGCCTTAGTGTAATATGTGAAGATAGTCTGAATTAAAAAATACTTCCTGGAAGGGTTGGCATTCAGACAAATGAGCCATGAATAGAAACATAGAATTAAATGTTATTTATATATCTTTTAAAAGATTCAATCAGAAATTTAGGAAGGAAGCAAACAACTCAGAATGTATGTTCCCCAGCAGCCAACACACAGGTAAGCAGGAAACAGCACTACATAAAACAATCAAGGGAAAGAAATAACCTAATCAAGGAACCATCAAACAGGAAGTCACATCATCACCAAGAGTCGCAGGGAAGGCTACTACATGTAAACAGTCAGCAAATCCCTCACTGATGGTATTACCTAGCCTGTATAATGAAACATCTGCCAGAAAACAAGGTAGCTTGGAAATAACTAAACCATTTCAACCCTTAGCTGCTTGTGTTGTCTTTATTTGCAATCTCCCAATTGTATTCTGTGTAATAGAGATGCTCCTGTTAAGATTTTTTAAATTGGTTTGAGTGGGATTCTAGGGTACTGTCCAAGAGTGCCATGAATTTCTTTGCACAATAATAATGGTTTGTGCAAAAAATATACCTGTGGTGGGATTGGAATGGTGATGGCACACTCATTCGGGTTCTTGGCAGATTTTAATTGATATCCTTCTGGACCAGCTTAGGGGCTGGAAGTGGGAAGCATGGTGTTGAAATGATCTTTGGTGTTCAGTGTTGAGTAAACAACTACATGAGTCCTCTAGGTATGGTCATCCATCAGCATGAAGTATATTTATATTCAGTTACAAATGTTATTCCCTGTTTGTCTAAGTGATGTTATTAAAATTGTGACTCATTGGAAAGAGGTTGAGTGGCCCCAGATGGGAGGAATAGACTCCGGTAACCCTAGTAAGACTGAATGGTTGTGAATTTAGATTTTCTATCTAGTTTTGAATGGGATTCCACTCTCTAGACATACCTAGTACATGATGTGAGGATCTCCTAGTATGAAGATCCATTGGCAACTGTGGCTCAGAGAGACTACAGATTTTTCTTGTGTGCCAGTGGTGCCCTTTCCTGGATCAGAAGATCGGCTTATAGTTTGTTATTTGTGCCTTGGTTACCTCATCTGGGTTTCTGCCATGCACTGTGGATGGGATTGGCCTTAAAGACAAATAATAAGTTGACAACTGATCCAAAGTGTAGATTACTTATGGCCACAGCTTAATACAGCTATGTAACACATTTACTTAGTTACACTGACTGCTATAAGGTTTGAAGGTACAATTCAAGGTGTTAGATATTACTTTCAAAGCCTTTCATTTCTGAGGCTTCATTATTTGCAGGACCTTCTGTCTCCAATCATCATTGTCTGTCCCATAAGATAGATTCAGCAGGTTCCAGGACCTGTCTTTAAGCAGTGTCATCTTACCACAATCAAAGAATGTGTCTTTTCTGTTGGTGGGCCTGCCTTATAGAATACTATTCTCCCAGAGATCTGCATGGATCTGACTTTCTTTTCTTTTTATAAGGAATCCTTAAAGACCCAGCTTTTCTGCCAGCCATTTAATCAGGAAGATCTGTGTTCTTTTCTGATGTGATTATATTTCTTCGTGAATTGCCTGGGTGAAATGTATAGAACTGTTCATGTTTTATTATATTTTCATATGATTTAGTGTTTTGTTTAATCCTATGCTGCCCGGAGTTGTTTTGTGCTGGTCGCATACATCTGAAAAGCACACACATAAATACATATGCATATATACATAGACGCATAAAAATTCACATTTTTCCTTTAGAAATCTTATTAAAAGTTGACAATAGGCTACAAAAGGCCAATTCTTGGAAATATGTATCAGCTGCCATGGGCAGACATTGTAGCCTGTGTGTCAGGTAAAATATCAGCAGCAAAGATCCATTTCCTGGTGTAGTTTGAAGCTAGCTGTATTCAAAATTTGTGGAACAGGGAGTGTCAAATCTGACAAGAACTGCACAATATGTGAAAAACAGAAATGGAGGTTTCAATACTCCAAAAAGATTTTTCCCAAATGAATCAAAGGGCAAAATAAATAGCACCTATAATTTGATATAAGTGAGTATAAAATGAATATGTGGGAGCAAAATCTGTTTTTATATACATAGTGGCTTCAGTCTTCACATTAAATCATAAGGTGGTTTACTTTACATAATATGCTATGTGAATGTAGCTATTTGTGGTTTATTCAATAAACAGCTGTTTAGTGCAATATATAAACCCAGAACAGGAATGGATCCAAACTGTTTTCAAAATACATCTATATATTACTAAACTCTCAGGTCTGTAATCTCTAATTGAACAAAATGGTGCATCATACGGTAAAGCTTTCTCAAGCAAGAATCTTCAAAAGGGATAACTTACAAAATGCACCCAAAATCTGGTATCAATACTGCGGAATTGGAAAAATTTATTTTAAGACATTAAAATTATCAGAAAGCATTTTCTGTCATAATACAAAATGCCATAAGGCCTTTCTCTGGTCAGTCATTCCCCAATGTCCAACTGTGCTATGCAGTTCAACATGGGCTACTTTCAAGGCAGATACTTTTCTGAAAATTTCCCCGAATTTTAAACAACTTTTCAAGTATATTAAAATTTTGCCATTGTTGAAGGCAATGATTTGTATAACTCTACCATGTAACCCTAACTTAAGTTTTAGCTGAAAAATTCCTATTACAAACATTTCAATACAGAATTATTTTATCTTTCTAATCATTTAAGTCTCTATTCCCTTCATTTTTCTTAAACATCCTAAAGTGTAGCAGTCAAAACTCATTTCATTTGGAATTTTAGCTTTCTTTGCAGGGTCACTTCAAGTCAGCACTACCTGTATGCATTCTTTGTCTGTAATTTTTGCTTTTAGGTCTTTCCTCAAGCATTTTGTGCAGCCACAATGGCTGCTTCTGCTGTTCCCTCCTCAACCCACACGCAAATACTCTGCAATTGTGCTTTTTATTGCAGCATCTAGCTGACCTGAGCTAATCTCAGGAAAGCTAAGCAGTGTCAGACTTGGTTAGGCCTGCATGTGAGAGTACAGAGATTCCAAGGCTGCAGGCTATAAACATCCCAAAGAAATATGCCAGAGGAAGAGAATACCAAACCATGCAAAGAAAACTCCATGGACATATCCATTACTTAGCCAGCAATTCAGCTTGACTTGAAATAGCTTTAATTAGTTTTTATTAAAAAAAACAACACACACTTTTTAAGGAATTCCCACTCATATATATTGGCTTTTCCTGAAACACCCAGGATTATGGATCTCATAAACCTCTGCCTGATGGATAGAGTTTGATTGGTAAGTTTCATGGACAAACTTACCAATAAATTCAAGTCATACCTATGGGATTAGAATTTTCATGACTTGTAGCAGAGATCATAATGCAACATCTAGAAGCCAAAGCACTTCCACAAATACAATCCTAAAATATGGATCAGAACTTTATTCAGATGAGCGTAAACTCACTGCAGCAATCTTAAACAAAAAAATAAAACACAGCATCTATACAACATATTTTTTAAAAATGGATATCCATGCAGCTTTATCAAAAAATGCCTGACCACTCAACCCAATACAGCACAAGTAACACAGTGCCATACATCAGGAACATTCATCAACAGACTGCTACAACCACATGGAATCAGCATAGTACACAAGCCAGCTAAAGCCCTTCAAAACATACCAAAGAAACCAAAAGACCTAGCAGCCCCAGAAGAAACAACCTCTTCAACATACAGTATAATGATGGCAACAACTGCTACATAGGACACATCTTAGGACAGAGAAGCAAAACACTGGGAGGATGCATCCATGAACACCAGCTAGCAGTCATAAAGTCAGAAGACATGATAAAAACATTTTAATTTCACAACATGTGGACAGACTTAACTGTAGTTTCAATTCAATTGGGAAACTCTGGTAATCTTAAACCAAGCCAAGTCCAAAAATGCTAGGGAATTTCTAGAAACCTCGCTCTCTGACAATTTAGCCATCAATAGACACATAGACAAACAGCATCTACATACTGTGCAAAAGAGACAATGAGCCAAAAGGGGAACAAAAATTGAATTTTGAAGAACTTTATTGTCATTGTACAACGAAACTATGAATGCACCCCAACAACTATTCACAATACAATAAAACCAAAACACTTAAAAATGAAGATAAGAAAAATAGAGTACCCACATCTCCATTTGCAATTTGAGAGTACAATATCTATGAATATACACAAAATATACATCCAACTCTGACTGTAACGGGTTAGCCAAGTATAATACACGAGATGGATTGTACTGTAAGATGTTATCATACATCTGAATGGGGTATTGCGATTTCACATCTTTTCACATCTTAATAAGGTAGTGACTTCGTGTTGATTTGCAGTTCAGATGACCCAGGGAAAGAAACTTTATTGTCTAGTGGTGGGATTTTATTGACCTAAAATGCTGTCCAGATGGCAGCAGGTCAAAAAGATAATTGCCAGGGTGTCAGGGGCCTTTTATAATGGCCTTGATTCTGCTTTGGCAGTGGGACCTGGCTAAGTCTTCCAGGGAGGGCAGAGGGCAACCAGTGATCTTTTGAGGTGTGATTATCACCCTCTGTACAATTTTCCTGTTCTTAACTGTGGAGCCTGCATACTACACACCCAGACGATATGTCAGAGTGCTCTCCAAAGGGGCTTTATTGAAAGCCAGCAACAGGTTCTTATCCAGATGTTCTTCCTGAGAACCCTCAGGAAGTGCGGCCGCTGCTGAGCCTTCTCCACTATGGCCTTAGCATTAGGGGACTAGGAAATATCAACTGAAATACGGATGCCAAGGAATCTCATCGTAGGGACAGTTTCCATTCATTCTCCGTTGATGATGAGTGGGGCGTGGTCCTGTCCATGTTTCCTGAAGTCCATAATCAGTTCTTTGGTTTTATGGACAATCAGTGACAGAATGCAAAACCCCTCTCCATCAGCAATCAGCACCCAAATGGCATAGATTAACTCCAATCATCAAGTAAACAATACCCCAATCAAGGAACTTCCAGGCAAGCCAACCGTAAACAACCCAACCAAAGAACCTCTAAGACCACCCGCACCAACACATGACAGGGCAAGCCACTAGAATCTAAACCATGACTGTCAAACTTGCAGCCATCTTGTGATGTTTCGTGACATTTTTTCCATTCACGGAGCTGGAGTGGATGTGGTCTACACATGACACATCTGGCCCACGGGCCGCAAGTTTGACACCCCCCTGATCTAAACTGAGAGCAAACTGTACTCCTTGCTAGCATTCATGTTTGTTTGGGTTATGAAATGTCTGCAAGAAAACAACCAAGCTCAGGGAAACATAACTTCTTCAGATGTACTTTATAAATTGTAGAATAATCTTAAGAAAAAATACTGCTAAATATGTGTCTTGTGACATTGGCATCAAATGAGAAGCATCCATCAAGGCCTCAAGAAGTACAATAGTTATATTAACAGAATTCAGGTTCCACTCTCTGAGAATAATAAAAGAATAATGAAAAAAATCAGGAGATTCTCAGTCATTCAAATCATGGTTGTTCCAAAGATGCTTTTTTCAAAAGGCAGCTGGACTTCCATTGTTTTTCTTTGAAGACATTTCACTTCTCATCCAAGGAGCTTCTTCAGGTGAATCTACACTATCCTTCTCCAACAAATGAGTGGTTGAGCATCATATGTACCATTTCATGTTGCAGAAATTTGATCTATTTTTGTCTCCATGTGGTTTACTTGTATCCGTTCTCTATCTGCTGCTTTGGGCTACTTTGTGGTGGAATGTCATTCTGAGCCTGGTAATAGATAAAGGCTGAGATTAATATTCCTTGCAAAAACTATGGGAAAGAAAATCCAGGTTATTAAATATGAAATATTGTGAATCATTCAGGTTGCTTATAAAAGTGGCTGGATTTTGACAATACATTTTAACTATGTCTTTTTGAAGATATGTTTTCACGAGACTGGCATAAACCTCAGCCTGAGGACCTAAAAGAACAAAATATCATACTTAAATTGTTGATATAAACGGAAGACCACTCCATATATATTTTAAAAAACCACATCTTATTGACACCATGTCTATATTGAGAAGTTGGAAGTTGAATGTAGATTTTACACTGATGCTTTATTATAAATTATTTAGTCAAGTGTTTGGGTTAAATATAGACTTCCTTGATAATTTACTTGGGACTGTAGTCTAATATGCCTGAAGTATATTTGACTACAGCTGGAGTGGATTGCTTGTGAACTAATGTAAGAATAGAAAACCAGATTCCTTTTAGAGATTTTTGGATTCCAATTCCCATCAACCCACAGTAACACATGGCAAGAGACTTTGTGACAAGGTTTATGTTGTTTTTCAGTAGGGTAGAAGAGATATCCAGGTTAGGTCCCCACTTAGCAATGAGGTTCACCAGGTAATCAGAGGCAAGTTACTTTCTCTTTATCCAGCCTCATTTGCAATAACTTAGCCATGAATACCAGCTGGATGACTTTGGATTGTTGGGTGCAAATCATAAATAGTCATCCAGCTGGCATTCATGTCTAAGTTATTGCAAATGAGGCTGGATAGAGAGAAAGTAACTTGCCTCTGATTACCTGGTGAACCTCATTGCTAAGTGGGGGCCTAACCTAGATATCTCTTCTAACCTACTTAAAACAACAGAAACAGTAAATAAATGAAAGATAATTTAACATACTACAACCTGTTTAGAATAAGTGTGTGATTTATTGATGTATATTATATTTTAATTATACCCTTATTTTTTAAAATAAATTTATTCATCAATAAGGAGTTAAGTGATTTCATTTTATTTGAAAATAGTTCCTATTTTGTCTGTGTGCCAGTGTTCCAACACACAATTTATCTGCATGTGATTCCCAAATAAATGCATATAGAATTGGCAGCCTAAGATGACCTTCCACTGATTTGAATGTGGTTTCCATTTAACGATCAGCAAGATTGGTTCAGTAAGTCACATATATCTCTGCTAAAAAAAAAAAAAGCTAGAAGCCAAGCTAATCTTAGTTTTTTTCCAATGAATAAGCTTCTGTCCTCCAACATCTTGTTTGATTCAAATCCAGACCATCAGTTGCCATGTTTTCATTTCTTGTTAGGTTGTTTCTCTGCTTTCCTGCCTGATGGTACACATTGAAATGCAAATGATGACAGTAATTGTTTGAGACCTTAGAAAGTGAATGGGAGATATGCAGCAGGGAGTTAAGTGGCTAAGTGACAAATCATTGTGCTGTAGGATCATAAGCTGCAACTTTACTTACAACCACTATCATTTATCTAAAATTTAAATGAATTGTACCATATTAATTAGAACACTTTTGTGGTGTTTTATCTTAAAATTGGGAGGACAAGGGGGTTATGAACTGTTTGGCTTTTAAGAAAAATTCCAAATTCTTATTGTCATTCCCCAGATTTATTTCTTATTTGTTCAAATGCTAATATATCTGTAAGATTATGTAAAATGAGGGATGGAGATATGAAAACATAATACTTATTTGATAAGTAAATGTTTCTTCTAGTAAGTCCTTACTTAGTGGACTTATTCATGTTGAAACAATAACAGGAGAACGGTTTGCTTTTGCCAAATTTGGCACAATATTCATGTGAAATGATGTTGTGTATGTGTTTGTTTGTTATTTTAGTTGTATATTCAGTAAAGTTTGAAAAAAAATCTTGCTTTGGAGGTCACAATCTGTACGTATACATGCTGATATTTTCAATTTGGAGAAAATGCCCTTAAAAGTCAATCAAAAGACTGATATTTGAAGGCAAATTGGATCAATAGTGTTCAAACCAATTGTATTCTGAAATTTTTAAACAACAAAGATCTATGAAACTTCTATTAGTATATTTATTATGGGGCAATTTGGTGGAATCGAATTGAATCAATTAAATTGGATTGGATGAAGTGTTATCCCAGAATATGAATACTTGTGGGAAAAAGAATTGCACATATTGTGATCCAAACAAAATGAAATTTAGCAAATAAGTAATTGTCATTAATGTTGACTTAAAAAACATTGGCCTTTTTGCATTCAAAAAGTATTGATTATAAGTAGTGTGATTTTAAAAAATGTTTTTATTTAAATCAAGATTTAAATCAATCAACTATAAGGATTTTTTTCTTATGGTTGAGTTAATGTATATTCACTGATCCTTGGTAAGCAGAAAAGTGTACTAGCATTTTTGAGAAACATCTTTAAACATATTTAATTTCAACCAGGAAGGCAGATATTTCCAGAATAATTTATGTATTTTTATATATAAATTTTATCTGCAATAGGCACCCCTGTATCCAAAAGCGAAGCTATGACTGGCATTAAATTTATTAAATATATTTCAAAGCTACTAGGAAATGAAGTTTGCTTGAGTGTGAAACTGAAACAATCCATCCATGTTTGTGATTGTTGTATAAATATCTGGTTCATCTTCTGCCTTGGTTTTTCTCTAATTTATCATGTCCAATCTATGTTCAGAATTCCACTTAACAAAAAAATTACTTCTTCTGTTTACCAATAATGTGATATTTCATGTAAATATGTTCATAGATTGCCTATGCACTATATGTGCAGTTTAATCAAGAATGGGCAAGAGTATTTTCCAGTTAGTTTTGATGATTATTATGATTCCTGAGCATCTTAGTTTCCCTAAGGTTATGGTAGTTAGAGCTTATAGAAGTTGCAATCATTTACTTATACACATTTTGAATACATTGGTTAGTGAATGCTAATGTCAACATTCCGGTTGATGAACTCAGTCAAAGCAAGCATGGCTGAGATGATCCAGTCTTTTAATGCAAAACTTAATTATTGAGTACATCATTTCAGCAAAGATGAGGGCAAAACCAGATCTAACTATTGGATGGATGGATTACAAAACAGGAATACATGGCGAAAAAAGAATGTTGCCCTCTTGATTCTTATTATATTCCTGCCCTTGCTCTGTTATCTATCTTTGATTTATAATATGATTTTCCCAACTGTCTTTTGCTTCTTCCTATATACAGAATTCTCTTTTAACTCTGAAGAGACGTGGTGGCGCAGTGGTTAGAATATAGTATTGCAGGCTAACTCACTGCTCACTGCCAGGAGTTCAATTCTAATGAGCTCAGGGTTGACTCAGCTTTCCAGGTTTCGGAGGTCAGTAAAATGTTGGGGACGATATGCTGACTCTGTAAACTTCCTAAAGAGGGTTGTAAAGCACTATTAAGCGGTATATAAGGGTAAGTGCTAAGTGTTACTCTGAAACAGTATTTGTGCTACTTCTTTCAAATCGTTCTTTTAAAAAAGTAAATATCTTTTTTGAAAGGTCTTTGGGCTGGGAAATTTGGAAATTACAGCTCTTAATTGATTTAGAAAGCACCAAGTTGAAGAATACTGGTTTAGACTGAATGATTTTGGACCAGTCATTCTCTCCCAACCCTAGGAAAAAGGCAATCGCAAGCTGCACATGTGCATGCATGCATATACAAACAAAAGGAAATGGTATCCATAAATGGTTATTTATGAACGTGAGAAGGACTTGCATTCAGAGGATTCAATGCATATAAGGTATATAAATAAGGAAAGGGTGTTTGTATTTATGTGCTTGTGTATGGTTTGGCTGAAGGGCATATAAATTGTTTGTGTTACCTAAGGGTTTAACTTATTTGAAATGATGGTTATTATACTATGAATAAAAATATGAATTTGGTGTAAGGCAGAGATATGATTTAATTCCAGGATGGTAGAGGCTGAATAGTAGCAGCTGTCTGCGATTTTGGCCATAAACTTCTTAACTTGGAGATGTCCAAGATGCAAGTGATGTATGCTATTATGGAAACTTACTCAGTTTGTATTACATGTCAGATGCTCAGAGATTCTCAGATGGAGCTTTCAGACATTCAAAAGATAGCAATCTGGGTGGAAACACAGTGTTGTTTAAATTAATCTTTTAAAATTCCTTATATTCTTTGCATTCCTTTTGTTTTCCTTATTGAGTAAAAAGCCTCACTTGTATCTTTGAAAACACAGCCACAGTAGCTATCTTTGCATTCTCTCCACTGATCCCACTCTTAAACGTGCAGCTGTATTCTTGATTTCAGCAGACATTCAGACAGCCTATTTGCTTTGCAAGCAGAGCTGTGGCTTGGAGTTGGCAATGGAAGTAACTATTTTGGCTCTAATTACAAAAGAACATTCACCAAGGATGCAACCCAGCTGCTAAGTTGAAGGGCCACAGTTCTGAGATTTCTCCTCTATGTCCTCATTAGATGTCATTCCTTCTGTACTATAGTGTTCTGCCCTTATGAGGCAATGGCTTGACTTGCTGTTTGAAAAAAGAAGTTAGAAAGAACTGAGATAAGCCAGTTAGCTGTTTACTTTTCCTGTTACCAGACAAAATAATTATTGATTGACTCTGCATTCCTCATCTCTCTCTTCTTCCTGGGTGTTTATCAAGCTGCTTTTAAAAATGCATCAGAGAATTCTTCACAGATGGGGGTAGCAAGAAAACATTGTCTTGTGTCTTGTATTTTCAAGGCCTCCTGAAAATGAACTACTTCTCTGAATCACAATATTGTGAGGTCAATGTTTTGCTCCGTGAGTTTATTTTATTATGTATGCTCAGTTGTTTTTCCACCCTGAAGAATCCGAGTCTTGCTATTTCTTAGAATTTCTGTTTATAATATACAGAGGCACACTTATTTTCATGTATTAGTGAAAACTATTAATATTTCAGACAGAGATTAATTACAACTGTATGCCTAAGGCTATTTCCAAAAGAGAGGAGGGAATCAATTTGGACTAATATTTTTCTGCAACATATTATTTATTTATTCATTGTATATGCTGCCCACGGTTGCTCATAGTTGAACCAATGTTAAGACTTACAGCATTAGGCAAAATGATAAATCAACACTGATGGAGACCTGAACTAAGAAAATAAAATCAAAACAGATTATTATTTTTTGAGTTGGAGATTGTTGGAAGAAAAAAATCCAGCTCCAGCTCCAAGCTGGGAATAAAATGGAGGCTGATTGGAATCACCAACAGCATGTGATTCTGGGACAGTTGACAAAACAGAGTTTAGACTGGGTGGATTTTACACGTTCTGGTTCTGGTCATCTAAGGGTCATGGCTGGCTCTGTAGACAAAAGGGAAAATGCAAATCCTAGGTGATTGTATGGACTAATTTTGTCAACCTTTGATTCGATTGTGTTGCTTATTGTGTTGCTTATCTGAAGTTTCTTCCTGACTTGTCTTTTTGATTACCAAATGAATGGATCACCAAATCTGCATTTCTATAAGCTGGCCTCCTCAGTTTCTGCTAGGGGCAGGGAAACTGGGTCTGGTTTCTGCCATCCTTCAGGTTTTTTTTTCCCATTTCTCCTTTAGGGGAAATATTCTATTCTACCTTTTTATTATTCCCCAACATATTTCATTCTCCTGAGTGGGAGAGGGCTTCCCACAAGATACAACAAGGGGAATAACTGTATATTCAACAACTGAACGACTCAGGGCTAGCAAATTAGCATCTTAGAAAAAGAAAGGGAGTCACCATATCAAAACTTAACACAAGGTTTCTCTTATATTCTGAAATGTAGTCTTTAAAAAAAGAAGTGGATTTTCTGATAAGATTTTTTTACCTGAAATAAAGGTAAAGTTTTCTACAAATCAAATTCAACTTCTGGTGGCTTCAGATATGTGTGTCGGTGGGATTCAAAATTTTTTTACTACCAGTTCTGTGGGCATGGATACTGTAAAATCTCCAGTCAGAGGTGGTATTTACTAGTTCTCCTAACTATTCAAAATTTCTGCTACTGGTTCTCTAGAACTGGTCAGAACCTTCTGAATACTACCTCTATTGTGCATGTAATGTTTTGGCAGTAATATGGAATAGGCTGGCCGTTGCTTTTTTTAAGTATATTTTCTCAGTCTCTTAGTTTAGCCCCATGATGGCGAACCTATGGCACGCAGACCCATTTGTGCCGACATGCGAGCTGCAGGCAAACTTACCTCACTGCACATGCACGTGCCTCCCAGCTGAATTTCAGCCCGTTTGAGGCCTTTTTTGGCCTCCCAGAGACTTGAGGAAAGCTTCTGGAGCCTTTGCAGTCCAAAAAGTAGGCCCATTTCATCACTTCCTGTATTTCCAGAAATACTGGAAGTGATGAAATGGGCCTATTTTTTGGCCTGCAAATACTCCAGAAGCTTTCCTCAAGCCTCTGGGAGGCCAAAAAAGGCCTCAAACGGGCTGAAAAATCAGCTGGGAGGTGCAGTGCAGGTAAGGGGGCAGCGTGGGGGGATTGTGCATGCATGTGCAGGGGGTGTAGGGGGCACGAGCACTGCCTTCTGGGTGCTGGCACATGCGTACAATTTTTGGCACAGGAGCCCAAAAAGGTTAGCCACCACTGGTCTAGCCCAATGTTTCTTAACCTTGGAAACATGAAGATATGTGGACTTCAATTTCCAGCATTCCCCTGCCAGCAAGAAGTTCATACATCTTCAAATTGTCATGGTTGAGAAACATTGGATTAGCCTATAACCCTAGCATTTCCTCGTGGTCTCCAATTCAAGGACTAACCTTTTCCAGCCCTGCTCAGTTTCTATGCCCAGACAAGGTTGGCTGGATGATGCCACCTGCTGATACCTTGTCTAAGATATCTATTTTTCATGTCTCTTTTTTGACAGTACAAATGTAAATTGATCTCTCTGCATTTCCAGGTGTTAGTTTAGAATTATGTCAACGTAATTGAAAACAATTACTTTTCAAGCTTCATTGGAGTTTACTTGCAATCGTGTTGCCTCCTGCTGCCTGAGTTTGAAGACATCAGTAAATGAATGTCATGTTAGCAAAACCAGTAACAATCACCTTGGTTCAGATGGACATATGAAATGTGGATGTTTTTAACTGAAAACATCTAATGTACTAAAAAGAGTACTTAGATCTTATGTCTAACAGATAATTACAATTCATTTATAAAATAGCAGATATTCAAAAATAAAACTTTTTTAAAAGGACATTGTCACGAGAAAGGTATATACTGCAAGACTGGTTCATTTAACCCTTAAAGATAATTAATAGGGTATAAAAACTATATGGAGTTGAAGCTAAATAACAATATCTTTGATAACAATATTTGAGTTGTAACTTTCTTAGACACTTGATTTTTTGGTATTCAGAGTACAGTATGTGAATAATGTTACAATATTCAATTGCCTTATGAATATATAAGATGTGTGTACAGTTCATACGTACAAGACTTCTGAAAACTTGGAATCCTTTTCTAGTCTGGAAGAAGAAATTTGCACCGGAGAAGTAGGGGTTTCTGGTGTGTTTTCTACAATTTATTGTACTTTTAACAACTGCATTCATAGCAGAGATTTTAATAGGCATTTTGTTATTGTTTTCTCTGAAAAAAAAGCCAGTTCTTTCTCCATCCACTGTGTAAAGGCTTTTTCCTTTAAAATAGTATTATTTAACGTCCATCTAGGTCTTCTTCTTTGTCCTTTCTATTTAATTGTCAATGGATTATGATCTGCCCAAGTACTTGTTTCTATATTTAGTTAACAATTCTTTTGACATCCATATCATATCTATTCTGGACCATGATAAATATCTATTTGAATAGAAAGTGTATTGTTTAGTTTTAGCATTTCTTTCTCTCCTTGTATCTTTTAAATTTATTTCATCTACCATTTTAAAGAAAGATTTAGGGAGAGTCTTTCTGTTTTGCTTTGCTGTTTTCGGTGCAGTATAGTCCAATTTGTTGTCTACAATTCCATTAAAATCTCCCATCATAACTATATTAGCATAGTCCAGTTCAATTATGTTCATATGTAATTTTTATAAAATTCTTCTTGATTGTCATTTGGGGCATAGATTGCAATCCAGGAATGTTTTCATATTATAATCCATTATTTCCACCATTAGGATTCTTCTGTCGTCATCAGTATAAATCAATTTCACTGGAATGGTCTCTTTAATATATAAAACCACTCCTCTTTTCTTGCATTGTGTCAGGGAAGTAAATATTTTCCCTAGTTTTGGCTGTATCAACAATTGCTCATATTGCTTTGTAATATGTACTTCTTGTAGGCAAATTATATGAAATTTTAATTTCTCTAATTTATGGAAAGTTTTCCTTTTAATGGCTGAATTAAGTCCATTTATATTAATTGTAATCAATTTTTTCTCTTCCATGGTTATATTTTATAATTAGGTTTGGTAGCTCTCGTAGATCTTGGTTCGTTCACGTTGTTCTTTGGCTTCCTCCTTTCCACCTACTGCACCTTCTTCTTTTTCAGTCGTCATTTGGCAGTCCTCTTGGAATTCAATTTGTGAAATTTCTTTTTCTGCCTCTTCCTCTTTCCCTCTGAAAAATTCTGTGTAAAATGATTCAGCTTTCTCAATTGAGTCAATTCTGTACCTCTGTTCTTGCCCTGTGAACATTAAACCTTCTGGGATCAGCCATCTATAATTCACCTCTTTTTTAAGTAGCAATTTGGTCAGGAATCGGTATTCTCTTCTCATCTCTCTCACTCTTCTGTGTACTTGTTTCAAGACCACAATCTCCTTATCTTTATATTTCAATGTTTTTTTTTCTCTTATCACTTGTAATATTTGCGTTTTAATGGCTTTCTTTGTAAATCTGATGTGAACTTCTCTTGGTAGGTTATTTCTCATTGCGCATCTTGTGAAGACTCGATAGACCTCATCTGTTCCATCCATTATCTTCTCTTCAGTTATTTCCAAAGCTTCAGCCAATATTTCTATGATTATCTCAACTAGATTTTGTCCTTTTTCTTCCTCTATGTTTTGAAATCTAAGATAGAATTCTGATCTACCCATCTCCCATCGCAGCATTCCACTTTTATCTTGTTCAACAACAATTAATCTATTATCAATGTCTCCAATCTTCTTATTTCTTTGTTTATCTTCTTTAATTTTTAGTAGTCTCTCATCATACTTCATCATCATTTGTTGGATGTTCTCTACTTTTTCATCGGTTTTCCCTGTTCTTTGTTCAGTGTTCTCTGTTCTTTGTTCGATGTTCTCTATTCTCTTTTCAATATTCTCTGATCTTGTTTGAATGTTTTGAATTCCTTGCAAAATCATCTGCAGGGTCACTTTTTCTTTTTCTTGTTCTTTCTCTTGCCTTAACATTGTCTGTATTGAACGTTGTCCTCCAGATGGTAGAAAGGAGGAAGTGGAAGTTGAAGAACCAGGAGCTGTTAGTTTCCTACTCATTTCAAACAATTCAAAATCTTCAGGTTCTTCTAGACCTTAATCCAATTATGAAATAACCAATTGCAATTCCAAATAAAAATAGTAGGGAGAAAAAAGCCAAATAGTAATAACAATAAAAAAAGAAAAAAATTTCTTCAGGTTCTTGTATATCTTAATCCAATCGGTTGGGTAGATAACAGTGAAAATTCAAAAATGAAGAAAAACACCATAAACACGCACAAAAGAGAAAAAGTTCTAAAATCCTAAAGAAGACAGGAAAGTGAGGAATAAAAAGCTAGCAAAAAAGGAAAAAATCTTCAGGTTCTTCAACACCTTAATCCAATTAAGAGGTCTCAAATAGAAAAGGCTGCATAAGAGAAGAGGAGAAAAAAGCCAAGAAGATTTAAAAAAAAAAGCAAAAAACAATAGGGGAGGTAGATGGAAAAACAAAAATAGCAGCAAGGCAGAAAGAGAAAAAGAAAAAAAGGCTACTCCCTTATAAAGAAAAGGAAGGGAATTATTAATACTAAAACTTTTCTTTGTAAAATAAAAAGCAACTGTAAAAATTTAACTTATTTCAAAAAGTAAACTGGTGAGGAGGGGTAGCACAGCTTAGAAGAAATCAAAAGAGCACACTGCACTTTGTTTAGTTATCCAAGGCTCTTATTATAGCACTCTTCTCTACATCTCCTTTCTTTTCAACACCAGGCTCCAGCTGTTGATAGAAACCCAGAAGAGTACCTGCAGTAATACTCTCCCGTGCTCTTCCCTCTATCTTATCAAACAGCAATGTCCTTGGGAAAAAAAAAAGTCTCAGTTCTTTCTCAGCTTTGTCTGGTCAAGAGAAATAGAATATTTCCAAGCCTCTAGTTGGCAGTGTTACAAAGTTTCTTTGCTTTCACTTTCCCCCTCTTTTCCAAGCAAAATATAATAAGGATTAAGAAGAAAAAAAAGAAAAAGATATTTAAAAAAAGAAATAGCTAAAAGGGAGTCTCTAGCCTAAAATGTTGCAAAATCAAGAAGGAGAAAAAAAAATGGGGAAAAAAACCAGTCCAATTTCAAAATATAAGATCATGTACAGAAAATCCAACTATGAGAAAAAAAAACACATTACTTTGACATTCCTGTTTAAAATCGCTGCTTAATCACTTCTGTCAAAATTTTTACAGATTCTTTCTTTTCCTTAGGGTGTCCTTTCAGATCTTAAAATAAAGAAAAAGTTCTCACCAAACCGGCACACTCTATCTTTTTGTTCTCTTCCATTTCAGAGCTGTCCCAACTTCAGCAGCTTTCATGGCTGCCTCTTTGCTGCTGGCAAAAAGAGCTTCTCCTGGATCTACCAGGGACTTTGCGGTATCCCTGGGATCGACAGGATGCGCTCTTCACTTTCACTGTCTCTTCGGACGGTTTAGATCCAATTGGACCGTCCAGGAGCAAAGATATCGGCAGCGATCTTAGGCCTCCAAGATCACATGTCGTATCATCGTGATGCCGGCTCTGCCCCAACAGTTCGTTATTGATGCCCTGGAAACAAAGGAAAGAAAAGGCTTCACGTGTTGGATTTCTGCATGTTGAGCTGCTGCCAAAGGCCCTGGCATATATGAGTGGGTGGAAGGAAAAAGAGCAAATTCATTTAGATTTAAAAAACTTACATGTATCACAGACTTTAACTGCCCAACAATGTTTTAAATAGTATTGAATTTCTTTTTTTAAAAAATTAGTGGAGCGTTCTGTATTGTTCACAGTCTGTTCTGGAATATCCTGAACTGTTCAATTCTTTGTTATGTCGCTGTGTTCCAGGGCTGCCAACCTACAATGCACAGTAAAACTTTAGATTTCATCTCTCCAGAAGGCAGTGATAACATTTAATTTTTAATGTAACAGAGGAACATTACCTTCTGTAGCTTTAATAAAATTGTTTACTTTAATTTTTCTTAAAATAAAACTAACGTTCAGCCTATTTCTAACCACTTTTGGAAATTGAATGGTTATTCCATTCAAAGATCAAAAGAGGTCCTGGATTCATTGTCAAAAAAGATAAGGTTGCATTTAAAGTTTGAGGCAAGCCCTTGCACTTTAATGAGTAAACTACTCTTTTAAAAAGCAACAATAATCCACCTCTGAATGCTGGAGTATTTAATTTCTGGTAGTTTTTTTCCTGCCCCAGGTAAATGCTGTGACAGTCCTTTGCAATACTTATTCATTTGGGCTACATTAGGAGCTGGAGTAAAACTCTTCTACCTGAAAGCTGGAGTAAATCTCTTCTACCTGACAGCAAAAACAATAAAAAGGTACAGCACCAGGTTGTTAAAAACAATGTAAAGAGATTGAGAAATTCAGTTTAATACATCCACTGTTATGGGAGGGAGAGGAGAAGAATAGGTGGTATATTTGTGCAAAATAACACTGGTGGGGATTTTTACTTTGAGAAACAGCCGCTCCCCTTTTCCTTTTGGAATGTGCACAAAAGAATGAAGGATGCTGAACTGGCTTTTTGTTGCTCATTTGCCAATTTCCTCTTATTTGTCCATATCAGTCACTTCCTCTCTTGTTCCGCCTGATTTCCCAGCTGCTTATCATTTTCAGTTTTTCTGCTGTCCAGGATCTAACCTCTGCATAGTCTCAACAGGATCTGCCTCTCTTTTTTTCTGGAGTTGTTTCTTCCTTTATGTCTTTTCATATATATTTTTTATTTTTACCTTATTTTATACTTGGGAGAGTCTAAATGGGGTGGTGTAGGAGGTAACATAGATAAATCAGTGGAAAGAAACCAGAAAACATGCTCCTTAGTGTTGAATAACATTTCCATTTCTGCTTCATAGGGTGAAAGAGTGTGAGTTTGTCAGAGATCCAAAGGCAGAATGTTTCTTAGCAATGTCCAGTTTTTTCACATTGCATCTTATGTTAATGGATTCCCTCCCCATTGTTTTTGTTCATTTAGGACAGTGGCTGAGAAGACAGGATTATGTGGAGGAATTTAAAATTCCAAGACTATATTTTAAGTGATTGATTTGCTTGCTTTGCATAAACTCTTGTAACAGTGGATTGGAGCATGGTCCATGATTTTTGTGTCTGTGTGTGTGTGTGTGTGTGTGTGTGTGTGTTTGTTTTTTGCTGCTTCTGTGCAGTTTGATTTTGGGTCTGTGCTAGGTGTGTATGGATTTCAATTATTTTCCAAAATCATTTTGGATTTTTTTTTACACTTTTTGAATTACTTCCACAGAATGGAATAATTATGTCTTTGCTTACGGTTTTCATGAAAAAATTCTACCAGCTACAGTTGTCATATCTAACCCCGTTGAATGTAAGTTTTACCCTCTGCATTAGTTTCTTTGGGACATCCAAATGTTTGGCAAGTGATACTGCTATATGTGAACAGGAATGCAGAACCCTTTGATGCATCTGCTAAGAAACTATAAATATTGTGGTTTCTTCTGTTCCGTCTTCCCTCCTCCCCATAGTCAGCTACTCCATTACTTCACAAGATAAAAACAAATGACTGTCTGCTTGAATTCATGGCTGCAACATTCACAAGCTGCAACACTGACCAAAACTTGCTCTAGCCAGTTTCCTAATTCAGCGCTTATCTTATGAGAGATGTGTTCTTTTGGTTTTTCAGGACTAAAAGTGGAAGAGAAGAGAAATTATAGTTACAGATTTCAGCTTTGCTTATGGCTCTTAGCAGGAAAAGATTATATAATTTTCATTCAATGTCTGCTTTGCCCATGTCAAATGTTTTTGCCCTTGTGATTATCCCCAAGAAATCTGATTTAAGACTTATCATTTAATGTAGACAAAACTGTTCAATTTTACAACATTCTTTCAAGGTAACAAATTCCTGCACTAAACACAGAATTGCCTGGGGCAGACTTGTTCTTCTTATGCTAACTGGATATGTGACCTCAATCTTAAAATACATGTGATTGTTTACAGGGTTGTGCATACTGGAATTTGACTCCATGGTTAAGAAAACCTGATCCTCTTTAGGCTTGTTTTGTCTTTTTCTACAATAACTTCAAAACAATAACTATCTAAAAGCTAAGTTAGCTTTGTTGGCATGTGGCAGCTGTAGTGACATCTTTGCAGATAGTCCCTGAATCTAAACTACAATTAAGAGCATAATTTCTGTTGCTAAGCAGCATGACTGTTGAGTCACACCCAATTTGACAATCCCTTTGCCACAGTTGTTAAATGAATCACCAAATGGTGATCATGTTACTCTAGCATGTTGCAATATAAATACAGCAGTTGCCAACTGCTCTAATTTTGATCATGTAGCCCTGAGGATGCTGTGATGGTCATAAGTGCAAGGACTAGTTTTAAGTCAATGTTTTCAGTGCCTTTGTAACTTTGAAAGGTTGCTAAATGAATAGTTAAAAGTCAAAGATTATATGCATGAACACAACATGCAACAGTTTTGGTGGTGGCTACAACACATTGAGCATGAATCTAGCATGTACCTGCTTAAAGAGAAAGATGCAGTTTCAGATTTGAGTTACAGATGCTGTATTCATAATCCTGATTTCAATTTTTCTGCTATAGCATATTGGGAAACACATAACAGTGTAGTCCAGAGTTCATTATACACATTAAGTTGCTTACGATAAAATAAAGCCAAACTTCTTATCATTGCTTATGTTACTTCAGTCAGGATGGAGGGCAGCAGATATGTTTAACATTTCCCAACTTTTTTTTCCCCAATGGTAGGGTGGAATGCTTTATTTTAATTAGTTTTTAGCTTTCAGAAACCTCTGTAATGGACCAAATCAACAACAACAACAAAAAAAGAAAATTTGACCAGTACCTATACTGTAGGCAGCTTTCTGTGGCCTGTTGCCCTCTGGATATATTGGAGTACAAACAAATACTATCTTGATTAAAGGTGAAGGGAAGTACAAGGTGTAATGCAACATAGGTTAATGCTGGGGAGTCAGAAAAGAAATGCAGAATGCAGTTTTCTTTAACTTTATTATACAGGTATAGCTCCTCTTGAAAGCTCATTTGAATCAAAGACCAGACTAATATGCTGTATTATCACAGAGCCACACACAAGGGATGTAGAATGTGACCTAGCTTTTAATGCCCGTATCAGCTTATCATTTCAGTCCCCTTCCCAAGTGCAGGTATGAATGTCCTGATCAGAACCTACATGTGCCCCTTGTTCAGGAACCCAGGCTACTCATTTGAGGAGAAGGAAATGAAGACTTCCACATTTTTTGCTTTTAACTCTCACCAAATTTAATTAAAAGACTACATAAAATGGAGAGTAACATACAGTTTCTGGCTTCAATAAATGAAATCTTCAGTTGTCTGCATGTTATCACTTAGCTAAAGATAAAGTCTAAGAATCCCAAAAAGATTTCATGTAAGTATGACAACAGAAGCAAAGGTCATTCTTTGCTGAAAGGGACACTTTGGCTATTTCGGTTTGTATTTTATGTTTCAACTATTTGTTCAACAAAGAGAGTTCTACCTGGGCTCAGGTCTGACATAAAGTTCAGTGTTGAGAATCCCCAATATTTTATTGGAAAAGCAGCTTTGAATACCTAGAGTTGTGCAGCTTCTCTCTTGAAATGAATGGAAAAGATGGGAATCACCCTACTTTTACATGGTGCAAGAAAAAGCAATTGTTTTGGATGTTGTGGAGGAACAGCAATCTGACCTGGAAGGCAGGGTTAAATGTGTCATTAGTTTGGAATCATTGTGTTGCCATTCTGTTGACCCTTATCTCGTGCCAATTTAGCTTGGACCGTTAGTTAACTAGATTCTTGTACAGAAGTAACAATAATAAACTCTTCTGTGATTTGAACTGAATGAATGCTCCTAGTTATTTGTACCTCATGGATGTAGAGTTTTTTGTGGTTTAGAATTATTTCACCAAGCTGGTAATGATTTCTGTGTATTGTTCAGCAACTTTTGTTAAGGCCTAAGGGAGTTAGAATATGTCACTTCTGATGGGCATCAAATTGTGGAATGCTGATTTTGAAATTAGATGCTGCAAGATAAGAGGATGTTTGTATAATTAGATATGGGAATGTAGGAATGGATATTTCCTCATAACAAACAGTTCTAAGTACATAGCTTCTTAAAACTGTAGATAGCTAAAGCTATCTTGGGAAAGCTGCTGTTTGTTTATTATCAGTATATCTATGAAATATTTTCTGTTTGATTATACTGTAGCTATGCTACTGTTAAAGATTTGTTACGAATTGCCTTAAAGATTTACCTGGCACTTTTTATGATAAGGTTCCAATAAACAGCAGCAATTCCAAAACAACTGTTTAAAAATGAGTTCATTTATTAGATTTCCACTATGCTTCTCTTTTCATAATATTTTAATTCTCAAATTTTATCATGGCATTCACATCCAGTAATAATAAAATAATAAAAGTAGTTATAAAAAAGTAGTAGTTTGTAAGTTTTAAAAATACAGATCACAAATATACCTTTTCCATTTCCATCTATTCTCTCTATGTTATGGGCATGATAAATGCTGCCCTTGGCTGTGTGATGGCAATAAGGTTGAATACTTCATTTAACCCTGGGTGTGATCCAGCTGTCATTGGCTGTAATCTGATGGCAAGTTTGCATTGCGGTGGGTATTCAGCTGATAAATAAAAGGAGCTTCCAGATGATCAGATTTTATTGCTACCACTTGAAAAGGCCTGCCTAATTTTCTATTCTTAGGAGATTAATTTTATAGGAGAAAATGTTGGAAGATATAGTGGAATAAGCAGAGGTTATTTCTTGACACCTCACTTCCTCCATTAAAGCCTTTGTTTTATAGCAATGTGATTACAAAATCAAAAAGCCTTGTCTGGAAGTATCTATTGCAATCTATTCCCAGATAGGAGCTCAAATGGGACTTGGGACATGGAAAAACCTGCCGAATTTTTTTTTTTTTAGTTTCCACTAATCTTGTTATGTAATATAAATAAGTAACATTACTTCATTCTTCTCCAAATATAAATATAAATCTAATATATTCTGTCAGCTTCTGATAAAGGAAAAATGAAAGTTTAAACTCCACGTCAGAGATCAGCTTACAGTGTTGAATGTATGTATTTGTTGGTAAGACAAGCGTCAAGAAGTTGTACATAGACTCATGGATGTGCTAGCATTCCTTCACTTAGCTCTATGTTCAGCATAGAAGCCAAGCAAGGAAATCCCCCTTACACCATGTCTTGCATAAAAAAAGGCTAAGGGCTCCTGGAGGGCTGCCAGGCATCTCTGTGCCAACTCTTGGCAGATTAGGAAAAGCAGCAGTGGCTGTGAGGCATTGTTGTTTTGTTGATTGTGGGATGAATGAAGTGAGGACATTATAAGCAATTAACACTCTAAGAAGTGCCATACAAGCAATGAGTTTCAAAAAAACCCCAACTCTTTAAATCAGAAGAATTAAGAATGATTTGTCAAGTTGATAAACATAACAGTGCTCAAGTTCTTAGCAAAAGCCCTGATGAAAAGTCCTTCATCATGTATTTACTTTTGCCCATCTTTCAGTTTGACTTGTTCTACACTGGGCAAAATCAGTTTATCTTTCAAAATTGCAATCTTTCCATTCTTGTTGCCACTCTATGATGTATACATACAGTAGTATACAGAGTACAACTTGTTCCACGCTAGGTTCGCACAGGACAGAAATATTTTTTGATTGTAGAGAAGAAAGCTGCACAGTCATAGTTGCTTCATTCTTCATAAATTTATTTGGGGAGATTAACAAATTAAAATGGTTCATTTTTTAAATAACTATCATTTTGAACAACAAATTTGCTCAGTTCTGTAGTATTTCCCTATGTTAATAAGCATCTAGTTACAGCAAGCAGCAGCTTGAACATGTAGTCTCATCATATTACAGTAAATGGTAGGTGTAGATGGACAAAGGCTGGTGCTAAGTGTTCTGATGACAGACCACTTGTGAATGTCAGAAGTTTACAAATACAAAGTTCAAGAACTGGCTCTTTGCTTACTGTGCTGTAATTAAAGAACATTTTAAAAGTTGGTAATGGTACTCTGTTTTCTGAATTGCATAAAATTAGCATTTATTTAGTGTATGGCAAATACATGGACTTATAGTGGCTCAAATGTTCATGTCCAGTCCATCCAGCCATTGAAGGACAGGGTGTTCTATGTTGAAAAAAATCAGACATTGGGCTGGTGTAAGCTCTTGATGGACATTTGGACGCAATGGGATGGATATTTTGTCAAAAGAGCAGCCCAGTTACACTGAGTGGTAGAGAGAAGATTCCACTTAAACAATGAGTCCTGGCAGACACCATGTTGTTCAGAGTTGACCAATGTTGGAGAGGAAGGTCAAAACCTGGCACCTTTTGTGTCATCTGTGTAAGTGCCTGTATCTGGGCAGTTCAGCAGCCCAATTGGCTTTCTACTGTGTGTTGATGTCAAAGTTGTTAGACAGCTGTTGAGCAAGTGCCAGAGAGGGCTTCCTGGATTTAAGCCTGCCAATTGATTGATGAGAAATATCATAAAATTAATAAATAAAATAAAATAAGCAAATAACAATGTAATACAGTCCATACATATGCATTCCCAAACAGAACCGTTGACCAAAATAGTTTTCTCACAGCTTTGAATATTAAAAGATGCTTATGGTATATGAAACATTTATGAGAATTTGACAGAGTATATTACATTTATATTAATATTTGGAGAAGAATAAAGTAATTGTGTTATAATGATGTAAGTATATAGAATAATTGCATATTTTATAACAGAATTGTGATGCTGGGGATATTACTACTACTGCTTGGCCATCAATGTATGGATACCCTTTTGGTGAAAGCTGCTCTTTCAGTTGTTTTTGAGTTAATGTACTCTCCATCACTTTGAAGCTTCCAATATTGCCCATAGATTTCATCGGATTTTTATTTTCTTTTAAAAAAATTGCACATTCCCGCCGATTTACCATTCAGAGTTCAGAACATTTTATTCTGACTGTTAAAATCCAGAACAGGCAGGCAGTATCAAGTCCAAACCCAGATCATGTTTCCTAAAGTTTAAGCAAATTGGCAAAGACATTATCCAACATTTGAATGTTCTGAGGCATAGGTTCAAAAAAAAGAAAGCTTGTGTCTTTAACCCAAATCCAGACCATACAGATCATGTTAGGTTCCAGAAAGGGTAAATGATAATCTGTTTTGAATAAATCATTACTCCTATGTAACTGTTGTATGTGATTATCTAGCACTCTTCCTCTTCTCTGTTCTTTGGGTCTTTGTATGGAGATACATTTGTGTCTGAATGTCTGAAGTTCGGTATTGTGGTCAGTATCCTAGAGTGTAGAATCAGAAGCTATGTGCTGGAAAGTGCCACTGGCTTACACTAGCTTATATATATGGTTCTTAATTTTTCCCTCTTTCTTGAATGAAGAATCACTCCCAAAAATCTGTTGGAGCCTCTCAAGCAACTCTGTTCCTGCCTTAAATATTGGGGTACTGATCCTAATTAGGCCTCAGCATATTGTCTTTTTCTATTTACTGTGACAATTGCTAGCAATTTTTTTCAGCGACAGATGGACTTAAAAATATCTCTTACAAAACGAATCAAGTCAGCCACATTTCTGAATTTCCAGTGCACAAGGATAAGTTCACTGCTCCTGGAAGTAGTAGTTGGTTCGTAAAACTGGCAAAACAGAACCCTACAATTAGAATTTAATGATTGTAGAATAAAATGTATCCCATTCTCCTCCATGCTGCATCGAGAGCACAAGATGGGTTGACTCCTTCCTGTGATGTCATTTAGCTGAGTCTGTATTAAGATATAAAAGCCAGACCCCGGAAATTACTTCAGCTTTTGACTCAGCTCCTTTCAGTCAGTAGCTGTGTCTCTGAAAGCGTTCTGTTAGTTAGCACTCACCAGCGATCTTCAGTACCTTTTTTTCTCGCTTCAGCAACTTCCAGGATCTGGACAACTGCTCTTCCAGAAGAGCAGGTCTCTCTCTCTCTCCTGCAACACTGGGAGCAGCATTGCCAGAGTGCTGTTCAGGAAAGTTGGGCAGCATCTGTAGACCTCCCCCACGCCTGCGGTTTGAGCGGTCTAAAAAGCAATCAGGAAACCGATAACAGCGCCAGCCAGCTGATCGTGTGACCAGAGGCTGCCCTTTCCTTTGCTGACTTAGCTCGGGGCTCTTTATAGCCTAAGTAGCGATTCTTCGATCTCGGAACCTGTTTCCCATAGTCAGCAGCCATCTTGGATTGAAGCCTTCCACCATGAAGTGAGCGGCCATATTGTAAACCCGGGGGCCACTTATATCCTAAGGGGCTTAATAGAAAAATTTACAAACAGTTTCTTTCCATTGCAAGAGCCTTTTATTCTACAATGGAGCAAGATAAGGGTCAGGCAGAGCTTTCCCCCCCCCCCCAGCAGAGCAGTCTCTTAAGTCAACAAGAGAAAAAGACGTAGGCAGTGCACCCAATTGGTCCAGAGGGAGGTGGCTGCTAAAATCAGAGCTAAGGCTCTAGCCCCTAAGAAGACAACTCAGGCTGAGTTGAGGGCAGAAAAGCGCAGACATGCAGCCCTAGAGAGGCAGTTCAACAGAACTATTCAACAGAAGGGAGTGCAATTACAGCAGGTTTCAGGTGATACCCGTGGGCCCCAGCCAAGCCCTCCCAGGGGAGGAGAAATTATCTTTAGCCTTTCCATCCTCCATCCTGGTCTCCTGAGGCTTTGGCAGTACAATATGATCCACAAGATCTAGCAGATCTGGGCCTTATTTCCAACAGGCTTCTGGGCCCTATGCTCCTCCCCCTCCCTTCAGGCCTCGAATCTCTTCTCAAACTAGGCCTGAAGCCACCTTCACTCCCACAGCAGTGGGCCTTAGGCCTTCTGCCTCTATCTTTGAGCATAGACCAGGGAATATCCAAGATGTTGTCTCATTGGCCGGAAGGCACGGATTGGCTGAAGGCTTCAAGGAAATTCTTCAACCTCTGGAAAGGGTTCAGGACCTTCTCCCTTCTCAATCTATAAGTTCCCTGCTTCATCACCCTGATTTAGGGCGTGACCTTTGACCAAAATATTTTAGAGGAAGAGGACTCTCGCCCAGAGCAGACATCCTCTGCATTGGTCTTCAATCCTTCTCTCTTCAGGCCATTACTCAGCAAGGCCTTGGTCACTGCCAAGCTGTCACCAGAGGAAGTGGCTCCTGAGCCACAAGGAAATCCCTCTAGCCAGGGAGTCGCACTCTTCTCCAAGCCTGTAGTGCATGCAGGGTTTTTGTCTTTTCCCACTTTGCTCCTGGTCATGGTCAAGGAACAGTGCGCTTCTCCTTTGGCAGGTCCTCGCCCATCTTCTCTGGATAAATGTTTCTACAACGTCAGTGCAGCCCTGGACAATGCCCTGGTAGTGCCTTCTGTTGACATTGGCTGCATGGGCTGTTCAGCCTTCAACAGCAGCATCCTTTTTTCACAAGAGCATCCATACAGTGGCTGCACCAACTCCAGATTAGATTGCCTACATCTGATCTTTGGTCTCACCAAGACCTTAATAAGATTATCACAACAGCGGAATTCACTGCAGATGCCACTCTCAATTCCGCCAAATTTGCATTGAGGACCATGGCATCTTCAGTAGCAGCAAGAAGACTGTTATGGCTCAGAAATTGGCAGGTGGAGTCATGCCGTAGATGGAAGCTGGCTTCAATTCCATTTGCAGGTGTTCCACTTTTTGGTGATGTTCTGGAACCTTATCGAGCACTTCCCTTCAGCCTCTCATTGGCTTCAAGGGTCTCCACGAAGGTTCTGGTAGCATTGATGGCATCTCTGCATTCTGTTCCAGTGAGGATCCAATGCTACTGGGACGACATTTTGATTCTGTCCTCCATTCCATCGGGATCTGCAAATTACCCTGTCGTATCTCCAGAGCCACGGATTTTTCCACTCCCATCCATTCCAATGGTTTCTGCTTCCCTACCAACGAACAGGAACCGGCCTCTCATCCATCAAGATCCTGCTCCCGTCACAAATCCGGAGATCTCTCAATTGGTGGTGTTCCCCGTTAATTTAGAAGGGACTCCCTTTCAGGGTTCCAGACAGGCTAGTGATAACCACCGATGCCAGCCTCCTGGGTTGGGGGTCCCATATGCAGGGCCAGAGAGCTCAGGACTTTGATCCAGGTCAGAGCTGGCCCTTCTCATAAATTGGTTAAAGCTCAGAGCCATTTTAGGCACTCAGTGACCGGCTCTCATGTTCTAGTCCTTATGGACAACATGGCTGCCATAGCTCATGTCAACCGGCAAGGGGGGGATGAGGTCCGGAGCCCTCATGGGAGAGGCGCTACGGTTGGTGTTATGGGCATAGAAACACCTGTTGTCAATCTTGGCAGACCATATCTCCGGGATCAACAACTCCCAGGTCGACTAGCTCAGCAGGAGCCTAGTCGACCAGGCAGAATGGTCCATTCCTTCATCTCAATTCAGGGATATTTCCCTCAGATTCTGAACGCTAGAAGTGGATCTCTTCTCCACTCCTCAAATCGCCCAGGTCACCAGATTCTTCACCAGGTTTCCTTGCCAGGGACCTAAGGGGACCAATGCTCTTTGGTGCAGATGGCCCAAAAGTGTCCTGTATGCCTTTCCCCCGCTTCCCATCATTCCGGCAGTAATTCGGAAGATGCTGGAGGAACGAGCGGAGCTCCTCCTCCTGACACCCTATTGGCCAAAGACGCCCTGGTTTGCGGACCTGGTTAGCCTATCGGGGGCTTCTCCTTGGAGGATACCAGCCCATCTAACCTCCCTTCATCAGGGGATTCTGATCCATCCAGAGCCCCTGTGGCTCAAGCTGACCATGTGGCACTTGGGTGGCAGCAGATAGGGATGGCTGATCTTCCTGAAAGGGTCATCATCACTATCCTGGCATCTCGCAAGGTATTTTAGGCATACCTAAAAATTGATTTTCTTCTTAGCATTTAAGGATGCTTGCTTTATTTTAACAGTATTCTATTTAAATATAGTATCTTTGAGTGAGTTATATCTGTGCCTTGAAGAAGCAGCACACTATTCTTCAAAATAAAATACTCTTGTTTTGTAGAAAATCACATTAGTGGTTCTTAGGTCATGAATTTTCCTGTTTAACTTCTCTAATTCTGGAATAATAAGATCACAGTTAGCTTCTTGAAATTAATTTCCTGCTTATCCCTTTTCTATAACTTTCCAAGTTTTCTGTCACAGGATAGGAGTAACTTCTAAGTTTTAACTGTTTATTGAAATAAATGCTCCTGAAATTTCTTCTCAGCTTCACTTCAAATGCCTATAGTTATCCTCTGATTCTGAAAAAAAAAAAAAACCAAAAGAAAAATCCAAGTCCAGACATTATGGAATAATATGAGACAGTTTACATTACTTTAGTTCAAAGCAAAACTTGGTGTTGTTCCAAGATATATAAACATTTTGTGAATCAGAGAAAGAATAAGACAATAATGCAAACACAGGTTATTCTACGTTTTGGACAAAGCATGCAATGAATGGTTCGAGTACTAAAAAGTTTGCTCTTATGTGTAGTTTTCCTTGTTTTAACTTTCACTTGCTAAAACTTTTCAGGTAGGAGATGCACCTGTTGCTATGATTAATTAATACAGGTTGTCTCAGTTAACAACGGTGAGATTTATGGGACAATAAGCAAGGACTTCCTTGCAACTTCTTGCCAGCTTCCAACAATCAACATCAGTGGGAAAGTCAGCAGGAGGTTGCAACTTTCAGGTTGCTAGCAAGCAGGCCATATTTGAGGGGCTAGGGCAGACTGAGTACGGCAAGGCTTGGGGTGGTTGCTGCTTGCATGCAAGAGACTTATCAAAGTAATTTAGAATTTCACCTACTAGTTTCCCTTTTGACTTTGTTTGTAGGAAGCAAGCAAGGAAGGTTGCAAATAGTGATCCCATGACCGTGGAATGCTACAACCATGATAAATGTGATCCATGTGCAGCCTGATCACAATCTAATGCCCCCAGGAATTCTAGTACCATTTGGTTAGTGCTGTCATGACTTCAAATGGCCTCTGACTGAGTGGTCATTAACTGAGAATTACCTTCAAGTTATATTAAGTATCTTGGTACTCGTAATTCTATACATGTCCCATAAGTTTCCATCAACATGTTCTAGAGTACACTAAACCAGTGTTTGCCCACCAGTGGACCATAGACCACTGGTGGTCCATGAGTAAATTTTGGTTGGTCCGCAGAGAAATGTCTCCCTCAAAGCACTTCCCTCAAAGCAATTAATCCAGGCAGCACAGAAACACAACGCTGTGCCACCCACATGGCCCATCCATGTGCTGTCCCCTACCCTTTGGCCGAGCACAAACCTTACCTTGAGTAGAGTCACGTAAGCTGGAACTGGATGGTAAGACCAACGATGGGGGAGGGAAATCCGCCCCAGGGTAACTTGCTGAAGTTTGTGGGAAAGTCGATCCCATATTCCAGAGCTGCAGTAATCATAGGACTGGCCTTTTGGTCATCCCAGAGCAGCTCCTCCAGTCCATGGCAGGCCAGTGTACCCGGGTGGAGGAACAGCTGAGGTCCAAAAAGGTTGAGAACCCCTACACTAATCTGTTGCTTGGTTATACACTTTAGTAGCACAATTTAGCTTTTAGGACATGTCTCTTGGGATAATGGCATACCGTATTATAGGACATGATGGACACAGACTTTCTTTTTTGCTTAACCATGTAATCATCATAGAGGAAATATACTGTATATCACAGAAGTGAGTATACCCCATCACATTTTGTAAATATTTAAGTATTTTTTTTCATGTAAAAACACTGAAGAATGACACTAAGCTACAATGTAATGTAGTGGGTATACAGCTTGTATAACAGTGTAACTGTGCTGTCCCCTCAAAATTAATGCAACACACCATTCATGTCTAAACCACTGGCAACAAAAGTGAGTACACACCTCAGTGATAATGTACAAATGTCCAAAAGATACACTTAATTATTTACAAATGTGAGGGGGTTGTACTTCTGTGATATACTGTATATCTCTACACTGCAAGAATTGTCTGTGATAAAGGAGTGAAAGCATTTTGAAGAAGTAGATTTGTGAACTTTAGGTGTGCAGTGTAGATGGGAATGAGCGTTAGTAATTTAACATTTTTGCCCCATACACCTTCAGTCACTTAAACTATGGTTAGCAAAGCATTAGTACATGCAACAGTGAGATACTGACAAAATTAATTGTACAAGCAAATTTTCTTTTTTGTATTTTCTATTTATATCAACTAAAATTCATATCTAACTTACGTTTAAAGATAAGCCCCTAGGATTATAACCATACTGACTGATTTCAATATGGGAGTCCTTTCTGAAATTTCCATTGCTAAGGTGCGATGTTATTTAGCAATGGCCATTATGGCACTCCCTAGTTACTGTTGTTAAGGAAATCACTATGAGTCATCAAGCAAGGACATCACGTGACCGTGACTCCCTGCTAATTTTTAATTGATTTTTCTTATGGGAAGCTGATATAGAAGTTCACAATTTGTGTTCATGTGACGGCAGGATGTTGAGCATCCAGAGTCACAAGACTATGGAAACACTTTGATAGCTAGAACTTTGAGACTGAAAGTATCACTTGTTCACTGCTGTAAGTTGACAGTTTCTGACCATGTCATTAACTGAGGACCACCTGTATGGTTTTGAGACACCACAGACATGAGTCCTATAAAAACAAAGTAACAGCAGTGCCTTTAGCAAGTTGGAGTGCATCTTTGATTAGTTAATTGTGAAGTATTCTTTGTAGGCTTGGGATTTTTGATTGTGTTGAAAGAGCTCTGGAAAAAAGTTCTTGGTTGGCCTTTCTGTTCATAGATTTTTTTTAAACTAAATTTAAAAAAACATTTTAAAATAGCACAATTATCACAGATTAATATTTTTATTGTGAAATGCAGGTGCAGTTATGGGCTTTCTAGCTATTTGAGGAATTGAGATATATTGTATTCTCCTCTTTAAATGTCATTTCCTTATTTTAAAGGAAACAGAAACATGCTTGTAACTGAAATCCAAAGATGGCATTTTTCCAACTAGAAAATACAAAAAAAAAGAAAACCCAGAAGAGCACATTTTCAAAATATAATTGCAATTAATGAATTGATTACTCTTGCATCTAAAAATCCGAGATACAACATTCTATGTTGTATCATTTGAACTTGGTGTTGAATCTATGGGGTTGGGGTTTTTTTGATTGCAGAAACTTTTGAGAACTAGAAGCTCTTGTTTCTGGGTACTTAGGAAAATGGCTAGAATGGAGAGTGACTCACAAGAAAGTGTGTTTGCTAACTGTCATGTCATTTAAAATCTGATTTCTTTGGTCTAGGCCTAGCCTGTTATTCACTGTAACATATTCCCTTTAATGGGAAATTAGTAAACACAGTTGGTATTTTATGAGCATGTTTCTCTGAGCTATTGGAAATCCCATATTGCTGATGTTACAGGCACAAAAAGGAATCTAAGTTTGTTTAGTTTGCAGGATCCAATTTGGGTCGGTCACTGGACCAGAAGTTTTGTCTTCTGAGCTTTCGGAATCGTGCTGGAGCCCATCTTCAGGGAATTCTCTCCAGCTGTTTACATTACTGTATCAAGGTTCATCTATTTAGTTGTAGAATAGTGCATTCTTGTTGTGGAAGCATAGGAGAACTAACTTCCCCAGCCATTCTGGGGAAATAACATTTTGTTTCATAACCAACCCACAACCTTCAAAAACAACAAAAATGGGTGTTAATGGGTGGGTTTACACTGAACTATTCGGGGCAGGATAGTCCTTGGCTTCTGCCAAAAATGCAATGCAAATTATTTTCTGAAGTATGTTGTATTACTAATGCAGCAGAAATGGAAACTATCTCAATGTATTGATGAACAATAACTCTCACCAGTTATTGGCTAGTTTGGCCAATAATGACATGTTGGGAGTATTAGCTTGGGATATTTGAAAGTCACAAGTTGTTAGTTCTGTATGAATATTTTACTACTTCTCCTATGAGCTGTTCAGAGCATCCAGTAGTGGGGGGTGCTTCAATCTCCGTATTCGCAGGCTGAGCTTGATTTGTGGAACGTTCCTCCTCCACGTGACTCCTCCTCAGCATTCCCCAGTTTTTGCTCAGCCTCCTGCGAGACAGGCAGTGCTTTTTGATGTGTCCTTGACCAAAGCAGGAATCTTAGCTTGGGTCACAGCAGGTTTGATTGCAAATCGGTTTCCTTTTTGTTATTTTCCTTGCCTTTAGCCTTCTTTCCAATTAACCTGAGAGTTTTTTTCCTTTTGTTTTAAGGGAAGCGCCTCTGACCGCCCCCCCCCCCCCAAAATGGGAGGCTTTTGGAGTTGCTCTGCACCAACCCCCCACAGCCAGTTCTTTTACCTCTGCAATTTGGTTGCTGCTGTGCCTTTAATTCATTTCCTTGCGAGCGGCTTGAAACTTCGTTTAAAAGACGAAGTAGCTAAATTGAGTTGTATCGCCTTTACTGTCCCTTCAAATGCCATTCCTTTCAGTGGGGAAGTTAATTAGTGTTAATTTCCCTCCTTCTTGCCTTTCTGTTAATCCGAGAGCTCCGGCTTCATTTGCATGGCAGGAGGCTGCTGCTGAGAAGCGTGCAAAAAAACTTAACTGCTGGAGGCCATTTTGAGAGTCACCTCGTGGCTGTGCGCTCTGTCTGTTATTTCTGAGCTGTGTGAGGTATTTCTGCTCGAAGCAGCAGGTTCCCTCCAGGATTCTGAGAGCAATTTTACCCTCGTTTTGGCTACTTGCACTCGAGGATAATTCTTTGCTTTGAAAAACCATTGGCTTAACCCTCACAGCCTTATTCTCAGTGGCACAGCAGCAAGCACCTAGGCCTGTGTCCGCCTGTGCATGGAAGCTGCTGAAGGCCCTTGGGTCTTAGGCGTTTGCAATTTGGCTAATTGGCTTATACATTAAATCTTGATTGTTCTCTTATTAATATTGGAGAAAATATATATATATATATATATATATATATATATATATATATATATATATTTAAGTTATCGCGGGTACTTACATGTGTGCTGTTCAGCTTCCTTCGGGTATTATCCCACGTCATTGTAGTTCTGTTAAAGTTAAAGAGATGATTCCACCAGACTGTCAATCATTTGGAAGCCTGCACTCTCAAATAGAAAGATCTCCATGCCACAAGCCAAGCAAACACCTGGGCAAAAACAGACTCCCTCTGATAGCTCCAACCTAACCCCCCCACCAGGCACCCAGGTGAAACCCAGCTTGCTAATGAAGAGCAGCCGTCCCTTCACACGGAGCCAAGCTGCACTGAGAGCCTCCAACACAAGAACAGACTGTTGCCAGCCAATCAAAGCCACAAAACAGACAGAAGAAACCAGGAACACCAATCAATCAAACTCCAAGTCCAATGAACACAGGTCCAGGCTCCCAGCCAATCAGAATAAACCAGCCTCAAATTTAAAAACCAGGAGCTGTAAGACCCACATCTATACAGAAGCCTGATGATGGCAGATGAGATTCTGCTGAAACGTTGCTACAACTTTAACAGAACTACAATGACGTGGGATAATACCCGAAGGAAGCTGAACAGCACACACACACACACACACACACACACACACACGTATGTATATATATATATATATATATATGTCACTATTCACTCAAGTCCCAATAAAAGAAACTCTTGAAATCATCAAAAATAAATACCAACCAGCCAAAGACCTCATGGAACTAACAGAACACTGCCTAACCAACACATATTTCATATACAAAGGACAAAGATACAAGCAAATTGAAGGAGCCCCTATGGGATCACCACTGTCACCCATCATTGCAAACCTGTTCATGGAAGAATTCGAATCCAGAGCCCTGGCTAATGCCACCCACAAACCCAAACTATGGCTAAGATACATCGATGACACATTTGTGATTTGGCCCCATGGAAAAGAAAACCTAAACAATTTCCTAACACACCTAAACAACACACACCCCAAAATCAAGTTCACCATGGAAACGGAAATAAACAAACAACTACCATTCCTAGATGTACTAATCTACAAAAGAACAGATGGCACACTGGGACACACCATATACCAAAAGAAAACACACACCAACCGCTACCTCAACGCCCAATCCCACCACCACCCAGCACAGATAAATTCCGTAGCAAAAACACTAATTACCAGAACCAAATGCCTGGCAGACAAGACACATATAAAGACTGAACTATGCACCCTGACTGAAGTATTGACAGCCAATGGCTTCCACAAAAACAAAATCACCAACTTGATCCACAAAAACACACCAAGACATAACAGAGACCTAGAAGATCAACAGATCCATGGAACAGCTGTCCTGCCCTACATAAGAGGTACCACAGATAAAATCAGTAAGATACTACACAGGCATCACATCAAGACTGCCTTCAAAACAGACAAAAAAATAGCAGCCATCCTGAGGAACCCCAAAGACAAAATTGACCTGGAAAACCAAGGCATATACGAAATTCCCTGTACATCATGCCCGGCCACATACATTGGACAGACCAATAGAAGAATAAGTACCCGCCTAGAGGAACACAAAAATGCAGTAAAAAAGCTGGAACACACCTCCTCACTAGTCCAACACATGAAAACCACAGGTCACAACATCAACTTCAATGGCACTAAAACCCTAGCCACTATAGAAAACCCCAACCACAGAATCATCAGAGAAGCCATAGAGATTGAAAAAAGACCTGACAGCATGAATAGAAGAGATGATTCCACCAGACTGTCAATCATTTGGAAGCCTGCACTCTCAAACAGAAAGATCTCCATGCCACAAGCCAGGCAAACACCTGGGCAAAAACAGACTCCCTCTGATAACTCCAACCTAACCCCCCCACCAGGCACCCAGGTGAAACCCAGCTTGCTAATGAATAGCAGCTTGCTAATGAAGAGCAGCCGTCCCTTCACACGGAGCCAAGCTGCACTAAAAGCCTCCAACACAAGAACAGACTGTTGCCAGCCAATCAAAGCCACAAAACAGACAGAAGAAACCAGGAACACCAATCAATCAAACTCCAAGTCCAATGAAACAGGTCCAGGCTCCCAACCAATCAAAATGGACCAGCCTCAAATTTAAAACCAGGAGCTGTAAGACCCATATCCATACAGAAGCCTGAAGATGGCAGATGAGATTCTGCTGAAACGTTGCTACAACTTTAACAGAACTACAATGACGTGGGATAATACCCGAAGGAAGCTAAACAGCACATATACACACACATATACACACACATACATATACATACACATATATATATACACATACATACATACATA
>BLBF01000026.1:9843276-9876213 GCA_015471245.1 Laticauda colubrina | reverse complement strand
TATATTATATTTGTTTTTTAAAGTTTTCGTGGGTATTTACATGTGTACTGTTCAGCTTCCTTCGGGTATTATCCCACGTCATTGCCATAGCACCCAAAAAAATCCCCACAGAATCCATCATATGTGCAGTAGAATCCAACCTAACCAAATTAAATAACAGATGAAGCTGACAGAATAAGACACCAGATTACTAACATCTTATGCACAGCCAAACCACTGAAAAATAATTTGCAAAAAGATAAATTCAGAGCACTACAAACCCTGAAAAATGACAACAGCATAATAATACTCCCAGCAGACAAAGGGAATGCCACAGTAGTAATGGATAGAAAAGACTACGAAACAAAATTGATAGACCTACTCCAAGACTCCACATACAAACCTATAAACACAGACCCAACCACATATCTGGAAAAATTAACCAAGAAGAAAATTATAACCAGCCACATAAGCAAAGAAATCCAACAGACGATCATCCCAAGAGAAAAATCTTCTCGATGCCCCAAATTATACGGCCTCCCAAAAATACACAAAGAAGGCATACCTCTCAGACCCATAGTCAGCTCCAAAGGAGCACCATTACAAAACCTAGCTAAACACTTAGCAAAACAACTACAGCCCCATGCTGAAACCACAGCTTCATATGTACAAAACTCATACCACTTCTTAGAAATGATCAAAGATCTACACGTGGAACAAGAAGATCTGCTTGTAAGTTTCGACGTGGTTTCACTATTCACTCAAGTCCCAATAAAAGAAACTCTCGAAATCATCAAAAATAAATACCAACCAGCTAAACACCTCATGGAACTAACACAACACTGCCTAACCAACACATATTTCATATACAAAGGACAAAGATACAAGCAAATTGAAGGAGCCCCTATGGGATCACCACTGTCACCCGTCATTGCAAACCTGTTCATGGAAGAATTCGAATCCAGAGCCCTGGCTAATGCCACCCACAAACCCAAACTATGGCTAAGATACATCGATGACACATTTGTGATTTGGCCCCATGGAAAAGAAAATCTAAACAATTTCCTAACACACCTAAACAGCACACACCCCAAAATCAAGTTCACCATGGAAACGGAAATAAACAACTACCATTTCTAGATGTACTAATCTATAAAAGAACAGATGGCACACTGGGACATCGTATACCAGAAGAAAACACACACCAACCGCTACCTCAACGCCCAATCCCACCACCACCCAGCACAGATAGATTCCGTGGCCAAAACACTAATTACCAGAACGAAACGCCTGGCAGACAAGACACATATAAAGACTGAACTATGCACCCTGACTGAAGTATTGACAGCCAATGGCTTCCACAAAAACAAAATCACCAACTTGATCCACAAAAACACACCAAGACATAACAGAGACCTAGAAGATCAACAGACCTATGGAACAGCTGTCCTGCCCTACATAAGAGGTACTACAGACAAAATCAGTAAGATACTACACAGGCATCACATCAAGACTGCCTTCAAAACAGACAAAAAAATTGCAGCCATCCTTAAAAACCCCAAAGACAAAATTGACCTGGAAAACCAAGGCATATACGAAGTTCCCTGTGCATAATGCCCGGTCACATACATTGGACAGACCAATAGAAGAATAAGTACCCGCCTAGATGAACACAAAAATGCAGTAAAAAAGCTGGAACACACCTCCTCACTAGTCCAACACATGAAAACCACAGGTCACAACATCAACTTCAATGGCACAAAAACCCTAGCCACTATAGAAAACCCCAACCACAGAATCATCAGAGAAGCCATAGAGATTGAAAAAAGACCTGAAAGCATGAATAGAAGAGATGATTCCACCAGACTGTCAAATCATTTGGAAGCCTGCACTCTCAAATAGAAAGATCTCCACACCACAAGCCAGGCAAACACCTGGGCACAAACAGACTCCCTCTGATACCTCCAGCTCAAACACCCCCCCACCAGGCACCCAGATGAAACCTGGCTTCCTAATAGATAATAGCCGTCCTTTCACACGAAGCCAAGCTGCACTGAAAGCCTCCAGTGCAGGAGCAGAATGTGGCCAGCTAATCAAAGCCACAAAACAGAAGAAATCAGAAACACCAATCAAACAAACTCCAAGTCCAATAAACACAGACCAAGACTCCCAACCAATAAGGATGTAGAAAAAAACATTCTGCCACAATAATAGGCTAGCCTCAAATTTAAAACCAATGGCTGTGAGACCCTGACCCACATATAAACTCTATACAGAAGCCTGATGATGGCAGATGAGATTCTGCTGAAACGTTGCTACAACTTTAAAAGCACTACCATGACGTGGGATAATACCCGAAGGAAGCTGAACAGCACATATATTATATTATATATACATATATAATGTGAGTAAATAAATAAATATCATGAATGAGTGAATAAATAAAAAAAATGTGTTGGGCCTTTTGTTTATGCATCACCATTGCCATGACAAGCAATGTTTATATTTCTTATCCACTCTTCCATGATCCATGGCCAGTGGCAAAAACTTGCAATTATATTTCAAAAGAATTTGAGAGCATAAAGTTACTTAACCATGTACAGTATCACGTAATATAGAAAATAAATTCAATTGGTTCCCTGAAATTTATATGGATCTGACAAAACACAAACTATAATTGAGATTGCAAAGTGGTATAGATAAGACCAGGCCATGCTGGTAATTGAAACAAAAAGCATCTGGTATGCCAGAAACTTGAAGTTCATAGATTTTCCAGCAAGAGGAATTCACAGTTTCTGTGTGTTCTCTATGTCTGGCTTAATGGAGACTTCTCTCATTGCATCCCCAGAGCAGTGCTCATATAAACAGATAAATCTTCTTTATAAATGCATGCATACAGTACGAAGGCAGGTTTGTATATAATTGTCAGCTGGCAAGGCACTTATAAATGCTTAACTATAAATCTGTCTAGGGAGACACATATCCAAGGTTAGGCTCCTGGCTGGGTACTTCTTCCAGTTTTATGTTTCTAATGGCAACTTTGTAAAGTTACTTCAAACCGAATGTTAGTGCAGTGTAAAAAATCATTATGTTTGTTTTGTATTTATGAACAGACATTTTTATGGACAAATTTTATACATTTGTAATTTGAATGTAAGGTCTTTGGACTCAAATCATCTTTTAGATACCATTATAATCCTCTCTTTGTGCCATTTTTCCATGTATATCACCACAAAGGCTACGTTTTGTTCTATTCTCAGCATTAATAACTTTCCTGCTCCCTTTAATGAATCATCCCATTCTTCCTCTTTCTCGTGAGTGGAATGTCGTTTCTTACTTTATTTTTTTCTTTTAACTACTGTACATTTTTTCTTGAAGTCCTTGATTTAACACCTAGTTCTGATCCACAAATTAAAGGAAAACTGATATGCACCACTGTATTTATTATACTTAATGTTTTCTGTCCTTTTCCCCAGTTCTGCATTTGTTTTTTCCTTCCACTGATGAGATTTTGATTAAACTGTCTTTGGATCCAGTGTTCTGACTTTCCCCCACTTCTTTTTTCTCTGGGAATATGGTGTTGCTGGCATGGAAATCCCTCAATTCATAGGCCTAACTTGGTCTGGAAAACCTTCTGATCTAGCCTTAGATTTCAAAAAGGGCCGATTCTGTCTATAAAGTCCCACAGTTATATGAAATATTTTTAACTAATAAGTATGTAATGGTATCAGTTACTTTAATGAAACTAGTAACTGATTGTGTGCATGTAATTGTCTATAGTTCTCTCAGAGTTAGTGTGGAGAATCCATTTGACGTGACATGTTTCTTATTGATAAATGAACATAGGATTCAAGAAAAATACAATTTTAAAAAAATATATGTGCTTATGGAAGTGATCAATGATGAGCATTGCCTTATAGCAAAGAGAACATTATTATAAAACATGTTTATTTATAAATGCAATTTACAATAGTTGTATCTCTTTTTCTTAATTGGATGAACTCTTCTGAAATGGTAAATTGAATGGAAAGGGGATTAGTGTCATTCAGAAACTTTTAAACTGGGCTGATTTAGCAGCGGAAGCTTTTTAGATTCTCTTTCATTTTCTTTAGGATCTGCATATCATCAGCACTGCCAGCAGTTATATAAAATGTATTACTAGTAGATCATTGATTGATATTGGCTTCTATCCACTTCTGTACATGCTACATTTTTAATATTGTCAGAAGTTCTGAACTGCCCTTTTGTTTGTGTTCCCTTTGGGTGCGCACATCAAAAGTTGGAAAAAAAAATTAATTGAGTTTAGTTAACATTTCCGTAGTAGAATATTCTAACAGGGAGCCCAACCCTGGGCTTGAATTATAACTGGGCTCGAATTATAATTTGAATTGTATCGAATTATAACTGCCAACAGTGCAGTTGATCTGATAGTCCAGGTAGTCTTTGACTTACAGTGATTCATTCAGTAAACATTCAAAGTTACAAAGGTGCTGAAAAAAAATGACGCAAAATTAGTCCTGGCACTTGGGTGCAAAATAGGACACTAGAAAACACAGGATAGATTGAAACACCAATCTTATATAAACTTCTGGAAATAGATTTTACCCATTTGCATATTTCTTCTGAAAACTGCAAACAAGGGACTAAAGTTTGGGATATTATTTTATCTTGTTGCAATACCTTTGGGTAATTTTTATTCTGCTCTGCTTCCAAGGTTCTGAGAGTAATAGCTCTTTTCAAACCATTACACAATATATCCAGCTGGACTTCCAGAAAGTTGAACACTACCTCTGAAACAATACTAAAAAAAAAAAAACCTGTAGAAATATCCAGACTAATATCCCATAACTTAGTACCTCTAAACTAAGTTGCAGTTTGGGGGTTGCAACTAGCTAAGTTTCCAGAAAAACAGATGTGAATTTTCACTGATTAAATCATTAATAATCAACATCCAGGTTAGCCTGGAATATAGCCTTGTATTATAAATATTAAAATGCAGACATTAAGTGTATAAACCTGCCAGTAAGTTGTGAAATCTTTCATGTTTGTATTTTACTAGATTTAATTTATTCATTTGGATTGCCCTTTTTCTGTTTCAGTACACATTATTACATGCTTGTGACTTCCTTGAAGGTTATAGAGACATTTATGTTTTCTGTGTAATGCAAGATACCACAGCTTGGTTATAAAGCAAAACTTCATCAGTGGACTCCACTGACTTCTTCTTGTTCAGAGTGCAACCCTAAGCATGTCTATGTTTACTGTGAAATTTATAATTCTTTGTTGGCATAGAGGCAATGATTTATATAATAACCACCACATGCTTTCCTTGATGTCAGGCTGCCCATAAATTTCAGCCTTCTAGGCATGACAATACATTTCACTTATTTCTCTATGTTCCTCAAATTGTTCCATTTGGCACACAGTTTGCCATAATTCTCCAGAACACATTATGATTTCTTGTGACATTTCTTGTCTTTTAGTTTTGGTCATTTATTGCCCTGTTGCTCTTTGTTCAAAATTTCTTTTGAATTTCTTCTCTTTTTCTCACTGTCTCTATTTCGTCTGATCATCCCAGATTAGTAGTTGAGCTGTCTCGATTTCTGGGCCTTCTGTGATTGGTGCGATGAGAAAGGTATCACTGCTAATTTATGTGCTATCAAAAGGTCTCTTAGGGGGCTGTTTAAACATACATCACTGTTTAAACTTTAGCAGGCCTTGTTTTTGCTCATTATTTTGCAATTGTTTTCCAAGCTCTACTGCCTGCTTTTCTTACTGATTTTCTATTGTGTAGGTAATTATAAAGACACCAAGTCTTTATGTCAGCAAAGGTTTGGTAGCCAAACATTTTCTCAGGTGGATTCAGACTGCCTAAATCTTGCATTAACATTAACATGGCATTTCCTATCTGTTATCATTAGATAAATAGCATGCTGCAAAAATTAACTGGCAGTTATGGCTGAAAAGGATTTTTTCCCCTTCCCTGAGAGTGGGAACTGTTTAATGGCTTTAACTTTAGCAGTTAGTTATTTAAGATCCATACTTTATTCAGCTGCCAGCTGCATAATGTTTCTGAGTGCCTAAGCATTTCAGTTCTTCAGCCACTTATGATAGTCATCCAGTCCTTGGCCTTATCAATTGGAATACCAGTTCAGATGTTCTCTTCCTGTTAACAAATGCTACATGATGCTTGACTTTCATTGCAAAACATAACCAGCAGTTCTTCAACACTGAAGGAATTGAAGCAATCTCAATAGGTTACCTACAGGTTTATAAGTGTACTTAAAAGCATTATGCTTTTAACAAACACATGGCAGACAAAAATTCAACAGATGATGCCTTTCCCTATCACCGAATCTACATGCTGGGAAATCTGTGCTACTGGTAGTTGAATATTTGCTGTTCTCTTCAGTTATCAAAAATCTTTTACCAAGGAAAAGCATGCCTACATATCTAAGTATACAATGAAATCTGAAAAAAGTTAATTATGTTCTTACATATTCTCATGTAAGGAGAATATCAGATATCTAAAATACAATATTTAGTGGCTGTGTTCACTCATTGCACTATTGACATATTTTGGGGGGCGGATTTGGGCTTAATGTGGAGCCCAAGCCACTAATCTGTTGTTATTGTGGTTTTCAAGCTATGGGCTTATGAATTAGTATGCTTTATGAACCTGCCTAGTTTATGATTTATTCAAATAAAGACTTAGCAGCAAGCAATCCAACTTTTTGTCCTAAACTCAGTATCTCGATTTCAGAAAGAAAAAAACAACACCATTTCAGATTATTTATTTGTTGATGAAATGTCATCCACTGAATTGGAGATTTTGGAGACTTGAAATGTTCCAGTGTATTCATCTTTTCCAGTTGCTCATTGCTCTGTCAGTGTTATTTTTTAATCACGCCATGTTGCAATCATAAACAACTAGCAAAAGAGATTGATGTTACAGAAATGATAATAAATTAAGCCAGGTCAGAATGAGAGCAATGTGACAATTTTAAGTGGAAGTGGAGAATGGTTTGGTAACTGAATGTATGCTGAACGATATGAGAAAAAACAATAGCTCTTGTAATTTGTTCAGTGAATTTAGGCAATTCCTAATCTGCAGCTCTGCTTCCTGTGTCCTGTTTTTGGTAATATTGGCAGCTTTTTTGCTTCTCTGTATCACTAGATTTATCAAGAGGGTTGTGAATTCTGGGTTGGTGAAAAATCTGTTTTGTCTCATTTATAACCCATTTTTGTGTGCAAAGTATACATACACACACACGACTATTGTTTGTTATATTTTATTCCATATTTTTACAAAAAGTTTCATAGTTTTACCTCTTCAGTAAATTAAACTGGAAATAATGATTTAGATCAGGGTTCTTTCCCTTTTTGTTCACTGGACCTTTTAGAGTGTGACGAAATCTGTAAAGCTCTTCTCAGAAAGGAAACCAGCTATGCTCATGTGCATCTATAGATTATAAAATAACAAATATATAATATAGTAATGTATGGCTTCTTTCTAATCATTAATCCAATGATTAAAGTTAAATTTCCATTGCAAGTTAGTGAACATAAAATTATTTTCTCATCTAAGTTTTGTGGTCTAAGTTATGAGTTCCTGACTTAGATGAGTAACTAGTAGTTATTCTCTCAGCAACCAAACCCAGTGTTTGAGCCACCATATTACATTGGTTGTGTGCATATGTATGTATCTATGTATGTATAGTAGATAATTATACACATATTCATGAATACATATGCACGGATTATGAACTATGTACTAATTTTTCAGGTATAGTGGAAGAAAATGACATGTGCTAATTAAAGTTGTTCACAATTTCTGTCATCATGATTTATGTGAAAAAGCTGTTTTAAATTTCTAAGATGCATCTTAACAAAGGAAAACATATGGCTGTACTTATACTAGTTTCAGGGCCATGCAGGTAAAAGTAAATTTGAGAAAGCCGAGCCATATGTGTCTTTCCACATCCTATAAAGCTAAGATATTATGTAGAGGCAAGCAAAATCCTAGTTCTAAACCTATGAAAAGATAGCTGTTTGATTGGCTTATGTCACTTTTTCTGTTATCAGTAAACAAAACAATTTAGTTCCTTCTGTTCAAAAACTGGAGATTATCTTAATGCTTTGTTATTTTTATTTTTAGTACTCCAGCTATAGATAAATTAATTGAAAAGGAGCCTGCATAAGATGAAGTACCAGGGTGTTCTTGTGTTCTCTCTCTCTTTTTCTTCTTCCCTCCTTCCCTCTCTCTCCCTCCCTCCCTCCCCCTATCTATAGAGAGATAGAGAGCCCTGACACTTCATCTCATACACACACAGGATGCATCATGCTTCAGCCAAATTTGGCTTCATCATGATTTGTCAAATATACTACAAATGGCTTTCCCACAAGGTCACCTATGAATCATGGTTTATAGCCACATGGCTGCATTCTGAAAAAAATGCTTAAAATGTTAATGCAAATGTTTTATGTTGACTTTGGAAGTTTTGTGTGATTGAGTTTACCTAATCTGATCCCTTCAGTAGTTTTTTGTTAGTTTTCACTCTTAATTTGGAGAAATTCTCATTCTTCTATTGTCTTGCAAAATGTAATTTCCAGATGATCATGCTATTAAAAAAGAAACTGAGGCATTTGGATTCTCTATGATTTTTCCTCCTTCTTTGACATTAGCAGTCATGTTTTCTCAGCTTCTGTTCTGTTACCACTGGTGTGACATGAAACAGCTATTATACCAAATGCTTCCTAACAGCTTTTAATAGATTGCAATAGTGATGCTGATGGTACAAGCCTACACATGTTTACTTTGCAGTAAGCTTCATTGTAGCTAGAAGGGTTTACTTTTAGGTAAGTTATGCATAGTATGGTTGCTTTGCAATCTTCCAGCTATGACTCAGTTTGTAATACTAAGGCATGGTTTGTCTTCTCATGGTTTATTGAAAATCCAGAATTGGCTGCTTCCACCTATAAAATATTTGTGTTCATTTAAAAAGTAAGCTATACTATAGATAAGTTGCAGCTACAGGCTTATTTCTAAGTGTTACATGTACATTATTTAGTATTCTGTCTATCTTTTCTACCTCTTCTAAGATAAGTTTCACTATCTGTCTTTAGAATCTACTTGAAAGTTTTGAACCAACTACTTAAATGTAATTTTGTCCTATCTTTTGTTCTACAACTTTATTTAGAAAATTTACATAGTCACCTACTCTCTCACAGTGACTCCAGGCGACTTACCACCAATAAAAACTCAATATGGGAAAGGGGAGGAAATAACCTCCACCTTCTGTGACAGCACATGATTAAATAAGCCATTTGATGGGCTCCATCATACTCTGGATTTTTCAGAATCTTTGGCAAAACCAAGTCTTCAGGACCTTCTGAAATACTGTCAAAGTGGGGCCCTGTCTAATTTCTTCAGGGATGATGTTCCAAAAGGAGGAAGCCACCACAGAGAAGGCCCTTCTTCTGGATCCCTCCAGATTTACCTCCTAAAGGCTAAGTCCCACTGACCGATGGACGCAAAACGTATGCATAAAGGACACAGCGGACGAGCAAAATTTTGGGGGTGGCTCCATCCGTTGTCATCCGCTTCAAAAAGTAGCAAAAATTTGCATAAACAGAACAGAAAAGAATGGACATGGGTAATATGTAGCGGGGATGTTAAACGGATGTTCATAGGAAGCCTAGCGGATGGAAGCGGGTGACACCTCCGAAGGGGTTCTGGGGGAGAATTTCAAAGCGGACACATAGTGGATGAAGCGGATGCATCACGTACACCTAAAGGAAAGAAAGGGGATGCCGTATGGATGTATATCGGATGCAAACGCATCCTTTCTATTTCCATGCTATTAACGATGTATAGACGTTCCTTGTACCCTTTCTTTCCTCCCTCTTTCCGTTTTCAGCTGCAGTGGATGTGAGTTGCAAGGATGCCCAGAGGATGCAGAGGATACAGCAGACGTTTAATGGATGATTAACGTACATAGAACGTTTGTTGCTCGTATGTCGTGGATTTACATCGTACACGGCGGAAAGTTCATCCGTTCACAAAGTTTTGTACAGCTCAAAACTTCATGCGCAGATGAAATCGCAGTGGACGGATGCTCGACGGATAGAGCGTATGAAACACGTATGCAATGAGTACACAACGGATGCATTGCGTTTTCCAACGAATGGCAAGCTTTTTTTTATGTTTTACATCCTCTTTGCATCCGTAAGTGCAGTGGGACAGGGCCTTTAGGGGATATGACCTGCAACATTCCTTACCTCCCCACTCTAATGGGTTGGGAAGATGTGACCAGCAAGAGATGGTCCCTCAGATAACTTGGTCGCAACCATGAAGAGCTTTAAAGTGACAGCCAGCACCTTGAATTTCACCTTTTCACCAGTAAATCTGCAACCAATACAGCTCCTGCAACAGAGGTGACACATGTACGCACTGAGGTCAACAGAGAACCATACAACCCCCTGCATTTTGGGTCAACTGTAGTGTCTACATGCTTTTCAAGGGCAACCCCATGTAGAGTGCATTGCAAGAGTCAAGACAGGAGTTGACTGAGTGACTATGAGTAAGGATGTTGGTCCAGGAAAGGGTTCACTGGCACACAACCCACAGCTTTATAAAAGTCTTTTGTCTTGGAGAACTTAGTTTATTTTTCTTTCCAAATGAGGATAGCTTTTTCTTTTTTAATTTTAAGTTGATAAATCACATGGTCTGTTTTTGTTAAATTTTGTATAAGAAAATTCCATTCTCACAAAAATTCAAATAAAGCAAGCAAAACATTTGACTAAAAGCAATGAAATATATTTCGGAAGCTGTAGGGATTGCTTAGGCAGGATCTATTTGACTCTTATTTGGATTATATGAGCAAGGGTGTCAAAGAAGATGTCTCCTGGGCCTGCTTAGCTTGTTGTGCTCCTGCTTTTGAGAGTGTCATATTACAAAGATTGCAGAGGCATGTACTGAGCTGTCATTTGTAAAGAAGGGTGCAAAATGGGAGACTTATTTTTAGTGTAGCATCCTGTTGCTAGACAAGTTGCCCAGTTGTTGTTGAGCAAACTAAAGATACATAGCTTGAGGGATGGGAGAGAACCCAAGTGAAATGGCAATGTCGTTTTTCTTTCTTTTTTTTAAGTTGGCAACATTTTATCTGCTCCAATGTTAAACCCAGTGCAGCTTAATCTGTATCCTCCCATGAAAATAACATTTTCTGAAGCAGAGGATCATTTCTGATGAATGCAAATTGTTTCTAATTAACATAAGATGAGAAATGATCACCATTTTTTGTATCTAAGAAACTGCTATTGGTAGGAAGATTGAAAATAATATATTGCAAAACTGTTATGTCAACTCCTGATTTGATTGCCCCTATTTATTATGACTTGGGAGCAGGCATGCACATTGTGGCCTGAAAACCTTGTGAAACTATCCCTTTTCATTTTTTTTACCCCAACTAGTAAGAAGTAAAGCCAGCAAGATTGGAAAGAGAACAAATTCACCAAATTGTTTCCTATCAATCCCACTTAAGAATACTTCTAAATTAATTATTTGGATTTAGACATTACAATATTAGTATGTATGCATTTATTACATTTATATACCGTCTAACATCTAGAAACTCTGAGTGAATTATAGATTATTTAGAAAAATTTAAAAGAGGACAACACAAAACAAAAGCAATGATGGCAGAGATAACAAATACAGATAGGAACAAAGGGGGAAAAAAGCAGCAGACCCTCGATCATGCTTGTCAAGGGCTTGGACAAAGGACATGAAATATCAGGAGGTTGGAAGTAATTTTAATTTTAGAGGGAATCTCACACCAGAGTGCAGGTGTTGCTATTGAGAAGGTGTGTTTTGGGAGTCCTGTTGATGACAACGTTTGATTGAAGGAACCTGGAAAATGCCAACCCTGCCTGATGGGATCAGTTGGGCAGATATTTTGGGTGGCAGGCAGTCCTTCAGGTAACAGACTGTATACCATATAGATCTTTATAGGAAGCACCAACACTTGAATCCTACTAAGAAGCTAATTGGCAACCCTTGTAGTTCACAAAGCAGAGATTTTATTTATCATTACATGAATTTACTTTCTTGATGCTATCTTCAAAAATATTGGGAGAGGATCACCAATCTTGACAGGCATTCTATATTATAATACTGCTTTACATCTTATTACAGTGTTCAATACATTCATTCTCAGCAATCGCATGTACAAGGACTTAAATTAGCATAGCTATGATTTGTGGTTGCCATCAATTCCCAGCCTGCCTTGGGCTTTCTTTATTTTCAGAAGGTTTGAGAGAAACCCTTTACTGGACATTTCTCTGCAGTTTGGAAGAAATTCCTACAGCTTTCTCCCTATATGCAAACCCAGTGGATATGGGTCTTGTGGATTAGAACATACAGGTAGTTCTTGATTTACAGCAGTTTATTTAGTAACCGTTCAAAGTTAAAATGGCACTGAAAAACATGATCTGACTGTTTTTCATACGACCAATGCATCACCCTCATGGTCACATGATCAGAGTCCAGCCACTTGAAAACTGATTCATATTTATGACAGTTCCAATGTCCTAGGGTCCTGTGATCCCCTTTTGCAACCTTCTTATAAGCAGAGTCAATCTGGAAGCCAGATTCTCTAACAACCATGTTACTAACTTAACAACTGCAGTGATTCACTTAACTGTGGCAGGAAGCACCATAAAGTGGGGTGAAATTCACTTAACTGTCTCACTTAGCAACAGAAATTTTGGGCTTGTTTGTGGTTGTAATTCGAGGTGCCAGGCATCTTGTTTGTCAGAAATAAGAGCATCTACTACCCCTTGTGAACTGGCAAATAGATAAACAGCTACCTGCTGCTTTAATCAGGTGATTCTCTAAGAGCCCAATTGGTTTAGAAGAAAAAACGAGAAAATCTTTTTTTTTTGGAAAAGGGCCATGGTCACCAGAAAAAAATGTCATGTAATGAAGGCTTTTGATTTATACTGAAGTTGCAGGTCAGAAATTTTCTGATTTTTCTGATTACATCACTTCATCAGCTTTCTCTCGGGACAGGGAGATTGGTATAAGTGTGTTTTAAAATGAAGAGTTGAATCCAAAAGACCCAGTGGTGACAAAAATCACCTATCTTTGTACTTAACAGGTGACATTATGATCAAGGTACATTGCCCTCTGTTATTAGAGTTACAAAGCCAGTGTGTTCATTCATGCCCCTATCTTGTCATAGTTGTTGTTTCTGCAGGGATGATGCCATGGGAAAAGGTTCTCAGTGTGCAAACTAAATGGAGGACCTTAATGTAAGGATCTCTTGCAGGCAATTTTTTTTATTTGCAGAATTGTCTTTCCCTTCCAGTTTTTTCAAAACTTGTTATTTAATGAGCTGCCCCAAAGCATCACCCAACATGACTGTGCCTCTGCTGTGATGCTGCTGCCTCTTATAGAAAAGAGCTGCTGCAGCCAACATCACATCTCCATGTCTTTAGACAATTACAGGGTCTGCTTTCACCCCTGAATGTATAATTGTATATGATTTGTCTCAGGAAGTAATGCTTCCGCTTTTTCATAGCATTGCTATTGTATTTTTGAATGTGAACAAAATACTTTTTTGGAGAATGTTAAAAGGATAAAATAGCAAGCTGCTGGCAAGACTTTTACAGGCTGGTGAAGGTGAAAAGATTTCCATGTTGCTCATAACAAAGTAGCAAAGCAAATTCCTTTCTCAGATTAATAGTACCAATATAATGAAATATATTGACATTGTCATTTTGATTATGAGCAAATGAAACGGTATGAATGCACAGTCTGTATGTAAGCTGAACCAGATAAAATGATGCAGTGATACCTTGGTAGTTGTAAGCTTAAACTTTAAAACACCCCACCATGTTTGAAGGACAAGGGGTCCCTCTTTCCATAAGACATTCTTAGTATTTTCTATATGAACATTGGAGCATCCCTTTATATTTATTCTACTTTAAATTTTGCAATAAGGATTACTGTCTTGAGCCCTGAAGTCTCCTCCTCTTAATACACAGCCTTCCTTTCTCTTTGCCACAACTTTTCTTGCTCAGCTTCTGAAAAAGCAACTGTTCGTGATTTATCAAAGGGAATACTGTTATATAAGGAGTTGATTAATGGTGATAGTCTTAGAGCTCTCTGAAAATCTAGAAACATTTCACCAGCTGTATGATTCTGTTCAGTTTTAATGCTGCAGGGTGAGAAAAACAAAGAATAATGAAAAATACCTCCAGAACAGCCTGCTGGGGACCTAGTGATACAGGGATAGTTGGACACTTTGAGCCCAGGAAAAGGAGACAGTTAGGAGAGAGATATTGAGGGAAAGGAGGGGTGTAAAATATGGAGAAGACAGAAGGGAAAGGACAAGGAGAAAGGTAACAGGTGCCTAAATGCTTAAATATTTTACAGGTCATTTGGAGAAAAAAGTTTAGTAGATATGTTCTCCAATGGTAGTGATTGGATAGTTGGCAATGGGATAAGTAGTTGGTTCTTCCATCATTGCCGTTATTAAGAACATGGTGGCTTCACTGAAAATGAAGAACTGGTTTTCTCCATTTAGGTGGGCTAGCAATTCCAGGCATTTTGTGCCATGTTCAGCAATTGCCACTGCTACAGTTGCTCAAAACATTGTTGACCAATGGCCATGTTCTTTCCATGTTCTTAGCCCTGAAGTTGCTTTGAAGATGATGACCAAGTTGTAAGACAGACTGTTGGGGGAAGAACTTTCTCACCATCTAAAGTGAGAGTGGTAAATTAATAAAACAGAATGGAAGAAAATGGGTTGCACAATGGTTATTTTATTTGTTTATTTTACATTTTTTATGAATTGTTAGCCACTAGGTTGAGATAGGCAGCCTTATAAATTGTTTAAATAAAGTAAATGGAATAGAAGTGTTGTTATTTAATGTGGCCATAGAAAGTAGGGTCTTCAAGAGGGAAATAATCAGTACTGGAGGTTTTGTGGCTTTATGTTGGTGTAAGTACTAAATACATTTGGAAATTAGAAGACTTCATTGGCTGGTCAAATATACATGTGCTTGGATGGATAAATAAACTTTTATCTGATGGTTAGTGGTGTGAAAAGTAGATAGCTCCCAAGAGATGATGGGATAGTATTGGGAGATTATAAGCATCTAAGGCAGATGGTTGTGGTGGTAGTAGTTGATGGTAGGCAATGGGTGGGCCACTTTAGGAAAAAAAAGATTGGCAACCGATATTGCTTTCTTCTTTTCACCCAATTGTCTCATTCTTTGGTTGTGGATGTCTTATGTCTAGGCAGCTTGACCTTGCTGTAATCAAATGTCAGGTCTGATTGTAATGAGACTTTGGTTCTATACAATATTTTGGGGAGGAAATAAGCACACCTGATAATGAGATCTGGTTGGGAAATGAGATCTGATAATGAGATCTGGTTGGGAAAGGTGGAAGAGTAGTCTTAAGAGAAATGGATTCAACTCTGATAAGTCCAAAAATTGAAAGTCCAAGATCACGTGAGGAAACATATTGTAGAAGGCAGAGGGACAGAGAATGGCCCTGATGGAAAGGAGGAAGAGCTGCTATTAAGACAATAGGTCAGATAAAAGAGAGCTGAGTCCTGGACAATAATGTAATATGATTAATTGTCTCAAACAAGATTCAAGCTAGTTCTCATGAAGATAAAGACTATTTGTTATATTTATTTATGAAGATAAAGGGTATTCAGAAGTATATTCAGATTTGCAAGATTCTGTTCCTGTAGTCTTACAATAAAGCAGTACCAATCTACATTATATTGGATTCTTAGTCTGATCTACCTTGAAGGTCTGATATCAATGTTGTGAATCTCCTACTCTCTAGAGAGGCAAAAGATCTTTCTCTGGCTAAGTGATCACAAGGCACACCACCATCTGCCAAATATCCCACTGCACAGTGTTGCAAGACCAACAGTAAGTGTATGTACAAATAACCAATTATTGCAGCAGTTTTTAAGATGCTCCCTTTCCTATCAACACGACAGCTGAACTGAAATTATCCTCTTGCAGAATTTGCCTACAATAATTCAGTACCTTCCTCCATTGGCATGTCTTCATTTCAAGCAACTTACAGCTTCTCGCTCTTTGTATTGCTCTCTTTAACTCCTGAACTGTCAATTCACCATGCATCAAATTTAGTGTAACCTTCACTTTGTATTCTTTTCCTTCTACCAATACTGGGGGGGGGGGGGGGGGTTGTCCTTCTATGCAGGATTCAGAGGTGTGCCTTTCTAATAAGCAGGGAATTAAAAATATCAATTCACAGTCTGATCTACCTTGAAGGGCTGACACAAAGTGATCAAGTGAAATTCCAGCTGTTATTAGATACTCTGCAGATGGTAGGGTATGTATACCTAGACTTGGAAGTGAGGCTCTCAAGCTCTTGGCAGATGGCTCAACATCAATCAATTCTTCCAAGCAAGATTCTCATAGACATATTAGGCTGAAAGATATAGGTTATAAGAATAAAAGTAACTGAACTATTTCGGTTTGAAACCAAATTATTTGCCCATATTTGAAGGTGGAGCCTTTCTCAGTTTTTTCTAACAGCTTTTTTTTGTGAATCAGCCAGCAGAACATTTATTGATAATGGTGCTTTGTTTAGTGGTAGATCATATTTATTCTCCTCACCATCTCCAATCCAGAAAAAAAGGATAAAAATAAATTGGAAGTTTAATAGGGAGCATCCTGAGGAAGCAGGAAGTTCCAGGGAACATACTCATCCCACAAGGCACTAATTTGTAAGCATGCCTCATGATATCAACATTTCAAATTTACTCACCACCCACATAAATTGGAGAATGCTAAACTACAGAGACTCCTACATGAATATAAGTTGGTACTGATAAAGGAGAATATTTGTAGCTCAGGGTTGTTATGATGAAGGGATCATTGGCACTCTCTGAGCTTGGTTGCTTTCTTGCAGATGTTTCATTTTCCTAAACTAGGTAACATTATCAGTGATAGCCAGCTTCTCCAGCAACAGTTAAAATATATAGATACGAGGCTTATGCTCTGATAGTAACTGATGATGTTACCTAGTTTGGGTGATGAAATGTCTACAAGAAAACAACCCAGCTCAGAAAGCACCAAGGACCCCTCAATATAAGTTGGCAATTGCCAAGATAATATTAAAAAATGTACTACCTTTTAAAATACACATCACACCTAATTGCATGCATGTTACGGTAGCTGATGAGCATGCATCTGCCCAAACTTACTGTATATAGTTCTACTCGGAAACTAGTCCGGCCAAATTCCTTGGGATAAGAGTCATGCTGTGCAGTGGTTAGAATGCAGTACTGCAGCTAATTCTACTGACTGCAGGCTGCCAGCAAAATTTGAGTCTCACCAGGCTCAAGGTTGACTCAGGCTTCCATCCTTCCGAGGTCGATGAAATGAGGAGCCAGATTTTTGGAGGCAATTCTGTGTTAATTCTGTAAACCACTTAGAGAGGGCTGTGAAGTGGTATATAAATGCTATTGCTATTGCTGTTGGAATACTAAATCTTACTTTAAAGACTTGAGATGAGCAGGTTACAACTTCATTGTTGCTCCTTTGTGAAGATTCCAACATGAGTTTAAAGAAGGGGTTGCCAACCTTTTGGATCTCAGGGGACCACCAAACTCATAATTTTAAATCTCAGGAACAAAAACCGGTTATGTGGGTGTGGCCTAATTTGTGGGTGTGTCTTGGTCATGTGACTGGCTGAGCATGGCTTGTATGTAAATATTATGAATATATAAATATTGGATTTTTAATACAAAAAAAAGCAACTTTTACCCAAAATCATGCAAAGCAGGCAGGCAGATTGAGTTGCTTACAGAATCACTGATTCATTCAGAGATCTATCTATCTGCTCTTGGCTAGCTCAGTCTGTCACATAAAATTTGCTTGCAAGCAAACTCATAAAATTAACTCACAACACACCATGTATGTAAGTAAATACTGGATTTTTTATATATATAAAAAAGCAACTTTACCCAAAATCAGGCAAAACAGGCAGGCAGATTGAGTTGCTCACAAAATCATTCAGTGATCTATCTATCTGCCATCGGCTAGCTCAGTGTCTCAAATTTGCTTGCCGTGAGTCTGCGCTGAATAATAGAACCTTCACTCCTAAGGGAGGTTCGACTGTGCTTAAAAGCAGAGCCGAAGATCTAAAGATGAGCAAGAAAGCAAGAAATCCAACCATTTCGTGCTTCCTAGGTAATCTAAATCTCCCGGCACAGCAGAACAGATGATGGTCAGAAAAAGGAAAAATAGCAACTTAGCAGGCAAGTTTGCTGGGTAAGGAGTGAGTGGGTGGTGAGGGTTCCTGTAGGCCATGTGGGCAGCTCAGTCTTGTGTTTCTGTGCAGCCTGAATTAATTGCTTTGGGGGGGATGCTCTGGGGATGAGATTTCTCTGTGGCCCACTAAAATTTCCTCACATCCCACCAGTGGGCCACGGCTCACCGGTTGGCAACTGCTAGTTTAAAGTACTGTATGGCACTCCGATCCAAGCTGCGAAAATCCAGCAACCATGAGAAGGCAACAAAGGGAAACTTAGTTTCCTGCATTTGTTTATTGTCATTGAGTGACCATTCAAATTTGTTCAGCTCAAATCTGAGAACTCGAGAGGTAGTCTTCAATTTATCAGCAAAATTGGAACCAACATTTCTGTTGCTAAGTGATGCAGTCATTAAATGAATTGTGCCTGATTTTATGATCTTTTTTGCCATCATTATTACATGAATTACCGCTGTTGTTAAGTGAATCACATGGTCATTGTGAATTCAGCTTCCCTCATAGACTGCTTGTCGGAAGCTGGCTGAGAATTTGGTAAAAGGCAATCACATAACCCTGAGATGCTGAAATCCTTGTACATACATACCAGTTGCCAAGCGCCTGAAGTGTGATATCGGGACTGTGGGGAAGCTGCAATAGTCACAAGGGTGAGGATTGGTCATAAATAACTTTTTTCAGTACCATTGTATGCTTTGTAGGAACTTCCTCTGGAGTCCCTGCTCTCAAAATTTAGGCAAGTAGAAATGAAGAGGTTTTCAAGGAGGGGTATCTTTGTGTATGGATACCTTTTCTCCCCCACCCCTTCCAAGGAATAGTATCAGTCTTTTAGATCAGGAGTCTCCAAAGTTGGCATCTTTAAGATTTGTGGACTTTAACTCCCAGAATTCCTAGCTAGCTCTGGAATTTTGAGAGTTAAAATCCACAAGTCTTAAAGTTGCCAAGTTTGGGTACCTCTGTTTTAGATTAAAAAGTATTTTTTATTCACCCAGCTTTTTAATGGGTGACCTGGTTATACTTCATACTTGGAATTTTTTATACTTCTTTGTTGATAGGTTGCTATGTTTTATTGATACTATTGATATACTTTTACTATATTGATTTCTGTCAATACAAGACACCCATAGGAAAATAAGATAGAAAAAATATAGTTCTTTTGACAAGATAATTGGCCTAAATCAAATGGCTCAATTCCAGAAGACAACAATTGTAATCAATGAAATACAGAGTTTCGCAAAAGTAACTCGTTTTAAGTGCACTGGAATTTATCATTCTAGAATATATAAAGAGGAATATGGTCTTACCTCATATTTCCATTTTGAAAATAATCCAGGATTTCTGAATAAAAGAGTGTTATATTTAGTTGCTATAACATTTAGAAGAGTTTCCTTTGCAAAGCATATACTATATCTAAAACTTCCATAATAACTAACAAGCACAATCCCAAATCACTAACACAGCTCTTTTGTATTTTACTCCACATAATTATGTACACTTGGAGTGAGGTTTGGGAAATTGAGAAATGCATTTCTACTTGCTTTTCTATATTCACATGCAAATATAGCAAGTACAATTGCTTACTTGAAAATATTGCCTAACTTGTAGGTAAACTATTCAGTAATACCTGCAGTAAGTAAGATACGTAGTAAGTGTTGCTGCATTATTACTTCATTTCAGAAAAATTGTGTATTAAAATATATATATTTGGTAAAGGGCCTGTCACATAGGCTGACGGATGCAAAACGTATGTAAAAAGGACACAGCGGACGAGAAAATTTTCCATCCGTTGTTATCCGCTCTCAAAAGTGCCCCAAATTTGCATAAGCAGAGCGGGCAACAACGGAAAGGAACGGGTGGGGGGAGGATGTAGCCAGGATGTTAAGCGGATGCTCCACAGAAGCCTAGTGGATGGAAGCGGATGGAAGCAGATGGCACATCCGCGGGGCTTCCGGGGGAGCACAGCGAAGCGGACGCGCAGCGGAAGGAACGGATGCAGAGCGGATGCCGAGCAGATGAAGCGGATGCATAGCGGAAGCCTAGCGGATGCCTAGAGGATGCAAAGCGTTCACTGCGCATGTGGGGAGGATGCATTGCGTCAGCCCCACGGATATAAAGGGAAGCAGCTCGCAAACAGGTCACCATTCAGAGGAAAGACCTGCTGCCAGACACAGCTCCAGCCAGCCAACAACCATGGGGAAGAAGAGGAAGCCTGTGCCATCTGCTGCCAGCCCTGGCAAGAAGGACAGGGCCACCATCCCACCCCCTGGCCCTAACTCTGCTTCTGCTGGGGCTTCTGCTGCTCGGGCTGACTCTTCTGGTGCTGGGGCTTCTGCTGGTGCTGCTCCTGGTGCTGGTGCGTCTGCTGGTGCTTACTCTGCTGGGGCTTCTGCTGGGGCTTACTCTGCTGGTGCTGCTCCTGGTCCTGCTGGTGCTCCTGGTCCTGCTGGTGCTGCTGGTGCTTACTCTGCTGCTGCTGATCCTCGTCCTGCTGGTGCTGCTGGTGCTGCAGGTGCTGCTGGTCCTGCTTTTGCTGCTACTGTTGTTGCTGCTGCTGCTGCTGGTGGTGTGGTGGAGCAGCCCCTAGAACCTCGAAGCCCCTCTGATGAGGGCCCAGATGGCCCTGCCAGAGGGAGGAAGAGGCATACGCGTGAACGGGAGAGGAGGCAGTACTCCATTGAAGAGGAACCTGAGGATGAGGTGCTGGAATGGCTGAGGGAGAACGAGTATCTATGGCGGAAGGGAGACAGGCTCTATCGAGACACCAAAAGGAAGCAGGCTGCTTGGAGAGAGAAGGCGGAGAGCCTGGGCTACACTTCGGAGGTCCTCCTCGGCTGGTGGAAGCACATGCACACCTGGCACAGGAAGCTGCACCTCAAGAAATCTGGCCAGGCCACGGTCAAGCTGACGGACCGGGAGACCTACGTGATGGCCAAGTGCAGCTTCTTGGAGGGTGAGATCCACCACTGAGGAGCAGCCCCTCTGACAACCCTCTCTCTCAGGCAGCCCACAGAGAGCCAGTCCTCTTCTGGCCAAGAGTTAGCTCCTGTCTCCAGGCAGGTATCTGTGGAGCATCCCACGATGGAGACCCCCCCGACAGCTGCACTCCCCGTGGCAGAGCGCGTGGAGGACCCCCTGACACAGTGAGAGCAAGGAGACGGCACTTCCACCACAGTCCAACCCACATCCACCCCCAGCTCCACCTCCACAGAAAGCAGGCAGAGAGCCAGACTGGAGGGGCAGAGCCACACTGTCCTGCTGGAGATCAGGGACACCATCAAAAGCAGCGTAGATCTCCTCTCTCAGCTGGTACACACCGACATACCATCCTCAAACCGAAAGCCCTTCCTCACTTACGTCAACCAGACCCTTCTGGACATGTCCGAATCACAGTACCAGATGATCAAGGACAGGATCATCGGTCTTCTTCACAACCCTCCAGGCCCAGATGAACCTGCTCCGACCCAGTCCAGGTCTGCTCCTCCACCCCAGGTGATGTCACAACCTTTCCAAGGCTTTCCACAGGCCCTCACCTACCAAGGCTATGGTTACCAGGAGTTCCAGCAGCACAGGCAGCCCTTCCCAGTCCAGGCACAGGTTCATCATACGCCACCAGTGCCACTGATGCCACCGATGCCACCCACGCCACAGATGCCACCCACGCCTCACCTTGCTCAGCTGCAGACTAGACATCCCCACTACACTCCTTCTTCCTCCACCTGACAGCCAAGCCTGGCCTCAGAACATCTGTCATCGGTCTTGGGACTGATACCCCATGTCCTGGAGAAAGGGGCTCTCAAGATCACAGGACTGAGCCAGCTCTCTTGAGAGCTTCCTCCACACACCATCCCGTTGTCCTCTCGGGGCCAGGCACCCCAATGGTGCCTCAGACCAGCACTCCAGCAGCAGCCACCTTCACAGCACTTGGACCCTTCACCCCTGAGACTATGGGCACGCCTCAGAGTGACTGAGAAGAGTGCCAGAGACTGGGTTGCTACCTGTTGACTTTATCTTTGCTTGGGACACTTGGGTCATTTTCTTTTACAGTTTGTTATTAATAAAGATTATCTTTGCTTCACACACTTGCTTCATTTATTTTAGTCAATAAAGTTTTGGTGGAAACTTTTATAAATGGTTTAAGCCTTTGCATGCTTGTGGGATGGGTAAGGATAGCAGTGGGATGGGCAGGGATACCTGTTGGATGGGTAATAGCTGTGGGATAGATAAACCTCCAGTGCAAGCATAGAGGGACTGTATGGTCCATCCTCCCAGGTGCCACACCTATGGCCCTTTATTATCAATAACAATTTAATCATTGATAAACACATTTCAACATAAACAAAACTCTTTATTAAATGCCCTGTTCATTGTAGGACCACTCAACATCCATGGCGCAATCTCATCAGTGTTATGAGACAGGCTCAAGGAAGCATCCATTAAGCATCTACCATCCTGTCTTGCCACTCCACTGCTCCAGCTGGGGAGTTGCACCAGTGTTTCAGGAGATTGCGCTGCTTCTTCCCTTCACGTGAAGCTCTGTTGGGGCCTTGCACATCCACAGTGTCTATCAGGTTTCGCCCTTGCCTCCATTCACCAGGCTCCATGTCCCCATTGCCTTGTTGGAGGTCCACGAGCCTGTTCTACAATACTGGGTAGCGGGTGCGCATGAGATTGTGCAGGATGCAGCAAGCTTCCACAATGTTCCTCATGGTCTCTGGGCGATGCTACATGGTGGTGAGAAGTATCTGGAACCTGTTGGCCAGGATGCCAAAGGTGTTCTCCACCACCCGCCTTGCCCTGGGCAGCCTGTAGTTGAAGATCCTCTCTTCACGGGTGAGGCATCTGGAAGTGTAGGGCTTCATGAGGTAGGTTCTGAGAGAGAAGGCGTCATCCCCCACAATGAAGTAGGGCACATCTTGCATGTCGTTGGGCAGGGGGTCTGGATCTGGGAAGCCCATGATGAGTTGGCTGGAGCTTTGCAGGCCACGTGCTTGCCATCTATGGCTCCAACGGTGTGGGGGAAGTTCCACTTCTGATACCACTGCTCTGCAACTTTCTTCCATCCTTCTTCAGTGGAGGGGCACTGGAGGAGCTCCTCCTTGTATTCTTCGATGATGGACTGCACCACTTCTCTGACCACAATGTTGATGGTGTTGGGTGGCACCCTCCAGCCGTACTGCATGCTCCTGTAGGTGGTCCCTGAGGTCAGGTGGCGCAGAGTGAATGCCACCTTGAGCCCAGGTTCCAGGCTGGGCCGGAAGTTGGTGTTTGCCTTGGTCAACCTGGGTGTCAGCCGCTGCACAACTTCGTCAAACATGGCTGGAGGCATCCTCATGAAGTTCTGGAATGCCCGAGTGTCTTCGTTCCTGAGCTCCACCATCAGCTTGTTGTACAGTCCATCCTCTGCTCTTCTGGCGAACCATCTTCGTACCCAGACGCTTCTTGGCTGCCCCTTTTTCTTTCCATAGTAGAGTTCACAGAGCCTGTAGATGGCTTCGCACTGTTGTAGAACGATGGTGGCTACCAATAGGAGTGTGTGACGATCCATGGTGGAGATGACTGGATGCTGTGGAAGAGCAAGAGCAAGATCAAGGCTGAAGAGGTCTGCACAGCAGGGCTGCTGGACTGAAAGTGAGATCCAGGTGATTTCTCCCCCTTTTTAATTGGAAATATAGGTTTTACGCTAAGTGTCCTTTTGCATGCTCTAGGCATCCTGCAGACTTCCTAAATATCCGAGATACGTTCCCTACATGAACGTTTTTTCCGTTTTAATGCTTTGCATGCGAGCTGCATCCGCTTTCATCCTTTCTACTCCGTGCTACTAACGCTGCATGTCCGTTCCGCGTCCGTTTCGCTTCTTCCCTTTGTCTGTTTTCCTCTGGAGCGGATGTGAGTTGCGCGGATGCGTAGCAGATGCCTAGCGGATATAGCGGATGTGTAATGGATGACGACGGACGTCTAACGGATGATCCCTCTATGCGTAGTGGATGTCTAACGGACGCGTTGGATACATTTTCCGCTCAAAAAGTTTTGTGCAGCTCAAAACTTTTTGAGCGGATGAAATGTCAGTAGACGGATGCTGGACGGATAGAGAGTATGAAAAACGGATGCAGTGAGTACAGAACGGATGCATCGCGTTAACCAACGGATGGCAAGTGTTTTTCTCCGTTTTACATCCTCTTTCCATCCGTTGGTGTTGTGTGACAGGGGCTGAAAGCTGTTTCAATGCTAGAATGCAACATGCTTCAATTAGTTTGTTGTTATTGAGATTACTTTTTAAAAATTACAAGTAAAATCAGTTTTTTAAAATGCATTTATTTTAAATACCAGTTGATTATCCTCTCCTATTTTTTATTTCATTTCTTTTCCCACAGCTTAATAATTTGGTTAATAAGAAACCACTAAATTTAAATGTGAAAAATATTCTCAAGAAACCCTATTCTTTCTGTGGGACAACCTAAAACTTTACTCCTCTAACTAAAATGCCCTGCATATACATAGGACCAATGACAAGAGATTGTAGGAGGTGTAAGGACACTTATGATAACATTAGGAAGCATGACCAATGGTAAGGGATGTTGGGAAGTGTAGTTCAGTATTTGAAGGACCATTGGTTACTTACTCATGCTGTAGCCATATCTTAAATGAAGAAGGAAATCATAACTCGGTCACCTATCGGGAATTAATATATTAGCATGTTTACTACATTTCTTTGTATTTAGTTGTGATTATTTCATTGCTCTTTGTAGACATTTCCTGACCATGTACATAAACCAACTTCCGTAACCTAGCATTCCTCAAGATGCATTGATCACAAATCCCTGACATCATGTCTATTAATAGTTTCTTTTCTTGATAATTACTCTTTACAAATACATTTTCTTTAAAAATGATTTTAATTATGTGGTGTTCTATAATAATAATCTGGAAAAAGTAGTATCGTAAAGTAGTTTAGTAAAGTAGCTGGTAATAATCTTTCTTTAATTTGCTCTGGTATTACAAGTACATAGAAAGAACTTATAAATTAAAGCCAGAGATTCCCTTTTTTGAAATCTCACAGTCAGGTAATTAGTTAGAAGCTCGTCTAGTTAGTGTAATGGCTGAGATAGGGATGACAGTGTTGTTTAGAAATTTGAAACCCATTCATTGAGTCTATGCCTCTTGTATTTTGGACCTTTTTATCTTTTTCTGATACAACCCAAGAGTTTAATCTGTACATATGTAATGATAGATGCTGCAAATTGCAAGGAGATGACGATAATCATAATTAAAAGGATTAAAATCTCTGGAATTCCCATATTTTTGCTTGGAGAAAAGGTGCTTTGGAAGAGGCATGTGGAAATAATCTGTGAAGGAACAGAAATCTTATCTTTCACCATAATCTATCTGATATGCCTTCCCCCCCTCTCTTTTCATAGTAAAATCTGATGTTTTGCAACTTGTTGTTAAAAATGTGCCCTGCCAATTTACTTTCTTTTGTCATTAGGGCTTGATTAAGTATTAGTATTAATAATGTGGAATTGAGGTAACTTTCCTCTGGCAGTGGTAATGGAAGCTGATGATCACCACATTCTTCACTGATGCCCCAGGAGATGGGTGAAGCATTTCTTAGAGGGAGCTGTTTCTGTGCAGTAAGAGAGCAAATCTTTTAAGCATTCACTGAGCCAGGTGGTGTGGCTGTCTGCTTCTTTTGCTTGCTGTTGCTAAGTGAACAGCTCCATACCGCACACAAAGCTGAACCAATCGCATCCTGACCTCCCAAAGCTGTTAAAAGCTGAAGAAAGAGGAGCTGTCTATTTCATTCGCTCTCCCCTCCCATCATTTCCAAAGGGAATTGGTTAGGCAGAAGGGAAAAATGTGAGCTGTAATTCCTAATAGCCATGGGTTCTTGGGGAATAAATGCCTTTTTTCTGTATGAAGAGGGATTGGAGTACCTATTTACATACACAGAAAAGACAATATATTATTTCCCCCTCATTTTCAGTATTCCAAGTTCTAATTAGTGAAATGATGTAAGAATTTTGTTTTTCTGGCTTTGCTTTTGCAGCAGTTGTTGTTTTTGTTGTTGTTGTTGTTGTTGTTGTTGTTGTTGTTATGGACTTGGCTTAGGGACATGGTTTTCATGTATTCCAGACATTCTGAGGCAGAGTAATTGGCAGAGGCTACATACAGACTTCTTCCTCCACCTCCCAAGTCGTATCCGATAGATGTAGGTCAAGTAAATTCTATGGATTTACAGTGCCTTTGACTAGAACTATCCTTTGTGTAGGACAGTGAGAGCACAAATTTACAGATGGAACAAGAATTCGTACAAAACATTCGTTATTCAATATGTAGGAAAGAGATAATTTACTGCCAGATGCTTTGAAGCAAGCTGGTCACAATTAGAAACAGGTTTTAGTGGTAACCTTTTCATTCCAATAACTAATGTGGAAAAATATTATTTTATTATTTTGTGTGCTTGTAATATTCAGAAAAAAAATCTGCTCCTGTGTGCGTTATCAGATCTATGGAGGGCGACACAAACTTTATATACAGTATGCCAAGAGCTCTTCGTATTTCTGTAAACTGTGAGTAGAAATATGGAGCAAACATAAGCCAGTGAAAGCCTTTAAGTCAAGTCTTTTTATCTTCCAATCTAACACCTTATTATTCTTTTCTTCCCTTGGCTGTTTCCACACTGGCAATATAAAGTGGAGAGTTCCATTCATTTCTGACAGTCATTCCACCTTCTCTGTGATATATCAGCGGTGAATTGTGAAATCCCTTCTGTCTGTATGCTCGCTGTAAAAATTCATTTAACTATCTCATATCTTAATGTTTCAGTTTATGATTGTAGAACTATTCCTACCGTTCAGTACATTGAACACGTAATGGAGGCTGAAGAAAAGGAATGCAAAAAGGTATAATTTCAAAACTAAAACCCAATTCTATACTCTTTGCTATCCAATTAGTAGAAATTCTTTGCAATTTTCTGTACAATAGGAAAAAAAATAAAGTCTTGGTGTTAAAAAAAAAAGAGATACCCTGATTGTTAAAGAAGAAACTATTAACTCTACAACTTTGTTGATATTTTGGAGGACTAGAGGGCAAAGCTGAAAAGATTACATAAACATTTTTGCTTTTTTATCACAGTAACCTATTTAATTAATTACAGGTATGTGTTTCAAATTTCATTTTACACATTCTACTTTTTGAAAACTTTATATTTGTGCTTTTTCATTTTATATATTTCCAAAGGGGAAAAAAACAATTCAAGTTAATTACTTATGGAAAGTTTTTGTGACCCTACATTTTATAAAGAGACAAAACAAAAACATTTGCTTTGTCTCTATAAAAAACTTAAGGTATATAACATACAATCTATTTCAGCAGATAAATAGAATAGACAGGCAAGAAGAAATCTCTATTGTATTTGTTATACTGTGGTCTCCATCTCTTAAGAATCCATAAGATTGAGATCTGGAATAAGCAGAAATTAGAGGTGGGTCAGCATGTATTGTCAGAGGATGAAGAAGGTTGTTTTATTTTTGTGTAGAATCATAGAGTTGGAGAGACCTACATAGATGATTAAGTCCAACTGCCTGCTCAGTCAGGAATACAATTTAAGCATTCCTGACAGATAATTATCTAGCTTCTGCTTGAAGAGTAAATATTGCTTTCCTGATCTGCTAGTTATCATATTGCACAGTTTTATTCGCTATAAATTAGTTTCATCAAAATGGCAGACAGGTTATTCTTTCCATGTTTTGTTCACCTTCATTCCTGACATGTCCACCAGCAGTCCTTGCCCTTTCATTGTTGACCGAGCTTGCTGAATAGATAGCTGCAGAGAATGTCTACTGTAAATGTCCCAGGCTACTATTATTGTATTGTGCATTCGATTCTAATATTACACCTAATATTAAATGACCAGCTGATGTCCCCAAATAGCTGAGGAGCTACTAGTCCATTTTTCCCACCAATTCCCTTCCACTACGGAAGACTTGCAGGAAATGGATTCTCAAAATAACAAAATAATCTTTCAAGGCATGGCAAAGAACTTTTATGCCAAATGGTGGTGTGCACTGCTTTGATTTGTTTTCAGCAATCAAGGACTGCATGGGCATGACAATGACCTGATGATAATGAAAGACTTTCACTTTTTTGTCCATTTATTTTTTAATGCTAGCAAGATATAATTCCTTTGACCAAATAGTCCTCGTCTTAGAACAGTTCATTTAGTGATCGTTCAAAGTTACAATGGCATTGAAAAAAGTGGTTTATGACAATTTTTCACATGATCTTTGAAGCCAACCCATGATCATGTGATCAAAACTCAGTTGCTTGAGAACTGGTTCATACTTATGACTGTTGCTGTGTCCCCTTTGAACCTCACAAGCAAAGTTACTGGGGACGCCAGAGTCAGTTAATAACTCAGTTACTAAAGCCCATGTCACACTGCACCAACGGATGCAAAGAGGATGTAAAATGGACAAAAAAACTTGCCATCTGTTGGTTAACGCGATGTACTCACTGCCTCCGTTTTGCTTCCTCTCTATCCGTCCAGCATCCGTTTATGGATGTTTCATCTGCTCAGAAAGTTTTGAGCTGCTCAAAACTTTTGCACAGAAAATGTATCCAATTCGTCCGTTCTGCATCCGCTACGCATCCATTATGCATCCGCTATATCCGCTAGGCATCCGCTGCACATCCGCGCAACTCGCATCTGCTCGGACGCAGGGAGGAAGCGGAACGGACGCAGAACGGATGCAGAACGGATGCAGAATGGAGGCGTAGCGGAAACAAAGCATGTAAAACGGAAAAAACGTCCGCAGAGGGGACCTATCTCAGATATTAAGGATGTCTAGAGGATGCCTAGAGGATGCAAAGGGACATCTATACTGCCTATAAAAAGGGGGAGCAACTCACCTGCATCTCACTTTCAGACCAGCAGCCTAGCTGTGCAGACCTCTGCAGCCTTCATCTGACTCTTCCTCTTCCACAGCATCCAGTCATGTCCACCGTGGATCGTAACACAGTCCTTTTGGCAGCCACCATCCTTCTGCAACAGTGCGAAGCCATCTACAGGCCCTGTGAACGCAACTACGGGAAGAAAAAGGGGCGGCCAAGAAGCGTCTGGGTACGAAGATGGTTCGCCAGAAGAGCAGAGGATGGACTGTACAACAAGCTGATGGTGGAGCTCAGGAACGAAGACACTCAGGCATTCCAGAACTTCATGAGGATGCCTCCAGCCATGTTTGATGAAGTTGTGCAGCGGCTGACACCCAGGTTGACCAAGGCAAACACCAACTTCCGGCCCAGCCTGGAACCTGGGCTCAAGGTGGCATTCACTCTGCGCCACCTGACCTCAGGGACCACCTACAGGAGCATGCAGTACGGCTGGAGGGTGCCACCCAACACCATCAGCATTGTGGTCAGAGAAGTGGTGCAGGCCATCATCGAAGAATACAAGGAGGAGCTCCTCCAGTGCCCCTCCACTGAAGAAGTATGGAAGAAAGTTGCAGAACAGTGGTATCAGAGGTGGAACTTCCCACACACCATTGGAGCCATAGATGGCAAGCACGTGGCCTGCAAAGCTCCAGCCAAGTCGGGGTCCACTTATTTCAATTACAAGGGCTTCTTCAGCATCATAATCTTCGCCATGGTCGATGCTGACTACAAGTTCATGTACATCGATGCTTCAGACAACGGGTCAGCTTCAGATGCCCAGGTATACAACGCCAGTCACCTCAAGGAGGAGCTGGAATGCAACCTCATCGTGGGCTTCCCAGATCCAGAACCCCTGCCCAACGACACACAAGATGTGCCCTACTTCATCGTGGGGGATGATGCCTTCTCCCTCAGAACCTACCTCTTGAAGCCCTATACTTCCAGACTCCTCACCCGTGAAGAGAGGATCTTCAACTACAGGCTGTCCAAGGCAAGGCGGGTGGTGGAGAGCGCCTTTGGCATCCTGGCCAACAGGTTCCAGGTACTTCTCACCACCATGCAGCATCGCCCAGAGACCGTGAGGAGGATCATGGATGCTTGCTGCATCCTGCACAATCTCATGCGCACCCGCTACCCAGTCTTGCAGAACAGGCTCGTGGACCTCCAACAAGGCAATGGGGACATGGAGCCTGGGGAATGGAGGCAAGGGCAAAACCTGATAGACACTGAGGATGTGCAAGGCCCCAACAGAGCCTCACGTGAAGGGAAGAAGCAGCGCAACCTCCTGAAACACTGGTGCAACTCCCCAGCTGGAGCAGTGGAGTGGCAAGACAGGATGATAGATGCTTAATGGATGCTTCCTTCAGCCTGTCTCATCACACTGATGAGATTGGGGCATGTATGTTGGGTGGGCCTACAATAAACAGGGCATTTAATAAAGAGTTGTGTTTATGTTCAAATGTGTGGATCAATGCTTACATTGTTATTGATAATAAAGGGCCAAAGGTGTGGCAGCTGGGAGGGTGGACCATCCAGTCCCACTATGCTTGCACTGGAGGTTTATCTATCCCACAGCTATTACCCATCCCAAAGGTATCCCTGCCCATCCCACTGCTATCTTAACCCATCCCACAAGCATGCAAAGGCTGAAACCATTTCTAAAAGTTTCCACCAAGACTTTATTAAAAAAAAGAAACGAAGCAAGTGTATGAATCAAAAATAGACTTTACTAACAAGAAGCTATAAAACAAAAATGAGTCTCTGTCACTCCTCTTGGTTGCTCAGTCTCAGGGGTGAAGGGTCCAGGTGCTGTGGAGGTGGCTGGTGCTGGAGTGCTTGTCATCAGCTCCTCCAAAAGCAGAAGCAGCAGAAGCCCCAGCCCCAGAAGAGCGAGCCCATGCTGCAGAAGCCCCAACAGAACCAGAGTGAGGGCCAGGGGGCGGGATGGTAGCCCTGTCCCTCTTGCAAGGGCTGGCAGCAGATGGCTGAGGCTTGCTGTGCTTCCGCATGGTTGTGGGGTTGCTGGCTGGCAGGGAGGCTGGCAGGAACCAAGGCTGGCAGGAAGGCTTGCAGGGAGGCAGATACCAAGGCTAGCAGGCAGGCACCAAGGCTGGCAGGAAGGCAGGCATCAAGGCTGGCAGGGAGGCTGGCAGGCAGGCATGAACCAAGGCTGGCAGGGAGGCATGCACCAAGGCTGGCAGGCAGACTGGCTGGCAGCAAGGCTGGCAGCAAGGCTGGCAGGCAGGCAGACAGCAAGGCTGGCAGCAAGGCTGGCAGGCAGACTTGCAGGCAGGACAGGCAAGGCAGTCAATGTGTCTGGAAGCAGGTCTTTCCTCTGAATGGCGACCTGCTTCCAAGCTGCTTCCGTTATATCCGCGGGGCTGACGCAATGCATCCTCCCCGCATGCACAATTAACGCTCGGCATCTGCTAGGTTTCCGTTGTGCATCCGCTGCATCCGCTGTGCATCCGCTGTATCCGTTCCGTATCCGCTTTGCTGAGGTCCCCCAGAAGCCTAGCGGATGTGCCATCCTCTCCCATCCGCTTCCATCCACTGGGCTTCCGTTCCGCATCCGCTTTTCATCCGCCCTGCATCCTCCCCGCGTCCGTGTTATCCGCTCCAGTTATGCAAATTTTTGCCCCTTCTGAGAGCGGATAACAACGGATGGAACATTTTTGTCCTCCGTTGTGTTTGTTTTGCATCCTTTGGGCAGTGTGACAGGGCCTTAACTTATCAGCTAGAGTGATTCACTTCACAACTGTGGCAAGAAAGGTCATAAAATGGAGGAAACTCACTTAAAACATTTTACTGAACAACACTAGTCAATTGTGGTTGTAAGTTGAGGACCTTTTTATATTTTTTCTTTGGTAGGGAGAAAAACAAGGTTGGGAAACATAATTTGGAGATTCAATCAATCCTTCTCTCCTCAAAAACATACCTATCCATCCCAGATCTAAGGTCTATCAAGCTTCTTTCCATTAACTCATTAGCAGCCTGATACTCAAGATTTATTTTAGTTAAAAGACTTGCATAGCTCTTCCCATTAAAAAAAATAAAATAAATCCTAAATACTGTCACAACCAACTCCACAGCTGTACATGAGTCAGGAAATACCAGATATATTTTTTGTCTAGAGAGGTTTACCAACATCCTGCAGTTATTAAATAACTTTTATTTTGCTTTAAAAGATGCCATTTAGTATTTTTAGGCTTTATTGCTGCACTCGTATATCTAAGAGTAAGATCCTTTGGATTTAGTAGAATGAATAGCTACAAGATTTTGCTGCTAAAGAGTCAGGTGAAGGGTTCAGTTTTTTTTAACAAGTTAACATTTTAAAAGTTCATAACATTAATTTATTCAGTGATAAATGTTTCAATGTTTCTGTAGGAATTATTTTATATTCTCGTTTTGATCATACTCGCTGCCATTTTGTGAATGGTGGCCTCAACCATTTCCATTTCTTTCAGGCTAGGATTAAAATATTTGAGTCATTTAAATCAGTGGTTCCCAAACTTTTTCAGTCCACCGCCCCCTTGGTGCTACAAATTCATCCTCCGTGCCCCCCACCCAGGGGTGGGATTCAGATTTCTTAACAACTGGTTCTGTGGACATGGCCTAATTTGTGGGTGTAACTTGGTGGTCATATGAACTTTTTTTCTTTCTTTCTTTCTTTCTTTCTTTCTTTCTTTCTTTCTTTCTTT
>BLBF01000026.1:9807072-9843266 GCA_015471245.1 Laticauda colubrina | reverse complement strand
TTCTTTCTTTCTTTCTTTCTTTCTTTCTTTCTTTCTTTCTTTCTTTCATTTTTCTTTCTTTTTTTCCTTCCATCTCTCCTCTTTCTTTTTCTATCCTTTTTCTTCCTTTTTCTGTCCCTTTTTCTTTCCCTTTTCTGTTTCTTTTCTTTCTTATCTCCTCTTTCCCTGTCTTCCTCTCCTCCCTCTCTTTTTTCTCTCACTCTTTCTCTCTTTCCCTCTCTTTCATTTCTCTCTCTCTATCTCTTTCCCTCTCTCTATCCCTTCCTTAACATATCTACCTATTTTCTGCCCAGGCAGGCATAGCCTAATCTGTCAAAGGCCTGGGCTAATCCTGCATCACCCTGTTTCCCCTTTCAGAGGCCCAGGCCTTTAATCTCCTCATTTCCTTCCCCACGGCCGCCTCTTTCGTCATCCTATGGCCCTGACTTTACCTTACTCCTGCGGCTGGCTGGCTGCCAGGGATGGCAAGCCAGAGCTGAGCATTATTATTGCTTGGCTCCCCGTCAGCCCACGTTGCCCTTGTCACGAATGCCTGCAGCCGCCATATGTTTTTCTCAGTGTGGATGGACTGCAACCACACTGAAAAAAACACGTGGTGGCTGGAGGTTTTTTGCAGTGAAAATTACCGATTTCCAACTTTGCGCTGCTTCTCCAACACACTGCTGTGGCTGCATTCTCGGCGCTGGCCCTGCAGGTCCACCCCATTGAGCCCGCTGCAAGCAGGTCCGAGTGGAGTGGTGCAGCAGTCAATGGGATGAGCCTGCATGGCCGGTACCTAGAATGCGGTGGCGGTGGTGCATTGGAGAAGCAGAGCAAATCCAGAAGTCAGTAATTTTTGCTGCAAAAAGCCTCCAGATGCCGTGTGTTTTTTTCGGTGCAGTTGGAGTCCAGCCACACCCAAAAAAACACATGGTGTCTGGAGGCTTTTTGCAGCAAAAATTACTGACCTCTCTCTGGGTTTGCTTGCTCCACTTCTCCGATGCGTCACTGTGGCCATCAGTGATTGTTGCGCATGTGCACAATGTCACGCATGTGCAATAAGGATTGACTTGGCAGGGAATGGAGGAGTGGGCAGAGAGGAGCAGGGCCAGCCAGGGGCCCGTTTTACCGGTTCTCCGATCTATCGGGAACGGTAATGAACTGGTTGAATCCCACACCTGAATTGCACCCTATGAGGGGCCCACCTCCAGCACCCCCTGCTGCCTCTTAGCACCCCCCTGCTGGCCCCCTTGTCCCTTAGCGCCCCTCTAAGGCATCCCACCGCCTCCTAGGGTGCGATATCAATTTGGGAACCACTGGTTAAATGTTGAAAACTTTTTGTGTTTGCAAAATCTTTGATTTTTATCAAAGATGTAAGTTTATCAAACAAAAGCAGTCCTAAAATGTGGTTCAAACTAATGGCCAAAATTAAAGAATAAGCTGTTTCTAAATTTTTGTTCAGTCAAAAAAAAGAGAAAGAAATAGCAGATTCAAAAAATTTTCACAGAAAAATCTACATTTCCCCAAGTGGTATAGAGGAAAATGTGTTTTTTAAAAAGTTGTTCATGTTACATAATTGGAAGTCACCTATTCTTCTAGATCTGATATTGAAAGCTACAAACGGATCCCAACTTCTTTTTTGATGGATTCATCCTTTCCTTGTATCCTACTTCCATTTTTCTACATTTAGATTGAAACTACATGAACCTTATGTTATGCATTAGTATCACAACAGTAGTAACAAGACTGCCAAATAGTATCATCATTTAAGAGACTGAAAGGAGTAAACTTCCAGAAAGGAAGTTACAAACCTAGCAATTTGCCTTTTGAATAAGTTTTGTGAATTTCCCCCAAAGTGAAAAATCTTTGCATTCGAATTTTGGTCTATAATGCTTCTTTTTTGTAGGGCTACAAACGTTTCCCTGTAGAAATTTTGCACAGAGTGACTGAAGAAGCCATCCCCGAGTTTTTGAAATGAGATTACTTGCGACTGGATGCATTGTTCTTATGGAACTAAAGTTTGTTTTTGTTTTTATTTTGCTTAAAGCTTTGCTATATTGCAAAGCACTGATATAATTGTTTTTAGCTTTATTTTAATATCTTTATATGGAATCCACTGTGTGCTTAACTCTATCTCATCTCTTTTTCTCTATTTCATGGAATTTATAATGTGCCTGTCACCATGGTATCTAAGCACTTTTGAAGATATTTCATCTGAAATTCATTGCATGTTTCAAATATAATGGGTGAATGAGAGGTGAAATGGAGAAATGGAATAATATTTTTAAACAACAGTTAGAAAAATAGATTTTTATTATCTGATTAGTGCATTCTTTCATTCCTATTTTATTGAGTTCATACCTACGAATGGTTACTATTCACATTAAGGTGCATTTTATCAGATCAATTCACCCTTGGAACTGGACTTATGGATTCCCTGCCACTTCTCATTATCAGCCCACTTGTTAATCCCTTCTGCTTCATTCACTCTTTCTCAGTCACATCACCCAGACTCTGCCCTATTTTTTTTAAAGGACTTGATATAATTAAGTTAAGATTGCAAAATTATAATACAGTGAAATCACATGGTTCAAAAGGCTTGCAAACAATCTCCTTTTGCTCTGTGATAGCCTTGTCATTTTCCCAGCATAATGCAGAATAATGGATGTAGAATAATTCAAACAAAGCAAAACTCAAATTAGTATTGAAGATGACATCCACTGTTTGCTTGTTTATTGCCCTATTGCCCTTTAGCATAGTGGGAGCCTGGTCATACATTGAAGAGGAAGTATGGTAGAAGGAAGCTGAGCCCTTAGCTGTTTTTGTGATGATTATTTCTGTCCCTGAATTAGTATCATTCCATATGATAGCTAAAAATCTGCTCTGTTCACTTAAGTTAGGTTCATTAGCCAGTTATTTTTGTGTGATCACAATCTCACTCTGCTCCTAAGATGCAGACAATAGAGAGAAACAATCTTCACTGGAAATTTGCTTAGGGCCAGGCCTCCCACTGATCCAGAACTTGAAACTTCCCATTGAAATGTAAGAAACTGTTTCTTTTCTCACTGTTTGGAAATGTTGGTCCATTTTTACAGGGTAAATTGCTTTAAATATTAATGTAGGTAACAATTGGGTAGTTTTTGTAACAGTTTGTTTCAGATATTTGCACACTCTTTCTGTGATGTTTAGATCTAGATATATTTTTGGCTATGCTAAATCACTGAAGTATCGTCAACTATTGTGTTCTGCACTTGCAAGTAAGGATTATTGTATAAACTATTTGTGCTTCAGCTGCAACTGATGGATTGATTATATTAAATAATGAACACTCATGGAACTTAACATTTGTTTTCAGGATTTTGTATAATCAGAGCTGCCTGCTTACCATGATCTTTTGTTGAGAATATGAGATGTGTGAATGCATATCTATCTTCCTGTAAGTAGAGTTCTTTCCAAACTGCCTGATTTATAAGATCTCCTGGGACCAACATATGTAAGAATCATTTTAGCACTAGAGTCTGATTTGACCATTTACAAATATTTAAATGTTATTGGAAAACATTAGCTCTGCATGAAACCTCTCACTATAACATTAGAGCTGGATTTTGTTAGCCATGCTCGCAACCAAATAAATGTATACATCTATCATTGTAATTTTGGAAAAAGAAACAGCTCTGTCCAATCACAAGTTGACAAAAGGTCTGACCTCATTCATAAATTAGTTGCTTTTCAGAGATGAAAACACATATCCAGGACATTTACTATGTCTATCTCTGAGAAGAGACACTTTGATCTCAATGGAAAAAAAAAATCATTCACAAGCCAGTCTGCTTAATCTTCAATCAAAACTTCATTAGGTTTTATTGCAGAATCTGTGAGTTTAGCCAGTGTTGGGGTTGAGCCTTAAAACTTTGCAGAGTGTCTGTGTGAAGAGAATCTTTAGCTGTAGGCCAGGGCTACATAGTCTGAGAACAAGATCTGCATGTAGCCCCCAAACCATTGAATGAGGCACCAAGAAAGTTACAAAATTATTAGCACATCAGTATGTCAGATATTATTGTACATGTTGACATATACAATAATACATATACTTCATTAATAATTAAGAAAATAAATGATAGCAAATATAATTTATTTTTTATCCTTGTTGAGGTGGTAGATCATTTAAATATCCATAAATGGAAAAAAGGCCACCTGCTCATTGATTTTGTTGCAATCTAATACCAACAAAAATCAACTTCAAGAAGGATATCTCTATATCTTATACATTCTCCCCTGTGTTCTTGTTTCAGTTTGTTCATTCCTAAAACTGTTCAAATTGGTCTCTATTATTACAACTCATCTATCTAAAGTTCAAGAATCTAGTTCTTCTGAAATAAACCAAAACCATAGGAAATAATACTGTTATTTACTATCAGATGATTAATTTAAGTTTTATTTCAAATGATTGGTTCTGTAAGCTGGTGAAATCTAACAATAGATCGAAGAGGGTATTTGGTTTGTAACTTCACTGATTTTCACAAGCGGAAAAGACATTTGTTTCCTTTTGCACAAATGACATGAACTCCAACAAATAAATTGAGAAATAGAATTTAAATATAGCACCAGGCTGAAGTGGCAATTGAATTTTGTTTGAATTACTTTTTTCATGGTTTTGGTGATTTCTTTCATATTACCATTTCATTGCTTTACACATCCATGTTTTATCCAACCTAAATGTATTTCTGGAAGGGGCTTAGCATAAGAAGGAATTTCTACTAATTGCATTCTACTAATTGAATTTCTACTAATTCTGTAACAAAATTAAAATTTCTTCTTCCAGATGAAATTTATAGTGATTTTTTTTTATAGGGGAGAAAAGGAAAAATGATAATATTGACCTCAGAAGAAGAAATTATTTGATATTTTACAGCAATTTGCATCTGGGAAAATGTTGAAGTGCTTTGTGCAAGAATGGTGCAAGAATGCTAATCTGTAGATAGAGAAATAAGCTGAGGCAAATATAAGCTCATCCATAGCTTTTAAAATATTTAAGAGTATGAAATGGATCATTTGGCTTAGATTTTTATATAACTGCATAGAATTCTTGTGGTATCATATGATCACTATTACTCATAAAGATAGAACTGTCATCCTTGTGGGCTCTCCTAGAATTGCTAAGGTGCCCTCTGGAGAAGATATGTGGCTAATGTTCTCATTACCAGTTAATTGGCTAAAGAGACTTCTCTCACATTGCATTTAGCCTGATTGATAGTTTTCTATCATCTGATGGGTGGAATGGACAGCCAGAGCAATTATTGCGGCAAAGTGCACTCTATATCTGAAATCTGTGGCAGGCACAAAGCATCTATCAACATTGCCAGATGAGATTTTTGTTAAGTTGCTGAATAGTCTAAAAAACATCATGTGGCATTTCCCAAATTTCACTAAATGGTATAATCCTTAAATATACACGCCTCTCTAAAAATACTGCTGCTCCCTGGTGCTAATATTTGTACTAGCTGTCATTTTGTTTTCTTGAACTATAGTCAGAGCTTTAATTTATACAGTCTGCAGGATTTATTTTGTATCAGCAAGTACATAAAAAGTACAGACTGGATTGAGAACAACAAATGAAATATTCTGCCGAAGCACAGCAATTTCAGGAATGTTAGGAAAAGCTGAATTTTAAATGGTCTATTTCTTCAGAGTATACTTATGTCCTAGTTGTTCTTTGTCAATGAATAAGGAGTAATAATATATATAGTAAAATTAACCTATTTTACTCTCTTTCTCCCATATCTAACTTTTTGTCTTCTTCAATTAAGATAGTTTCAATGTCTTATTGGTGAGGGCAATAGGTCTGCAAATCTACAACCCCAGAAATGCTTAAGGGGGTAGTTAAGTCAGGAAAAAGTCAAGACTGTTAGTTGTGGCCATGAATGCTAGGAGAAGCCTGGGAAGAAGCATAAAACTGGTTGGGTACACCACATTTGAATTCAGATTCCAAACATATTTCCCATGTTGTATGCTGTTATTTTTTTTAGTCTCTGCTTTAACACACCTGACAAACTCGTATATGCCACCTCTCTAGCTAAGTAGCTATAGAGTTTAAACTGTTTGCTGTTTAAAATGTTTTTTTTTCTCTTAACATCCAAGCAGAATTTGACTTCTTGTAATAAATTCATCATAACATTTCCTGTTGTCTGGGATGATAGGGAACTGGATTGGTCTTTTGTGTGAAATCCTTTCAGGTATTAGAATGGTTCATTATAGAATCACTCAGTTTTCTCAAAGTTCTCCTGCTCTTCCAATTGACTTTCCCTTTTCTGAATCTTTTTTCATTTTCATTTTCAGTTCCACTAGGGACAAGTGGCATATCTTGCAAGAATCTACTGTTTTGATTATAGAACTCCCTTTTCCCTGTTCAGGAATAATACCTGTAAGATTAATTTTTATGTTTCCTTAACTCCAAGTAAAATCATTATGAAAGAAACATTGGTCAGATTTTTCTCCAGGTGCTTATGTAACAATCCATTCTTGGTTGTACTTTTTACGATCACAAAAACCATGTTAAATACGGTGAGCTAAAATAAAATAACTGAGTTTCTTCAATAAATGATGAACTTGACCCCCTCAGGCTCTCAGGAATACTGCATTTAATTCCAGCAAATTTGGATGGCATCAAGTTGGGAAGCATCCTAGGCTATACAGCGTAGTAGCACTCAGCATGCACAGTTCAAGTTCTAGGAATTTTTTTTGTCAAGGCAGTAAATAAATATAGTCATATAAATAGCATCAAATTATTGTGGTATTACACTGGCAATCACTCAGCAAAAACTATCTCCTCCCTTAATTTCTTATGTCATTTCTCCCAATGCACAGTCAAGCTTTGTTTCATGTTTCAAAGTTCAGGTCAGCTTCAATTACAGTTTCTTAGAAGTTGCTGTTAAATGAATCAGACCCAAGTTCTGCCCAGTGGGGGAAGAATAAAACTTTACCATTCCATTCTCATTTTAATGAAAACTCATTCATTATCTGTATCATGATGTGTCTTTTATAAAGGACACTTTATTAAATGATAGTATCTGCTTTGCCACAGTTTTGCAGGGAAGAAAAAGTGTGGATGCAAAGAATTTTTTCATCCCATAAATGGTTTCCCAATATTTTTCTTCATAAGAATGATCCAAGATCCTCAACAGGATGTAAAACGGAGAAAAACACTTGCCATCCATTGGTTAACACGATGCTTCCGTTCTGTACTCACCGCCTCCGTTTTGCTTCCTCTCTATCTGTCCAGCATCCGTCTATTGATATTTCATCCGCTCAAAAAATTTTGAGCTGCTCAAAACTTTCTGAGCGGAAAATGTATCCAACGCGTCCATTCTGCATCCGCTAGGCATACGGGGGACATCCGTTCTGCATCCGTTGGCATCCGTTACGCGTCCGCTACATCCGCTAGACATCCGCTGTGCATCCGCGCAACTCACATCCGCTCCAGCAGAAAGCGGACACAGGGAGGAAGCGGAACGGACGTGTAGCGTTAGCAGCACGTACAGAGAAAGGATGAAAGCGGATGCAGCACGCAAAGAAAGCATTTAAAATGGAAAAAATGTTCGCAGGGAGGACCTATCTCGGAAATTAAGGATGTCTAGAGGATGCCTAGAGGATGCAAAAGGACACATAGGGGAAAACCTATATTGCCTATAAAAAGGGGGAGCAACTCACCTGGATCTCACTTTCAGTCCAGCAGCCCTGCTGTGCAGACCTCTTCAGCCTTGCTCTTGCTCTTGCTCTTGCTCTTCCACAGCATCCAGGCATCTCCACCATGGATCATCAAACACTCCAATTGGTAGCCACCATCATTCTGCAACAGTGCGAAGCCATCTACAGGCTCTGTGAACTCTACTACGGGAAGAAAAAGGGGCGGCCAAGAAGCGTCTGGGTCCGAAGATGGATCGCCAGAAAAGCAGAGTACGGACTGTACAACAAGCTGATGGTGGAGCTCAGGAACGAAGACCCTCGTACATTCCAGAACATCATGAGGATGCCTCCAGCCATGTTTGACGAAGTTGTGCAGCGGCTGACCAAGCAGAGCACCAACTTCCGCCCCAGCCTGGACCCTGGGCTCAAGGTGGCACTGACTGTGCACCACCTGGCCTCAGGGACCACCTACATGAGCATGCAGTACGGCTGGAGGGTGCCACCCAACACCATCAGCATTGTGGTCAGAGAAGTGATGCAGGCCATCATCGAAGAATACAAGGAGGAGCTCCTCCAGTGCCCCTCCACTGAAGAAGTATGGAAGAAAGTTGCAGAGCAGTGGTATCAGAGGTGGAACTTCTCACACACCGTTGGAGCCATCGATGGCAAGCACGTGGACTGCAAAGCACCAGCCAAGTCGGGGTCCACTTATTTCAACTACAAGGGCTTCTTCAGCATCGTCCTCTTCGCCATGGTCGATGCTGACTATAACTTCATGTACATCGATGCTTCAGACAACGGGTCAGCTTCAGATGCCCAGGTATACAACGCCAGTCATCTCAAGGAGGGGCTGGAACGCAACCTCATCATGGGCTTCCCAGATCCAGACCCCCTGCCCAACGACACGCAAGATATGCCCTAGTTCATCGTGGGGGATGACGCCTTCTCCCTCAGAACCTACCTCTTGAAGCCCTACACTTCCAGATGCCTTACCCGTGAAGAGAGGATCTTCAACTACAGGCTGTCTCGGGCAAGGCGGGTGGTGGAGAACGCCTTTGGTATCCTGGCCAACAGGTTCCAGGTACTTCTCAACACCATGCAGCATCGCCCAGAGACCGTGAGGAGGATCGTGGAAGCTTGCTGCATTCTGCACAATCTCATGCGCACCTGCTACCCAGTCTTGCAAAACAGGCTCGTGGACCTCCAACAAGGCAATGGGGACATGGAGCCTGGGGAGTGGAGGCAAGGGCAAAACCTGATAGACACTGAGGATGTGCAAGGCCCCAATAGAGCCTCACGTGAAGGGAAGAAGCAGCGCAACCCCCTGAAAGACTGGTGCAACTCCCCAGCTGGAGCAGTGGAGTGGCAAGACAGGATGGTAGATGATTAATGGATGCTTCCTTCAGCCTGTCTCATCACACGGATGAGATTGGGCCATGTATGTTGGGTGGGCCTACAATGATCCGGGCATTTAATAAAGAGTTGTGTTTATGTTGACATGTGTGGATCAATGATTACATTAGTATTGATAAATGAAGGGCTATAGGTGTGGCAGCTGGGAGGGTGGACCATACAGTCCCACTATGCTTGCACTGGAGGTTTATCTATCCCCACAGCTATCTTATCCCATCCCACAGGTATCCCTGCCCATCCCACTGCAGTCTCATCCCATCCCTCAGCTATCTTAACCCATCCCAAAGGTATCCCTGCCCATCCCACAGGTATCCCTGCCCATCCCACAGATATTACCCATCCCAAAGGTATCCCTGCTCACCCCACTGCTATCTTAACCCATCCCACAAGCATGCAAAGGCTAAACCATTTCTAAAAGTTTCCACCAAGACTTTATTTACAAAAATAAATGAGGCAAGTGTGTGAAGCAAAGATAATCTTTATTAATAACAAGCTGTAAAAGAAAAATGACCCAAGTCAAGTGTCCAAATAAACTCTACAGGTAGCCAGCTTCCCAGTCTCTGGCACTCTTACGGGTCACTTGGAGGTGTGCCCAGTCTCAGGGGTGAAGGGTCCAGGTGCTGTGGAGGTGGCTGCTGCTGAAGTGCTGGTCTGAAGCCCCACTGGGGTGCCTGGCCCCGAGAGGACAACAGGGGACGGTGTGTTGAGGAAGCTCTCAGACAGCTGGCTCAGACCCGTGATGTTGAGAGCTCCTTCCTCCATGCCATGAGGTGTCAGTCCCAATACCGACGACAGATGTACTGAGGCCGGGCTTGGCTGTGGGGTGGAGGAAGGAGCAGTGTCGTGGGGCTGTCTGGTCTGCAGCTGTGTGAGGACTGGCGTGGGTGGCATCGGTGACATGGGTGGCATCGGTGGCAGCAGTGGCATGGATGGCATCAGTGGTGTGGGTGGCATCGGCATCAGTGGAACCGGTGGCAATGGTGGCGTCCGATGAGCCTGTGCCTGGACTGGGAAGGGCTGCTGCCTGTGCTGCTGGACCTCCTGGAAGCCGTAGCCCTGGTAGGTGAGGGCCTGTGGAAAGCCTTGGAATGGGAGTGACATCACCTGGGGTGGAGGAGCAGACCTGGACTGGGTGGGAGCAGGTTCCTCTGGATCTGGAGGGTTGTGAAGCAGCTCGATGATCCGGTCCTTCACCACCTGGTACTGGGGTTCCGCCATGTCCGTGAGGGTCTGGTTCACATAGGTGATGAAGGGTTTGCGGTTGGAGGATGAGGAGTCGGTTCTGACCAGTTGAGAGAGGAGATCTATGCTGCTCCGGATGGTGTCCCTGATCTCCAGCAGGACAGTGTGGCTCTGCCCCTCCTGTCTGGCTCTCTGCCTTTCTGTGGAGGTGGAGCTGGGGGTGGATGCGGGTAGGACTGTGGTGGAAGTGCCGTCTCCTTTCTCCCACTGTGCCAGGGAGTCCTCCACGCGCTCCGCCACGGTTAAAACAACTGTCCGTGGGTTCTCCGCCGTGGGACGCTCCACAGAAACCTGCCTGGAGACAGGAGCAGACTCTCGGCCGGAAGAGGACTGGCTCTCAGCAGGCTGCCGGAGAGAGAAGGTAGTGAGAGGGGCTGCTCCTCGGTGGCAGATCTCACCCTCCAGGAAGCTGCACTTGGCCATCACGTAGGTCTCTCTGTCTGTCAGCTTGACCATGGCCTGGCCAGATTTCTTGAGGTGCAGCTTCCCATACCAGGTGTGCATATGTTTCCACCAACCGAGGAGCACCTCCGATGTGTAGCTCAGACTCTCCGCCTTCTCTTTCCAAGCAGCCTGCTTCCTTTTGGTGTCCCTGTAGAGCCTGTGTCCCTTCCGCCATAGATAGTCATTCTCTCTCAGCCACTCCAGCACCTCATCCTCGTGTTCCTCCTCAATGGAGTATTGCCTCCTCTCCCGTTCTCGCATATGCCTCTTCCTCCCTTTGGCAGGACCAGATGGGCCCTCATCAGAGGGGCTTCCAGGTTGTAGGGGCTGCTCCTCCACACCACCAGCAGCACCAGGAGCACCAGCAGGACCAGGAGAACCAGCAGGACCAGCAGGACGAGCAAGACCAGGAGCACGAGCAGCACCAGCAGGACCAGCAGGACGAGGAGCAGCTTCAGCAGAGTAAGCACCAGCCGAAGCACCACCGCCAGAAGCAGCATCATCAGCTCCTCCAGAAGCAGCATAAACAGAAGCCCCAGCACCAGGAGCAGTGCCAGCAGCGTAAGCACCAGCAGAAGCACCAACGCCAGAAGCAGCATCAGCAGAGTAAGCACGAGCAGAAGCACCACCGCCATAAGCAGCAACATCAGCTGCTCCAGAAGCAGAAGCAGCAGAAGCCCCAGCCCCAGAAGAGCGAGCCCCTGCTGCAGAAGCCCCAGCAGAAGCAGAGTGAGGGCCAGGGGGTGGGAGGGTGGCCCTGTCCCTCTTGCCAGGGCTGGCAGCAGATGGCTGAGGCTTTCTCTTCTTCCCCATGGTTGTGGGGTTGCTGGCTGGCAGCAAGGTTGGCAGGATGGCAGGCAGCAAGGCTGGCAGGCAGGCATGCAGGGCAGGCTGGCAAGCCACTCGATGTGTCTGGAAGCAGGTCTTTCCTCTGAATGGTGACCTGCTTGGGAGCTGCTTCCCTTTATATCCACGGGGCTGATGCAATGCATCCTCCCCGCATGCGCAGTCAACGCTAGGCATCCTCTAGGCTTTCGCTGTGCATCTGCTGCATCCCCTGTGCATCCGCTTCATCCGCTTGGCGTCCGTTCTGCATCCAGTTTATCCGTTCCGCGTCCGCTTTGCTGCGGTCCCCCGGAAGCCTTGCGGATGTGCCATCCGCGCTCATCTGCTTCCATCTGCTAGGCTTCCGTTCCACATCCGCTTTCCATCCGCCCTGCGTCCTCCCCCCGTCCGTTCCTTTCCGTGTTATCTGCTCTGGTTATGCAAAATGTTGCCCCTTTTGAGAGCGGATAACAATGGATGGAACATTTTTCTCGTCCGCTGTGTCCTTTTTACTAACGTTTTGCATCCATCGGCCAGTGTGACAGGGCCTTTAGGCTCAATAGGGAGCAAGGAACATGGATCTCTGTGTTCTATGATACAAGTATCAAAGTATTTTGATTTTATTTAATCAACCCATCTAAAGAGTGATAGAAAATGATGTAAATTCAGAAACTATTATAGAAATAACTTGGACTAAGCATAGTAATAACAACATCATGTGTTGGTATGCTTAGAAAACAAGAGATGAAATTTAGTTAATGAGTAATCTCATTTATGATGAGAACAAGTTTTGCTTCCTTAAGTTTTGCTTAAGTTTTCTGTCCTTGTGAGATATACCAAAGTTTCTTTTCCAGCGTTTGACATGCTTTGAAAGCTTTTTTCCACAGGTCTTTGTGATGTTTATTCTTTATCTCTTAAACATTACTACTGTATGTGTGGGTTTTAAGCAGTATTAGTTTTCCTCATGTTTTGATTGGGAACTGTACTTTTTTTTTTAAAAAAAGGATGAGCATGCTATGAAGATTTTTTTTAAATCTGTGAGGAATGTTTAAAATCAATATGAATAACATTAATTGAAAAAGGCTATTAGTATATTCAGTGGCATCTGCAGGATCCAAGGCCTTTTGTTAAAAAATCCAAAAGCAACTTCATGCTGTTGCAAGACAAGCTCTTTTCTTTGCTTATGTGCATGCAACATCCTGACTGCACCTACAAAAGGAACGGAAATTGCTTTGTGGCAGCCTGATAGGCTTTCATCATTTGCCCACTCTTGACTCCCCATGGGCACCTCTGATATATCAAAATAAACAAATCAAAGAGGCAGACTTCCCTTCTCCTTCTCCACATCCAACCTGTCTGACTGAGAAAACTATACTCAGTATGGATAGTTAATGTTATTAGACAGGATCTAATTTTTGTAGTGGTCTTTGCTACTGAAAGAAACAGCTTCTGTGGTGCAATCTGATAAGTGACAAAGGGAGTAGATAGATTGATTAAAATTTACTGAAAACTGTTAGTTTGCTTCTTATGTTTTCCAACTAGAATGTGATTCAATAGCTAATGTTAAAAAGACATATTTTAGTTAACAATGGAAATCTCGTTTACAAACAATTCATAGTGTTCATAAATGGTTTTGGTCAACTAATCCATTAATGTTGTCCTTCTCTTTGTACAGTTCCTTTTTATACATATTTTAATGTTAGAGATCTATAAATGTAATGCACAGCGTTAGCATCTTCCAGTGTATTTCTGTCCTTTTGACCTGAACATTGTAAGCCTTGCTGCAAGTGCAGTTGTAAACAAAAGTGGAATATTATTTAGGTTTAAATGTCTTGCTACATTCTGAGAAAGGACTGTAAAACTGCAGCCATCTACTTTGCTGCTGAGAAACCATTATCCCAAATATTTGAATCCTTCTCTCTCAACCTTTTTCTGATTATTCTCAAAATGGTTCTTAGCTGAGTTTCTTCAGTGTTCAAAACTCACATTCAGAACACTAGTATGGCAGCATGCTGTTGGTTTTGCTTTTGATAGCCCTCAGATTACTGAACTCTAATTTCCATAGTATTTTCAAATCCATTCTATGTGATAGGAAAACTAGAAATATTTTTTTCTAAGATCCTAACACAGAAATAGGAAGGCAGCCATTCTTCTTGCTAGTAATTCAGGGATGGGTGGACTTTCCTTTCAGAGCCTTTCCCAACAAATGCCTACCAAGAGAGTAGGAGGGGATGAACTAAGCCATGGGTGTATATTAGGCAGGGGGACTAGTGTGGCTATGAGAGCTTAACAAGTCTGAAATTTTGAAGGTGATATTGAGCAGGCTTTCAGGTGGGCTGGGACAATAGTTATACATTTTATTAAATGTTTGTCATTTTTTCTAAGATAACAGAATGAGAGAGCTGGAAGGGACCTTGGAGGTCCTCTAGTCCAATCCCCTGCTCAAGCAGGAGTTCCTATATCATTACAGACAAAAGGCTGTCAGTCTCTTCTTAAAGCCTTCAGTGTTGGAGCACCCACAACTTCGAAGCTTTTTCATGGGTTAATTGTTCTAACTATTGGGAAATTTCTCCTTAGTTCCAGGTTGCTTCTATGCTTGATTAGTTTCCATCCACTATTTCTTATGTTGCAAGTTGTTTGCTTCTTTTTCAGTCTTTCCCCCCAAAAATAGATTAATGCATGTCTGGTGTAAACTTTTGACAGTTCCTCAAATTTAGCTTTGATAAAGAACAGGACCTATTTCTGGAAGAATATGATGCAATAGTTCTGCACTATATTAAGATGATGAAAATGTCAATTCTGATAAAGATAGATAATCTCTTGTGTAGGCTAATGAGAAATATATTCCATCTGCTGTAAAAAAAAGTTCCAATCCAATAAAAAATTAATAATTGTGGTAAATACTGAACTTCCTATTTATTCTGCTTTGCCTTGAATATGAAAATGAAAATAGTATACTGTATTCCATACTTTGTGACAATTTCCTAATGTATTTGTTGTTCTTATCCCTATTATTTGTGATGTAGGTCAATTCAGCCATCAGTTTTAGTATTGTTAAGAAAACATAGAAACATCTTCAAAATTTTATCTGTGATATTTGAACATCATGACAACTTAGTTAAGAATTAGATTGGTATGCGTTGGTTTGAAGGATTAGAACATACTATTTCTTAAACGGTGAACGTTGGATTTTGGCACTTTTACACAGAACCTTCTTATACTACTAAATGGAAGCCAGCTAAAAGTTGCTGGCTATCCGAATGAGACTACTGATTTGCCATATGGCGCAGTCTGTTGCCTAGCAACAGTAGTACTCTTAGAAAAGGGATATATTGGATTATTCAATAAGGCCTTTCCTAAATTGAGAAGATGGCTCCTATTGGCTGAGTTAAATAGAACTTAGGAACAAGTTCACTTTCATTCAGTTAATAGCATCAATTAGTTGGGGATGCCTAGATGTGGTTCGAGCACTACTCAGGTTGCACCGAGAAGATTTTAGAGGAAAGTATAAGTATTCTGAGCTATGGCCACAAAAGCTCTGTAAACTGCTTATTTTATATCCCTCTGAAGCATCCATTGAGCCTGATTTTGTGCATCTGTAACATTCCAAAAGTTGGTGGCATATTTTCCACAATTTTGAAATCAGAAATAAAATGAAAATTATAGGTTAAATACAAAAATGTATGTAATGCGGGTAAGAAAGAGTTTAAAATATTCAGCTTACCATAAAAAAAATAATAAGAAAAGAAAAATCCATATGTATGTGTGATAACACAAAGGCCACTTTGCTTCTCGTTCTTACCCAATAACTCAGGATGCCCCCAGAACAAAGAAGCTGCCCAATGTTTCCACCTAGGCCTTGGGAAAATATCAGTGATGCGATTCAAGCAATTTAACAACCGTTCTCCCTAATGACCAGCTGGATAGGCATGGCTGGAGGAGGGTGCCATGTGACTGGGTGGGCATGGCCAACTCGACATCAATCACGGCAAGCTGGGCTGGTGCAGATGGCAGAAGTGGCGATGGCTGGAGCCTTAGCGCAGGAGTGAAGCACCCATGTACTTGCCTTTTCGCAACAACAGCATTCCACCTTCATTGTAATACATTTGCGCTCAAGGCAGCCTTTGCTTCCCACTGCTTTTGGCTCTAAACTGGAAGGTAAGTCTGGGAAGCACTATGGCAGAGAGAAGTGGCCGGGTGTGGTTCTCTGGTGCCTCATCTCTTGCTGGGTCTCGCTGCCCGACAGTCAGGTTGTTAAAAAGTTTTTTGCTGCAGAAAATAGCGGGCAACTATTTCTGGCCTTAGTTGGTGCAACGGGCATGCCTCGGTTGCTTGGGGAGATGGACAACCTGTCTGACAGGCAGGCCATGAGGTAGCTGCAGTGGTAACATGGGTTGGGTCAGCAGGCAGGCATGAGGTGGCCGTGGTTAATATGGCAGGCCAGTGTCTCGGGATGGAGAACAGGTCACACATCTCGAGTGACCAAAGCATGCCCAACTGCACCAACAAAGGCTAGAAGCAGTTGCCCACTATTTGTTGCTGCAATTTTTTTTAAAAAAACCTGACTGTCAGGCAGCGAGACCCAGCAAGAGATGAGGTGCTGGAGAATCACACCCGGCTGCTTCTCTCTGTCACAGTGTTTCCCAGATGTGGCGTACAAGCAGTGGGAGGCAAGAGATGCCTTGAGTGCAAATGTACTGTGATGAAGGGAGAATACTGTTGCTGTGCAAAAGCAAGTACAGGAGCTCCCATAAAGCTCCAGTCATTGCCACTGCCACTTTGGGCTCCTGTCCCATGTTGCCACAACAATGCCATTTACCTTGTTCTGGCTGGCAAGGGCTGTGTTGCTCCTTGCACTCCACTCCTCAATGGTGGAGATTTCCAGCCCCACCCAAAGCAAGTCTCCCTCCATCATCCTTACCTTCTCAGGTCAGGCCTGGAAGGGGAAGAGTGGGGCCAGCAACTGTGCAAAACATTAACAACCAATTCTGCTGAACCGGTGAGAACTGACTGAATTCCACAACTGGAAAATATAGTTTATTTTCTATCTTTGATTGCAACCCTGCTCCTACCCCCAGCACATACTATATGTGTGTGAATTGAGCTGGCTATATTACCATTTAAAGTCTCTTTTATATTTTTATATTGTTAAACAAGATCCTACAATTAAGAACATTAAAATGATTGTATTTGTAGTTGCAGCAGACTTGGGGAAAATGTCATTATCTTTGGGACTTCTATATGTGAAATTTCAATAACATGACAATGTAAGGCATTTTTTCCTTGCTTGCTTTTTATCTTATTTGCTCTAAAGTGAACTCTCACCAGAGCTGCAATTTGACTCATTATTTAAACTTTTAATTAAGAGGGGAAAAGATTCACAGCTCAATTAGCAATTCCAGTGCTGTTTGTTACATTGATTGGATTTGTTGAAAATTATTGAACAGAGCAGCAAACATCAGACCTTGAAAAATAAAGTTCTAGTTGCATTTCCATAGCATTTTGAGAGTACATGTAAGAACATTAAATCTCAGCCTACTGAAGGAAAGGTCTGATGTTTATTATATATTATAATTATCACTCTGCTGTGTGTCTGCAGGAAATGGTATCTCAGTCACTATTCAGTTACTATTTCAAATATTAAGAGCCATTGTGAATTTACGTAAACCAATAAGGATTTAGCACAACATGTTGTCTTTCATGCTGTCTATTCCTGAATAACTGAGAAGAATGGAAGTTTCCTATGCTTCTTTAGTTAATTAGATGCCTATCTATTTCTGAATGAAATTAGACATCCCTGACCATATTGGCATTCTAAGAAACCTTAAACGTGCTTATTCTTTCATATCTTATGTTAGGATGTTAGGTGAACCTCACTGTACGATTTGTTGGTCAGATTTTTTGAGGAGCTTGGTGGAAGTACATTGTATTAAACTATTGTGTTTTTGGGGGAAACTTGATTTCTATAATTAATAATTCAGTCACCGAGATGGGCCATTCCATAAACCATTTAAATAAATGAACAAGAATGTTGAGGATCCTTGTTCCAAAGAAAGTGAGAGAAACAGGCTTGATGACATTTTTTCAGTGGTTGCCTCCATCAGATTGGCTTTCAAAAAAGTTATGAGAACATTCCTGTTCTGTCAAGCTTTGGACTTCCTAGGTAATTAGTTTAAGATAGATAGTTCTTTTGTTTTACTGATGATTATGATGGCTAAAATTTATCATCTTGTAAATTATATGTCTATAAATGATTGTAACAGGTAAATTGTAATAGGTAAATAAATAATAACATACCCAAAATTTGTTTTCTCAGATATTATAAGGTAAGAATTCTGCAGACATTGCGTGCTAATTTCAAATGAATGAAGTTTTAATTTTCACTGTCAGCAAAGCTCTGTTTGATAAGTATCTCAAAGAGTCAATATTTAACTTTATTTTTTGGTTCATTGTATAGTTTGTGAGTAACCCAAGCTTGCCATAGATACAGTATGAAAGAATGCTATATTGTTGGCAGTTTAGTGAATTGACATTTTCTAAAAATTCATATTATCCACAAACTATTTGAATATATCTTTCTCTGTCATTATTCCTGCTAAGTCTTGTTGATCTTAATTTGTAGTTTTAATTTTTGTTGGATTTGTGGTTTGTTCATTAATCATACTCAGTAAAAGAGTACCTGGGAACAATATATTTTTGGATAGATATCCAAGAAAATCTTTACAAATAATAAAAAAACAAGAAATGCACATGAAAGCTGGTTGCTTCCCATCAGCTTACATACTGCATAGCAGAAAAATAATTGAAGAGAACAAATTCTTTTGTCTGGTGGCCAGCTCTTACTGCTGTTGAATAGCACAAGGAGATTTTAGCTAGGAGTGTGCCAGAAGTTGGTTGGTTGGTTGAATATTTATGTCATGATGCCAGAAAAATGCATATTTTTGCCTGCTGTAATTCTTGGGGTGGTGTGAGTGAGCAAAATGGCTTCAATGCCTTGAAGTTATCTAGCAATGTAAGAAAAGTAACTGATGGATATGCTCTTACTTTGTTTATATCTGTTTTACTTTGCTTTCATGCTGAATTGGGGTAAAGAACATGATAACTATGGACTGGTAAGGACATGATTATATTCATGCGAAGGGCAGAGAAAGCTGCTTTGTATTATTTGTGATTATTTACCTCCTAGATTAGTACTTCCTGGTTTGACTGGCAGAAGCTCCTAGAGTTTCAGACAGAAGCCCATCTGCTTGGTCTTTTCAACTGAAAATGTTGGGAATTTAAACTGGAACCTTCTACATTTAAAACTTGCAAACCTAATGAGAGAAGCTATGTATGAATATCTCTCCTCCCCCCCCCCTTTTCCTCACATGGCACAAGCGCGTAGGATCTTGTCTGAGATTAATCTCATATCTAAACAAGAATAACTAGAATAAATCCCAACAGTCCATAGCTACATAATCCAGGACAGCCTTCACTGTCAATCAAGGTTTTATAATTTCTTTTAGGTTTTTATGTGCTGGTTTGTAAAACAGGTTAAAAAAGCAGAGTTGAACCGCAAGAGAGTAATTTAGGAGGCACTTAAAACCGTTTCAGGGGGCAAATCTTTATGAAGAGTATTTCTTATGTAGGAACTACAGGAGAGAAATTTAAGAGGCACTTAAAGTTTGGGGGATAAATATTTGTGGGGGGAAAATTATTTTATTCAGGAATTGCAAATTTGACAAGTCATCTTTTCCTTTTGCAGATCTGTGACAGGCCTCAGTTTTTGACCAGAGTTGCTGATATGTTGTATATGACGCTATATGGAGCTGCTTTGAAATGTTTAGAGTTTTACATTGTATAATGTGAAATGTGAATGGTAGGCCCTTTTTTAAATAAGTAGCAAAACAGGTAGACATTCTAAATGTCATTTTGAGCACTCATGCTTAACTTCCCAAGTCCAAACACATTTTTGGGAAAGGAAGTTGATTAGTCAGTGAGTAACCAGGCAATTAAAATAGCCTGTTTCAAGGCAGATGAAGCCTTTACAAGTTGGGCATTTTACATGGGGGAAAAAATCAAGACTTGTCCTGTTTTCTGGGTGATTCAACGGAAAGGGAAAGAGAAAGAAAGTGACGAAAATAATCGTCATATTGCATTTAATTTCAAATTTTCGTAACAATAGCTTAAAAAGATAAACCACAGTGCCTGTTTTAAATAAACCAGAAACAAAGAATGGAGCATCATCTTTTTAAAAAGTGTTATTTACTAGCAATGGTGAGTTTCTTTGTAAATTAATGATATTTTCTGGAGCTTGTCCTCTGGGTACCTGGCAAACATGGGGGAAAAGTTCTCTTGGAAAACATGAAATTCTGTGCAGATATGAAGCCACTTATTTTTGTAAGAAAAGTAGCTTACAGTGTCCCATGTAAATAAAGCAAAACATTTTTGTTGGTTTCTTTGTAATAAAGAAAACTCTGTAGATATTTTGTTTTGTTTTATTTCTTTGAAATTAAGGAGCTTCAGTCTATTATTTGAATATTTTGATCATTCTTTAATTCTATTGTGATTACTATTTAAAGATCTTAAACCGTCCTGGTTTTTTCAGTAAGAAAACAAAAGAAAACAGGACTGAAGTTCAAGACTGAAATGCAAACATTTTCTGCAGCATAAAACATTCTTAAGCAAGAATGTTTTAGTTGTGAGAATTCAAATGTGAGGATTGCTTATTTAATATAGATGTCTTTCTAGTTGCTTTGGATCAATTGTATTTATTATTCCCATGTACAATATCATTGGGAGAAGTGAGGCTATATAACTGATACAACTTTATGTCTCAGAATGCTGCGACAAAAATTTCCAGAATGTCTAGTTTTCATCGGGGCTGGGAATTCCGGAACCTGTAATCTTAGAATATATGGAAGTTGCAAAGATGCTTAAAAGTTGACTGTATTTGAATTATTGAATTATGGGAATTAAACTAATGTATGCTTATTTATTTGAATTAATCTCTCAACAGTTGGGTAGGTATGTGAAATGACTGGAAGACAGAAGGAAAATCAGTACCCTAGATTGTGCTTCTTCCTCCTGTTTCCCAAGGTCATTCCCCTATACTAATAAGTCACTTCATTCAATAAAATTTGATTTTGATTGTCAATATATTGACAAAATATATTTTGTTCGATGTTTATGTAAAGACTCTAAAACCAAGGAGCCAGTCTTTGTCTCCCCCACCTCCAGATTTATGCTACCTATCTCCATAAAACTATAAGTAAGCTACAAAATTTATCAGGTAACAAATCAGAAAAAAAACCATCTGTTAAGATTAATACAAGATACAAAAGGATCTTGACAGCTTGAACACTGTGCCCTATCTAACAAAATAAAATTCAGCATAGAGAAAAATAAGATTTTACTTTTACATAAGAAAAAACCAAATGCACAACTACAACATAGGTCAATAGTGGCAAATCTATGGCACTCATGCCAGAGGTGGCACTCAGAGCCCTCTCTGTGGCCATGTGTGCTGTTGCCCCAGCCCAGCTCCATTGCGTTTCTCCATTGCGTTTCTTGCCTTAGTACGGGAGTGAAGCGCCTCTGCACTTGCCTTTGCATGAAACAGCATTCCATCTTCATCATGGTACATTTGCTGTTGCTACCTCCATGGCCGGCCTGCTGCTCTTGCAGTGCCTTGTGCAGCACAATGAAATTTAGCGCGCTTCACAATGGGGGAGACAGGGCCCATTACAACACAGAGCCACAATACAACCCTGTGTCTTTGTTGGCTCAGTCAGTTGATTTTCCTGCAGAGCTGCCGGCGTTGTGATTCTCCACTGGCCAACTGGTCTTCAGCTCTCCACCAACCACTTGATTGTCGGCGTACTACACCTGGGCTCATTGGCTTCCGAACATCAGATTCCCAGCACCAGTTCAGGGGTTCCTTCTCCCTCGGGGGTGTGTGTGTGAGGAAGGGAAATAAAGAAACAGAGAAACAGAGGCAGAGAGAGAGATAGGGAGGGAAAGAGAGAGGGGGAGGGAAAGAGGGAGGGAAGGAAAGAGAGAGAAGAGACATAGAGGGAGGAAGGGAAAAAAGAGACAGCAAGAGAGAAGGAGGAAAAAGGGGAAAGAGAAATGGAAAGAGATAGAAACAGGCAGAGAGAGATAGAGGGGGAGAGAGGGAAAGAAGGAGGGAAATAGATCATTTTGTAATATTTCTCTTTCATTTATTGTTGCTAAACATAATATTTCAAAAGCAGAAAAAAATGAAGGGGCATAAAAGTGCATTTATCACACTTTTCTTAGAACAATAGCTGAACTCTATCTTGTTTATCATTATTTTAGGTAGTAAAACCTCAATATTGTGTTGTCACTTCGCGATAAATAAGTGGGTTTGGGATTGTAGTTTGGGCATTTGGTCTCGAAAAAGTTCGCTATCATTGGAATAGGTGGTACTTGGCTTAATAGTAGTAACTGTGAGACTGATCTTGGAGTGCCAGTGGACAGTCACTTAAATATAATCCAGCAGTGTGCTGCAGTTGACAAAAATAGCCAACACAGTCCTAGGCTGCATTAACAGAATCAAGATCAAATGAAGTGTTAATACCACTTTATAATGCCTTAGTGACGCTATACCTGGAATATTGTATCTGGTTTTGGTTGCCACGATATAAAAAAGATGTTGAGACTCTAGAAAGTATGCATAGAAGAGGAATAAAGATGATTGAAGGCTAAAACACATAAAGAATCGTTGCAGGAATTGGGTACGTCTAGTTTAATGAAAAGAAGTATTAGGGGTGACATGATAGCAGTATTCCAATTTCTAAGGGACTGCCAAAGAGAAGACAGGGTCAACCTATTCTCCCACGAGCTGCTCAGATCATCCAGTAGCGGGGGAGGTGCTTCAGTCTCTACTTATCTAGGTTGGGCTTAATTTGCAGAACACTCCTCCTTCTCCTTGGGACTCCTCCCCAGCATTCCCCAGTTTTGGCTCAGCCTTGTGAGAGATAGGCAGTGCTTCTTGTTAACCCTTGGCCGAAACAGGAGAATTCTCTTTAAGGTTTGCAGATAGTCAATTGTTCTTTTCTTACCGACGCTGCCCTTGCCATCTGGCTGTTGGGGATCGCATTACCAGGAAGTGCTCCTAAGCGCAGGAGGCTTCAATTTCATTTCCCCCCCCAACCATGAACCCTACCCTTGCCATTATGATCACCAAGCCGCTTTATTATTTAAATGGCGAGGCTTTTTTTCTCTCGCTCTCTTCTTAGTCGTATCGCAGTTTCTCCTTTCCCCCAAGAACACCACTTAGGGTTCGAGGTGTAATCGCCTTGTTATTTCCCCCCTCCCCGCTGGTTTAGCCCTAAGGGAAGGCTGTTGGAGCTTATTTCTTTTTCTTGGCGGGAGATTGCTGCTGGCGCGCTGTTAAGCCTGGGTTCCCCAACCAGGGTTAGGTAGACAAGCTAAACAGAATGTGCAGCGTTAGTCAGATAGGCACACAGATAAATGAGTGAGCTAAGCTTGTATGTTTATTAACATACAGTAAAAATAACAGATACGCTTGTGCTATCAAGAATATAGTTTATTCCATTATAAGTTAATAGCATAGTCAAATAACAGTCCAATAGTCATGTATCAAGTAGTCAGTCCATTCAGGGATATTCAGTTAGCAAAGTCCATGTAGAATATCCTATGTCAGTTCACTTACAAATCAGTCCTTTGTTGTCTCTCCCGTTCGAGCAATGCAGTCTTGATTCCAAGCAGTAATCAGGGATCATCAAAGCCAGCGTGAGCAAGCTGTAGACTTGCTACTTTTATATTGTTTTCATAACCACTCCCTTAATTGCTATTTCACAGTTAAAGCTGCAGACACTTTAACATACACTAACTATGATTCATAGTTATTATTTCACCTAAACCAGTTAGGGTAAACAATGTTATCCCTAACATGCGCCACAAATAACATCCGGTCGCCATTTTTTTTTTACTGTCAAGGGACCGCATGGCCACGTTGAGTGCTAATTCAATAGACTAATTCAATGTGTGAGGTAATCCTTAATATAGATTGAAGGGGCTTTTCACACAAAATACCCCAAGGAATCATTACAATCTCGTTTTCAACATATTTGAGACTTTTGTTAATTCGTGTTGTTGGCTCAACCCTTACAGTTCTACCTATTCAGCAGCACAACAGCAAGCACCTAGGCCAGTGTCCGCCTGTGCAGGGAAGGTGTTGAAGGCCTGTGAGTGATTATTTGGCCTGCTAGGCATTCTCATGATTGGGACATCCAAATTTGATATATATTTACACACCCATACGCTCTGATAATATTAATCACACCAATATAATAATACTGGCAATTTCATAACAATAATAAATTAATTGTTGAGATACAACTCAATTTTAAAGCAGATATCCATATCTTTTAAAAAAATAAAATAAAAATAAAAAAACATCAAACCAAAAAAAAAAAAAACCACAGGGGATTTGATTTCAGGGCACCCTGTCCATTCTTGGCCAGGTCCCTGGGTGCGCCAACCTCCTACACAATATAGCATTAAAGAACAAGCATACTGTTTATTCCACAATCAAAATGGCAGGGGGTAGTGGTTCACACTCCTCAACTTCAAGGGACAAGTCCAAATCTCAACACAATCCTAAGCAAAAAAAAAGGGACTTTTAAGGCATCAGAAAAGGATGCCAATAGGCGCCACAGGGTTCTGGAAGAACAAATATATAAGTACACATGGGAGGCACACAGGACCTCTCAAGCCTTTTCACCACACAGTCCAGATCCGTCCTCCTCTTTCCTCCCTCCTCCCTCGCTAGATCTCTCCCTCTCATCCAGGCACAGTGTGGCTCCCCTGAGTCAACAGGCCCAGTCAGCTCAATCACCAACCATGCGAAGAATACCCGAAGCGACATTCACACCAACAGCTGCCGGTCTTCAACAGGAACAATCTCTTACAGACGATGTGCCAGAGCGAATGAAGACCTGGATTGAGATGGCTATCTGTCAGGGAATCATAGCAGGACCGCAACATGCAGTTCTGACCAGGGATCATCCCACACCCGCTGAGTATGATTCGCAATCAGTTTGGTCATTGGCCAGGTCGGAGCTACACTAAACCCAGGTACAGTGTCAAGGGGGTATGCTCCTACAGGAGCCGCAGGAGGAGGAGCAGGAGGAGGAGGCGGAAGAGGTGGAACACATTGAACACATGGACCAGAGTGAATCAGAATCAATGCATGATACTGACCCGCCGATGTTGGAAACAGACCCCTTAGAAAGGGGGATGTCTGAAGATGAGGGCCTCGTTCCCGACCAACCTGTATTTACAGGCTTGTTCCGGCCACAACTTTTCAAATCTCTATTGTTCAAGGCCAAAAATACTGCACAACTGGACAAGCCGGCCCCTTCAACCACTCCAACTCCATCAGATGAGGGACCAGAGGATCTCATTTTCACCCAACCTGTAGTCGAGGCAGATGAGATTCCAGTCCCTCACATGTTTGCAGACCTGGTACAGAAACAGTGAGCTTCTGCAGCATTGTACCCGGTCCCCACTGGTTACGACAGGAAATTCTTTAATTTGGCCCCAGATTTCTTAAAATTGTTGAATACTCCTGAGGTACACGAACCCATTGTGGGATTAGTGTCCTCATCCTCCATTCCCAGTGAGGCGCTGAAGGCATTAAAGCTGGAGGACAAACGGGCTGAGCTAGCCCTACGCAGGGCCCATCAGTCTGATGCGTGGGCCATCAGAGCGGCCACGGCCGCTTCCTTCTTTACCCATTCTTCCCTCAGATGGCTCCAGCTATTACGGGAGCATGTCCCCAATTCCAACACTAGAACACACCAAGACATTGCAAAGCTTTAGCAGCCACCGAATTCTCAGCTGACGCAACCTTTCATGCAGTTAAGTTTTCAGCCAGAGCCATCACTTCACATATCACAACACGACGCTTGCTATGGTTAAAGAACTGGCAAGCGGATATTAAACATAAATGTAAGCCCGCTTCATCTTTTCTAGCGGGAGACAGACTGTTTGGCCCTTCCCTCGATCCGTTACTCATCGATACTCGAAATAAAAAGAAAATTTTACCCTCCTTTTTCAGAGGTCAGATCCAAGAAACCCTCAGTCCATTCGGAGGGAATCCTTTCGGGCCTTTTATCAGGGACCATTCTCTCCCAGAGACCCCCACCTTTCTGACCAGGGCAACAGCCAGAGAGGTCAGACTTTGGGGATAGGAACAGAAGGGGTGGCCAACCCAAGAAATCCTTCAGAGGAGATTTTTCCGGCATCCAAGATAACTTCATGGACCCGCCTCCCATTGGTGGCCGCCTTAAATTATTCATGGACCAATGGGACTCTGATTCCTGATGTCTGATTCCTGGATCAGAGACATGATCAGATTTGGCCTTGCGCTGGAGTTCCAGTCCGCACCCCCAGACTTCTTTATGTCGTGCCCTCTTTCCAGAGATCCGGTTAAATGAGATATTATGGAAACAGCTATTCAGCGCTTCCTGGACATATGAGCCATCCAACCAATAGCTACCGACCAACGAGGGCGAGGTTTCTATTCACATCTTTTCATTGTTCCCAAAAGTCCAGGCAGGTAGAGAGCAATCTTGGATTTGAAATGCCTTAATCAATTTTTAATACATCGCAAATTTAAAATGCACACCCTGCAATCTATCTGATTTGGTATCAGAAAAGGTGACATCTTTACATCGATAGATTTGACAGAGGTGTACTTACATACTCCAATTCGGCCTTCCCACTATAAATTTTTAAGATTCTGTTATAATAATCTCCATTTTGAATATGTGGCTCTTCCCTTTGGACTAGCCTCTGCCCCCAGGACCTTCACAATGGTTCTCGCAGCCCTCGCTGCTCATCTCTGGGGTGTCCCCATACGACTGCAATGACCTCGATGATATCTTAATTCTGTCATCTTCTGTTCATCAATCAGTCATAGATACTCAGACCACGTTACACTCCCTACAACTATACAGGTTCTCAATCAATTGGGAAAAGAGTCATTTTAACACCTTCGACTCGATTAATCCATCTGGGGGCAGTCATAGATACAGTGGAAGGCAAAGTTTTCCTGTCACCAGATAGACAAAACAGCATTCATCAATTAGTAAAGGAGGTCAGGGTTCATAGGAGGGTGTCCTTAGCTGATCTATCAAAATTGTTAGTCAAGATGATCTCATGTATATCTATTATTCCTTGGGCCCGGCTCCACACTAGATCTCTCTTGTGGTTCCTGCTCCCGTACAAGCGATCTGGCCAAAGCAACTTCAAATACAAGGTCAAAGTTCCATCACAGGTCCTCATATCTCTCCTCTGGTGGACCAGACCAACCATAATCAAAGATTGCCTCTTCAAAGAGCCCCACAGACTTACCATCACCACTGATGCCAGCCTGATTGGATGGGGAGGTCACTTTCAATTGCTCACAGCCCAAGGCCGCTGGTCCTCCATAGGACAATTGCACAGCATAAACTGGCTGGAGCTTCGAGCAGTGTACCTGGCTCTCCGCAGCTTCCTTCCACAGGTACACAACCAACAAATATTAATATTGACTGACAATGTTACCGCGAAAGCTCACATAAACAAATGGGAAGACTCAGTCAAAATACCTCATGTGAGAAGCGGAGCGTTTGTGTCATTCAGAGAGCAACCTGATTTCCATCAGAGCAGAACACATTCCAGGATTGTCTCATACATAGGCAGATTGTCTAAACAGGGCCACAATAGATCCATAGGAGTGGTGCCTCCATCTGACCCTCTTTTAAGAGGCAGTCAGGACATTTGGGCAGTCAGTAATTAACCTGTTTGCTTCCCCCCTCAGCACTCAGCTCCTGAGATTTCTTTCCAGATACCCCTCGCAAAGAGCGGAGAATTTCAATGCGCTCCGTTACCGTTGTCCCCTGGGGCTTCTGTACACATTCCCACCACTTCCACTGATCTCTAAGGTTATCCAGAAGCTGCTCGATGAGAGGGCGGAATTGCTTCTGGTAGCTCCCTACTGGCCCAGACGATCGTGGTTTGCAGACCTCCGCAGTCTATCTGTATCACCACCATGGAGAATTCCGCCAGACAGGGTCTTGTCAACCCAAGGACCTCTTCAACATCCGGACCCTCAATGGTTACACCTGACTGTCTGGAGGTTGAGCATAGTCATCTGAAGAGTGAAAAGTTTTCCAAGAGTTATCGCCACCATCCGAGCTGCCAGACGCCCCTCAACAACTCGCATCTATAATGCCATGTGGTCAAGTTTCTACAAATGGTTTACCAAGTCTCAAATTGATCCCATTTCTCCATCTGTGGTGCAGATCCTAGAATTCTTACAAGAGGGGCTTGACTAGGGATAATCACCTAATACGTTGAAAATACAAGTGGTGGCCTTGGCATCAGTCACCACTTATGAAGGTCTCCTATTCCTTTCCCATCATTCACGCATACAGTGTTTCCTTGGAGAAGCCACAAACTTACTCCCGCCAACGTTTCACCGTTATCCCACTTGGGACCTTAACAAGGTCCTTCTTGCACTCAGTAATTGCCCTTTCGAGCCTTTGCAATTGTCAAGTCTCCAATTTCTTATGTATAAAGTAGTTTTCTTGAAGCGATCACTTCCGCTCATCGTATTTCAGAACTGACAGCCTTGTCGATCAGACAAGATCTTTGTGTCTTCCATTCCGACAGGGTTGTCTTTCATCCCGATCCTATGTTCATACTCAAAGTTAATTCAGCCTTTCACAGGGCACAAGAATGGTTACTTCCTAATTTTTGTCCCAGGCCATCCCAAGGGCTGGAACGACAATGGCATTGGCTGGACGTGAGGTGAGCATTACGAATATATATTCACTGCACAGCCTCTTTTAGAAAAATGGAGGTTTTATTTGTGTCTTTCCAGCCCAACAATCAGGGATACAAGGTCTCATCCTCCACAATAGGCCGTTGGCTATGGGCCACAATAGCGAAAACGTATCAGACTCAAGCACTTCAGGTGCCATGGGGCATAACAGCTCATTCAACAAGAGTGCCTCAAGATCAGCAGCATGGACTGTGCAGGCACCAATCACTGACATCTGTCATGCCACAACCTGGACCTCACCATCACCTTCATTAGGCATTATAAAATAGATGTGTTTGCATCAGCCGAGGCCTCCTTTGGAAGAAGGGTTCTGTAATGTGTCCACAGGGACCAGGAGGGGATCCCAAGACAAACGGAGTCCCTCCCGTAGGACAGGCCAAGCATACCAAAGTATGTCCCACTACCGGATGCTCTGACCAGCCCGTGGGAGAAAGGGCGTTGGTGCTTACCTGACACGCCTGTTCTCCTTGAGCTTCAAAGAGCATCCAGCTCCACTGGGGAACGCTGGGAAGGAGTCCCGTGGAGGAGGAGGAGCGTTCCGCAAATTAAGCCCAGCCTAGATAAGCAGAGACTGAAGCACCTCCCCTGCTACTGGATGTTCTTTGCAGCTCAAGGAGAACAGGCATATCAGATAAGCACCAACGCCCTTTCTCCAAGCACCTGAAGCAATGGTGGGATTCAAAAAATTTTTACTACTGGTTCTGTGGGCGTGGTGTAGCTTGGTAGGCATGGCAGGGGAAGGTTCCTGCAAGATCCCATTCCTTCCCACCCCACTAACTTGCTTTCCAGCTCTGTTCTCCTGTGCAGGGCAACAAAAAAAAAAAAAAAAGATCCAGCTGATCAGCTGGGACTTGGGAGGCAGAGAATAGATGGGATGGGGCCAGTCAGAGGTGGTATTTGCCGGTTCTCTGAACTCCTCAAAATTTCTGTGACAGAAATTCTCCAGAACTGGTCAGAACCTGCTGAATATCACCTCTGACCTGAAGGCAAGACAAGAAGTAATGGATGGAAACTAATCAAGGAGAGTACCAAACAAGAACTAAAGGCTAGGTCACACTGGCCGACGGATGCAAAACGTATGCATAAAGGACACAGCGGACAAGCAAAATTTCGGGGGTGGTTCCATCCGTTGTTATCCACTCTCAAAAGTGGTGAAAATTTGCATAAACAATGGAAAACAATGGAAAGGAACAGACGGGGGTAGTACGTAGTGAGGATGGTAAGCGGATGTTCGTAGGAAGCCTAGCAGATGGAAGCGGATGACACATCCGAAGGGCTTCCAGGGGAGAATAGCGAAGCGGAAGCGTAGTGGAAGGAGCGGATGCGTAGCGGATGACACGGATGCATCACGGACGCCTATAGGATGTGTAGTGGATGCAAAGCATTCACTGTGCATGCGGGGAGGATGAATTGCATCAGCTCTGCAGATATATAAAAGGATGCAGCTCGCAAGCAGTTAGCATTCAGAGGAAAGACCTCCTGCCAGAGACATCTTGAAAGAACACCATGGTTTGTCAGTCAGAGAAGAAGAGGAAGCCTGTGCCTACTCCTGCCAGCTCTGGCAAGAAGGACAGAACCACCATCCCATCCCCTGGCACTGACTCTGAAGCTGCTGGTGCTTCTGCTGCTGCTGGTGCTTCTCCTGCTGGTGCTGCTGGTGCTGCTGGTGCTTCTCCTGCTGGTGCTGCTGGTGCTTCTCCTGCTGGTGCTGCTGGTGCTTCTCCTGCTGCTGTGGATGGTGCTGCTGCTGTGGTGGACCAGCCCCAAGGTCCTCAAAGCCCTGCTGCTGAAGGCCCTGAAGCCCCTGCCAGAGGGAGGAAGAGGCAAGGCAAGGAGAAGGGAGAGAGGAAACAGTACTCCATTTCCGAGGACCATGAGGAGGAGGTGCTGGACTGGCTGAGGGAGAACGAGTACTTGTGGAGAAAGGGCCAGAGACTCTATCGCGACACCAAGAGAAATCAGGCAGCATGGAGAGACAAGACAGAGAGCCTGGGCTACACTTCAGATGTACTCCTTGGATGGTGGAAGCACATGCACACCTGTATGGCAAGCTGCACCTCAAGAAATCTGGGCAGGCCGCTGTCAAACTCACTGACCGGGAGATGTATGTCATGGCCAAGTGCAGCTTCCTGGAGGGTGAGGTCCGCCACCGAGGAGCAGCCCCTCTGTCAACCCTCTCCCTCAGACAGCCCACAGAGAGCCACTCCTCTTCCAGCCAGGAGACAGCTACCATGTCCAGGCAGGTGTCTTTGGAGGGCCCCACGACAGAGACCACCCCTACAGCTGCACTCCCCATGCTAGAGGACGTGGAGGATCCCCTGTCTCAAATGGAGAAAGAAGAAGCAGCAGCCAGAGACCAACCCACACCCACACCCAACTCCACCTCCACAGAAAGCAGGCAGAGAGGCAGACTGGAGGGCCAGAGCCACACTGTCCTGCTGGAGATCAGGGACACAATCAAAACCAGCACAGATCTTCTCTCTCAGCTGGTCCAAGCGATATACCATCCTCGAACCGGAAGCCCTTCATCACGTACATGAGCCTGACCCTCATGGACCTGCCCGAGGCCCTGTACCAGGTGATGAAGGAGAAGATCACAGCACTGCTGCACCACCCTCCAGGCCCAGTTGAACCTGCTCCGACCCACTCCAGGACTGCTCCTCCACTCCAGGTGATGTCACAGCCCTTCCATGGCTTTCAACAGCCCCTCACCTACCATGGCTACCACTACCAGGACTTCCCACAGCAGAGGCAGCCCTTCCCAGTCCAGGACCAGGTTCATCGCACGCCACAGACGCCTCAGCTGACCCAGCTGCAGACCAGACAGCCCCACTACACTCCTCCTTCCTCCACCCCACAGCCAAGCCCCTCAACAGAAAATCTGTCATCAGTACTGTGCCTGACATCCCAGGTCCTTGAGGAAGGGCCTCTCAACCTTACGGGACTTAGTCAGGTCTCTAAGAGCTTCCTGAACACACCACCCCCTGTTGTACTCTCTGGGCCAAGCACCCCAATGGTGCCTCAGACCAGCATTCCAGCCACAGCCACCTCCACAGTCCCTGGCCTCTCGACAGCTGAGACCATGGACATGCCTCAGAGTGACTGAGAATAGTGCCAGAGACTGAGTTCACTTTATCTTTGCTTAAAGACACTTTACTTGGTTCATTTTGCTTTTTTAATAAAGTCATACAGTTTACTTAAGACAGTTATTAATAAAGGTTATCTTTGCTTCACACACTTGGTTCATTTTATTTACTTAATAAAGTGTTGGTGAAAACTTTGAAAAAAGGGTTAAGCCTTTGCATACTTGTGGGATGGGTAAGGATAGTTGTGGGATGGGTAAGGGTAGCTGTGGGATAGGTAAGCATACCTGTGGGATGGGTAAGGATAGCTGTGGTATAGGTAAGGATAGTTGTGGGATGAGTAAGGATAGCTGTGGGATTGATAAACCTCCAGTGCAAGCATAGTTGGACTGTATGGTCCACCCTCCCAGCTGCCACATATATGGCCCTTTATTATCAGTAACAATTTTTTCATTGATCAACACATTTCAAAATAAATAAAACTCTTTATTAATGCCCTATTCATTATAGGGCCACTCAACATACATGGCACAATCTCATCAGTGTTATGAGACAGGCTTAAGGAAGCATCCATTAACCATCTACCATCCTGTCTTGCCACACCACTGCTCCAACTGGGAAATTGCACCAGTGTTTCAGGAGGTTGCGCTGCTTGTTCCCTTCACGTGAAGCTCTGTTGGGGCCTTGCACATCCACAGTGTCAATCAGGTTTCGTCCTTGCCTCCATTCACCAGGCTCCATGTCCCCATTCCCTTGTTGACGGTCCACAAGCCTGTTCTGCAAGACTGGGTAGCGGGTGCACATGAGATTGTGCAGGATGCAGCAAGCTTCCACGATCCTCCTCACGGTCTCTGGGTGATGCTGCATGGTGGTGAGAAGTACCTGGAACCTGTTGGCCAGGATGCCAAAGGCATTCTCCACCACCCGTCTTGCCCTGGACAGCCTGTAGTTGAAGATCCTCTCTTCACGGGTGAGGTATCTTGAAGTGTAGGGCTTCATGAGGTAGGTTCTGAGGGAGAAGGCGTCATCCCCCACGATGAAGTAGGGCACATCTTGTGTGTCGTTGGGCAGGGGGTCTGGATCTGGGAAGCCCATGGTAAGGTTGCATTCCAGCCCCTCCTTGAGGTGACTGGCGTTGTATACCTGGCTATCTGAAGCTGACCCGTTGCCTGAAGCATCGATGTACATGAAGGTATAGTCAGCATCGACCATAGCGAAGAGGACGATGCTGAAGAAGCCCTTGTAGTTGAAATACGTGGACCCCGACTTGGCTGGTGCTTTGCAGGCCATGTGCTTCCCATCTATGGCTCCAACGGTGTGGGAAAAGTTCCACCTCTGATACCACTGTTCTGCAATTTTCCTCCAGCCTTCTTCAGTGGTGGGACACTGGAGGAGCTCCTCCACGTATTCTTCGATGATGGCCTGCACCACTTCTCTGACCACTTTGCTGATGGTGTTGTGTGGCACCCTCCAAGCATACTGCATGTTTCTGTATGTGGTTCCAGAGGACAGATGGCCCAGAGTCAGTGCCACCTTCAGTCCAGGGTCCAGGATGGGACGGAAGTTGGTGCTTGGCTTGGTCAACCTGGGTCTTAGACGCTCAACAAGTTCGTCAAACATGGCTGGTGGCATCCTCATGAAGTGCTGGAATGCACGAGTGTCTTCATTCCTCAGCTCCACCATCAGCTTGTCATACAGTCCAAACTCCACTCTTCTCCTGATCCATCGTTGGACTCACACAGCTCTTGGATGTCTCTTTCTTCTCCTTGCGTAGAAAAGGTGAAACAGTCTGAAGAGGGCTTGGTTCTGGTGTTGAATGATGGCAGCTACCATAAGGAGTGTGTGATGATCCATGGTGGAGATCAATGGATGATGTGGAAGAGCAAGACCAAGGGTGAAGAGGTCTGTACACCACGGCTGCTGGACTGATAGTGAGATCCAGGTGATTTCCTCCCCCTTTTTATAGGAAATATTGGTTTTCTGGTTGGTGTCCTTCCACATACTCTAGGCATACTCCAGACATCCTAAATATCCGAGATACGTCCCATATACGAATTTTTTGTCCATTTTAAAGCTTTATATACGAGATGCATCCGCTTACATCCTTTCTATTTCCATGCTACTAACGCTGTGTGGACGTTCCGTGTACCTTTCGCTTCCTCCCTCTTTCTGCTTTCAGCTGCAGCGGATGTGAGTTGAGGGGATGTCCAGAGGATGCCGAGAGGATACAGCGGACATTTAACGGATGACAATGGACTTAGAACGTTTGTTGCCCGTATGTGTCGCGGATGTACATCGTACGCGGCGGAAAATTCATCCGCTCAAAAAGTTTTGTACAGCTCTCAAAACTTTTTGAGCGGATGAAATAGCAGTAGACGGAAGTTTGACAGATAGAGCATATGAAACACGTACGCAGTGAGTATACAACAGATGCATCGCGTTTTCCAACAGATGGCAAGCTTTTTTGTCTGTTTTACATCCTCTTTGCATCCGTTGGTGCAGTGGGACATGGACTTAAGTTGAAATTTTCTAACAGTGAGAACCATTAATCAGTGGAACGACTTGCCTACGGAAGTTGTAGGCAACACTGGATGTTTGAAAGAAGAGATTAGACAACTTTTATTTTAAATGGCAGAGGGTTTCCTGCATGAGTGGGGGGTTTACTTGCAAGGTCCCTTCCAACTCTGTTTTTCTCTCATGAAACAGTAAATCATTAACAATATTACATTTATGTAGAAATAAATCAACAATAGTTGTAATTGAGCAACCCATAGAACAATAACATTCTGACTAGCATGGAAGCTTTAAAAAATATCTGAGAGACACTTTGCTGGAATTTTTCAGAAGCATTTTTTCCCCAAATCATTTTTGAAGAGTATATAGCCCTGCTATATATACTTGTTATCTTTACCTGTAAGCTGATGGGTTTTGTGAAAAAAAATAGATTAAAAAGACAAACTTTTAGTTTAGGAACAATAGTTTAATCATTGTATGAACAATTCCTTTCAAACGAAAGAGAAGGAATAGTTCATTGGGGACAATTTTAGGTCATTTTGAGAGTTCAGTCGTTTATTTTTTCAAGGAGACTCGGGAGTGTATGGCTCTTGCCTTTAAAGTAATGTTTTGATCATGTTGATATTAATTACTGTATTCAAGGTGTGTTGATTAGAAAAGAGCACAAGTGTTTATAATTCAGAGTTTTTGCGGTGCAGCTAATGAATAACTCCCATAACTAATCAGCTTTCAAAAAAAATAATGGTGATTAAAAGAAAGAAGAAAACAACCGTAAGATGAATGCAGTTCATTTTCTAAATATCTTGATAAATGATGTAAGTAAATATAAGAGTTTACAAAATCATTCGTAAATAAAGCCTCACACTGACCAGATGTTACTTATTTTTCTTCTGTTGGTTGTTGTGTGTATGTGTGTGTATACACATTTGGTTTGATTTTGTTTTTTGCACTTTGGAAGATCCTTTTATTACTGCTGAGGCCTCAGGGATCACACATCCTGGAAACTGTTTGGCAGTAGGCATCTTTCCATGTCCGGACTTGTGAAAAGCCATTTTTCATTGAACAGAGTGAAATGCTTTAATAAACGAGCATTTCTCCTATTTTCTTTTGAATCATCAATATGATTCCTCTGCACCTCTTTTCTACTGTATATAGTAGTTTACACCACATGAAGAGAAGCAGTTCTCTTTTCTCTTTGAATATTTTTCAATCCAGTTCAATAAAACAAGTAAACCATATATTTTAAAATGAAAATAAAAATATGGTTACCTTCTTTCATAAGATTCATCCCCACTTTGACACACTTATGCAAGGCTTAGTTTTGCCAACGAGCTGGGGATCCCAGAGTGGGATTAAATCAATTTGGTGGCTTATTTGATTGGTTCTTATGATTAGGATGGGGTGGAGTGTCCCAAAGTGCTTTTTCAAGAGACAACTGGACTTCTTTGTTTTTCTTGGAAGATGTTTCATTTCTCATCCCAGAAGCTACTTTAGCTCTGACTGGATGGTGGGGAATGGAAGGATTTATATTCCTTGCGGACAGCTAGTCATTTGCATTCTTTTAGAGAGTTGTTGAGGCTCCTTGGAGGTTTATCTGTGTCCTCAAGGCAGTGGTGGGATTCTAATTTTTTTACTACTGTTCTGTGGGCGTGGCTTGGTGGGTGTGGCAAGACTGCAAATTCTCCATTCCCTCTCCACTCCTGGGGGAAGGTTACCACCGGTTCTCTGAACTACTCAAAATTTCCGCTACTGGTTCTCCAGAACTGGTCAGAACCTGCTGAATACCACCTCTGCCTCAGGGTCACCTGAATAGTGCAAATGTGGAGCCTTTTCAGCTGCAGGATGTTTTCTGTCCTGTCCTATCCATTTATTGTCCTATAGGACCATTCTGTCCAATCCATTTATTGCTGAAGACAGGCATAGACTGTTGGGGATGAGTTTGTGTTTTGGAGGGAGAGGGTGATTTGTTTTTTTTTTTAATTACTTTTTTATTGGGCTTTTATCTTTGCAAGCCTCCCAGAGTCACTGAGAGTGAGTTGGGCAGCTATATAAATTTTCTTAAATAAAATAAAAAGGAAGGAAAGGAAGGAAGGAAGGAAAGAAGGAAGGAAGGAAGGAAGGAAGGAAGGAAGGAAGGAAGGAAGGAA
>BLBF01000026.1:9748517-9807062 GCA_015471245.1 Laticauda colubrina | reverse complement strand
GAAGGAAGGAAGGAAGGAAGGAAGGAAGGAAGGAAGGAAGGAAGGAAGGAAGGAAGGAAGGAAGGAATAAGCAAGACCTTGGAAAGTAGTTTTTATTTCATGAAAGAATTAAATGGGCACGGAGTCTCATTCTACCTTCTTGATCTGAAATATAATACTATATTTTAACCATGAAACTGAAAATGTTAATAGCTATAGACTTTTCTCAATAGAATTAGAAGCTTTGTCTTCTTGTTAATTTTATACTTTGGGATTATTAAAATAGAGTCTTGGAGTTTTTAGTGCTCACTTTGTAGCTTTCCCGCTTCAAGAAGGATGATACCACAAATATCATCATTGTGTGATATATTTCAGGACATCTGGTGTACTTTTTGTCACTGAATGCATCAGTGGTCCACATAAATTTTGGATTTAAATCTATAGCAAAAAAAAAACCTGGTGCAGATGTGTCATCTTATTGGATATATCTTTTCGTGGAGAACAATATAGAGTCTAAAAATAGTCACAAGGGAAGTGAAATATATGAATGCTAACTTATAAAGATCTAGAGACAAGGCTGTTTAACTAAATTAAATGGAAAAATGGTCAAAAATGTAATAGAAAACTATGACACTTTCTAAAACAAAATTTAGTCAGAGGCATCTCTTATTTCCTGACAGTGAGCACAATTAATTAGGGGAACAACTTGCCTTTAGAAGTTGCAGGTGCAGGTTTTTAAGAAGAGATTAGACAGCCATTTGTTTGACATGATACAGAGTCTTGAGCAAGGATTTGGACTAAAAGACCTCCAAGTCCCTTCCAAATCTGTTATTCTGTCATTCCGCTGGATCTACTCTTTTCATTAAAATGACAAAAGAAGTAGCACACCATTACAAATGCAAGTTCAGTGTCCTTTTATATGTGTGTGTGTGATGATGTCATACCATATATACTAAAGGACCAGAACTTCCATTGCATTAATAGAGAGGTCTCCAAACTTGACAACTTTAAGACTTGTGGACTTCAGCTCCCAGAAGTCTCCAGTCAGCTATGTACTATTTTTTCAAATTGCTATGAAACTTAGAACTGAAGTCCCTCTTTTAATTATTAAACTTTTGAGTAGCCAGTTATCAGTCCCCAGTTTTGAAGGACAAATAGCATGAACAACTCAAAAAGTAGGGAAAAATTTAAGTAATTCTCAAAGAACAAGTCTCATGTTTAGATTTGGGTTTTTTGTTCACCTAACAACTCCTTCCCAATGATCTGAGATAGGCACATGTTGTTTAAGAATGTTAAAGGTATTGTTGCAGGATGTAAGCTACACCAAGTAAAGCTGCCGATTGCAAATGCCTGATGGTGGTTTTGTCATCACCAATGATCCAGTTATTCTGGAATTACACCTGGGTTGTTTATTACAGTTGGCACTATCTTTGGGTTTTTTTTTTTGCCACTGTCAATCTAGTTCCATATGCAGATCTTTATATTGTATGATTTTTTTTCCCTCCAGTTCTTTCTCTTTAATACTGCTGTTGCCAGTTAGTGCAATATTCACTATCCAAACTTTTTTGTTCTTCTTATCAACAATTGTTAAGTCTAAAGGCCCTGTCACACTGCCCAACGGATGGAAAACGTTAGTAAAAAGGACACAACGGACAAGAAAAATGTTCCATCCGTTATCCGCTCTCAAAAGGGGCAAAAATTTGCATAACCAGAGCGGATAACAGGGAAAGGAACGGACGCGGGGAGGACGCAGAGTGGATGGAAAACGGATGCGGAACGGAAGCCCAGCAGATGGAAGCGGATGAGAGCGGATGGCACATCTGCTAGGCTTCCAGGGGACCGCAGCAAAGTGGACGCGGAATGGATACAGCGGATGAAGAGCGGACACGGAACGGATGAAGCGGATGCACAGCAGATGCACAGTGGATGAAGCCGATGCACAGCGGAAGCCTAGCGGATGCACAGCGGAAGCCGAACGGATGCCGAGCGTTAATTGCGCATGCGGGGGGGGATGCATTGCGTCAGCCCTGCGGATATAAAGGGAAGGAGCTCCCAAGCAGGTCACCATTTGGAGGAAAGACCTGCTGCCGGATACATCGAGTCCTTGCCTGCCCTGCCTGCATGCCTGCCTGCAAGCCTTGCTGCCAGCCTTCTTGCCAGCCTGCCTCCCAGCCTCCCTGCCAGCCTTGCTCTCTGCCAGCCTGCCTTCCAGCCTTGGTGCCTGCCAGCCTTCCTGCTAGCCTTCCTGCCAGCCTTGGTGCCTGCCAGCCTCCCTGCCAGCCAGAAACCCCACAACCATGGGGAAGAAGCGAAAGCCTCAGAAACCTGCCACCATCCCTGGCAAGAGGGACAGGGCCACTCTCCCGCCGGCTGTCCCTGACTCTGCTTCTGCTGGGGCTTCTGCTGCTCGGGCTCGCTCTTCTGGTGCTGGAGCTTCTGCTGGCGCTGCTCCTGGTGTTGGTGCTTCTGCTGGTGCTTACTCTGCTGGTGCTGCTCCTGGCAGTGGTGCTTCTGCTCGTGCTTACTCTGCTGAAGCTGCTCCTGGCGGTGGTACTTCTACTCATGCTTACTCTGCTGAAGCTGCTCCTGGCGGTGATGCTTCTGCTCGTGCTTACTCTGCTGAAGCTGCTCCTGGTGGTGGTGCTTCTGCTCATGCGTACCCTGCTGAAGTTGCTCCTCGTCCTGCTCGTCCTGCTCGTCCTGCTCGTACTCCTGGACTTGCTCGTCGTGCTCGTGCTCCTGGTCCTGCTCATTCTCCTGGTCTTGCTGGCGCTGCTGGTGCTTATTCTGCTGCTTCTGATCCTGGTGCTGCTGCTGCTGCTGCTGATGATGATGATGATGATGATCCTGCTGCTGCTGCTGCTGATGATGATGATGATGATGATCCTTCTGGTGCTGCTGCTGCTGATGATCCTGCTGGTGCTACTGCTGCTGGTGGTGTGGAGGAGCAGCCCCTACTACCTGGGAGCCCCTCTGATGAGGGCCCATCTGGTCCTGCCAAAGGGAGGAAGAGGCATATGCGACAACATGAGAAGAGGCAATACTCCATTGAGGAGGAACACGAGGATGAGGTGCTGGAGTGGCTCAGAGAGAATGACTATCTGTGGCAGAAGGGACACCGGCTGTACAGGGACACCAAAAGGAAGCAGGCTGCTTGGAGAGAGAAGGCGGAGAGTATGGGCTACACTTCGGAGGTGCTCCTCGGCTGGTGGTAGCCCATGCACAACTGGTACGGGAAGCTGCACCTCAAGAAATCTGGCCAGGCCACGGTTAAACTGACGGACAGAGAGACCTACGTCATGGCCAGGTGCAGCTTCCTGGAGGGTGAGATCCACCACCGAGGAGCACCAGCAGCCCCTCTCACTACTCTCTCCGGCAGCCTGCTGAGAGCCAGTCCTCTTCCAGCCGAGAGTCAGTTCCTGTCTCCAGGCAGGTTTCTGTGGAGCGTGCCACGGCGGAGAACCCGCGGACAGCTGTTGTAACCGTGGTGGAGCACGTGGAGGACTCCCTGGTGGGGTGGGAGAAAGGAGATGGCGTGTCCACCACAGCCCTACCCTCATCCACCCCCAGCTCCACCTCCACAGAAAGGCAGAGAGCCAGGCAGCAGGAGGGGCAGAGCCACACTGTCCTGCTGGAGCTCAGGGACACCATCCGGACCAGCATAGATCTCTCTCAGCTGGTCCACACCGACTCCTCATCCTCCAACCGCAAGCCCTTCCTTACCTATGTCAACCAGACCCTCGTGGACATGGCGGAACCCCAGTACCAGGTGGTGAAGGACTGGATCACCAAGCTGCTTCACAACCCTCCAGATCCAGAGGAACCTGCTCCCACCCAGTCCAGGTCTGCTCCTCCACCCCAGGTGATGTCCCTCCCATTCCAAGGCTTTCCACAGGCCCTCACCTACCAGGGCTACGGCTACTAGGAGGTCCAGCAGCACAGGCAGCAGTCCTTCCCAGTCCAGGCACAGAGTCATCGGATGACACCATTACCACCGGTTCCACTGATGCCACCGATGCCACCCACGCCACTTATGCCACCAACGCCAACGATGCCACCCACGACACTGATGTACCCACACCACCGATGCCACCAACGCCAGTCCTCACCCAGCTGCAGACCAGACAGCCCCACTACACTGCTCCTTCCTCCACTCCACAGCCAAGCCCGGCCTCAGTACATCTGTCGTTGGTACTGGGGCTGACACCCCATGGCATGGAGGAAGGAGCTCTCAACATCACGGGTCTGAGCCAGCTGTCCGAGAGCTTTCTCAAAACACCGTCACCTGTTGTCCTCTCGGGGCCAGGCACCCCAGTGGGGCTTCAGACCAGCACTCCAGCAGCACCCACCTCCACAGCACCTGGACCCTTCACCCCTGAGACTGGGCACACCTCCGAGTGACCAAGAGGAGTGCCAGAGACTGGCTGGCTGGACACTAGACTTGGGTCATTTTTTTTTTCAGCTTGTTGTTCAATAAAGTTTATCTTTGATTCACACATTTCCTTCATTTATTTTTTTTAATAAAGTCTTGGTGGACACTTTTAGAAATGGTTTAAGCCTTTGCATGCTTATGGGATGGGTTAAGATAGCAGTGGGGTGGGCAGGGATACCTGTGGAATGGGTAATAGCTGTGGGATGGGCAGGGATACCTGTGGGATGGGCAGAGATACCTTTGGGTTGGGTAATAGCTGTGGGATAGATAAACCTCCAGTGCAAGCATAGTGGGACTGTATGGTCCACCCTCCCAGGTGCCACACCTATGGCCCTTTATTATCAATAATAATGTAATAATCATCCACACATGTCAACATAAACACAACTCTTTATTAAATGCCCTGTTCATTGTAGGGCCACCCAACATACATGGCCCAATCTCATCCGTGTGATGAGACAGGCTGAAGGAAGCATCCATTAAGCATCTATCATCCTGTCTTGCCACTCCACCGCTCCAGCTGGGGAGTTGCACCAGTGTTTCAGGAGGTTGTGTTGCTTCTTCCCTTCACGTGAGGCTCTGTTGGGGCCTTGCACATCTTGAGTGTCTATCAGGTTTTGCCCTTGCCTCCATTCCCCAGGCTCCATGTCCCCATTGCCTTTTTGGAGGTCCACGAGCCTGTTCTGCAAGACTGGGTAGTGGGTGCGCATGAGATTGAGCAGGATGCAGCAAGCTTCCACGATCCTCCTCACGGTCTCTGGGCGATGCTGCATGGTGGTGAGAAGTACCTGGAACCTGTTGGCCAGTATGCCAAGGCGTTCTTCACCACCCGCCTTGCCCTGGACAGCCTGTAGTTGAAGATCCTCTCTTCACGGGTGAGGAGTCTGGAGGTGTAGGGTTTCATGAGGTAGGTTCTGAGGGAGAAGGCGTCATCCCCCACAAGGAAGTAGGGCACATCTTCTGTGTCATTGGGCAGTGGGTCTGGATCTGGGAAGCCCACGATGAGGTTGCGTTCCAGCTCCTCCTTGAGGTCACTTGCGTTGTATACCTGGGCATCTGAAGATGAGCCGTTGCCTGAAGCATCGATGTACATGAACTTGTATTCAGCATCGACCATGGCGAAGAGGACGATGCTGAAGAAGCCCTTGTAGTTGAAATAAGTGGACCCTGACTTGGCTGGCGCTTTGCAGGCCACGTGCTTGCCATCTATGGCTCCAACAGTGTGGGGGAAGTTCCATTTCTGATACCACTGCTCTGCAACTTTCTTCCATCCTTCTTCAGTGGAGGGGCACTGGAGGAGCTCCTCCAGGTATTCTTCGATGATGGCCTGCACCCCTTCTCTGACCACAATGCTGATGGTGTTGTGTGGCACCCTCCAGCCCTACTGCATGTTCCTGTACGTGGTCCCTGAGGCCAGGTGGCGCAGAGTCAGTGCCACCTTGAGCCCAGGTTCCGGGCTGGGCTGGAAGTTGGTGTTTGCCTTGGTCAACCTGGGTGTCAGCCGCTGCACAACTTCGTCAAACACGGCTGGAGGCATCCTCATGATGTTCTGGAATGCACGAGCGTCTTCGTTCCTGAACTCCACCATCAGCTTGTTGTACAGTCCGTACTCTGCTCTTCTGGCGATCCATCTTCGGACCCAGACGCTTCTTGGCTGCCTCTTTTTCTTCCCGTAGTAGAGTTCACAGAGCCTATAGATGGCTTTGCACTGTTGCAGAAGGATGGTGGCTGCCAAAAGGACTTTGTTACGATCCACGGTGGACATGACTGGATGCTATGGAAGAGCAAGAGTCAGATGAAGGCTGCAGAGGTCTGCACAGCTGGGCTGCTGGTCTGAAAGTGAGATCCAGATGAGTTTCTCCCCCTTTTTATAGGCAGTACAGGTTTTCCCCTAGGTGTCCCTTTCCATCCTCTAGGCATCCTCTAGACATCCTTAATATCCGAGATAGGTGCCCTCTGTGAACGTTTTTTCCGTTTTAAATGCTTTGTTTCCATGCTGCATCCTCTAGGCATCTGTTCTGCATCCGTTCTGCATCCGTTCCGCTTCCTCCGTGCGTCTGTTTATCGCTGGAGCGGATGGAGTTGCACAGATGCCTAGCGGATATAACGGATGCGTAACGGATGCAGAATGGATGCCTAGCGGATGCCTACTGGATGCAGAACGGACACATTGGATACATTTTCCGCTCAAAAGTTTTGAGCAGTTCAAAACTTTCTGAGCGGATGAAACGTCAATAAACGGATGCTGGACGGATAGAGAGGATGAAAAACGGATGCAGTGAGTACAGAACGGATACATCGCGTTAACCAACGGATGACAAGTGTTTTCCTCCGTTTAACATCCTCTTTCCATCCGTTGGTGCAGTGTGACAGGGGCTTAAGGTACTATGTGGCAGATGCCTATCTGTTTGGATTCTAAAGTCTTAGCGCACTTTAGCTTTTTCATTTTCTTTCTCTATTTTTTGGTCCTACTAAAGTTATTCTTTGCTGGCAAGTGGTATTTCTTGCACATATTTCTATTCGCCATTGTTACAAAGTATTAATACTTTGCCTTTCCATGTCTCTTATCTATTTTTCATTTGATCTTCTTACAGACCAGTGTAGTCTCTTTGGTTATTCAGTAAGCCTTCATGGTGTACTTGCTTCAGGACATCACTATTCCTCAGCTACTCTTACAATGCCCTTTTTTGTTCTTCAGTGATCTGGTGTTGTTGCAATGTTCCATGTCCACTTATGATCCTTAGTAAATAGAGTATGTCAACATTGCTACATAGATAAACAACATGATTCATTGTCATTATTTTTCTTATCCAGGGTTTCTATTTCAACTTGAGTCCAAGCCACTATTCCAACTGTATATCTAATGCTTGGAATTGCCCAGGTCACCTTGATGGTATTTCTGTCAATGAGATTGGACATGATGAACCTTCTTGATTTCAGTGTGCTTGTTGTTGTCAATTTGAAGTATTTGTTGTGATCTTCTTCACACAGAACTCTTAACATTACTTTCATGACATTTTGAAATAGTTTTCACTATTTTGTTGCCTGTTGATGGTAAGGATGGCATATTTATCTAGTTTAAACTCCATGCTAATAGCTCCATTGCAGCCCAAACTCTATTATAGTCACTGTATATTTGTACAGTATTGAGCAGTGATTTCATTTCAGATGATATTTTTTCATACAGCTTCAGATTATTCATGTAAGGGAGGTGGGGATTGGTTGGGAGATGTTTGAAAGCACAGGTTGATTTGTTCAGAGGAATCAGTGCAATTGCAATTAGTAGTTGTGATAGTGAGTCTCCTTGAAAGATTCCTCTCTTGATATTATCCTCTCCCTGTTAGTCATGATTGACTGGCAATTTTGTTTTCCATTGTGCCATTGTTCTTTGTACAAAGCTTCTGATGTTTCTACTGATTCCCGTTATTTTTAACCCATTTTAATTATCCAGTCATGTGGCGGGAAGTCAAATGCCTTCTTGTAATTAATGCATTCAAGTTGGTATTCCTTCTCACAATTTTCCAAAATCATTGTCAATTAGGAGCTGATCTTTTGGACCTTTCCTGTTTTGGCGATTGGAGAGGATTCTACTTGTATTGGAAAAAATTTTTCAACTTGATGGTGTTATATTATATCAGCTACTAAGCAATTTCAAAGTGATTGGTAAGCAGGTAATCAGATATCCTCTTCTCAATGCACTTGATTTGTAAGAGCAAATCATTATTTGTTTATGTTCAGTCTTATTATATTTGTGGCTGATAAGCACGTTTTCTTCCAGTAGTCCTACGGTAGCTATCCCTTTTTGTTCAGCCAGCAGTCCTGAGTCATGAAGTCCACTTGTCACCAGATTATCAAAAACTCCAACATCTAATACAGTCTTGTTGATCTGGGCAATATAGGTTTCTGTAAGTCTTACCTTCTTGTTTATAGGAGAGAGACATTCTTTGACTGGCTTCTCTGATGAAACCTGGCAATGATGCTGAACCTCTGTTATAACATTCTTCTTTTTTAGAGCATGCAAGCCCTACAACCACATCAAGGTAGTGCCACATTGGGGGATTATTATTCCTAGAAATTGTATACCATCTTTTCCAAAGAATCATATATTCACATTGACTAAAAGCACTAATGCTAACTAGCTAAAACCCAGCTAAACACAACCAAAAAGGCAACCTGATATTTTTTATCAATAACTAAATGATGCACGCAGGATAATTTTCACTGGTTTACAGAAATCCATTATACATAGACACAGATATAGTAACTTAACTCATTATAATACTGAAACAATCCATTGAATTCCTATTTGATTATGAAGCTGAATGTAATTATATGAAAAGTAAAATTATACATGGGAACTTTCTAAAAGTTGAAAAAATATTTTTGTACCCAGTATATGTTCAATAAATTCTTTAATCTGAAAAACTGTTTTAAATGGGATTTTTTTTAGTAAACTGTCTAAAAAGAATAAAATTTTAATACTTGGGAAAGTCTTAAATTATCTATTGGCTTTATTTTGGCAAATATGGAAAAGGTGTATGGGCACACGGAATTTTGAACCATCCACCTGCTTTTTCTCTAGAATTTTATTCAATTAAAATAGTGGGAGTAAAACTAGATTATATTTATAATTTACTGTTTCATAGCTTAATCTTAGTTTGTCTCACAGTCTCCACAGGTTATTAGGCAAGGTGGGGCAATTCTAATTTTGGTGTACAGTTTTAGCTGTGGAACCTTTGACAATTTATTTACCTTAGAAATAACCTTATCAATTATTTTATATTAATAGCACTGAGCATACTTATGCATAAATACCTAGGATGTATCTTGTGCACACCAATTCTTTGTTTGTTGTGTACTTTTAGAGTTGGTGAATGAGTCTCAGCGTTTAGAATCAATATCTAGTTATAAGGCCAATTAGTTCAAATTCCACATAATGAACATCAGTTTACTAGCCTGTATGCAACAGGTTTTGCAGTTCCTGCCCTAATATCTTGGGTAAATACACATTACAGGTATTTGGGAAGGTATATTGAATTGAATTTGCGTAACATCAGCAAACTTAATTACTGCTATTTTCTACTGAAAAAAAAAAAAAAAGACACGCAGGATTGGCCTAAGAAAGTGTTTTTTATGACTGACTGGACAGCTGTTACACAAGTAGCTCTATCTGCCATGATGTCTTTTTCTGTTGTGATTCTCTGTACAGGTAATCTTTGATTTATGACCACAGGTGAGCCCAACCTTTCTGTTGTAAGTAAACAGTTAAATCATTTTTGCCCCATTTTACAACCTTTTGCTGTAGTTAAGTGAATCATACAGTTAGTTGTTAAGGAATCATGCAGTCATTAAATTAATCTGGTTTCTCCTGTTGACTGCTTGTTGGAAGCCAGCTGGAAAGGTTACAAGCTATGTTCACATGACCCTCGGGCAGTGCATTTGTCATATATACGTGCCAGTTGCCAAGGGCCTGAATTTTGATAATATTACTGTGAGAATGCTGCAATGGTCATAAGTGTGAAAACTGGTCATAAGTCATTTTCTTCAGTGCTATTGTAACTTTGAACGATCATTAAACAAATGGTTGTAAGTCAAGGACTATCCAAATATTCTTAAACAGGACGATATGCCAATATTTAGTCAATAAAGCATTTGAAAATCAGGGGTACCAGTATGGGTGTTTGACCATTCCTAATATGGATTACACTATATTTATAAGTAATAATTTTATTTGGTATTGTTTTCTAGTTCTTTCTATGTGAAAGAGATTAAACAGGAAACCCTTATTTTAATTTATATTTCCTATATAGAGTTGTCATGAACAGTTGGTAATAAGACAATTTGTTCTGAAAGACTTAGAACACATAAACATTTACTATACTATATGTTGTCAGGCAGAAAAGACCAGATGCACACGTGATAGGGACCTATATTTATACTTTAAATAGGAATTCAGCATTAAAAAATTCTTTTTTCTGATTTTTCAAAATCTGTTCTACCTTATGAAAAGTAACCTTCAGCTTGTTAAAATGCATATAAGCTCAAACTGGACCTTGAACAGCTCAGCAGATGTAAAGTCTGCATGTTGCTTTTCTACCTGTGTTGAGATCTAATCACACATATATCCCATGATAAATCAGTTTTATAACTCTCATGAAAACTGAGAAAAGAAATTATTAAATCAGATCAGAGTAATTCTGTGAAAGCAGTGTGTTTGAGTATAACTAAATTTGCCAAATCATTTTCTTCTTCAACCACATTTCTGATTCATAAAGCACAAAAACTAACAGCTGCTCTTGGCACATCCTTGCAAAGCATATTGAAGCCTAATTTAATTAGCCAAATTTGGTTGCCACTAAACAGTCATGACCCATGGCGGGGCTGATGCATTGAGAAGACATCACAACTCTTCCTTAGCACTGATCCAGTGCATACAATTTTAGCATTTACCATGAGGCTAGATGCAGATACATTGTAGATACATTGCAATATCCAACCTGTCAATGAATACTTCAGCTTCAATCATAACAATACAAGAGCGCACAATAGATACAAACTCAAGGTAAACTGCACCAAACTTGATTGCAAGAAATACAATTTCAGCAACAGAGTGGTCAACGTCTGGAATACTCTACCTAACTCTGTGGTTTCTTCTCCAAAAACTTTAACCTTAGACTGTCTACTATTGACCTCACCCCTTTCATAAGAGGCCTGTAGGGAGCGTGCATAAGAGCACCAACGTGCCTACTGTCCCTGTCCTATTGTTTCTTTTTATTTTTCTTATATGTATCCATTTCATGTATTCATAACTATGTTTATACTTATACCTGTTATCTTATAATAGCTTAAATAAATAAATAAATAAATGAATAAATGAATGAATGAATGATACTGTAAAATTATATTTATTTTATTTATTTTTTTCAAAAGGAAAACAGTGAAAAAGAATATCGCAAAGGTGAAAATCCACTATTTATACTTGATTGTGCCATTCAGTATATGCTGGATGGCACAACCACAGTGTGTTCCTGTACCCAATGCCAGCTACTTGGTAGTGCCATGCAGTTTATTCTGTTCCTGAGTGCATCTTACACTCTGCCATTATCTGTTAGACTGTCTCTGAAGATTTTCTACACAGTCTGCAGCTTGGGTTCTCTCTAATGTAATAGATCCCTGCTTCGATGGATTTGGTATTCAGTGCTTGTTCTTACGCTGCTATGGTAAGTGCCTCAGTGCTATTTTTTAGCCCAGATTTTTCCAGCCACTGATAGGATTTCCCAATATCAGCCACTTCTGTTATCTGTTGATAGTACATGCAAAATTTTCAAAAGGAAATGAGGGGAAAAAAGCATAGTGCAAAGGTGAAAATCCACTATATATACTTCATATATACATGTGCCATTTAATGCATGCTGTTCTGCCTTCATCTTATATCCTGGCACTATTTGTTAGACAGTCTTTGAGGCTGTTCTTCACAGTCTATATCTTTGGTTAGGGGGGTGGATGGGTGGGTGTGTATATATGTACACACATATTTACACACACACATTTACACACACACACACACACACATACACACACAAAACATTCACCTCACCACACCTGTTGGTGACAAATGCATACTAAGGTGGCAGTCAGTTGTTTCTGCTGAAAGCCTGCTTGAGGCAGCTGCAGACATGGGAGGAGGATTAAGCAGAGGAAGTGACATGGCAAGACATGCATGGGATGTGCCATCAACAGAAGGCTGAAGTGGCTGACATTGAGAACTCCTATCGGTGTCTGGAAAAAGCTGAACTAAACAGCCCTGTGACACTAATCATAGCAGCATAAGAACAAACACTAAGCACCAAATCCATAGAAGCAGGAGTCTATCAAATACTGCCCAAGGTGCAAACTGTGCAGAGAAGCCTCTGAGACAGTCCAATACATAGTGTGTGGAGGTTGTAGAATGTAGGCAGGAACAGAAAACACTGAAGGGCACAATCGAGTAGCTTGGCATTGTGTTCAGGATCATTTACACAGTGTATGGCCTTGAATCTGTCAAGTCCAGATGAGAGTTTCCACAGAAAGTAGTGCAGAAAAAAAGGGCTAAGATCCTGTGGGACTTTCATATCCAGATGGGCAGCCAGGTACTGATCAATCAATAGACATTTCAGTAGTGACAAGGACCAGAAAATAGCGGTGGCAATAAATGCAGTAGTGCCAAGTGACAGCAATATCAAGAAGAAAGAGTAAGAGAAGCTGGAAAAGTACCAGAGCCTGAAGGAGGGAACTAGAGAGAATGTGGAAAGTAAAGGCCAAAGTGGTTCCACTGGTGGTACAAACACTTGGGATTGAGAATCCTATACTGGGGGAATGGTTCCAAAAAACAAAACCAGAATGACATCAGAGCTGTCGTGCAAAGTGCAGTGATGGAAGCAGCTAAAGGCTAGGTCACATCGCCCGACGGATGCAAAACATATGTAAAAGGACACAGCGGATGGCCAAAAATCCATTCTTATCCGCGCTCAAAAGGGGCAAAAATTTGCATAAAGAGAACAGAAAAGAACGGACGGGGGGAGGGCGTAGCGCGGATGTAAAATGGATGCTCAACGGAAGCCAAGCGGATGGAAGCGGATGGCACGTCCACAGGGCTTCCAGGGGAGCATAGCAAAGCGGACGCGTAGCGGAAAGCGCGGATGCGTAGTGGATGCAGAGTGGATGCAGAGCAGATGCGTAACGGATGACGCGGATGCGTAGCTGCATCCGCTTTCTACGTCCGTGCTACTAACGCTGTGTGTCCATTCCGTGTCCGTTTTGCTTCCTCTCTGTGTCCGTTTTCTGCTGGAGCGGATTTGAGTTGTGCGGATGCACAGCGGATATAGCGGACGCGTAACGGATGACAACGGATGTATAACGGATATTCCCCGTATGCGTAGCGGATGTATAGCGGACGCGTTGGATACTTCATCCACTCAAAAAGTTTTGTGCAGCTCAAAACTTTTTGAGCGGGTGAAATCACAGTAGATGGATGCTGGACGGATAGAGAGTATGAATCACGGACGCAGTGAGTACACAACGGATGCATCGCGTTTTTCAACGGATGGCAAGCGTTTCTCTCCGTTTTACATCCTCTTTGCATCCGTTGGTGCAGTGTGACATGGGCTTTAGATATTGTGCAGAACCTTCAAATACCCAAAGGTCTGGTTGAGGACCTTAAGTTGAGAAAAACACATACCATCATCCATAGGAGTGAGAGGGAACTTTTTAAATGTATTTCAAGTTTTTAAAAGAAAACGTGTCTTACATATATTATCATGTATTGTTCAATTAAATTATTCATCTTTAAGTCAGTTTCTTAAGAGCAGGAAACTTTGTAATCTGACTTCATAAACTTGTGTATGCCTTGCAGAGCAAATAGGTAGTCTCTTAATAATCTCTCACTGCTTCCCTAAACATAGAAATAGAGGCTCATGCTTTAAAATACTGCTTAATTGATGAAAAATGAATATTGTTCCAACTTTGTAATATCAGTTTTTGCTTTGTTTCTTTTGCAATAGTAAAAGTACACAACATCCACTTCCATTTTTTGTCCAGTTAGTGTCCAAACCATTGGTACTATTGGTTCCAAAAAATGTGAGTATCAAAACCCAGTAAGTCTTCCAAAGCACAATGATATATGTTATCTGTCAATCTTAACCAATGATAACAAATTCTTAATAAGCCCTACCCTACACTTTTGGTACCTGAGTCTGTCACTAAGTTACAATTGGTAAGGATGTACATTTAGAGGATGTGAGCAGGGTTTCATATTTCATGGATAAATATATTGGATGCTTTATCACAGGAAAAACTTTGTGGTATATACTGATACACAGAAGATTCACATGTGTAAAAAGAAATGCAGATACATGGGGCCACAAGAAGTAAGGATATATTTTTTAGCCTTTGGTTCATTAAACTCCTACTATGAATATAATGGCTATTACTTGTCCTTAAAAGAGCCAGTCATAGACTGCCTATGCTCTTCTTGGACTACATGAAGGAAGGAAAGGATGCTTTCCACCCAAGGAGGAAAGGATGCTTTTAAACACATGACTCTTTCACTCATCCCAATGGCACGGATGTGTAAAACAGCCCTAAGCCAAGGGAGAGCAAAGCTTGCATTGTCTTGAGTCCAGCCAAGATGGGGGAGGGCTTTGCAGGTCATTACTCATTTATTTGCACAGCAAGCTCCTTCCTCGACCGATTCAGGTAGCTATTACTAGCTAGTGAAAAGTCACAAAGCCCCATCATTAGTGGAATCAATCATGCCAGGGCCCAGGGAAAACCCTCCCGCAGCCTCTCATTTACTCAGCTAAAGAGCTCAGAGCTTGTTGTCTGCAGCTGACTCAGCTCCAAGATCTTTAGCTCAGCCTCTTTTCCCTCTTTATACTGTTTATTGGGAGATGCATTTTGTGGGTTTTGTGCCTCCTCCCTTCTCCCCCCTCCCCAGATTTTGCCTGCTGAGCATTCTTTAGGTTTTTAACATATTGCCATAGAAACATCACTATTTTGAATGATTGCTTCCCTTCCTCTATTTCTTTCCATTTTTCTCAACAAAGTTCTTGTGCTGACTTTTGCTTTAGCTGCTTTCTCTTTTTTCCGCCCCCTTTTAACCCAGTGGATATTTTATTGTCCAGCTGTTGGTGAATTAATCCTAACTGTACCTAATTAAAAAAAGTTCTGGGAATGACAATAAGAATTAATGAAAAAAATACCGTTATCAAGACGCAAGCTTGACAAAGAAGGGGTTTGGGGGGGGGGGGGGGGGGGGGAAGAGGAGAGTGAAACCTGAGAAATTATTTGGAATCACTCTTTTTCTAAGAATAACTATGAATTGATCAAAGACTTCTTTACCCTGTACCCTTTAAAGTAAAAGACCCACAATCACAAAATGTAGATGTTTGAATCCTTGAAAGATTGGGTTTCTGTCGTAAGAGTTGTAGGATAATAAAATCAGATAAAAAGGCCTGATATCACAAACTATGTACCGTGTTTTCCCAAAAATAAGACACTGTCTTATATTTTTTTTGCCACCAAAAAAAGGCACCAGGTTTTATTTTCGGGGATGTCATCCACTGACTAACCTCACTTGCATGCATCGCCCCCAGCCTCCTTTTCACTGTCAGAGGCCTTCAGGAACCTCTTCTGTGGCTGGCAAGGCTTTCCTGAAGGCTTCTGCAGCCAATAACAGAGCTCCGGATCGATCCAGAGCTTTTTTATCAGCTACAGAGGCCTTCAGGAAAGCCTTGCCAGCTGCAGAAAAAAAAAGGGACTGACAAGGCAGGTGTCGGGGTATGCGAGGCCTGGCTACAACTGTCCAAATTTAAGTAGTAGGGCAGCTCCACCACACCCATCTGGAGTGGGTAGGATCTTAATTAGGGCTTATTTTGGGAGGGAGGGCTTATATTGGGTGCATGTGTAAAAATCAAGCTTGGACTTACTTTCAGGGTAGGTCGTATTTTTGGGGAAACGGTATTTGTAGACTCAAAGGGCAGGCATCAAAATGCTTGTTTCAAAGGCAACTTGAAAAATCAATTTAAGTATGAAATGCTTAGTTCTATAAGGGGGACATCCTTTCTCCTGCCACAGTCAGGAAATGGATCTGAATAGTCTCTGAAATGCTTCCCAGCAGCATTAACAGAAGTGGTAAAATCTGTATGGAGAAACAGCAACTGGAGGCAAATGTGTCAAAACAGTTTCATCTGAGTAACACAAGTTTTTATCAACAAAGCTGGATACGTAATCAGAATTTCAGTGTTCCTGTATGTTTATTGCTAGGCAATATAATATATGGAGCAAGCAGACTTTTGCTTAAAGATGGACATTTTAAGTAATATATGTTCTAAAAAAACAAGATTTTCAGGCCCTCATTCACTTTTGTGGCTTTTTTACTTAAAAGTAGTCATAAGGTTACTTGTAGAACTGTATTACTTATAGAACAGAAACAAATGTTTCTGCCTGTCCCACTAAATTAAACGGATCCAACTAATTAAGCAGTGCCATCTGGCTGAACCCAGCAAGTATTTTCTGGAAAATCATTTTTTCTAAGATTATCAGGGCTTTGACCCTTTTAGTATTTTGTGAATCCCTGAAGATTCCTGAAGATTCCTTGAATGTTCCCTTGGGTGGGTGATTTGCAAGTTAGGTAAGTCTGTTCTGATTTTATGCTTGTTAAAGTTTGAGCTGGATTTGCCTTGGATACCATTATTCCATTCTGAACTTTAGAGTTTTAATCCTATGAGTTCTACCCAGAGGCATGATTATGAGAAACCATATGCATTGATTAAATAAGATGAAAATATTTTTTCATTCTTCCATATTCCATAAAGGGGCAGAATAAAATCTTTATTTTGCAGTGTTGGAAATTGATTTTTTACAATTTTATATGAAGTTTACCAGGAAGCATTATTGAGATACTTAATGATTAGCTCAGTGGTAAGCTTCCAGCAATAGGTTACAGGTTAATAGTGGAATCTTGCTTCCTTTAGTTCTATCATAGGTAATTTAATTAACTTTATTTCAGAAAAATAATAGAACAGTTGATTCTAAATAAAAAAAGAAGTAGAGGATAGCCAAGACAGATAGCCAAGACTGTTTTCAAAAAACAAATCAAAGGGAGGAATCACCATTGTACTCTTTCTCTATTTCCTTAAAATCTTCTCTTTTATTATCACTATCCTTACTAGGTTCTGTTTCTTAACAGACTCCTTATTTACAGATACTAGAAGCCTGGCTTGGATGAGGAAATCAGATTGATGAAATTCAATATTTCAGTATTCACTTCTGCCAACAAAGAGCCATCTGTGAAACCTGTTCAAATGCCTGAGAAAAAAACTTAGAGGCCTCTTAGTTATATTGGAATCAGCTGAGGACACAGAATTATTAAAATCTTAGTAGCCACTGAGTTGAACTCTCTGCTCAGTGTGAAAATCCAGTTTAAATATACCTAACAAATGGCTGTCTACTATCCTTGAACATATCCAGTATAGAAGTTGGCAATCACCCAGCTTGGCAAGAAGGAAGAATCAAACACATAAATTGCCTGGAGTCACTGCAACTGCAAAAAGAGCTAGGAACAACCATTTTAAGTTCCTTGTAATAGGCCCGTGATAGCGCATCTATGCCACACGGACCAGAAGTGGCACACAGAACCATCTCTCTGGGCACGCCAGCCATTACCCATTCTCCTGGGTTCCGTTGTGCACAGGCATACCAGCCAGCTGGTCTTCGCACGTGCAGGAGCACCAGAAACTGAAAGAGCAGCTCCCCGGAGTGCATGTGCACGCCGTCCAGCTGGTCTTTGCACATGCCTGCGCATTAGAAACCAGAAGACCCAAGTGGCCAATGCACAAGCGTGCACTGGGAATAAGTTTCCAGCGCTCCCATGCACATGCGTCGGGGAGTTGCTTTTTCAGTTTTCGGCGTGCATGTTCCCATTTCAGCACTCAGTATTCAATTCTCATATGTGGGTTACTTTACAATTTCATTTGAGGTTCAATATTTAAATAGGAAATTCATATTAAGGTAGAATGCACTGGTTTTACCAGGTAGTTTCAGGTTCCCAGGCTCAATATTTAACAAATGCAGGCAAGTACAACTGCTTAAAAAACTTCCAGAGAAGTTGAAAATTCAACTCTCAGAATAACACAACCATGGTCTTTTAACTGCAACATACTTTCAGAGTGCCTTGTTAGGGAACATTCTGATGTTCAGACTTGATATAAGACAATTGACTAAGGATCTAATTCTTTTACCCATTAACAAGAACAGGTATATAACTGTTTAAGGGCATAGAGGTGTAGAATAATGCAGCTTTGCATATAGTAGGATGTTGAATAGCTAGTAGTTGAAAATACTAGTTGCGAGGATACATACAATAGTATCAAACTCTGTTGAAAGTATTTCAATCCTATGCCTCTGTTGACTTTGATAATTACTATAATTTGTGGAAAGGACATGGAGGAGACATTTTGTTTGTTCTTGGCTTTATTGTTTTAGCTGATGTTAATGGCAAAAATCTGCTGTCATGAAGCAGACTGGCTTTGTTTGTTTATCATTAGATTAGTTTGCTAGATATTTTTCACACATAGATCCACCTCTTACCCTTTAGCTATAACTTTTCTAGCAACGAATCACTTGCTCTATATTATAATAAACATTTGGCAGTTGCTAAAGATCTGCTAACTTACTTTCATGGCAGTGTCTAGCCTAAATTAAGTTTTTTAAAAAAATTCTAGGAACACAATTTTCCAGGATATTTTTTTCTTCTTTACTCTCCTTTCTACTTCCCAACCATGGAAATTATAGTGGTTTTAATTTGAGTTATTGTTAAATAATAAATTAGGTGTCACAAATTGGAGTCAAGTGTCATGTTATTTAGTTAATGGAAATCCTGGTCTACAATTCAACGTAGGTTGTATTGTTTTTTCCTAGTGGAATCCATCTCAATTATCTTTAATACAATGTTTGAGTTGCTGCACACTTCTGTTCTTGTTTTCAATAATACAGAGTTTTATGTAAATACATTGTGGAATTAGTTACCGTCAGATGTGGAAATATAGATGGTTTTAAAATGAATTCATGGAAGTTAAAGCTATCTGTGGTTTCTAGTTTTGATAGTTCTTTACTACTTACTGAATCAAAGGTGGCATCTATCTTAAATACTAATGGCTGGAGAGCAAGTAGTAAAAGACGCCATTATCCTTTTTTTGTCCTTTTAGTTCAATCAAGGCTGATTCTCAGAGACTGCCTGAACCAAGCCTCTATGGTTTCTTGGCAAGGTTTTTGAGAAGTTGTTTTTTTTTTGTTTGTTTGTTTATAAAATGTTTTGGCTGCCTATCTTACTATAGGGTAACTCTGGCTGGCCTACAGTTATATAAAAACTAAAACATAAAAAGTTAAAAACAAACATTAAAACCAAAGACACATGGAGAGGATGTAGGCGGGGGGGATGTGGGATCTATTATTCCTCAATCAACCACCTCCATTGCTCTGCTCCCCCACTGGGGCCCCAAGCCGGCTGGCAAAGCCATGTCCTTCGGCTTTATGAAAAGATCGGAGGGTTGGGGCAAACCTCACATGGGGAGGGGGGAGTAGGATGTTCCAGAGGGCAGGAGCAGCAGCAGAAAAAGCCCTCCTCCAGGACCCCGCCAGCCAGAATAATCAGGTTTGCCATTACCTCCTTTCAAGGGCTGAGAAAAATTGGCTCAGCAGGCTTTTTTCTAAGGTGGGACTAGAACTCACAATCTCCTGGTTTCTAGCATGATGGCTTAATTATGACACCAAACTGGGTGTCACCACACTTTTATCCTGATTGTAAACTACCTATGTATATCTAATTCTATGTGATAATAGTTCTGATTCAGGTGGGCTCTTCCAATGTGAATGCATAATACTGATCAATACTAAACACAGCACAAAGTCTTGGAAAGATCTTGGGAAACATTTATGGAACGTTCTGCTTCAGCACAAAGGCAATATGGAAACATGAGCTTATATTAAAACATTAGTGCATCGTGCTTTTTCAGGAAATAAATCAAGTTTAAACTGTGGCAGCCCTTCCATTCCATTTTGAGACCATAGATGTTCCAAACATTAAAGAAATAGCTGTTCTAATCTAAACTATCCTTCAGCCGAAATTGAAATGTTTAAGGATAAATTAGTATCCCTAATAGAAAATAAGGTAAAGGTTAAGGTTCTCCTCACACATACGTGCTAGTCATTTCCGACTCTAGGATGATAGAAAATAATAATTTTATCATAATAATAATAACATTATGATAATAGAAAATAGAATATGGCTAAAACTACTACTTCTTTGCAATTTTTTGTAGACTTTTTTTTCCAATTAACCGTACTCCTCCCCCATTTTAATATACAGTATTAGATCAGTTAAATTGCTAATAGTATCTCTAGAGGTTTTTTGGCCTGCAGATTTGGTGTCTATGATTGTTTTGTTGTGATGGAATATTTATGTAAAATATATTGGGCAAGTGCCAAATTGAAAGTAACAAAGCTTTCTTTCATTCTGTGTTTATTTCATTACCTTTTTTAAAAATAGATAAGTATGTTATTCATAGTGTAGTCTCAAATTGCACTCAATATTTACTTAGCTTTCCATATTCTGATAACTATTCAAATAGTGCAGAAGAAGTAATGCTTGATATAGCAGGAGTGGAAAATATGTATGTTCTTGAGGGCTATATCAGATACCTGGCTACTGAATCCATGAAGGCTGCCATACATTGTCCTTCCTTCACCCAAATATGACCATTTGTGTATCCATGTGCACCGAAATAAAAATGTGGAAAACGAAACAGCTATCAATTCCTTATCAAAATACATTCCTGTACTTTTTTTTGCCAGTCAATAGCTATTAGAGACTCCTCATTATCACTGATTATTTACTTAATTTTTCACATTTTTGAACCGCCCATCTCCCTCAGAGAAGGACTCTGAGCAGATTGAATAGTATTTTATCGTCTTCACTACCAGAGTTAGTTATATGTGCAAACACATCGTCTGAATTTACCCCAATTCAGGTATTTGCTGTAATGAATAAAGTTTAGACTTCTCAAACATCATAAATGGTAACATGTTCCTTACTAGGTAGCTGCTTAACTAATCAGCAGATTTGGATAGGTGAAGTATTGAAACTGTTACATTCCACATCTGAGATCTGAATATTTTTAGAAACTATTGCTTGCTTTTAGAATCATTGTCTTTTCTAGAGCTATACTAGGAAGCAATGGAACTTTTAAGAATATAAAGAATATATTTTATCAACATCTAAACCCATGATAGCAAACCGCTGGTACGCAGAGCCCTCTCTCTGGGCATGCTAGCTGTCACCCCAGCTTAGCTATGCCGAACATGTGTGCATGCCACCAGCCAGCTGGTCTTCAGGTCTCTGCTACGCATGTGCAGGGGGCAGGGCGCATGTGGAGGAGTGCATGTGCTGGGTCGGGGCAGATGCACAGGGGACGTGCATGCATGTACTGGAGGGTGGGGCGCATGCACAGAGGTGGGATACATATGAGGGGACCCATGCACATTGCATTTTGGCAATGTGCACAGGCTTTGGGCACTCAGTGCCAAAAAGGTAAGCCATCACTGATAGAAATAGAATACTTTATTGGCCAGGTGTGATTGGACACACAAGGAATTTGTCTTGGTATACATACTCTCAGTACGCATGAAAGAAAAGATACATTTGTCAAGAGTCCAGAATCATCGGGTACGACACTTAATGATAGTCATAGGGTACAGTAAGCAATCAAATCATACTAGGAAACAGTCAATATAAATTGTAAGGATACAAGCAACAAAGTTACAGCCATACAGTCACAAGTGGGAGGGGATGGGTGATAAGGAGTGATGAGAAGATTAACAGTAATAGTAGTGCAGACTTTGTAATAGTTGAACAGTGTTGAGGTAATTATTTGTTTAGCAGAGTAATGGCTTTCAGGAAAAAACTGCTCTTGTGTCTAGTTCTGGTGTATCGTGCTCTATAGCTCTAAACTATCCAGACAGTACATGCTTCATAAGTTCTAAATTGATGACATCACTTATGGCTTCACATACTAAGAAGGAGTTGGATAAAGGAGTCTGTGATGATTTCAGCAGGGGTAATAGGAAAGGAAATACTTTAGTTCCCAAGAAAAAGTTCATGAAGTGGGCAGTTTCAGAGTTGACAGGTTAGGAGGCATTCCACGGATCACCATAAAGGTTAATTTTTCAATGTAGAGTGAATTATCCAGATGATTACCAAAAAGGAAATTAAGACAAAAGTTAATCAGTTATATTTCTGAAGAGAACAAAATATTGTCCATTTTTTTTTTTAATGATGGGACAGTTAGCTTGAGTACACTTTTGCATGAGCAATTTTTAGACCAGAAATTGTCTATTCTACACTAATACATATAGTATCTTGAACTGAAGTAAATTGTAAATATTTTGGACAAATATCATAACTATCATCTAATAATTTCCATAAAAGTCATGCTTAGACATTCTTCGGTGAATGTTAAAATAGGTTTTTATTGACGCAAATAAAAATGGCAAGAATAACTGAATTTACGCATTTTTAAATTATTAAAAAGGACTAGATTAAGGAGAAAATGTTCTGTTTATTTGCTAGATTTATATGTCACTCTAATCAATAATGGGGGGAGATTTAAATTTTTCAGGTGGTGGTGATGATGATGATAATAATCATAATAATAATGATAATAATCCTGAAAAAGTGGTCAAAAATGAGCATGCAAAACTACTGTGGGACTTTTGAAGACAGACTGACAAAGTTTTGGAACACAATACCCCGGATATCACAATTGTGTAGAAAAAAAAGTGTGGATCGTCGACATTGCCATACCTGGTGACAGCAGAATCGATGAGAAACAACTTGAAAAAGTCACCAGATATCAGGTCTTGAGAATCGAACTGCATAGACTCTGGCATAAACCAGTGCAGGTGGTTCCAGTGGTACTTGGCATACTGGGTGTTGTATTCAAAAGAGGTCCTGCCCTGGGATAGAAGCTGTTTTTCAGCCTATTTGTGCTTGCTTTTATTATTCTGTACCATCTGCCAGATGGTAATAGTTCGAAAAAGGTTGAGATGGATCTTTGAGAATATTTTGAACTTTCTTCAGGCAGCAGGAGCTATAAAGCTTTTCCAAAGAGGGGAGAGGGCAACCAATGATCTTCTGGGCAGTGATGTTAACCCTCTGGAGTGCTGTCCTATCTGCCACTGTGCAATTGGCAAACCATACATAGGTGTAGTAAGTTAAGATATGCTCTATGGTGCAGCATTATAAGGTCACCAGCAGTTTTTCATTCAGTTGTTGTTTTTTGAGAAGTCCCAGGTAGTATAATCTCTGCTGGGCCCTCTTTATTTTGGTAATAACCAGGGCTGCAATGTGGGCACCCCAGGTCAGGCCCTCTTTATTTTGGTAATACCCAGAAACTTAAAACTGGCCACTTGCTCCACTCGGTTTCCATTGATAAGCAAGGGCTGGATATCTGATCTGTTCCTTCTATAATCCACTATAAGCTCCTTGGTCCTTTTGGTGTTGAGGACCAAGTTATTGTCTCCACACCACAGAAGCAACTGGTCCACTCATCATGCCACTCATCTCAGTAGGCAGACTCATCCTCCCTGGAGATGAGTCCCATCACTGTTGTATCTTCTGCAAATTTAGTAATAATATTACTTGCGTGAGTGGGAATGCAGTCATGCACATAAAGAGTATAGAGTAAGGAACTCAACAGTCAATGATATTTGTGATACATTTTTAAATGTTCAGTTGACTGAGTTTCATGTTTAACGACTAAAAGAGATAATAATTGTTAAGCCTGGGTTCCCCAACCAGGGTTAGGTAGACAAGCTAAACAGAATGTGCAGCGTTAGTCAGATAGGCACACAGATAAATAAGTGAGCTAAGCTTGTATGTTTATTAACATACAGTAAAATAACAGATACGCTTGTGCTATCAAGAATATATTTTATTCCAGTATAAGTTTATAGCATAGTCAAAAACAGTCCAATATTCATTTACCATGTAGTCAGTCCATTCAGGGATATTCAGTTAGCAAAGTCCATGTAGAATATCCTATTGTCAGTTCACATAAATCAGTCCGTTGTTGTCTCTCCCGTTCGAGCAATGCAGTCTTGCTTCCAAGCAGTAATCAGGGATCATCAAAGCCAGAGAGAGAGAGAGCAAGCTGTAGCCTTGCTACTTTTATATGGTTTTCATAACCACACCCACAATTGCTATTTTACATTTAAAGCTGCATACACTAACTATGATTCATAGTTTAGTATTTCACCTAAAACAGTTAGGGTGAACAATGTTATCCCTAACAATAATAATAATAAATGTATTGTACATCACCTTCCGTAGTAGGAAATCTGCAACAAAAATGATGTAATTAAAAGAAATGATAAAAACAAATGCAGCTAAACTAACAAGAGCAGGTAACATAGGAACATGTAATCAAAGTATTGTCTGAACAAAGTGTTTTCTATTGTCAGAAAATCATGCAGAATGGGGAAAGGCAGCTTTCCTTGGAAAGAAAGTTCTTTGGCAGTTCTTCTGACAGTACTAAAATGCCAAAATTCAGGAGGAGTTTGATAGCACCTTTTTGGAATAAATGTTAACATTTATTAAAAGGCATAAGAATTTGTGAGCTGCAGCCATTTCATAGAGACTGACGTAGCTGATATTTTTGTTAGTCAGAAAAGGTGCTATCAAGCTCATTTTTTGACATCGTAGACTACAATGCTTAAGAATCCCAAGAAAAGCTTATTGGGAAAAGAATCCCAAGAAAAGCTTCACCTACAAATCATAATAACACATGTAATCTATCATATAACCTTGCTCAAAATTATTCAGCTTTTTAAAGAAGACATTCTGCAAAAACAGGCAGAAAGCTCTTATCTTTTTCTCTTTGATTGCAAAAGATTATGAACTACATTTTGTGAAATAAGTTTATTCTGCTGACATATCATTTTTCATTTAAGTTATTTGATTTCTGTTTCAAATACTAAATCCTGAAATCATTTAAACAGAGAATGAGTGTTTTTTGTTCAGGAAAGAAAAAAATACTGTCAGCTTCTTCCATGCAGTGTGGGTTCACAAAGCATAAAGCCCAACCTAATCTTTTAAGAATTGGTCCTCACATTCAGGCTGATCAAAACAAATGGGGGGAAAAACCCTTGTGCTCACAAAGCATCCCAATAGCAACGGTAATATTATTTTCCTTCAGTTGGCCTTCCAATTTGATCTGTAAAATACAGCTCACTCTAGATTCTAGAGCAATTCTTTAACTGATTCTTGTCACATTGCAGATTTCCAGTGCTCCCTGATAGTGAGATTTTTTTAGATGTACATTTTAATACATCCCTATTCACCCACCATGCAGCATGGTTATGAGAACTAATTAGTTCATGTTTATACAGCTCTCGGAAACTGTAATGCCCTATTAGGTTTCAGTGTGTGCCTGATGCATGAGGATAGCTCCCATTAATGTTAATGGAGGTTATAGATGCTTCTGAGGCAGTGAATATGTGTGCTAAGAATAATTATGCTTATTAGTACATTTCATAATGTTATTTGATCGGCCTTTTGTAATTTAACTTAATTGTTTTCATTTTACTCTAACTTACTAAATTAAACTTCTGGTTTATTCTGAATCCTCTAATGTACAAGATACAACCTGTCTGATAAACACACTGTGAAGAAATAATATCTTCCCCACTACCCATTTCTTGGTGTTTTCCTTGTGTAACTTTTCCACAATCTTCTTTGTCCATGTTATGCAAGTGACAGGATACCTTTCTGGCTATGAATGCAGGCAGGCAACACCTAGTCCAAATCATATTTGATTGCCGTTAATTACAGTGCTGTCATGTAGAAGGAGAGAGCAAGACAGCTGGCTTTGTCAAATCACAATGAAATAGCCTACTGTCTGTCTGCTGACTGAATACTTTAATTGCCAGTGAATAATCTAGATTTGGTGGATGTGTTTGAACATATCAGCAGGCACCAAATATTTCAATTAAGAACAGGCTGTGTAACTCCTTTTTTTTTGTGATAGGAATAACTGAGAAGTAATTTTGAAGCTCATAAAAGAAAGCCCATGAACCAGGCAGAGCCTTGTTACTATATTTTGTTAAGCTATATAGAATGGTTGAAGAGTCTGTTCATATTAACCAAATGTGCCTTTCAGATCTCTTGGCAAGTCCTATCTCTAGCATAATGATGTTGCAATAACAGTGTAAAGTAGACACTGGAGAACAAGAAAACAGTAAATGTCGAAAAATGAGTTTGGAAGGGATGGACTTCAGAATTCACTGAGATATAGTTCCTATTATATTTGTCCTAGGGCATAAACATTTGTCTAAAAGTATTCATAAAAGATGCCTATTAATATCCACAACTTCTTCAGTAAGCTTTTTCTATGCTATAGAATTGCATAACGGGGGTGGGGGGGGCATGGGGAAGGGCAGGGCTGAGGGCTATGTTTTGTCTTTGAATGAAATGCTAGAGGCTGCATTCCAAAATGTAGGCAGGCAAGGAACATGAAATAGGTGGGGACTGAACCAAAACTTGATAGAACTTTGATTAAACTTTAATTAAGTAATTACATTTAATAGGATTATGCATGCTTCGAAAATTATTCAGAAGAATGGCTTCAGACTATTTGTGAACATAGCACTTCATTGTTAGTCCTTAAAGCAACCCCTCCTTTTTCAGGCTACTCATTCCAGTTAATGTGTCCCTTAAAGCAGTCACACCTTTTCTGAGGCTCATGGAGATGCCTGAAAAAGGAAGGGCTGCTTTAATGAAAACAGGACGGTGCTTTCCTTGCATAAGTTCCAAAGCTTTTCATCTGAATCATTTTTGAAGTGTGCAGTACCATGATATTCTTATATGTTTAATACCTGTACTTTGTGTTACATTAACATTCATAATTCAATTTGTATAGGTTCGTTAATCTGGTATAAGATTAAGTCTAAATGTTATTCATGTGTAAACTCTAAGTATCAAAAAAATAAAAGCAGGAATTCCAATCTCTGGAAATTATTTGTTACATATTTATATTTTGTTTATTATGCTTATCTATATATATTGTGATTCTACTTATGAGAAATTATTCCTGCAATATGATTTTATGTATAGTATAATCTTGTAGTGATACCTGGCTGTATTTTTTAAAAAACCAAATCATTAATGGTCTAAATTATACCTTTCCGGATCAAAGATTAACTCAGGAATAAATGGGAAGCTTTCATATTGGAGACCTCTCTGGCCTTTACCCAGTGTTGAAAAATACTGTTTTTCTTTTAATTGTCTGTATTTGATTTCAAAATGCTAAAACATTAAATAAATATGAACTAGCCAATCTAAGCAGTGAATTAAAATGAAAACAGTGTGGTTTCCCTAGGGAATTATGAAATATGCAAAGATTGGCTATTTCTAAGCAAACACACTTAATTCAGAAATGATGGGGCTTGATTCAGATGCCATGTGCAACTGAGATGCCTTTAAGAATTCACCCTTCTGCATCCAGTTTTTAGAATAGTGTTGCTTAGACAACAAATCTTATCAATTATTATTTTTATTTTTAAAATATTAAATATGACTTATTCTGCTTCTTATTGACCAGGCATGGGTGCATAAATTTGTAGCCATACCAGAAAATATAAGAAAGAAAAAAGCAAAGGTTTAACAAAAAGTATTCGTGACAACCCCTGTGTTAGTATTTCAATTTTTAAATTTTTCTCTTAACTTTTTCTGCTGCACTTTTTATTATTTTATCCAGAAACTTTCTTTACAAAGTTAATATTCAGTTATGGATAAAAACTATTGCAGTTTCAGCAATGAATATATGCTAATTTATACATATATACATACAAACTGAATTGATGACTTTCTATGCCACTCACAAACATAAAAAAAAACTTTTTTTGATTCTATTGTTATTGCATTGGGCCTTCCTAAGCGTCAGAAAAATTTAAACTGTGATTTAATTTCTTTTTGACAATGCATCATTCACTATGTAACTCTGAAACATATGAAAAATGATTTTATTCTTTCACTAATAAATTGGGAAATGAACGTCATGGAATCCTCTGCCTTCTTTAGTTATAGCACATATAGTTAGGATTTCTAAGGAAGACAGGGTGAATTGAAAACATCTCCACAAGTGTGGAGCCAACTATTGTGGCAAAGACCCTAGAACTGATGAAAAGACTTGTTCTTTGGAACCTTTCTTTTTAAGGAGAGGATGAGAGATTACCTACCTGTGCTCCAGGTAGTCGCTCCTGAAGACTGCAGGGCAATTGTTAGAAGTGAAAGAATGGAATGTAGAGTTGGTTTTTTGATCAAGGTTAAAATAAGATATTTATTTGCAGAGTTCTGGCCGCCTATCAGTTTTTTCATGTAGACCAGACAGAAAACTCAATGAGATGAGCTTATTCTGTATCATACTGTTCATTTAGAACACTTATATGTAAAAGTTTCTACACATTTCCCTTCCATTTTTAATGTAAATTGTAATAAATTACTTAGCGTTCCTTGGTTCCATTTGTTTAGAACAGGAGCCTCCAACCTTGGCAACTTTAAGCCTGGCGGACTCAACTCCCAGAATTCCCCAGCCAGCTTAAAGTTGCCAAAGTTGGAGACCCCTGGTTTAGACTATTGAGAGCAAAGTATTTATTTTATGTTTTCCTTCTCAGAATCTTTGCAGAAAATGTCAGTATCATTTCATTTATGAAATTTCTAACCATTTCAACATTGAAGGATTCATGAGTGATTGTAAATATTAGTTACATTTTTTAAAAAGGCTGGAAGAGACAGTTTAAAAGACATCTGGCATTCAATGTAATTTTAAAAAATAATGATTGATTTTAATATTTCAGTTAACTAAACAAAATAACTAAATTTCATTTAACTAAAAAGAAATCCTGAACATTCTGGGCTTGCAACTGTATTTTATGTCATTTTAAGGTGGAACATTATTCTAATTGAATTAATCAAACAACAAAATAACATCAGGTGACAACTATAAAATATACAAAATACGGCAAAGTAGATAATAGGGAAACAACACAAAATCTTCTGTGACCAACAGCACAGGGAGAAAGATAACATTTATAGTGGGAATTGTCCTTCCCCCGCAGCTTTGCTTATGTCTGCCATTAAAATAGCAACATCAGGAACAAAGCTCTATTGGTTAACAAAAGAGAAGTTGAAGAGAGATGGTATCTACTCCCAAGTTGCACTGATCAAATCGTCTTTCATGATAACCAGGCCACCTTGTTAATTTCTGTTGGAAAAGTGCAAAGTTTAAGCTGAAAAATCATAGTGCTTCCTCTTATGTTTCTCCTAGGTTTGCTTGTGTCGGCTCTGTGGTCACTTTTAGCCATGTCAGCATGTTGAAAATTGCTGATGGTAAACACTAGAGGTATGAATGCACAATACTGAAGAAACCACAAAGAATATAGCATTTGGGGGAAATAGTAGATTTGTTCATATACTTGCTATCTTGATTTCCTTTTCTGTTTTTTAAAGACTGTTGGAGATGTGTAGTGTATTTTCTTTACTAGAAGAACAAACCAAAATATAAGAAAGTAATAGAACAAGAGAGCAATTCAGATTTCAGGAGTTTGAGCCGTTTGGACTACAGTAATAGATATATGCACATATAATACTTGGAGAGCCCTGTTGCAAAATGTGCTATAAACAAGAAAGTAATAGATAGCTAGTTATTAACAATACACAATGAATAATCACATTTCAGTTAATGATCCTACAAAACAACAGTCATATTGTGTTAATTTTCTGTGGCTAAATTGCATGTCTGTTTATTTCCAGAACTAATATGAGATGTGTTGACTTTGGCCTCTAAAGCTCTGAACAATTCAGGATTATTTTACTTCAAGTGGTAATCTGACCTTCCATTTGATCACTGAGAGTGACATCCTTGTCCTTTAGTAACAAGCTTTTGCAAAAGTGGCCCCATCACCTTGGAATTTTCTTCTCATGGTGTGTTGCCATGTGATTCCTTCTGTTTAGTATAGAAGAACTCCAAATTAGTAAGGGTTAATCATGTGCTGATTGATTGGGCAGGATGGCTCAATGGTTAAAGACACTGAGCTTGTTAGCTGGACAGCTAATAGCCCAGGTTCGAGACCCAGCACAATGTGACAGGGTGAGCTCTTGTTTCTTGCCCTAGCTCCTCCTTGTTTTACATGTAATATGTATTATATTTTGCATTATAATCCCATAGTTTGAATATTTTATATACTCTGAGAATGTTGCTTTGAAGGGCACAGTAAAATAGGTGAAGATTTCAGAAATACAATCTTAAAATATGAAGAACTGATTTGGGTTATGGATAGATTCAATAAAAATAACATTCATAGCAGCAGCAGCAGCAGCAAGAACTTGAATCTGTATGTGAATTATTGAAATGTAACTTGTTAAAAAAATGTGTTAGCTGCTTTCAATATCTAATGGAAATTTGAATTCTTAGGAAATCTACCATATCCCCAAATCAGAAGGAATCAAGTAGCATTTTTTCAAATTAAAAAGTTTTAATAAACTTAGTGTGAAATGGTGCTAATAGACCTTGAATTTTTTACTCCCATAGATTAATATAGCTCTCCTCTACATAAAAGTTACAGAAATAAAATGGATAGTTTAGAAATATAAAGTATTTCAAAATTTGCTTATTGAATGGTATATTTACTTTATTTTTCTTCTGTTCAGTTATTAGAAAGTAATCCCTGCACTTTTCTTGGCAGATTTTTCAGAAATAATTTGCCTTTCTAAGGTTGAGGGAAAATGGCTAGCCAAGGTCATCCAGTGGCTTTGTGCTTAAAGCAGGATTAGAACTCATGGACTTCTGGTTTCGAGCCTGACACCTTAACCACTACACCAGATTGGCTGTCATTTATTTTATAGAATAAAAGAAAATCTGTAAAAAAAAATCTTATATCTTAACATTTCCAACATGCATGTTTTGAGGGCAGCAGTCAAATATGCGTGTTTAGCAAACTTCCTATCATCTCTATCTATCTATCTATCTATCTATCTATCTATCTATCTATCTATCTACATACACTAGCTGGATACCCATGCTTCGATACAAAAATATGTGATCGGGGAGGATTTTTTATTTTTGGGGAGGAAAAAAAAGGGGGGGGAATTCTACACATTCATCCAGATAGAGAGGAAGATTCAAGTGAAGACTTAGTCTTGAATAATTGTGCAGTTGCATGAGACCAGGGACTGACCAACTCCCCCCCACCCCAAAATTTCATGAAATTTTATCTATCTGTTCCTAAGGGAAAGCAAGCAGTTTGAGGAGATTCCTGTATTACAGTACAATACAATAAAGTAGCTAGCATGAATTCTGCACATGTAGAATGGTTGCTTGGTACTCAAAGCAGTAACAAAGTAAACCTGTCAGGGTTCCAAAGGACAAAACTCTAAATAACACTGAAATAGACTAAAGTTTTCTAAAACATAAACAGACCCAATCTAACATAAACTTTTACACATTAGCATTCATTTTCTTATAACATTTAAATGTCCTCTACCCTCACCCACAGATTTAGAGAAAGATCTTTAAGTAATGGAGATGAAAAATATGTGCAAAATAGTATTGAAGTTCTAATTTAATCTTCAATTAAGCCATCAGTGCCTGTATCTTAATCTTTCCTTCAATCTCCCCATGTGATAAAGATGTGAAGGATCCTTGGTGTTCTGAGCTTGCTTGTACTCTTGCAGATATTTCATTACCCAGACTAAAGCCCCTGTCACACTGCATCAACGGATGCAAAGAGGATGTAAAACGGACAAAAAAGCTTGCCATCCATTGGTTAACGCAATGTACTCACTGCCTCCGTTTTGCTTCCTCTCTATCCGTCCAGCATCCGTTTATTGACGTTTCATCCGCTCAGAAAGTTTTGAGCTGCTCAAAACTTTTGCGCGGAAAATGTATCCAATTCGTCCGTTCTGCATCCGCTACGCATCCGTTCTGCATCCGTTACGCATCCGCTATATCCGTTAGGCATCCGTTACGCATCTGCGCAACTCACATCCGCTCAGACGCAGGGAGGAAGCGGAACGGACGTGGAACGGATGCAGAACGGATGCCTAGTGGATGCAGCACGGAAACAAAGCATTTAAAACGGAAAAAACCTTTACAGAGGGGACCTATCTCGGATATTAAGGATGTCTAGAGGATGTCTAGAGGATGCCTAGAGAATGCAAAGGGACACCTATACTGCCTATAAAAAGGGGGAGCAACACATCTGGATCTCACTTTCAGACCAGCAGCCCTACTGCAGACCTCTGCTTCATCTGCCTCTTCCTCTTCCACAGCATCCAGTCATGTCCACCGTGGATAGTAACACAGTCCTTTTGCCAGCCACCATCCTTCTGCAACAGTGCGAAGCCATCTACAGGCTCTGTGAACTCTACTACGGGAAGAAAAAGGGGCGGCCAAGAAGCGTCTGGGTACGAAGATGGTTCGCCAGAAGAGCAGAGGACGGACTGTACAACAAGCTGATGGTGGAGCTCAGGAATGAAGACACTCGTGCATTCCAAAACTTCATGAGGATGCCTCCAGCCATGTTTGACGAAGTTGTGCAGCGGTTGACACCCAGGCTGACCAAGGCAAACACCAACTTCCGGCCCAGCCTGGACCCTGGGCTCAAGGTGGCACTCACTCTGCGCCACCTGGCCTCAGGGACCACCTACAGGAGCATGCAGTACAGCTGGAGGGTGCCACACAACACCATCAGCATTGTGGTCAGGGAAGTGGTGCAGGCCATCATCGAAGAATACGTGGAGGAGCTCCTCCAGTGCCCCTCCACTGAAGAAGGATGGAAGAAAGTTGCAGAGCAGTGGTATCAGAAGTGGAACTTCCCCCACACTGTTGGAGCCATAGATGGCAAGCACGTGGCCTGCAAAGCTCCAGCCAAGTCGGGGTCCACTTATTTCAATTACAAGGGCTTCTTCAGCATCATCCTCTTCGCCATGGTCAATGCTGACTACAAGTTCATGTACATCGATGCTTCAGGCAACGGCTCATCTTCAGATGCCCAGGTATACAACGCCAGTCACCTCAAGGAGGAGCTGGAACGCAACCTCATCGTGGGCTTCCCAGATCCAGAACCCCTGCCCAACAACACACAAGGTGGGGGATGATGCCTTCTTCCTCACAACCTACCTCATGAAGCCCTACACTTCCAGACTCCTCACCCGTGAAGAGAGGATCTTCAACTACAGGATGTCCAGGGCAAGGCGGGTGGTGGAGAACGCCTTTGGCATCCTGGCCAACAGGTTCCAGGTACTTCTCACTACCATGCAGCATCGCCCAGAGACTGTGAGGAGGATCATGGAAGCTTGCTGCATCCTGCACAATCTCATGCGCACCCGCTACCCAGTCTTGCAGAACAGGCTCGTGGACCTCCAGCAAGGCAATGGGGACATGGAGCCTGGTGAATGGAGGCAAGGGCGAAACCTGATAGACACTGTGGATGTGCAAGGCCCCAACAGAGCCTCACGTGAAGGGAAGAAGCAGCGCAACCTCCTGAGCTACTGGTGCAACTCCCCAGCTGGAGCAGTGGAGTGGCAAGACAGGATGATAGATGGTTAATGGATGCTTCCTTGAGCCTGTGGCATAACACTGATGAGGTTGTGCCATGTATGTTGAGTGGCCCTACAATGAAGAGGTTGTACAATAAAGAGTTGTGTTTAGGTTGACATGTGTGAATGATTGATTACATTATTATTGATAATAAAGGGCCATAGGTGTGGCACCTGGGAGGGTGGACCATACAGTCCCACTATACTTGCACTGGAGGTTTATCTATCCCACACCTATAACCCATCCCAAAGGTATCCCTGCCCATTCCACAGCTATCTCAACCCATCCCACTGCTATCTTAACCCATCCCACAAGCATGCAAAGGCTTAAACCATTTCTAAAAGTTTCCAGCAAGATTTTATTAAAAAAAAGAAATGAAGCAAGTGTGTGAATCAAAAATAGACTTTATTAACAACAAGCTATAAGACAAAAATGAGTCTCTGGCACTCCTCTTGGTCGCTCAGTCTCAGGGGTGAAGGGTGCAGGTGCTGTGGAGTTGGCTGGTGCTGGAGTGCTTGTCATCAGCTCCTCCAGAAGCAGAAGCAGCAGAAGCCCAAGCCCCAGAAGAGCGAGCCCATGCTGCAGAAGCTCCAGCAGAACCAGAGTGAGGGCCAAGGGGCGGGATGGTAGCCCTGTCCCTCTTGCAAGGGCTGGCAGCAGATGGCTGAGGCATGCTGTGCTTCAGCATGGTTGTGGGGTTGCTGGCTGGCAGGGAGGCTGGCAGGATCCAAGGCTTGCAGGGAATCAGGCACCAAGGCTAGCAGGAAGGCCGGCAGGGAGGCAGGCACCAAGGCTGGCGGGAAGGCTGGCAGGCAGGCAGGCAGGCCCCAAGGCTGGCAGGCAGGCATGAACCAAGGCGGCTGGCAGGCAGGCAGGCAGCAAGGCTGGCAGGCAGACTGGCTGGCAGCAAGGCTGGCAGGCACCCAGACAGCAAGGCTGGCAGAAAGGCTGGCAGGCAGGCAATCAGCAAGGCTGGCAGCAAGGCTTGCAGGCAGACATGCAGGCAGGACAGGCAAGGCAGTCGATGTGTCTGGAAGCAGGTCTTTCCTCTGAATGGCGACCTGCTTCCGAGCTGCTTCCGTTATATCAGTGGGGCTGACGCAATACATCCTCCCCGCATGCACAATTAATGCTCAGCATCCGCTAGGCTTCCGCTCTGCATCCGCTCTGCATCCGCTTCATCCGCTTTGCATTCGTTCTGCATCTGCTGTATCCGTTCCGCATCCGCTTTGCTGAGGTCCCCCGGAAGCCTTGCGGATATGCCATCCGCTCCCATCCGTTGGGCTTCCGTTCCGCATCCGCTTTCCATCTGCCCTGCATCCTCCTCGCGTCCGTGTTATCCGCTCCGGTTATGCAAATTTTTGCCCCTTCTGAGAGCGGATAACAACGGATGGAACATTTTTCTCGTCCGTTGTGTCCGTTTTGCATCTGTTGGGCAGTGTGACAGGGCCTTAAGTAACATCATCAGGGCAAGAAAATAAGCAAGTTTAGAAAGCACCAAGGATCTCTCATGTCAACCCTGAGCTACAAATATTCTCCTTTATAAAGATGTCTGTAATTATATAAAATATGGGATTTTACTGAATATATTAACCTGAGGTATCTTGTTTTCAAGCATATTGTGTAACACAGATACTCTGACAGAAATTACATGCAAAAATTTAAAGCAATCTGGTCACACTTTGACAATCAAAATGATTTAGGTAGAAACTTCAGAACACGCCATGACAACACAAATAGATGAGTAAACTATCTGATGGAAGTCCGAAAGATTTGTCAGAATTAATAAGATTTTACCATCGGCTGTAGTACTATAGGTGAGCAGAACAATATGGTGTTGTATAAAAAAAAAATCCTTTCTATGATACTGATCTGATACATACCATTAATGGTGGGGTAGTCTTGATTTTGGCTTCTGCTCTTACTTAGGCTGGTAGTTTCTGGTTTGACACAGTTTCAGGTTTTGAAGGCTGGATCTTCCAATGATGTGGGGATGGGATAGGAAACAATCTATCAACCAGAGAAGATGGCATCTTACTTCCAGTATACCCTTTTTTGAATAGTATGGAAGCCATTTTATAACTCTTTTTTACTTTTTCTTTTCCTTCCTAGATTTATACATTTCCTTCAGCATGCTATGATCTCACTAATCTCCTTTGTTATAAAAGACAATAAAATCTTACCAACCTCCTGTTCTGAGGACTGTTTTTAAAACAGATTTGGATTTCTGAAGCAAACAGTGTATCTTTTCTCTCACTTTCAGTTTCTTTGCTTTGAGCCTTTCCCACTTCCCTGGTGGTCATCATCAATCTGTGGTAAATAAGGCTTTTGTTCCCTTTCTTGCAAAAGTATATATACCTTCCCTGAATATCTGACTTCTCTGCCAAATTTTAGTTTCTGAAAATCCACAGAGCTTGTGCTGTGTTTCACTGTTTTAATGGTAAGCATCTAATGCAGAGGTCTCCAAACTTGCCAAACTTGGAAAATTTTGGGAGTTGAAGTCTACAAGTGTTAATGTTGCCAAGTTTGGGCATCTAATGGCCTTAAATGCAAGCTACTCAATGCAGGAAGCCTTGTGAATAAAATACCTGAATTTATCCTCTTACTAAATATGGCTAAATTCGACATCATATTTGTCTGTGAAACATGGCTCAACACATCTCTCCCTGACTCCATTACTACAGTAAGAAATCATGTTTACCGATCAGATCGTGAAATTCGTAGAGAAGGTGGTGTTGCTATCTTCTATAAAAAGTTCTTACATCTAAAAAACATCCAAGTTACCCAGGAACTTGCTCTTCCTGAGACAATAATCTGTGAACTATCCTTAAATATCACATTTCGATTCTTACTATGTTACAGAGCACCTGATTATGACATCTAACATGTAAACAAGCTAAATTTACTACTAACATGGGCAACATCCTGCCCAAACGCTTTTATCTTTCTTCAATCTACCTCATGTCAACTGGACCCTAAATGAACAATTGAACCCATATATGCAACCTTCTACAATGCTTTTACAAATCTGAGACTGGAACAACTCGTAACCAACAATACTAAACTTAACTGCCTCAATCTTTGAATTAAATTTACGGAATACAAACTAAAGAACCCTTTTCCAACAGTGACCACAACATGATTGACTTTTGTCTCAACATACACCCACACAAAAATCATCACAATGACGTAATCCCCAGTGATAACTTCAAAAATGGCAACTATGATTTTATAGACAACAATCTCTCATCTCTTGATTGGCAAACTCTATTCACTGGATGCAATACTGTTGAAGACCATTACAATATATTTTTACTTGAAGTCAAAAGAGTCATCAAACTATATGTACCAACAACAACTACCCCCCCCCAAGAAAAACAAACAAAAACAGATTGCTCATAACAATAAGGAAACTTCAATCCAAAAAGAGATCACTCTGGTGGAAAAACAAATCTGGTCACGTTGCCAACTTCAAAAGCCAATACAAAAATATATGCCACCAGATAAAGACTGAATGCACCAATTATCACATTAAACAAGAGGAAAACCTTCTATGCACCAATTCCACTCCCGCTTTTTACAATTTTGTAAACACTAAAAGACTCAAGATCCATCCCACCTGTGAAAGGACCTAATGGTAAAGACTGCAACGACAACACCATTAAAACCAACCTCTTCTTTGGCTCGGAATTTATAAACAGCAATGGATCATGCCCAGTATTTCCTAGCCGAACCACAGAAAACTACAATATCTAATACATATCGATTTTACAGAAGACAATGTTGAAAAAGCACTACGCAATCTAAAACCATCTCTACCTATTGGACTGGACGGAATATGTACCTACTTCTTAAAAAAGCTATCCACTGCCACAGCAGAACCTCTAAGCATAATCTTTGAAAAATCTTTCAGGACCAGCTCCTTGCCAAAACTATGGTCACAAGCCATAGTCATCCCCATCTTCAAAAAGGGAGACCCCAACCTAGTTGAAAATTACAGACCAATCTCTTCATGCTGCATCACCTGTAAAGTCATGGAATCAATTATTAACCAATCCATTATCCTCCACTTAGAGACAAACAACCTACTCTCTAATAAACAATTTGGTTTCAGAAAAAAACTATCCTGTAATCTGCAACTCTTACACTGCAAAAACATATGGACTACATAACTCGATCAGGGCAAAACAATAGATGCAATCTACGTAGACTTCTGTAAAGCCTTTGATTCAGTAGTACATGACAAACTACTCCTAAAACCAAAATCTTATGGTATCTTTGGACAACTGCACAACTGGATAGAAGCATTCTTGTCAAACAGACAACAAATGGTCAAAATTGGGAATGTCCTATCAAATTCTGTACCTGTCAATAGTGGTGTCCCCCAAGGCAGTCTTCCAGGACAAAACTCTCTTCATACTCTACATAAATGACCTCTGTGATCACATTAAGAACAATTGCATTCTCTTCACAGATGATGTAAAACTGTTCAATACCACAGACAATAATGCTACCCTTCAAAAAGATCTTGACTATGTATCAGAATAGTCAAACAGATGGCAGTTTCAAATCTCAACAAATAAATGTTCTATCTTACATATTGGCAGAAAAAAATCAGAAAATAAAATACAGGCTGAATAGTCGAGACCTTGTTGATGATCCAAGCTCTGTCAAGGACCTTGGAGTACTCATCTCTAATGATGGAAGTGCTAGAGCCCACTGTAACTACGTAGCCAAAAAGGCATTAAGAGTTATTAGTCTAATCCTCTGTAACTTTTTCTCTGGTAATATCACACTAATAACTAGAGCATACAAAACATTTGCTAGACCAATACTCTAATACAGCTCATCAGTCTGGAACCCACATTACATGTCTGATCTTTGCACAGTTGAGAAAGTCCAGAAATATTTCACAAGAAGAATTCTCCATTCCTCTACTCGTTGTAGAATACCTTATGCCACCAGACTTGAAATTCTAGACCTAGAAAACCTTGAATTACACCATCTTCAGTCTGATCTAAGTATGGTATATAAAATCATACATTGCAATGACTTACCTGTCAATGAATACTTCAGCTTCAACCATAATAACACAAGAGCACACAAAAGATACAAACTCAAGGTTAACCACACCAAACTTGATTGCAGGAAATACGACTTCAGCAACAGAGTGGTCAATGTCTGGAATACTCTACCTGACTCTGTGGTTTTTTCCCCAAACCCCAAAAACTTTAACCTTAGACTGTCTACTATTGACCTCACCCCTTTCCTAAGAGGTCTGTAGGGGGTGTGCATAAGCGCACCAATGTGCCAACTGTCCCTGTCCTGGTGTTTCTTTTATTTTTCTTATATGTACCCATTTCATGTATTCATAACAATGTATATACTTACACCTATTATCTTGTAAGCGATTGACAAATCAAATGAAATAAATAAAATAAAAAATAAATATAGCAAATGCATATAGCAGAAGAAGAAAAAGTAGACTGCACCCAGGCTTCAATTTCCTCAAATTTGCTACAAAAAAAATCTAGTCCTTCTTTGCCTTCAGAAAACTCAACACAATAATAAACTTTTTTTAAAAAAGAGGGGGTTCTTTTCATTTACTGCCTAAACCTTAATGGTAAAGAAGTCAACCAACAATATTGGTGATTCATTATTTTATTTTATTTTTCACTTTTAAAAGGGGAGGAGGGGAAAATTGCATAATAAAAAGGGCTTCTGCTATGTTTAGAATAAAACATCATCCTCTTTCACAATGTGAGCTTAATTATAGCATGCAATAAACCTCACATTTGTAAAGATTTCTTCCTCCACCCCAAGCCTATTTTTATGATCTGCTTATAACAGCAATAGGAGGATTTTGTACAATTCCGAACAGGTTGACTCTACAACTGAAAATTTCAGTATTGAGATTTTAAAATCTCCATACGTTCTAGAAGTACAAGTTGTGTGTGATATCTTGTCACCCTGGATTTTAATATTAGATTAATATTTAGTTTTGGAGCAATAACAATCTGGTTCACTTTGCCAGACCTCTTCAAAAGGAACCTTTTTCAATTTAAAGAATATTAGTCAGAGAGCTTGCTCTTTTTTGTTTGCTGAACCATTTTTTCAAGTCAGATGTTCTGGGATAAGAATACATTCATATCGGTGGGATTCAAAAAAATTTACTACCAGTTCTGTGAGCATGGCTTAGTGGGCATGGCAGGGGAAGGATACTGCAAAATCTTCATTCCCACCCCAGTCCAGGGGAGGGATACTATAAAATCTCAATTTCTTCCCACTTCTGGGGTAAGGTTATTGCAAAATTCCATTATCTCCCTACCCCACTAACATGCTTTCCAGCTCTGTTCTCCTGTGCAGGGCAACAAAAGAAGATCCAGATGATCATCTGGAACTTGGGAGGCAGAAAATAGAAGTCAGAGATGGTATTTGCCAGTTCTCCAAATTACTCAAAATTTCCACTACCGGTTCGCTGAACTACTCATAATTTTTGCTACTGGTTCTCCAGAACTGGTCAGAACCTGCTGAATATCACCTCTGATTCACATATTTTTATTAAATAATAAGAAACCAATATAATGGAATTCTTTGATGTTAAAGAAATAGGAATTGTTGTCAGAAAAACCGAACTAGGAATCTTAATGTTGTGTGCATGCACATATATTTGTTCATTTACAAAACTTAGGTGCTGTTACAAAGAATATTTTATAAAGCAACTTGCGGTAATTATAAGAAGCATATGCATTTCATTGGGGGGTATGTTTATGCACACACAAACAAGCATATACAGAATTTTAAGGCTTCGCCTTTTTAAATATCTGCACTGTTTGAAACTATGCATAATGGTATAATTATCTCAAAAGCTGTCTTTTTTCAGCTATCTAGATTTAATCATTGTTTGAGGTAAAGAACACATACATATATACATACATACATACATACATACATGGGCTTTACATAATTTAACAACCAGTTTGCCTAGTGCAGAACCAAAAATGTGAGCACATGTGTAGCTTCAAACACGCAAATTTCATGCACGCGGCTTCCAGCACACCTTCTCAGGCAGCCATGGTGAATAGAGCAGGCGAGGTGCAGAAATCAGCTGGGGGGTGTGGGCAGAGAGTGACATATATAGGATGGGATAGCACCAGCATGGTTGGGCGGGCCCAGCCGGTGGTCAGAACTACCAGTATAGGCGAACTGGTCAGAACCGGCAGCAGCCCACCTCTGCATACATGAATAGTCTGGGAGAAACAACAGCAGCAATCCTAAAGGAAGCTAGACTAAAAGAAGAACCTAGATGAGTCACACAATGAACTTCCCTGCCTGAACATGTATTTCTCCAGGCAGATTCAACAGCTGAGATGTTACCACATGCTAACTCTCAACAGTGGTTTCTTGCTATAAACTGAGAGAAATAACAGTTTTAGAACTGGTCAGGCTTGCCACTTCCATTGCTTAGAAGAAAGCTAGGTATCCCTTCTTCAGTTGACAAAATAACAAAATTAAAACATGCCACACCTCTTATTTTTGTATAGTCTTTCCAGATTGTTGTGAAAGGATGATTGCATTTAAGCTATTCAACTATCATGTGCTGTGGTGCAAATCTTTGAATTTGGCATGCATATGTAATTCAAACTCAAGATTATTGCATTGCTATAGTGAATAGTTGTTTTATATATTGTTCCTTTTATAGATTTAAGACACAAAATGCTGTTTTATGTATTTAGAACTCAGGTATTTTGGAGTACTTTTGGGTAGGTTTCTTCCTGAGTTCTTCACATTTTGACCTCAATGACTAATTTTATTTGAATTTAATAAGGTTTTCAAATTGCAGATGTGTTTAATAGCTTTATGAAATATTTTATCTGTTACTTTATTGCAATGCATTTTGCTCTGGTATTAGTTTTGTATAACATTTCTATTAATGAAGGATTATGATAACAAGGATCAGAATTATTTATGAAAAGCTTCCATAGAGCAAGTATTTATTCAGATATTAATTGTAACATAATTTATTTTGGAATAAATGGTAACATAAATGGTTCTTTGGTTTTTAGGTTTTGTTTTCAGGAATTCTAGCTAGTTGCACCTCGTTTTCCATTTTAGTTTTGCACTGCAGTGCTATTTGAATAATAAGATGTCCTGAAGTGTCCACTGTTTCTCAAGGGAACTGTAGCTCTCTAAAGGTGAAGCTGAGAGCAAGAATATCAGCAAAAGATATACCCACTGTTTGCTATAAGAAGGAGATGTGAGACTGATGTTTATTTTCTTGCAAACTGGTAATAGAAATTGTAAGCCTTGTTGAAGAGAGAGAATGCAGCAATCCATCTATCTTTATGTCTCTGCTTCCTTCTACAATCCGTGTCAAAACTGTTTATTTGCAAACAAAATCTCAGGCTGACCTTAGGAAGCAAAACAGTATACTGAATGTCAAGAGCAGCCTATTTTAATATGATTATAACACCTGAAGTTTGAATGTCTGAATTGGATTATGTAAATATTTACAGAGATGGGCTGTTGTGGTGGAGCCACTGAACAGTGAATGACAGCAAAGCTACTCCAATTTTTTAAAAAACTCTGTCTAGAATATACTTGATCTATTTAGTACTTGTAGAGTCTGAGTCACATTTCAGACTTTGTGTGGGTGTTTGTGTGTTTGCATGTATGTGAGAGAAAATTTGTAAAATGTGTGCTCATGTTCAAAGAAAAATGCCTGCATAAAGAGAAGGGGAGAGTTTTGATTCTAAAATAGAATCGGATAGAAACTGCCAGAGTCCAATACTCGTGCTAGAGATTTGGAAGTTCCATGAATCTGAACAGATACCAGATGGTAGATGCCAAAGGAAGTTGTGAAACTTACATCCAAAAAGGTTTGGTTCAGGAAAAAAAGATAAAAATAATAGACAATAAGATTATAAAATATAGCTTCTGATAGGGCTGTGTTTTATCATTACTCTGATAATGCTTTTTTTGTAATTAATATAAGGGAAATTTAAAAATTCCACAAAAAAGCCTAATATCTCTAAGATCTGTGGTGTTTATTCACAAGTTCTATTCTGGAAAGTTCCTTTTTAATGTTAAATAAAAGTTTGCTGCTCAGTATTTTAGCTATTTTTTTTCTTTTTGATGATTTCATCTGGGACAATTACTTATGAATAAGTAATTGGTTGTCCATGAATAATCTAGTTTAATTATTTCATTTCTTTAGTAACATCTTACTGCTTCTTCTAGAATTAGCCAACCATTGTGCTAAAATAGAATTGCTGAGAGGCTTTATATCATTTCAGCAGTTGCTGATTAATGATGTAAAGATGTTATAAGTCACTAGTAGTAAAATGGCTCCCTCCCTTCTTTGTTTTGTTAGAGGAGGAGACTTAATTTTTACTCACTTATGTTTAAATTAAGAGGAGAGATAAGTAATCAAAGGCTTCCCTTGAAATTAAAAGTAACACAGAAACAGACAACAGGAATTAAAAAGCTATTGATAATTAAAGCCAGAAAATAAGCAGTCTTTATAAATTAATGGAACCATGGTAGGAATCTTGTAAAGCCTCCTTAGAGTTCTCTTCTTCAAAATAACAATCACTTCCGTAGTGCAAAGATATCTGAGGCTCGCACCAAGCTACTATTTCAGGAACTGCTGCACTGTAAAATTGATAGCCTCTACAATATGTTGGATTTCATTTACAAATATTCAAAACATATATTTTGATTTATCGCAAAACAGAAAGAAGAAAAATGTTGAGAAACTCCATTCATTTGCGTTACACTTGTTGCATCATTGAAGACCAGGTGTTTGTTCTGAGGACGCATACTTGCTTGGAAGCCTGCACATGTGCAGTTTCATAGGGAACGGAGCAAAATTAAAATAAAGTTAAAAAAAAAAACCTTTAGTCAGTCTTTCTGATTCTTTTGGAATGAATTTGCATACATAACCCTGACAGTTAAATATGCATGCTCATTCCTGCAGTGAATGCAGATCAGAAAGCTACTACCTGTCAGAAACATAATATTTTCTTCCACATATGTTTTCTTTTCATAAAGTGAAAAGATTCTTCTCCAAGGAAAGGAGCTAATTGAACTAAGTCAGTTTTGCACAAAAACTTCCTATATACAAAATTAGGTGAAAAAACTTTCCGTGCCATATAAAATTTCAAATGACTGTGATTCTTCAAACCCATTCTACTTATACTTATCTAGTGCATATATCATAGCTCTATGTTATAGGATAGGAAATTGAATTTATCACATGTATTCCTGTGTGGCACAGTCCCAGCCCAATTAAGTTTAATAGTAACAAGACCTCAGAAATAACCCTGAAAAAAAAAGGGGGGGGCTTTTCCCCTTCTGGATTTTGTTGCATCTACAGCAAGGGGTGTCAAACTTGCAGCTTGTGGGTCAGATGCGTCACGTGCTAGCCCCACCCCCACCCGGTTTAGCAAAGGGGAACAAGTCCCAATACATCACATCACCATGCCATGAAGCCTCAAGTTTGATAACCCTGGCTCACAGTATCATCGTTTGGATTAAGAGTGCACTTCACTGACCTTTTAACACAGTTGCTCACTGATGGATATGCATTCATTTGAATACAATCTACCATGCCATCATTTATAGAGATTACCAAGAAAAATATGTAGTAGATGGCTCTAATGACTTAGTCATCTATATTAGGCATCTGGGTGTTTTGTTCCATGTTGATCTTCTCATATTTCCCCTTCCTTGTTTTTCATGAAGTAAAAGTCTGAAGTGTACCCCAGATAGGCAAGTAACTATTGGCTTTCCCCTTTCATTATTGACAAGTTTTGCCAAAGGCTGAAAGCCAAGCTATTACTATTAGTTTGGCCTTGTGCAACAAAGCTTATTAGTTAATGTAGTTGTGGCATGTATTCAGTGAAATGGTTGCTTAATTAGAAAAGCTGCATTTTCTACAAGATTTACCTTTTAAAATACTAGAAGCAGTATTTTTTATCTTCTGTTATTTTTTATCTTCTGTTTTAAGATAGAGGAAGTAGGATTTCTTTTCAACAACATCTTAGTTTTTTTTTTAAATAATATGAATTGATATGGAATTTCTAGTGCTTTCAAATTGACTGTCCATAGGGTGAAAAATGGGTTCCCAACTCTTGCTTTGAAAGATGGACCTCTGATGGTGTTCTTGAAAATAAAATAAAAATCACAGCAACTTTGCTCTTCTGCTGCTCAGATGTTTACTGTGTTCCCTTGATATGAAACTGCTTTTTTATGGGAGAAAAGGACCTTTTGTCAGTGGAGAAGTATTTCAGAAATTGGTAAAAGATAGGGATTGAAAGAGTAGTGGACTCCCTTTTATAAAAAAATGAAAAATAAAAGCCTCCAGGACAGGGAGAAGGAGGAAAGGGGAGCCTTTGTTGGTCTTTGCAACACACAGCTTTGCTAACAGGCAATGCTTAAAGCTCCTCTTAACAATGTACATTTGCCCTCACTAGCTCTTCCATTGATTTCTTCCTGCCCTCCAAAGACCTGGCAGCAGTTAAGCCTTGTGTCTTCCACGTGATGCTGAGCTGAATCAGATTTTCCTTTTAGTTGTTCGATCAAATTTTCCTTCCTACAGCTTAGAAGGCTCACTTGGGACCTTATAGTAATTGCCTCCCCATGCTGTACTGCTGATACCTTTATTGTATTGGTGTAGGGTTTCAGAGGATTGTGTTTAACATGCAGTGAGCTGCAGCAATGCAAACAGCCTCACTGTTTAAACAAGCATCCATTAGGCCAGGAAACAAGACAGTGCCAGTCCATTTGGTGCTGTTTAGTGCTGGCTGCTGCTTACCAGGAGGAGATAAAATTAGGGGAGGGTAAATGGAGAAAGAAGGAGGGTGCATGGCAATTCTGCAATGTCAGAAAAATAGGGAGGGTATCTTAGTAGTTTTGTGGGAATGCAACATGGGGGGAGAGGGTCACAAACTGTTGTGGATAGAGATATGTGAACAATTCATTAATATCTCACTATGCTAATATATCAACCCTCCCACTCAAATGTCATTAACATGTCCTTCCTGTATGAAGAGCTCAAAAGAACAGTGTGTATTTTTTAAAGTGAGCTTTTTTATACCTCCTTTTTGTACCAAGTGAAGAAAGAGGATATGTTTTCCCTTGCAGCTGAAAAAATTATTTGTTCAGGCAAGAAACCAAAAGGCCACGATGCTTTGTATAACAGCCTGCACTACTTTAAAACAGCAGTTATAATTGTAAAACCCTAAAGACTTAGCTTGCTTAGATTAACAGGGCAGCACCAGCTATCCTTTTCAGCATTTCTAATAATGCCTTTTGTTTAACTGATTATGAAATGGTTCTAATCCAATTTTTCTATTATTTTGCACACTAGGAACTCTATTAAATACACAAAAACAGTTGAAAGTTCATATAAACTCAATATACTTTAAAACAAAGTTGGATATGTCTTGCTGTCTTGTTTTTTTATCCTGGATGCGCTTATTTTTCAGTTTTTCCAGGGGCTTCAAAATGTTTCTTAAAAGTTCAACTCCTTTCCTAAATAGGAGAGTGTACTTTTATTGTGTGACTGCCAGAGGCATCTGTTCAGTGCTGCATGGGACATTCCTGGTGATGAGTAATGCACTCCACACTGCTACACAACTTGTAAGTGCAGTTTTGGAGCTCCTCAATAATTGTACACAGTTTTATTGTTAATATAGTAGCCCTTAAACGCATAAGAACACACACAAGACTCAAAGCCTATAGTTTTCTTTTAAACTCTTCATTCCCCTATCTGCCATTAGAGCATAGGTCACAGTTCCCTGTTTGCCTGCTTCTTGGCATAGGAAGGAATAAATAAGGCTCACAAAACAGGGATTCCTTTTGTTGGAAAATTACTGTGGGTAATAATATCCAGTTTAGTTTGTACCTGGCACGCTCCCAATCCCTAGGTCCACATCAGTGAAAGAACATACAGTAAGATCTTCAGTTCAGTAAGAAAAGTACAGCTTATTTATTAAAATCAGCAAACAAAAAAAACAATGTGACCAAAGCAGGCAAATGAGAAAGACATGAATAACATATAAGAATTAATATTAACTAAAATATAGCAAAAAGCACAAAATTTTCCAGAGCCACTGGAAATAATAATGGGATAAACAAAGTGGACAATCCCAAAGTACACAGCAGCAGAATAGATGGAAAATATGTCACCATATTATCCCTCCTCTATTCTGCACTGTTAAAATAACAGTTTAGTGAGCAAAGATGATGTATCCGATATTTTCTTCACCACTTAATCTGCGGAATTCCAGGATGCTGAACTCAGAGTTACATAGTACAGAATGGGAAAGAGATGGTTTTGAAGACATTAATTTTTATAAGTTTGATCTTTAAGGCAGAGAAAACATTTAAAAAATCATGTCTTTCTACATACAGATAGCGTTCACTTCCCCATTTCAGTTGAGACTGGCAACTCTGTCATGAGCAACATGATCATTAAATGAAACATCACATTGATTTATATCTGTTCCAGTTGTTAAGCAAATCACCATGAGTGTGATTTGATGTGACCATGACTTGTAACTTCCTACCAGCTTCCCCATTTACTTTGCATGTGAGAAGCCAGCAGAGAAGGTTGTAAATGGTGATCGCATGACCATGGGAAATTGCAACCATGGTTACACCAAGGTTACAACCCTGGCTACAAAATGCCAAATCATGATCCTGTGCAATGGCCATAACCTTGAGGACTGATCGTAAATCTCCTTTTTCAGCAAGCATTGCAGCAACTTGAAATAGTCACTGAATAAGTAATTAATAAGGAAGGATTACTTGTACCATATGTTTCTTAGAATAAGAGCAGTGTTTGGTGGAACAACTGACTGCTGTAACCTTAAACTAATTGGCCCAACAAGAAAAAAAAATGGAATGGTAGCACCAGAATATCCTGGCAGCTAAGAGAGAAGAAAACATTGAGATGCTTACTTCTGGATAAAGGTACTAGACTGGGATTGAAAGTGCCCAAGCAATTATTTTAAATTCGATTATGCAAGGTTGCATATGTTGTGATGCCATGCAAAAATTTTAACGACGACTTAGATGTTTATTAGAATTGGAAGAAACATGGTATCACCATTCCTTATTGCTGAAAATTCACTGTACAGTTTTTGACCTTTATAAAGTATATATACATCCATGGAGCTTTGTAAATTGCATGTTTGATTGTTCTGTGCATATACATTGAAATAATTTTTGTTTCAACATTTTAATATTTTGGGGGCAGTTGAAACAGTATTAGAGCCCTCCAGTGATGAAACTCATTTTTCTAGGTTATGGAAATTCTGCTTCAAGTCATGTTTTTATTAGCATTTCTTTTGCATTTCCCTTTGTCAGCAAAATGTGGTTTTGGCTTTTGTTCAAAAAGCAAGTAAGAAAATTGGACTTTTCAATTGTTGATAACAGGTGTACATTTTTGATGGCAGTTGAAAAAGTTTAAATGATTAAATAAGTAAAATTAAATTTTATAACAATGCTAACTTGTTTCAGTATTCATGGTCACTGTACTGACTGTCCAAAAATATCAGCCATGAACCTGACTTTCTTAAGATAGCCAAATCAAGATTTACACAAGGATGCCAGAATCTCTTGTGAATATATGGGGAGGATGTGTTGAGGGGCTTCGTAGGACTAACTCCTGTGTTATGACCACTGTCTTAGTATACTCACATGTTTGTTTTGGCCCTGGTCTAGAGGAAACACCACCATTCTAGCAGGATCCACTATCTTATGAATGACAAAAAATATCAAAATGTCTTACTGTATCCTACATGAACAAATAAATGCAGAGCAATCTGGGATAGCATAGAACATTTTAAATGGTTAATAACCCCCTTGCTTAGTAAGAGTCATATTTTGTATTACAAGTGTTATATATTTATCTGATGGTGTTGTGACAAAAATGCAGTTACTTTGTTGCACCATTGATCTTGGAGTGCATGTCAGAGGTTACTCTCCAAACAACAACTGGAAGCCAAATATTTAATTTAAATACAAATGTAGTGAAAGTTCATTTAATTAAGTAGAAACACTCCCCGTGTACTGCACAAAACAATGTTCCTTTGTTACAATAAAGAATATATAGTTTTATGGGTCTCTGGAAATGCATCTAAGGCTTGGTGTGGGCGTACATGCACTATTGTGGCCCCGGATTATATTCTCCACATTATAAACTAAGTATTCTCTATTTTTCTCTCTAATTTTTGATATTTATACAATGGCAGTATTCTGAAAGTAATGAACCATATGCCCAGCTTCTCATTCCTGTGCTTTTTCTGTAGTATAATTTGACCTTCTGCTCTATGCTCTAAGAGCACACAGTTTCCCTTGTACCCTCAGGGAAAAAAATGTCAAACATAAACCCTTCCTCTTGGCACCCCCATTTCTTTCAAAGCCTGTCGAGTGTGAGCCTCTTTGTCAGCTTATTTGCTTCACTAGAGCTTGTTCCAAAACTGTGCGGAGAAGACCAAGCCATTTGTGGCCTTCATTGCACAAACTAAGTTGTTCGTGTTCCTTTTCATAGTAGCTTAGTCTATGACAACTGCAGATTTACATGTTCATTGTCCCACTCTGGATAGCACTATGAATGAATTTAACAATCTTTTCATGAAAATGGTCTAATGCTAAAATAAATTTGCACTCTGGAATGGCTTTCAGCACTTAAAATAGGATAGAAAATAATACTATGGCACTTTAATATACAGTACATATGCCTGAAAATCTTTGTGAAATTGAGTTTGGAACCAATCAAAGAGGTTTCCTTGGAAATTGTTTAAACAAAAGGTTATTGGCGGTTTGCTGCTACCTGAACTTAAAGTAATTTTGCCCAAGCACAAACTCAATGTCCTCTTTAACAAGATAGATTAAGAAATAGATTATTAATGAAAGAGTAGTGGTACAATTGTAGCACATGAACTAATATTTAATAGAGATCCAAGATATCTAATGTACATTAGGATGGAGAAGTTTTGAATTTTTTTCCTACAGCTTTATGGTACACAAGAGGGAGACACTAAAGCAAAGTCATCTGCGGTTTTGTCAGAATGAGAAACAACTCTTTTAAGAGTTATGTCTCTAGTAGCAGATATATCTCTGAAGTTCAGAAAATGTAGAGCAGGGCCTTTCCATTTGGCAGCCATGAAAATAAACACATTCCAGCCATTTTCAACATGAATGAGTAACTTATGGACCATGGTACACTTCTGCTTTTGAATAGCTGTTTTAGATTCCCCGGAATCCCCTTATCAGCATCACCAACATGTTGTGGTATTATTTCCTATTGAGAACCTTAGGCAAACAACCAAAAGAAATTATTGTTAATTTTTACACTATATGCACTACATGCTATTTGCAGACTGTTAAAATTTTGGGAAGATGCTTCATCCATTTTGCATCCTATTGCCTCCCTTTTCTATTGCTTGCCTTGGCCAGTGAAAACATCTGATTATGGCTTTATGGGATATACCAATTCTTTGAATTGGGCACAGAAAGGAAGTGTAATCTATTTAATAAAATAATATATCAAAACAATGCACTTATCAGTACCTTTTTAGTCACTTATAATATTTAATTTTAAAGTTAATTCCATAAAGAGGAAACATGAACAGTTTTTAATTGACAAAATAAGTATAGCCAGTTTCTAGTTATTCAAGTTAATATAAATAGTTTGTTACAATGCTTATTGATGGTTTGTGTTCCTACACCCAACTGCAGATTTCTTCTTTTTGAGGAATAAACACTTCTCGAACTAAATAGTGTGGGGTTTAACTAAGTATGTGTTTTACATCTCAGTTTTCTTCTGATTGAGTACAGACTTCCAAAGCAAAATATCATTGTAAGGCATTCAAAAGAAACATTAAAAGCAAGATCACTGAAGTCTTAATGAGAAAAATTATAACAAAAAGCAATAAAAAGATGGATTCCAGGTGGTTCTAGTGTACTAAAGTAATACTTAAGAAGATAACAATAATAGTAATAATAATATGTTTTAAAACTTAGCAATAAAGTGACAAATAATATTTTAGCAAATCGCAAACTTTAGCAAACTTTTAGAAATAAAAGTTATAAATAGAAATTAAATTAGAATATACAAAATACAAATAAGACATTAAAATCTGTACAATTCTAATTGTAAGAGAATTGTATATTAAATCGGAAATCATTTCAATGAAAATAATAGATAACTGAACCACATAAAAACATCATATAAGAAAGTAAGGAAGGTGGTGCTCTTGATAAACAGAGGAAAGATTCATTCCCAATAGGTGGTATGGGGATATATACACTTCATATCATGAAAGGTTTACAAATGTATCTCATACAACAACAACCCTCCCCAATTTTCATGAAGATAAAAGCTGAAGAAAATCACATTTAAATGTCCAAGATTCTACTACTATACCTGTTTTGATAAAATTAGATTTAGATTCACATGCTGTTTGTTTCTCAGTCTGGCCTATCTTACAGTGTTAAACTCAATTAGCAATAAATAACTACTTAAATCAAGTAATTAAGTAATAAATATCATAAAAGGCAGAGTTTAGTAGAAAAACCACAAGTCCCCAGAGGGGCACTCGTATACCTCAGAATTATCCTCTCCAAAAAAAACAAAAAACAAAGATGGTTTGTTGAGTGAATGGCATACCTTTCAGTTTTAGGGGCAATGACAAGGAAAGAGAAAAGATGAGACTTGATGGGACAGGAGACAAAATTAAAATCAAGAGAGAAAAGACATCAACTCTCCTAAACTCTCCTAAAAGTTTGTAATAAAATTTAACTATTTACAGGATGGTACAGTTATTGTCAGGTTAAACTTTGTTCAGCCATACATGATTCCTCATAAAATCACTCTCTTAACAATTATTTGAAAAGAATATCATTAGTAAGTCTGTTAATTTTCCTTTTGGAAATGGCCTTTGAATCCATAGATTCAATCTGAATAAAATAAGTATCAGGATAACACAACTATCAGGGTCTCGTCCCTCATGACTGATTGTTTTAGAGCAGTAAGAGAGTAAGAAATGCTCTTGAGAAGCATTTCTGCCTCAGTGCTATGTACAGATTGATCCTATAATCATCACTGATAAAGGAGAATATTTGTTGCTCAGTATTGAAATGAAGGGTCCTTGGTGCCCACCAAAGCCCTGATGACGTTACTTAATTTGGGAAATGAAACATCCGCAAGAAAACAACTCAGCTCAGAAAGCACCAAAGACCCCTCGTAATCATCACTTGACAAGATTATTTCTGTAAGTCTTGTCAAATGTCAGTTTGCCTCATTCCTAAACAGAAGTCGAGAAGAGAATAATTCTACTAACTTATAAACAATATGATTCTAACCTTTTTAAGACTTCCTACCTACTAATATTTAATTTGAAAACATATGTTCTCCAGGAATAGAATGTATTCTACTGTATATCATATGTAGAATGAATACCTTCACAAAATCTTGTGCCAGCCTAAAACATGGGTTCTTTCTTCATAATATCAAAATTATGGAACTCATTAAATATAAATTGGGGAATATTGTATTGCAAGCCAAATACTACAACGGCAGAAGTGCAAGGACAAGAACTACAAAGTTAAAACAGGCCATAAGAGACTTTAAAGCAGTACATCCTATATCTGAAAATCATTTGGGAGTCTGTATGCAGAATAGCATCCATAATTGAAACTGAAAACCTTACCTTATGCTATAAAATAGTCTTAGAATTGAAAATTGGGAACAACATGAGCAGTATGGAGTCTCAAAAGCCTGAAGGAATAAAAACTGATGGTTGAAAGGAATATTTTTATTGAAAGGTTCAATAAAAATCATTACCCTGCTACATGCCAGCAAAAAAAATCATTACTACAGATTATATTCTGTTTTATTTATTCAGATTGTAAAATTGGGTGTATTTTGGCAGACAATATCATTTATTTTCAAGGCAGAATGCAGAAATTAAGACTTCTGAAAGGCCATAGGAGAATCAAGAAGTAAATATGATAGAAGATTTTTCAGGACAAAGACATTAAGTGGCTATCTTCTGATAATATTAGTCCACCAGTTATTCAAAAATTTATTGTATGTAAAGTTTATGTAGTTTATCCTCTTAGTCTAAACAGATTTATTTATAAGCCCTATTGTAATTAGAATTTATTGCTAGTGAACAGTGGAAACAAGATTTGTTTCAAATACTTCTCAATTGACTGCTTTTCTCTCATTCTTGTCTGTTTTTATAAAAGAAGTGCAGCTAATATAATAAAGAAACCTGTATGAGTTGAAATGTATTTTGTATGAGGTTCAGAACATTCTTTTAACTAATAGGATGTGAATTAAACAATGAACATAAAGACTAAAGGCCCTGTCACACTGCCCAACGGATGCAAAACCTTAGTAAAAAGGACACAACGGACGAGCAAAATGTTCCATACATTGTTATCCGCTCTCAAAAGGGGCAAAAATTTGCATAACCGGAGCGGATAACACGGAAAGGAACAGACGCGGGAAGGACGCAGAGCGGATGGAAAGCAGATGCGGAACGGAAGCCCAGTGGATGGAAGCGGATGAGAGCGGATGGCACATCCGCTAGGCTTCCGGGGGACCTCAGCAAAGCGGACGCGGAACGGATACAGCGGGTGCAGAGCGGACGCCGAGTGGATGAAGCGGATGCACAGCGGATGCACAGCGGAAGCCTAACGGATGCCTAGTGTTAATTGCGCATGTGGGGAGGATGCATTGCGTAAGCCCCGCGGATATAAGGGAAGCAGCTCGGAAGCAGGTCACCATTCAGAGGAAAGACCTGCTGCCGGACGGTTTGACAGCCTTGCCTGCCCTGCCTGCATGCCTGCCTGCAAGCCTTACTGCCAGCCTCCCTGCCAGCCTTGCTGTCTGCCTGCCTGCCAGCCTTGGTTCATGTCTGCCTGCCAGCCTTCCTGCCAGCCTTGGTGCCTGCCTGCCTGCCAGCCTTGGTGCCTGCCTGCCTGCCTGCCAGCTTTCCTGCCAGCCTTGGTGACTGCCTCCCTGCCAGCCTTGGTGCCTGCCTCTCTGCCAGCCTTGGTTCCTGCCAGCCTCCCTGCCAGCCAGCAACCCTACAACCATGCGGAAGCACAGCAAGCCTCAGCCATCTGCTGCCAGCCCTTGCAAGAGGGACAGGGCTACCATCCTGCCCCCTGGCCCTCACTCTGGTTCTGCTGGGGCTTCTGCAGCACGGGCTCGCTCTTCTGGGGCTGGGGCTTCTACTGCTTCTGCTTCTGGAGGAGCTGATGACAAGCACTCCAGCACCAGCCACCTCCACAGCACCTGCGCCCTTCACCCCTGAGACTGAGTGACCAAGAGGAGTGCCAGAGACTCATTTTTGTTGTATAGCTTGTTATTAATAAAGTCTATTTTTGATTCACACACTTGCTTCATTTCTTTTTTTTAATAAAGTCTTGCTGGAAACTTTTAGAAATGGTTTAAGCCTTTGCATGATTGTGGGATGGGTTAAGATAGCAGTGGGATGGGCAGAGATACCTTTGGGATGGGTAATAGCTGTGGGATAGATAAACCTCCAGTGCAAGCATAGTGGGACTGGATGGTCCACCCTCCCAGGTGCCACACGTATGGCCCTTTATTATCAATAACAATGTAATCTATCATCCACACATGTCAACATAAACACAACTCTTTATTAAATGCCCTGTTCATTGTAGGCCCACCCAACATACATGGCCCAATCTCATCCGTGTGATGAAACAGGCTGAAGGAAGCATCCATTAATCCTCTATCATCCTGTCTTGCCACTCCACTGCTCCAGCTGGGGAGTTGCACCAGTGTTTCAGGAGGTTGCGCTGCTTCTTCCCTTCACGTGAGGCTCTGTTGGGGCCTTGCACATCCTCAGTGTCTATCAGGTTTCGCCCTTGCCTCCATTCCCCAGGCTCCATGTCCCCACTGCCTTGCTGGAGGTCCACGAGCCTGTTCTGCAAGACTGGGTAGTGGGTGCGCATGAGATTGTGCAGGATGCAGCAAGCTTCCACGATGTTCCTCACGGTCTGTGGGTGATGCTGCATGGTGGTGAGAAGTATCTGGAACCTGTTGGCCAGGATACCAAAGATGTTCTCCACCACCTGCCTTGCCCTGGACAACCTGTAGTTGAAGATCCTCTCTTCACGGGTGAGGCATCTGGAAGTGTAGGGCTTCATGAGGTAGGTTCTGAGAGAGAAGGCATCATCCCCCACAATGAAGTAGGGCACATCTTGCGTGTCGTTGGGCAGGGGGTCTGGATCTGGGAAGCCCATGATGAGGTTGCCTTCCAGCCCCTCCTTGAGGTCATTTGCGTTGTATACCTGGGCATCTGAAGATGAGCCGTTGCCTGAAGCATCGATGTACATGAACTTGTCGTCAGCATCGACCATGGCGAAGAGAATGATGCTGAAGAAGCCCTTGTAGTTGTGATAAGAGGACCCTGAGTTGGTTGACGCTTTGCAGACCACGTGCTTGCCTTCGATGGCTCCAATGGTGTGGGTGAAGTTCCACCTATGATACCACTGCTCTGCAACTTTCTTCCATCCTTCTTCAGTGGAGGGACAGTGGAGGAGCTCCTCCTTGTATTCTTCGATGATGGCCTGCACCACTTCTCTGACCACAATGCTGATGGTGTTGTGTGGCACCCTCCAGCCGTACTGCATGCTCCTGTAGGTGATCCCTGAGGCCAGGTGGCGCAGAGTGAGTGCCACCTTGAGCCCAGGGTCCAGGCTGGGCCGGAAGTTGGTGTTTGCCTTGGTCAACCTGGGTGTCAGCCGCTGCACAACTTCGTCAAACATGGATGGAGGCATCCTCATGAAGTTTTGGAATGCACAAGTGTCTTCGTTCCTGAGCTCCACCATCAGCTTGTTGTACAGTCCGTCCTCTGCTCTTCTGGCGAACCATCTTCGTACCCAGACGCTTCTTGGCCGCCCCTTTTTCTTCCCGTAGTAGAGTTCACAGAGCCTGTAGATGGCTTCACACTGTTGCAGAAGGATGGTGGCTGCCAAAAGGACTTTGTTACGATCCACAGTGGACATGACTGGATGCTGTGGAAGAGGAAGAGTCAGATGAAGGCTGCAGAGGTCTGCACCGCAGGGCTGCTGTTCTGAAAGTGAGATCCAGATGAGTTGCTCCCCCTTTTTATAGGCAGTATAGGTGTCCCTTTGCATCCTCTAGGCATCCTCTAGACATCCTTAATATCCGAGATAGGTCCCCTCTGCGAAGGTTTTTTCCATTTTAAATGCTTTGTTTCCGTGCTGCATCCACTAGGCATCCATTCTGCATCCGTTCCATGTCCGTTCTGCTTCCTCCCTGCGTCCGAATGGATGCGAGTTGCGTGGATGCGGAACGAATGCCTAGCGGATATAGCGGATACGTAACGGATACAGAACGGATGCCTAGCGGATGCCTAGCGGATGTAGAACGGACAAATTGGATACATTTTCCGCGCAAAAGTTTTGAGCAGCTTAAAACTTTCTGAGTGGATGAAACGTCCATAAACGGATGCTGGACGGATAGAGAGGAAGCAAAACGGAGGCAGTGAGTACAGAATGGATACATCACGTTAACCAACGGATGGCAAGCTTTTTTGTCCGTTTTACATCCTCTTTGCATCCGTTGGTGCAGTGTGACAGGGGCTTAAGACAAAATAGCAGTATGAAATCACAAAACAGAAATAAAAGTTATTTGAAATTTAGTTTAAACTTTAATTCCAGGATATAATTGAAAGGTAATTTTTTTAAAGTAAAATGAACCTGGATATGGTTAGTGTGCATACATATAACTCCGCCCTCTTATGACATGAGCTGAATCTGCCGCTATAAAAGGTTTGCCTCTGCTGAGAGCCCCAGCTTTTCTGGCGAAGTATCTTGACAGACTAGGATTGTCTCTGGAATATAAACAAATAAAATGAGCATACAACCGCCCCCCTACCTGACAATACCAGACTAGACGACCACAGGGTGGGCTGGATTCTTATCGCAGCGTGTCTAGAAATGGTGTTCACTGGTAAGTCTACCAATACCCCTTCTCCGTCATGCTGCTCTAGAGTCCAGCATTGGGATATACCAAAGCCTGCATGCTGAAGGGAGGGACTCGGCTGGTCCTCTTAATCCGACCCAGGAACCGCCCGCTGGAGTACCCTTTGTCCAAATGCAGCCTGTGCAGATGCAAAGGAGTCCAGCTTGTAATGTCGGATGAACGGGGAAGGCAAGGTCCATGTAGCAGCTCTACAAATTTCTTCGATCAGAGCCTGCATGGCCCAAGCCGAAGTCACTGCACACTGGATAGAATGTGCAATCAGTTTCTTGGGAGCTGACAAGCCAAGAGTTTCATATGCAGTAGAAATGAATGCTCTGATCCCACTACTCAACATGGGAGATGAGGCTTTAGACCCCAAGGAGACAGGTTGAAAAGACACAAACATTGACTCAGTTTTGTGAAAAGGTGCACTTTGATATAAATCCTGAGTGCCTTTTTCACATCCAATGTGTGCCACTGACGTTCCAGTACATGTTGGGGTTTGGGACAAAAGTCAGGGAGAACAATATTTTGAGCTCTGTGAAACCAAGAGTTAATTTTTGATACAAATGAAGGGTCCAGACGCAAAACCACCCAGTTGTCGTGAAACATACACAAATCTGGCTTTACCGAAAGGGCAACTAATTCAGACACACTCCTGGCTGACATAATAGCCACCAAGAAGGATCCTTCAGAGTTAAAATACAGAGGCCTACCATTCATAAAGGCTCAAAAGGAGGGCCTGAGAGAGCTTGGAGAACCTTAGGCAAGTCCCAAGTGGGATACCTATACACAATGGGTGGTCACAGATTTGAAGCTCCTCCCATCGGAGCCGAGAAGATTTGGCCACCTGTGCAACCACCCGAGTTATCTAAAGGACTACGCATTCTCCGTTTGGGGAGAAAGGAATGTTGCATTCAGAAAGGACTGAGGTGAAGTCTTCACTCGGGTCCGTGCTTCCAGCAGGAACCCGGACCGTTCCTATTGGCTGATGCCATTTGACAGCTGACTATAAAAGGGAGCCGTCAAATGGCATCAGCTGTTGCCCGCCAGCTGGCTGCCTTGTTCGCACGGCAGTCGCAGCAACACTTTATTGTTTCAATAAAGTTTAAAGCTGAAGTTTGCTCTGCGTTCGCCTCAGTCATTCCACCTCTCACTTTACAGAAACCATGCATGTTTTTGTGTGTTCCAGATGAGAAAGAAGATCAGATAAAAATATAGCATATATATATGTGTGTGTGTGTGTGTGTGTGTGTGTGTGTGTGTGTGTGCTGTTTAGCTTCCTTCGGGTATTATCCCACGTCATTGTAGTTCTGTTAAAGTTGTAGCAACGTTTCATCATACTGAACTATGCACCCTGACTGAAGTATTGACAGCCAATGGCTTCCACAAAAACAAAATCACCAACTTGATCCACAAAAACACACCAAGACATAACAGAGACCTAGAAGATCAACAGATCTATGGAACAGCTGTCCTGCCCTACATAAGAGGTACCACAGATAAAATCAGTAAGATACTACACAGGCATCACATCAAGACTGCCTTCAAAACAGACAAAAAAATAGCAGCCATCCTGAGGAACCCCAAAGACAAAATTGACCTGGAAAACCAAGGCATATACGAAATTCCCTGTACATCATGCCCGGCCACATACATTGGACAGACCAATAGAAGAATAAGTACCCGCCTAGATGAACACAAAAATGCAGTAAAAAAGCTGGAACACACCTCCTCACTAGTCCAACACATGAAAACCACAGGTCACAGCATCAACTTCAATGGCACTAAAACCCTAGCCACTATAGAAAACCCCAGCCACAGAATCATCAGAGAAGCCATAGAGATTGAAAAAAGACCTGACAGCATGAATAGAAGAGATGATTCCACCAGACTGT
>BLBF01000026.1:9703078-9748117 GCA_015471245.1 Laticauda colubrina | reverse complement strand
GCAGATGAGATTCTGCTGAAACGTTGCTACAACTTTAAAAGCACTACAATGACGTGGGATAATACCAGAAGGAAGCTGAACAGCATATATATATATATATATTTCTTTTCTTATATATATATATTTGTTTTCTTATATATATATATATAATCATAATCATTTGGTTAAGACATAGCCATAGTAAACCACTTTTTTAAGGCTGTCAAAAGAAACTGTCTGGGTGCACTCATTCACAGCTTTGGTCAACTGACCTTTACCTTACAGATAATTTAGGATGGAGAAAATAAAATATATATTTGCTTGTAATTGCTGTGTACTTTCAAAAGGGATTGTTTCAGAGCTTATTATTTTATGAGTTTGCTGTAACTTTTGTTCATACACATTAGGTTGAAAGTAGAGAATGTTTATCCTAACTCATGAAGTATTGTTATGTGATGCTTATTAATTTATATATAAATCAGGTTAGATCAATTTGGATAACAAGAAAAAATTGCATAGATTTTGTGACATCAGATCAATTTTATAAAATAAATCAGCGAGGAAGATTTCAAATATATTTTTTGAGAAATTAATGCAAAAAATAATGTTAATTTTTAATTAATGTTTTTTCATAGAACCTAAAGGTATAATTTCAAAAATGTACCAGATTTTATATGAAATAATTACAAACATGGCAAATTTGCTAGAAGGTTAAAATAATTAACAGTATGGCAAATGTGCTAGAAGGTGTGTGAGACTTTGATTTAGAGTAATAATTCAGCTGGCTATTGGTAAAAATTAAATTTATTGAAATTTTGAATTTGATGGCATAAAGGAATGCCAGATAAGCATTAAAACTGAAAAATATTGTACAAATAAATTTGCTTAACATGAGTGGATCCAGTGTCGGTGTATTTTAGTTCAAAATGCTATAACTGTGATAGCGAACTTATGGCACACGTGCCACAAGTGGCACGCAGAGCCATTTATGCTGGCACATGAACAGCCGGCAAACTTACCTCACTGTGCGTACACCTCACAGCTGATTTTTCGGCTGGTTTGAGGCCTTTTTTTGGCCTCCCAGAGGCTTGGAAAAAGTCTCTGCAAGGCTTTTCAGGACAAATAGGCCTATTTTGTCACTTCCTAGGAAATGTGTTTGAATATTAGTAGCTCAGGTTGGTAGTTAGGCTGTTGGTTTGAGCTCTGAGCTTGGCAATTTGGTTGCAAACGTTTTGTCACCATTTGAGGAAATGATGAGGAAATAGTGACAAAACGTTTGTAACAAAATTGCCAAGCTCGGAGCTCAAGCCAACAACCATAATGGACTAGTGTTGTGGACATGGCCTTTTTCATGCTGTAGACATGAAGGATGAGCTTGGATATATCTTACTTTGTTTGAGGTAAATCTTTGCCACCTGATTCTACTTTGCAGAGCTATGTTTAAAATACATTGGCTTTTTCATCCTCTCCTCTTTGTCATGAACCTATCTCTGAGGGGAATCGTATGTTGGTCCAATGGAGTCATTTTGTATTTTAATTTTCTTTGGTTAAAGCCAAAAGGTATTTCACTGGCTATGTCACAGAATTGTTTAATACAGTGTAAAATGCAGAATCAACATGGAATTTACCCTGTTATTTCCAATACTGCAGCAATACAACCTGTCAGTTGCTGGGATAAGATTTGAGACTGGAGGCTCTCTGATCTCCCTTCACATCTCAGCCTGCCTGTTATATGATCCTAATTCTTAATTATTACTATAAGAATGTACGTTCATTTGAGCACAAATGATTTAGCAGCTCATTTGAAATGACATAAAAGCCACCCATGTTTAACAGAGAATTAAATCATAGGATTTATTCTTTGTTTTTTTTAAACCTTTGCCTTAAAGCTCTTAGGAATATTGTTAAGATTCCTCATGAAAGAAAAATATGATAAATTTGCACTCCTTTCCACTCTCATGCCAGTCTGAAAGCTTTCTAAATATTTCTATCCTTGAATGGATTATCAAACCAAAAATCTCAAAGCATCAGGACACATAGGAGCTTAGGTTTAGCAGAATTCATTGACTCTTTGCCCCACAAATATCATGTAGACTCTTCTTTTATTACTGGCCTCTGGTCAGTCTTTGCTGAGCTATTTTCCGAACAGAAATGAATTTAGTTTTAAGGACAGCAAAATCAGTGGAGCAGCCTTGTCCACGCAGGCAGATTGAAAGCTTTGTATAGAGTTCCCCTGTCTTTAGAGCAAGATGGGGCTCTATGCTAAAGTCTATTTGAATTTTACGGTCAGATAAAACACTGAAAGAGATTCAGCCTTTGAGCTTGTTTTGAAGAAGCAATAAAATCACTAAACAGCCCGTTGTGGTCACTCCCTATACATAATTGAAATAGCTGCCCACTAAAGTCAAATAGGAGGTGGGAGGGGCAGTGTAAGTAGCTCTGACTGTTGCTATAACAACTGGCATCTTGGTCTAATTTCTTCTGAAAAATGACTTGCTGCTAGTGGGATGAAGTACAGCAGCTTTTTTTCTAGCAGATGAAAATGTTGTAGACAGGCATACATGGTCCCCTGTTTAGGTAGCAGATACTCTGTGGTGTGCCCATTGCAATCCTTTTAGGAATTTTAAGATGAGTTATTCCTGGATATGTAGGGTATGGTGGACATAAGGTTGTCTGTATGTAGGGGGTGCGTGTGTGAAGGAAAACATTACATACTGTAGATTATTTAGACTCTTTAAAATATCCCCATATATTTTAATTTTTATCTATTCCATATCAGTGTGGCACTGATAATAGGAGTTACAATCCAGAGACAGGAGGGCTGCATGCAGACAGGAAAAAAAAAAAAAGCCCTTGGGGACTTCCAAAAATAATAACTTAATTTTTCCACCAGTCAGTGGTGGAAGGGGCAAAGAGTTAAATGTCTAATTCAGGAATCTGTACAGGTAGTCCTTGACTTACAACCATTCATTTAACAACTATTTGAGGTTACAACAGCATTGAAAGAAGTGATTTATGACCGTCGCAGCATTCCCATGTTCCCATGATCAAAATTCAGGCACTTGGTAACTGGTATATATTTATAATGATTGCAGCATTCCGGGGTCATGTGATTGCCATTTGTAACCTTTCCAGACTACTTATGACAAACAAAGTCAATGGGGGAAGCGGGATTAATTTTAACAACTACAAGATTTACTTAACTACTGCAGGGATTTGTTTAACAAGCATGGCATAAAACGTAGTAAAATGTTGACTTATTTAGCAACTATTTTGCTTAGTATTGGAAATTTTGGTCCCAATTGTGTGCAAGTCGAGAACTCACCATATCACATTGAATCATACATAAGTTTAAATATACATGAAATTAAATTTAAATGTTTGCGATGTTACATTTTGGAATAAAATTCCTGATAAACTAGTGGTCCTCCATAATCTAACTTTCTGGGCCAGGAAAAGGTAGTCTTAACCATATTTCTAAGTGTCTATGCCATTTAGTTCAGTATATTGTGTAAGTTTAAGAAAGTAAGTGTATTATATTATTCTAAACTTTTACCTATCTTTGGGGAGCAATAAATGTCCTCTAAATGTAACTTAAGAAATCACTGAATCATGCTAATTGCTGTGCATTAATTTTAAACACTACGATTCCAATGAATTTCAGCATATTCTCATTCCAGTTAGTTTCAATATATTCTCATTCCAGTTAGTTTCAATATATTGTTTGGAATGTAGTAGTTCTGGCAATATTGTTCATGATGACCAAAGCTTAGAATAGAATGGGAATAGAGTACAGTACAGTATAGTATAGTATAGTACAGTATAGTACTTTATCTTTATTCTTTACATCATCAGATGAATTTTGTGTCTTTGTGATTGACATAAACTAACTTAATCATATCAAAAAATGAAATATTAGCTTCATACAACAAGAATGTCCAGCAAAAGGAAGACATATCCCTGTTTTTGTTCTCATGTCCTCAATACAGCCTTAAAATCAAATATTGTGTGGATTTTTGAGTATCTTAACAAGTTATCTCTTCCTAAGCAGTTTTCTCCAGGGCCCATCGCTTCTCTATTAAGTGCTAACCGCAAATTAACAAGCTCAGCTCTGTGGCCTTAATTAGTTGATTAGTACCCCGGGAAGCTTACCTGTTGCCCGAAATTGGCAAGACCTTTATCAGTTAGATGCTGAAGGTCTCCTAACAGCTTTAGCACATTCCTGTGGTGAAAAAAACAATCTTCCTAAATGCTGAAAAAGTAAATTTATACATGTAGGCAGGAGTGAACTTAAAAAAATTTAGCAACCAGTTCTCTGATCGGTTGCTGGGTGGGTGTGGCCATAGTGGAAGTGGCCTAGTTGACCTCCTGCACCACAGCGAGAGGGAGCGTTTTCACCCTCCCTGGCTCCGGGAGGCTTTTCTCCAGGAGGTGAAAATGGCCTCCCCAGGCTCCAGAGGCCCTTTGGAGGCTGGAAATGAGCCCATTTTTGACCTTCCTGAACTTCTGGGAGGCCCGTTTTTCTCCCTCCAGGCTCTGGAGGCTTTCCTCGAGCCTCCTGGAAATGGAGTCCCTCTGGAGCCTGGAAACAGGTCCGCTTCTGGAGCCTCTGGGAGGCCCATTTTTCATCCTTCCCAAACCTCTGCATGGGCCCTGTCCTTATCTGGTATCCAAAATGGGCCATGTGGGACTCCTGGGAGGGGAGGGGCAGGGTGGGCGGGCCTAGCCAGGGATGGGATTTACCAGTTTACCGAACCGACTATTAAAAATGATAAAATTAGCTACCAGTTCGCCCGAACTGGGGAGAACTGGTAGTAGCCTATCCCTGCATGTAGGCCTAAAGACTGTTTGCAATTTTTCACTCTAATTTTTGTTGTGAATACCAAGAAAGTTAAACAAAATATCTCCCTCCGCCCCCTTGTGTCCTCCTTTCCAGTTGTCTGTATCCTGAATGTGATGAGAGTATAAACTGCTTGCCCACATATGAGTAAAATAATTTCTCAGCATTCACATTATAGAATAATGAAAACATTCATATGCAAGGGACTTTCTTATCAAATTATATCTTAAGAAATGGAATATGTGTGTGTGTGTGTGTGTGTGTGTGTGTATTCTTATTAAGAGCTTCTGTAAAATTCTTAATGTTGTTTTGTATGACTACTGAAGTTTATTTCTTATAATGTGTCTTTTTATAGTGTCTTTTTACCTACTCTAGCAAAAAGTGCATTAATTAAATCTAAGTTTATGGTCTATCACATTACTTATAACAGTGTTTTCCGTTTTTGTAGATTCATTTCAAACATTATATACAACAAACGCTGATTTTACCTGTTGTTATGTAATATAAATCAGTTTTTGTAGTTTATTAAAGGACCTGGTGTTACCTAATATATTTTCTTCTATGTCATGTTGGAGAAGGATTATAGAAGTTGTTACGATAATTTACTAATAACCTGAAGAGTCCAAGATTAAAGAAAGCTGAAGAAAAAATAAGATGTAGGTAATCCAAAACTAAGAATTCTGGGAATGTTTGAAATTAACAAGTGCAGTTTTCTTGTCTTGTTTCTTTATTTAAAGCAGTTGTAGTTATTTACAGACCCTGTGCTTCCTGCAGGTCCAAGCAACCTAGGAGTCTTCCATTAAAATTAGCAGCAAAATACCATTTTTTAAAGCTGCTGGTTTGCACTCAGTGGCTCCTACCCAGGTCATCTCTTATTTGGATTGTTATAATGCACTCTACATAGGGCTATCTTGAAGAGTATTCAGAAACTACAATTGGTCCAGAGTGCAACAGTGCGAATAGTTCTGGAAGCACTTAGGGTGGCATGGCACATGTGACACCATTATTATGAAAACTACACTGGCTGCTGATCTGCTTCCAGGTCCAATTCAAGGTGTTAGCCATCACCTTTAAAGCAGGAGTGCATTTCTACCAGTTCTGTCCACCTCTGTAGAACCAGTAGCTCTGAGGAGCAGCAGACATAGAACCAATTCTTTGTCAGCTGCTCTTTTGGCCCACCCACCGCCCAGGCTGTTACCTGACCTTTATTTCCTGCTTTTTCAACCACAGTGGCTTTGCGTGACACAGCTGTGGTTGAAAAAGCAGGAAAAAAGGGCTTTTCCAACCACTGTGCACCCATACGTAGCACTGCTCAACTGTCCGGGCAGCTCAGCAGGTTGTAAATAGCACTCACGCAACTCATGCGCGCACAGACAAAGCACACATGTGCGCATGACACAGAGCAACAGAACTGGTAGTTCTACCAGACGGATCCCATCCCTGCTTTAAAGTCTTGATGGCATGGGTCCAGAATATCAGAGGAACTGTCTTTCCCCAGTGGGGTTTGCCCACCCCACCGTTTCTGACAGAAAGGGCCTATTGTGATCCCCATCAACCAAGGAGTTTGACTGGAGAAAAGTCATGCCGCACCATGAAATATCTTGCCACCAGAGGTGAGATCTGTCCCCATCCTTTTGGTCTTAGGAAGAGCCTTAAAATTTGGATCTGCTGGTTGGCATGGGGCCCTGATAACCATAGGCTCTAGGTGGTTGGTGCAGTGACAGAATGCACCACTGCCACTCTGCTCTAACATTGTGGTCTTTTATTTTGTATTTATTTATTTTATTTTAATTTTAATCTGTTTCTATATTTTTAACGGTTGTTAGATTTCTATTTTTATTATATTGCAAACTGCCCAGAGTCACCTCAAACAGCCAGCTGGGTGGTGTATAAATTCAGTAAATAATAATAAATAATAATTTTTTTTTCATCAAGCCTGTAGCACTAGCATTTTCTTGAGGTATGCCATCCAAATACTGATGAGTCCTCATTTCAAATGGGATCAAAAAGGGGCTCTGAGGTTTGTCATTGTTATTAAATTATATATTTTTAAATAAAAAATTAATTGTGTGATCTCTTGGGCATTACCTGGTCATTTACCACATTGCTCCGAGGCACTACAATATTGACTGACAATTTACTGAATGTTCAGATGATAGTATGGTAAGCTTACATAAAATAAAGGGATGGGAACTACATGTTTCAGTGAATTTGTTACATAAAACTCACACTCTTGAACTGAAGGTCCCATGAAGTACTTTTCTGTCTAACATGCATTTGAAAGGGGAAGAAACAATCAATATAAACCTGAAGGGCAGGTTGCATTGGGGAGAAATGGCAATACAACCTACCTTATCCTAGCTGTTTTTTCTCATCCAGATTAATTTGGCTGAGGTGGTCTGCACATTTTTACTAATAAACGATTGGCTCTGCAGTTTATTCAATATAATAAGTACTTGCCTTGATTATTCAATGCATTATATTGGGAAATGTTCCATTATGGTGTATATATTGTAACTGATGTAAAATGTGTATAAAATGAAAAAGAAAGTCTGTTGGCAGAAATCACTAGATTTTCTTGCAAGTTGAAATAGGAAAAGTGCTTCTCAAATAACAACTGTTGTACTGAGGACTATTTGTTTAATTTTGTTTGTTGGTTTCACCTCGCAACATGTGGTAAAACAGATAATTATGGTGTTATAATAATGTATTTTTAAAACCCTTGATACAAAAACTCCTGAAATTTAAGTGCAATGGGAAATTTTCAACAGTGCCTCTTTAGATAGCATATGGGAGAGTTACGTAAGGCTGCTTTCTGGAAGTTTCCTACTTACATAGCAAATGGATATATTATGGAGATGGCTAGAATGTATGCTGGTACTAGATATAGTCATTTTTAGTGTTTGAAATATGACCACTCGTTGAAATAGCAGCTTCATTCCAGTCTACCACTTCATTCTGGTTAATGTGTTAGAATAGCCTATAGCTAATTATAATTGTGCAATAATCCTCACGCATCCATTTGTGAGAATAAATTGTGTCTCTAAAGTTTTGTATTATTCCAATAAGTTTAACTAAAGTCCAGAAATCAAACTCAGAATGTTTTGACACAACATAGTCTTTATGAATCATAATAAATTAGTATAACTTTCTGTATACAGTTATGATGATTTATAAAATGTAGAAATGGACAAATGTTGAAACAATTACTTTTTCTTTTCTGTTCAAGCTTCAAGAGACAGTGAAGAGAAAATTAGAAGGAGCACGCTCACCCCTCAATGGAGAACAGCAGAATGGTGTCTGTGACAGAAGCTTCTCTCCAACTAATAAGCGGATACGGAAAGATGTACCTGGGATTGAGAGACTCAATAGTTTGCCAAACAGTTTGCCTTTGTCTTCTATTTCTCCTCTTCACCAGCTTGACCTAAAGTCATCTTTGCCCCTGAAAAACAGTGGAATTAATGAGGGTACCCTGGAAGACTTAGGTAAAAATGGTGGACTTCCTGATCTAAAACTCTCAATCAATGGATGTACCGAGCTTGAAGATAGTTTTAACATTCTGCACAACAATAGTAGCAGCAACAAAGAACTGAAACAGGAGCCCTTGGATGATCCCAACTGCACTGACAATTCTGACACATCCCTTTCCAATCAGAATAAACTCTTTTCAGACATTAACCTGAATGATCAGGAGTGGCAGGAATTAATAGATGAGCTAGCTAACACTGTCCCAGAAGATGATATACAAGATTTATTCAATGAAGACTTTGAAGAGAAAAAGGAACCTGAATTTCCAAGACCAGCCACTGAGATTCAGGAGACTGCCAGTGTTAAAAGTGATCCATGTCATTCTCCATTTGCTCACTTACCAACAGGCTCTCCCCAAGTAAGACCATCATCATCAGGGCCTCCATTTTCAAATATCCCTACAGGTTCCAGCCTCCCTTCAGTTTCTAATGGTCCTCCACCTCCAAGCCTGGATAGTTCACTAGCAAACTGTGTGGTTCAGTCCCCTCAGACTCCCAACCAAGCACATCTCTCAAACCAAACTCAATCACGACCAGGCAGTAGTTTCCACATGAATCCAACAACAGTTACAACAGCAGGCCCAGGGCCTAGCCAAGTAACTGTGACTAGCACTGACTTGTCTCCAGCTGAGCAGTTGAAGCAGATGGCAGCCCAGCAGCAGCAGCGGGCTAAGCTGATGCAGCAGAAACAGCAACAGCAGCAGCAGCAGCCACCGCCACCACAGCATCCAAACCAAGTATCTAGCTGGTCGCCAGTGGGGCCTCCATCTAGTCCTTATGGAGGACCTTTCAGTACAGATAAACCAAATAGCCCGATGATGTACCCCCAAGCCTTTAACAACCAAAATCCTGTAGTGCCTCCCACGGCAAACAACTCACAAAAGACTATAATAAATAACTACCTCCCTCAAAACCATATCAATATGATTAGTCAGCAGCCAAATAATCTGGGTACAAACTCTTTGAGCAAACAAGGCAATATGCTTTCTTATGGCAACACTAAACCTCTGTCTCATTTCAATGCTGATCTTAGTCAAAGGATGACTCCACCAATGTCCAATTCCAACAAGAGTCCTGTGATGCCATATATCCAGCAACAACAGCAACAGATTCCCCAACAGCCACCAATTCAGGCTCAAATGACACCTTTGAGTGAGGAGCAGAAGCGCATACTTATTTTGAAGCAGAAAGGAATGATGAACCAGCCAGTAGCTTATGGAACTCTTCCATCTCTAGGTCAGGTAAGTGTGGACAGAGAATCTTCTCTGTGAATGGGTCATATGAATTAACAGAATAATTCAATAGAGATGTGTACTGCAATCTCCAACTTCCTCTTTGTATTTGCCATACTTTTTTTAAAACAGAGCATTTGTTTCTGTGCACATATAATTTGCTAGTAGCTTCAAATCCAACTTTCTCCTCAGTTAGTCTGACTTATATCGGTACATAGCTACAGAACCTTTGGCAATAGCTTTGAATGCCCATCTCCAGATATTTAGTTCATTCTCAAAAATTACCAAGATTTCTAATATAGTTTTAATGTGACCCATTAACTACCATATACAATTTATATAATAAATGAAATAATTACCTAATTCATGACAAAGAATTAGCTATGGAGGTTAACATATGCATAAATGAACTTCAGTTTTAGGTTACAAATGATGACCATGAATTATCCTGCCATAATAACAGTACAAGAAAAATTGATAAAATGTGATGTGTTTTGATAATGTGTTTTTGATGTAATATTTGCAGTGTTTATTGTTCAGAATAGATGGTTGTTATAGTTTGGTAAAGCCATATATTACTGGTGCCATTTTGAATGTGAAATGAATGGGTTTGTATAGATGTCAGCCAGAACATTTTAATTTAAAAAGAGACGAAGAGGATTCAATATGTTCCTCAATGGAGGAAGATAAGGGATGAATTTGATTGATTATAAGTTAGAGCTACTATTAAGAATTACCTCATAGCGTTAAGAGTGAAGAAATGTAAGTTTTTGTATGCTGTTCCTGCATCTGCAAAGTGCCATCCAGTGGCCCTGTTTAGGGTCTTCTTTTTACCTTTTGAGTAAAGAGGATTCTGAGGTTCATCTTCAGAGTTGAGCTGAAGAATTTTCAATGCACTTAGTGGATAAAATCACTCAAATCCATTCTCAATTACAGACCAAACATGAAGCAAGTCCATTGGAGATACCTTGGGAATTTCTTGCCCAATTACCTGGGAAAGTTTAATTCTGTTGTACCTGAGAAAAGTGGATATGGTTCTTAGGATTATATGTGTAGCCACCTTAGATTTGGATCCATCCTTCTCCTGGCAGATAGAGGTTGCTAAGGAGATGACATGCAGGTGGATCTAGTGATTGTTAATGTGGCCTTAGTGAGAGGATATTTCAGGACAGCTGGTGTGTCATCTTCTCAAGAAGTCATCACTGGACCCTACCACTCTTCATTTTTGTTCAGTCTCCCATCCCTCTTAAGGAAAGTTGTTACCTGATAAACCATATAAACCTGATATCCCAGTTACATTGTCCCATCCCATTTATTCAGGCAGAGTGGGTATATTGCAGATCCCATTGATTAAAAAATTTTGACTGGTGGGATTTAAGAGAACCTTTTCTTCTGTTGCCCATCGGAACACCTTACCTCCAGAATTGAGATGAATGCCTTCTCTTCTGGCCTTCAAAAAGATTGTTAAGACCTGGTTTTGCCAATTAGCATGGGAGTCAAAGAGTGATATGCAACCTTAGAAATGGTATCATGAGAATGTTCTCTCCATCTTTGAGCTCTTTAACTTTTAATATAGTAACCCTAACTTTTTATGCAACCTTGGAAATGGTATCATGAGAATGTTCTCTCCATCTTTGAGCTCTTTAACTTTTAATATAGTAACCCTAATTTTTTATTTCTGTTTTTAATACTGTTTTATTTATGTTTTGATCTTATGATTTTTTTGTTATTGTAAACTGCCCTGAGTCACTTAGGTGAGATAGGTGGTGTAGAAATATGATGAAGGAATGAACAAATAACCATTTTAATATTTGCTTGTTTATTTAACAGCAACAATGGGATTATAATTTTATTTTGCCACAGAATATAGCAAATTGTGCATTGAAAAATCATTGTATAAATATTTTTCACATAGTTTTTTAGGCTGTTATTAGACTGTTATTCAGTTTGATTCTGTCACCTTTAAAAATATTGAAATATTGAAAGTTTTAAAAACAGTTCAGATATTCACTAATGGAATAAAACTGTGGTCTTTCAAATAGGAGTTGATGCAAAGAACAATAGTCTTTGTTTATCTGTAGAAAAATCGAATACATGAAATGCTTACTTTAAATCTGGATTGAAATACATGGTGATATCATTATCTAGCTCTTTCTTTTTATTACATAAAGTATAAGCTTTATGTCCCTGATTAACATTCCCAATCCCTTCTTCCTGAGTTTAATAATGGTCTCAGTTCATGTAGAACAGTGTTATTCTATCTCAGTCACTTTAATATGTATGGACTTCAACCCCAGCCAGGAGACTACGGAATTCTGGGAGTTGAAGTCCACACATTACCAACGTTGAGAAACAGAGCGCATGTACTATAAAACAGTACAGAGTTGCAGAGTATATGTAATATAGAACAGCATAAACTATTACCTCTTTTAGACTCTCACTAATTCCCCAACAATTAGTTCCTCTATTCATCTTCCAAACCAACTTTCTCTAGTCACCACCCTTTTAGATTTATTGAGGTCTTAGAATTCTCAGCAAGTACAATGAAATATATTATCAGGCCACAATTGCAAATCTTGTCATGTTCTTTCTTAACATATTTGGAGAACAGGAAATTCGGAAACACTGTTCTTAGAGGTTCCATTATTGTAGACAATACAATAGCTTTATCATTGCACTGTAAAATGTGTGTGTGTGTTTATGTATAAAGGCATACACACACACACGCACACACACACACACACACACACACACCATGGTATAAAAATGCAAAAAAAATTGTCCCAGTTTCAGAAAATTGTCCCAGTTTTAGAAAATTCAGACAATATGGGACCCAGATTGTCCCATATCTGTACCTAATAAAACCCTATATCTTTTAACCTTCAAATGACCTAACCTAATAAAAATCTAATCTTTCTACTATGTATAGAAAGTTCTTTGCAGTCCCAGTAGACCAATTTAGAGGCATACCGATTAAAAAACGAATTAGGTGGGAAAGGTAAAACAGTAGCCATCCATGTGGAATGTATTTCCCCTTCTTTTTCTTGCTGCTTTCCTGCAAAATGTTTGTTAATTGACCTCCAGAGCACTCAAGAATAATTGTTCTTCACAATGATGGGAAAAGATCATCTGATAACATAGAATTACAGAGATTCTGACCTTCCCTGTCTGACTTTTTTTTCAGCCTCAAGAAAAGGGAATCAAAGATAGTCAGAGTATTTTTCCTTGGTTTTATTCTTTGGATGATGGTGGTAGTGGTAGTAGTAGTAGTAGTAGTAAAGAATGGGCTTCTTTTTGGAATTGTTTCTAGCACAGCACATACTTGCCCATCTCCCCCACAGCCTGGTTTCGAACAGGCCGTGGCCTGGTAGTGCATTATGGCCTACAGTTTGTGGACTGCTGCCTTAGCATTAACTTAATCTAGCTTCAATGGTGTGACAGCTGTGCAGATGTATAGAAGGAAGGATAAGGAGCCTTATTTATGGAGGAAAGTATGTATAATACTTCATTTGTCAAATTTTATTAACTTGCATCTATTCCCACAAACATGATGATGGGCTTTGCCAATTCTGTAGCACTCCATGTAGTATTCTGAGGAAAACATTTCACCATCAATAACAGGAAAGCCTGGACAACATGATTATTCTTAAGTTTATATTTCTGCTTCTGTTTTTTTCTTTCTAAGGTTGAAGTGTTAGTGTGAAAAGAAAGGAGCAGAAAGAATCTAGTGTGGATTTGGTTTTAGGGACAAAGTCATGAGATTCTGGAAAGAACATTAATGCAGAGAGAACAAAACAAACCATTGTTTATCTGGAAGTAAAACAGTGTAAATTCTGAAGATGGGATGTGTCTGCTTTCACACTTTCCTCTTATGGGTAATGAAATATTTTTCTCTGAGTACCATAGGAACTCTTGTATAAAACTCTTAATATATATTCAGAGATTAATCAGACCACAGAAAATTGTACAAACACTTTCCCCTATTTATTTCTAATCTAACTGTTGCAATGTGGCACTTGAATCTCTGTGTAAATATGTTGGCTACATGAACATCCTGCAAGGAGATTAGTAGCTCATAACCTTCATGTTATCTCTCAGAATGTAGTTGATGTTCCAGCTTGTTTTCCAGACTTTGATGAGCTTCATTAATTATACTAAAAAAAGAAAGGTGTGTGTGGCTGGAGAGAAATCCATACATACAGCTCAACATGAATAGGAGTAATTAGACAACTGGCAGAGTGTTAAATTGGAGGTCTAGAGAGAAAAACTAAGAAATCTGCAGAATTTCTCCATGCCCAGCAACCAGTGGAATTTGTATAATCTTCGACTGAACACAATTTCTCTGGAGTGCAGTGGTCATGACTCATTTCCTAGCTTAAAAGCCTGAAGTAAGTACTATATAGCTTTGCCAAATATTTGCTACCAATTCTGTTAGAAATGTAACCCATATAAGATATACACTTGAATGTTTTGAGTGTTACTCCCTGTTCTATTCTAATGATATCAGACAAATTTTATATTTGTAATTTGTTTTTTAAAATAAATACTAGAAAACAAGGACAACTTACAACTTCTTAACCAATGCTTTGATAGAAAGCATGCTGAAAAATATTGGTGTATAGAATATCTTGAACACACTAAAGACCCATATATATTGGCACACAAATGTCGAAACAGTGGGGCTGCTATTGAACTTGAGTTGTCTATTATTGTTGTTTCTTGCCAGAACAAAGTATGAGTGGTAGGTCTGCTTGAAATGGTGAACACAAACATGAAGGTAGAAGGTTCAAAGATTTATTGAACAGAGCAGGGCAAAACAGTAGCCACTTTATAACAAGGAATAATACAAACTAATACAGAAATATCTAGAGACGAGGCAACAAAAAAGACAGCATTCAATAAAAGATTGTGAATGTCAAATCAACAATCATATTTTCCAACTGTTGAGAACTCTGCCTCATGAGAGACAACAACCTTTCTCAACCTCAGCAACTTTAAGATATGTGAACTTCAATTCCCAGAATTCCTGAGCCAACATACAGACTAGGATTCAGCATATTTCCCAGGCATCAGAGAACTACATTGAAGTTCATCCCTGATGGGTTTCAAAATGTTTGTAACATTCTATTGCAATACTTCTAAATAAGGATACTTACTGTTTTCATTTTTGCTTATCTAGCAAAAGTTTACATAAGACAGTTACAGCAATATCCTCCCTGCCACAGGTGGCTGTCCTTGGAATTAGCAAGTACTTCTATAAGAAAGAGATAACACTCTTGAGCTAGTCTATATTTGAAGAAAACAAGTAAGTAAGAGCAGAAGTGGGGGAGGGAGGAAGTTCAGAGATTTGATTTAAAAATCTAAAGCTCTGCTAAGCTATGCTGTGTAGAAGAATACAAAACAGATGTTTTACATGGGAAAGTACAAGGGAAAATGGAGCACATTTTCTGCTTCTCTTCCCTGTTATAATAGTCTACACATTGTCACTAATAGAATAGTGCTGTACTGTTATCACCCTGTAGGTCAGAGCTACCATAAGTATATACCTGTGATTGCAAACTATAGCATGCGTGCCCAAAGTGGCCGACAGAGCCATGTCAGCTGGCATATGCGGTGTCTCCCGTTCCTCTTCCAGGTTTCTGGTGCGCATGCGTGTGTGACAATTGACTGTCCTTCGTGCGTGCGGCAGTGCCGGAAACTGGAATAGCTGGTCTTCCAGTTTCTGTTGTGCCCATGCGCGCAGGACAGCTGATCATTGTGCATGTATGCATGCCAGTAACTGGAAGACCAGCTGGCTGGTGCTCATGTGCATGCTGCAAACCAGAAGTTAATTTTCTAGTGTGCGCATGCCCAATGAGCAGCTTCTCTTCCAAGTCATGTCCCCAACATATGTGCGCGCGCAAACTGTGTACTCACTTTTCAGCATTCGGTGCCAAAAAGGTTTGCCATCAATTACATTGATGTAATTAATGTTTTTGATTGCAGACATGTTCCTTCTTCAGAGAATACAACTTCTAAGCTGCAGATCCTATGAATAAAGTAATCAAATCTTCTTTTGCTTGTAACTTAGTTTATCTTCTGTGATATCTTACATTGAAGATATGTTTACACAAAACAGATTAAGAATTAACCTGCTTTATTATGGAAGTTTATAAATAAAATAGTCCAGATATAATGTATATCCTTCCTATCAGTTTCAGCCAAGTCTATTACAACTAAAATGTGGAACAGCTACAAGCATGTTTCTTTTTGATTGTAAGAGTTAGGAATCTCCTGTCTGAAAGCACCTGGAACACAGTTTGTCTCCTACATTTTACCAATGAACATAGAATTATATTCTAACATTTCCTCTATGTAATATGCAGATGTTCTCTAGAATAGTAAAAGCCCTGAATAGTACAATAGCAATTGTGTGATTTCCAAGTGTTTTAAAAGGATTTGTATGGAAACACAATTAAAAAGGAACTAGAGTAGTCAGGTGAAATTATAAGCATATTTAGAGATAAATTAGTAAAGTTTCTTTGGTTTAGGTTCACTGGAAAGAATAAAACATAATTAATGAGCTACAAAATCCAGACCAAGAAAAGGTACAGTATTAAAATAGGAGAGACAAATGAACGTCTAGTAGCAGAGGCAATGTGGCTGACAAAGTAACATTTGATTTTGTTAGTGAATTATGCCATTTTTTAAGCTTACAAATATATCAATTCCTAAATCAACAAATGCAGTAGATTCTCATAAATACTAAAGTTCACATATTCACACAATAAAAACTAACCCAGTTTAGCATTTTATGTGAGTGCCACAATTACATTTTTAATTGACCGGATTCAACATGTGAAATAGAGTATATATTGCAATAAAATATGCAGTGCTGATATTTTTGTTTCAAATTTGAAAATATCTGGTCCAAGTACAATTCTAGAATTTCAATTGTGGGTGAATTGTATTATTCCCTATCTGTGAAGGAAACTGTAAAAGTGATATTGTCTCCAAAGTTAGATAGTGGCATGATCTAATTTTACCTCTGCAGGGATAAGTAATGGTAATTTGTTTGATTTCTTCAGTATAAATGTACTGTGATGACCCAGAGTGTAACACAAGCATAACAAATCCAAAACGTAAATAAATGTCCTTTAATGCCTCCAATTTGGCCCCACTGTTCAATAATACTCAGTTGAAGATAAAGTATACTCAAAAATAGTCTTCAAAAGAAAGCAATACAGTCCGAATTTAATGAGCAGATATAGGTGAAATAAAAAAACAAACAAACTACAATGACAAAATGTCCACAATGGAACAAGAGAAGTATGTACCAAATTCAAGGAGATAACAAGGCACAGTCTGTTGGAAGGACACCAACCAAGATATCTTAAGACCAAAATAAAATACGCTTTGTTTCCAGCATTTGCCAGTAAGCAGGTCCAAACTCGTATTCAGTTCTCAACCCTTGTGCAACCCATGAAGAGGATCAAGGCCCTCTCCTCCTGAGGAGATGTTCCCTGCATGCCCTAGGATGGATTTGGGATCAGTCTAGGTCCTCTTCTAACTGCTCAGCCAGCCTCCGCCCTCCCCAGCCTCCTCCACAAACTCCGGAGCCACACTTCCACTTCCTGTCAGGTGTTCCTCTTCTTCCTCAGAGTCAGTCTCCACCAGGGGCATGACATGTACAAGAAAAATGGATGCAACAGAATAAAACTTGTGTGAAAAAACTGAAAGTGAGAATAGAAAATGTTGTCAAGAGTCCATGAGTGTAGAAAGAAGGGAAACAGAGAAGAGAAAGAGAGAAAAGCAAAATAAAATTCCCTATGGTTGATGAAAAATACACTGCTCAAAAAAAATAAAGGGAACACTGAAACAACACAATGTAACTCCAATACAATCACACTTTTGTGAAATCAAACTGTCCACTTAGGTAGCAACACTGATTGACAATCAATTTCACATGCTGTTGTGCAAATGGAATAGACAACAGGTGGAAAGCATAGGCAGTTAGCAAGACATCCCCAAGAAAAGAATGGTTCTGCAGGTGGTGACCACAGACCAATTCTCAGTTCCTATGCTTTCTGGCTGATGGTTTGGTCACTTGAATGCTGGTGGTGCTTTCACTTTAGTGGTAGCATGAGACGAAGTCTCCAACCCACACAAGTGGCTCAGGTAGTGCAGCTCATCCAGGATGGCACATCAATGCGAGCTGTGGCAAGAAGGTGTTCTGTGTCTGTCAGCGTAGTGTCCAGAGCATGAAGGTGCTACCAGGAGATAGGGCAGTACATTAGGAGACATCGAGGAGGCCATAGGAGGGCAACAACCCAGCATCAGGACCACTACCTCTGCCTTTGTACAAGGAGGGGGACAGGAGGAGTACAGCCAGAGCCCTGCAAAATAACCTCCAGCGGGCCACAAATGTGCATGTGGCTTCAAAAAAAGACAGAAACAGACTCCATGAGGATGGTATGAAGGCCTGACGTCCACAGGTGGGGGTTGGGCTTGCAGCCCAACACTGTGCAGAATGTTTGGCATTTGCCAGAGAACACCAAGATTGGCAAATTCGCCACTGGCACCCTGTGCTCTTAACAAATGAAGCACAAATGAGCACATGTGACAGATGTGACAGGGTCTGGAGACACCGTGGAGAACGTTCTGCTGCCTGCAACATCCTCCAGCACAACTGGTTTGGCAGTGGGTCAGTAATGGTATGGAATGGCATTTCTTTAGGGGGCTGCAGAGCCCTCCATGTGCTCGCCAGAAGTAACCTGACTGTCATCAGGTACCGAGATGAGATCCTCAGACCCCTTGTGAGACCATATGCTGGTGCAGTTGGCCCTGGATTCCTCCTAATGCACAACAATGCGAGACCTCATGTGGCTGGAGTGTGTCAGCAGTCCCTGCAAGATGAAGGCATTGATGCTATGGACTGGCCCACCTGTTACCCAAACCTGAATCCAATTGTCTGTCCAGGAGTTGGGGGATGCTTTAGTCCAGGTGTGGGAGGAGATCCCTCAGGAGACCATCCACTATCATCAGGAGCATGCCCAGGTGCTGTAGGGGGGACATACAGGCACATGGAGGCCACACACACTACTGAGCCTCATTTTGACTTGTTTTAAGGACATTACATCAAAGTTGGATCAGCTGTAGTGTTTTTTTTTCCACTTTAATTTTGAGTATAACTCCAAATCCAGACCTCCATGGATTGCTAAATTTGATTTCCATTGATAATTTTTGTGTGATTTTGTTGTCAGCACATTCAACTATATAATGAACAAAGTATTACATAAGAATATTTTATTCATTCAGATCTAGGATATCTTATTTTTGTGTTCCCTTTATTTTTTTGAGCAGTGTATAATAAAACAAAGACTTTAACTTCATGGTTATGAGTATGCTGCTATTCTAATGGTTATAGAAAGTATAGTTGCATTATTTGAAATTAGAAATATGTGGGAGAGAAGGATAAATAACAAGAATACAATGAGAAACTATTTTGTAGCATTTTTATTTTACATCACAAATTTGTATAACTCATTTTCAGTCTATGTTCTGCATATTTTCATAAAAAATGGATACATGCATATGTGTATGTAAGTATGTGTGTGTGTATGTATATATGTATCTTTATGCATGGTTTCTAAAATGTGATTGAGGGCCTTTTTCACACCTGACAGGAATTCTCCCCAGATCTAAGAAAGATCTTTTGCTGTGGTTACAAAAATAGAGGTTTTTCAATCCACCATAAAATCAAACCATGAATTTACCATGACTCTGGTAAATAAATATTCAAACTTGCTTCAGATATTTAGATGGACGTAGTTAAATCAAAGAAGTTTGGATTAAAAAATTCAGGATAGGATAAGTAGGGTAGGGTAGAATAGGATAGGTTTTGGAAGCCATCAGTGATAGAGCACTGACAACTTCTGAAGGCAAGCTATTACATTGATTAATTGTTCTTACTGTTAAGAAAGTTCTCCTTAGTTCTAGGTTGTTCTCTCCTTAGTCAGTTTCCAATAATTGTTTTATTTAATTCATTTAACTGTTCATGTTTTCATTGTGGCTGAACTACAGTCAAGGTATCAATCTTTTTCCTATTCTTTGTTTGCAAATCTCCTAATCATATGCATATTCCTCCAACAATGAAAGTTTTATTTTAATTATGGTTAATAGCTATTGATAATTATCTTCCATTAATTTATTTGAACCTGTTTCTAAGCCACTTAAATTGGCTGATCCATCATCACACTCTGTAATGAAACATGTAAGTTAATTATACATTGTAAGAAAGACTTTCAACCTGTTGCCAGATATTCCATTGGGTGACTTTGGGATATAGATCTTTAGTTTTAGACAGTTGTCTTGTTTTTCCTGCACTGTGAACTGAAACCTCGTAAGATTACTGTAGTCATTTTGGCTATGAATCAACTGAAGTCAGTGTTCTGAAATCACCCCGTATCAAAAAATGTGTGCTATGATTAAATTGTTAAATCCAATTAAGTTGGATTTACATTTAATTTAATTTAATTTAACATTTAATTTAATATTTACAGCCATGATGTTCAGTAATAAGAGTAAAATAAGGCATAGGAAAGTATACTTGTGCATGAATAAGGAAATAATAACTGTGGCTTTTATGTCTATGCATGAAAACCCAGATGTGTCTCAGATTTGTCATTTCAGTTTGTTGTCGATATTTTTACTAAAAGAAAAGATTGTTATAGAATCATGGGAATCTAAACTAGATCCTTCAAAGAATTTTCAAATGATGATATGATTCAACTTCTGCAATTCAATAGATGGCTCTCATAGATGGGCTAATACCGGTTAAAGGGCTGTGTTAAAAACACAACTGGCGGGAAATGGCATATGAATTTTTCTTCAAAACACATGCAGTAGGTTTTGTGGCCACATTTTTGTGCTGATGAGTTCTTGTAAGATGTGCATTCAAACACGTAACAAAATTTATTGATTCTGTAGTAACAGTATAGTTTCAGTATGCAATACATTTTTAGAACATTTGAACTCATCTAGGCCCTTTGAACAAAAAGGAGCTGCATTTGATCTTTATCTCTGCCTCATTCAGATAAATGATAGGACTGCTGAGCAATTCATAGCTTGTACAACTACTGACCCTTTCTTCTTAAGGGACAGTAGTTGTCAGTGATATTCAGGGGCAGGACTTACAGAATTTGCAAAGGTTTAATAGAAGAGTCTTTAGCTTTTCATTTCAAAAAGGAGTTATGATTGCTCTTTTAGTAAGACCCTACTTCAGTCCAACACAACAGGCCAGGAGGCAAAAACAAAAGAGAGAGGGCACATGTTTATATACAACTGATCCCCCAAATCTTCATCTGGATATAGATCTTATATGATAAATATAATACCAAAATCCCAAACTGGAAATTGGGAAATACATGGATAGAGTAGATAGTATGGGTGAATATGAGGTAAAAATGATTAGAAGACAACCACTAGTTGGCTCTGAATTTGAGATAAAAATCAATGGACAAGCAAGATACCAAATCAAAAGCAGTTCTAGGTAAAGAACTGTTAAAAATATAATTCTTATAAGTTATAACAGTTGGAGAAAATGGTTTTGTCCTATTTTTGGCATATTATGTATGGAATGACGGTAATTTTTCTGCTGTTCCTTGCTGAAACATGACTCTCTCAGAAACAAGATAAGAAGAATGAAGAGGCAGTACACTAGTTTATAGCTTGAGTTTCTCCCTACACCCTACTGAAGTAATTTTCTTTTGATGGATCATTTGTAGGAATCTATTAATTCATTTATTTGCATGATAATGGGAACTGTGACTTGCCTATTGGAAATAAAGCACTAACAAATGTACTTGACAAATTCTGGTAGTTGATTACAAAGAGGAAACTTCTAAAGGTTGTCACTGTTTTTTAAAGGCTAAAAATGAGTTTGCCATTATTATTTTTTACAAACTCTAATAAAATAACAAAAGCAAGGGAATGTCCTAGAACTGTTATAGAAACCATGGAGGAGAGTGCAGTGATACAGCATATTCTTTCCATGCAAAAAATACCAACTCCAAACTCTTGGACAAAAATATATATGGTGAAAAGAAGTAATTCCTATCACAACTAATGGATCAACACCCCGTTAGCTGAAAAGGCAAAACCTGCACTTGTGGGGAAAATGTCAGGAAAGGAAAAATAATTATGCTGACAAACATTGTCAATATTTGATTTTATGTACCAACAGTTTAACTCAGCTAGTTTTTTCTGTTTTTAGCATTTGTTGGAAAATTGTCAAACAAAGTAAGAATATGATCTGTGTGCAACCTGCAAGTTGGACTGCTTTTTTCCAGCCACATGATATATGGCAGGGCATGATGATTTTTCATAATAGACTGTGATAAAAGTATACCAAAATCATATATTACCATATATACAAGGGATGTTAGGTACTTAGTTAAGTTTATATTATATTTTTGAACAATAACAATAAACATAACATAATTACAACTGACAAAAGCCTAGTGACATCTCAAGATCAGCAATTGTAAAGTAGATATAGCAGTAACAATGCTCTCAAAGTTCTGTTGAAAAATTAGAAGTTATTTAATTGCATAAAACACCACAGGAAGGAATGAAGCAGTATTAGTTCTGCATGTGGTAGAAGAGATGTATGCACACTTGTGTGTCTCACTGAGAAGAGCCCCCAACTGAGTTAGTTTGCAAACTAGGCCTGAAAAAGCCCTGGAAAATAAGCCAACTTTGAAAGAACTCAGCACTGCCTTCTGCTGGAAAAAAATAAAGTGTTAATTTTAAAATGAGGGGTGTGCTTGATTACAGTTCCAGACTAGATGTTATTTAAATTTCCCTTGCCACTTTTTCTTCTTATAGTAATTCTTTCACCTTTCCCCATGATCCTCTGAAATTCTATAGCTTTGCTAGTATGGATTTAACAGGTGGAATAAAAGTAGTGTGTGATTTTAGAGAGGAAGGTTAAGCACTGGGTTAATGATACACAATATTGCACAGATTTATATTGGATAAATAACCATAGTTAAAAATGCCTTAGGTGCATAATGTATCAAAGTAAAAAAAAAGTACTTATAGAAGTATGTGTGCTATATACAATGTTTATTTTCTTTTGTTCATGCATACTTGTTACCTACAAGCAGCTAAAGAGAACGTTTAACTCTTTGAAATCCTAGTGTTTGAGACAGCTACTTAATCTTGACTCTGCAATATCTGAAATGTCAAATGTCCTTTTGAAGAGACTGTGAAAACTTGATATCTTGCATTAATGAATATTCAACTATGTGCCATCCTATCGCATTTGTTGTCTCTAACAATAATGTAAGAATGGCTCCTTTATAATTATAGGTGAATTATCCAGATTTTGGAATTGGATATACACTTTATGGCATAATTTAATGTATCATACAGTTTTGCTGATTTCTTTCACAGTGTAGTTGCTTGGTGTACAAACTAGTGTCTGAATCGTAATGCATTATTTTTGAGAAGTGGTTTCTTTGAAGGACAGTGCTTTCATTTAACTGAAATTAACATTTGGCCTTGTTTCTTCTGACAGCTAACTGCACCCTTAGCCCTAGTGTAATGTTCGCTAGAGATGTGCTGTCCTTGAATATTAAGCAAACAGAACACCTTATCAGTGCATTAGTGAGCAATGCTTTTCAGCAAGAAACAATGTGATGACATGCATAAAATCCCACAGTGCTTGAGAATCTTAAGTGTCCAGGTCATATACTGAAAACAGTCCTACATCAGAAGAAATTCAGTAGTGAGCTGGAAATCATATTCTGTTGTATTTAAGTATGTATATATATTCATTGTCAGCTAGTAAAGGCTAGGTCCCACTGGCTGACGGATGCAAAAGTATGCATAAAGGACACAGCGGATGAGCAAAATTTCAGGGGTGGCTCCATCCGTTGTCATCTGCTTCAAAAAGTGGCGAAAATTTGCATAAACAGAACGGAAAAGAATGGAAAAGAACGGATGTGGGTAGTATGTAGCGGGGATGTTAAACGGATGTTCATAGGAAGCCTAGCGGATGACAGTGGATGAAGCGGATGCATCACGTACGCCTAAAGGAAAGAAAGGGGATGCCGCGCAGATGTATATCAGATGCAAACACATCCTTTCTATTTCCGTGCTACTAACGATGTATAGACGGTCCATGTACCCTTTCTTTCCTCCCTCTTTCCATTTTAAGCTGCAGCGGACGTGAGTTGCGAGGATGCCCAGAGGATGCAGAGAGGATACAGCGGACGTTTAACGGATGATAAACGGACATAGAACATTTGTTGCTCATATGTCGCGGATTTACATCATACACGGTGGAAAGTTCATCCGTTCACAAAGTTTTGTGCAGCTCAAAACTTCTTGCACGGATGAAATTGCAGTGGACGGATCCTCGACGGATAGAGCATATGAGACACGTATGCAATGAGCACACGACGGATGCATAGCATTTTCCAACGGATGGCAAGCTTTTTTTAACATTTTGCATCCATAAGTGCAGTGGGACAGGGCCTTAAGCTATTCACTATTAGCCCCAGTGAACTGATAAATCTCATTGTTTGCTTGCTGCAATCTTTTTAGGCTGAGTTCATATAACTTTCTGACTGATGGATTTTTGATATACAGATAGAATCTGTAGGTAATGTGCTATGTCATCGTCTATTGGGTTATCAATAGAAGTCAGTCTTAGGCAGTTTGGTTAAGGTTTTGAGCCTTCCCATCTAGATGTGGTCACTTTAACATATTGATTGAGTATTACAGGATGCCAAATACTACTCTAGTAAGTGCATTTATTTTTATTGTAGCCTGAATGCTTCTCCTGAACATCGCAGCCCAAAACCTTAACCTAAAATGATATTTTTGAAATATTTTCATAAATATCATATTACTCCAATATGTTGCATTTTGTGAGAAATGTAGTCCTGGGATTTCATTATAGACATGGGAACAGGACAGCTTTACAGCAGCGTCCCTAACCCTAACCCTTTTGGCGACCAGGGACCAGTTTCGTCCCTGAGAGAGGTTTTTCCACAGACCAGAGGGGTGTGTGGTTTTGCATGCTGCTTGCATACTGAGGATGGGGCTTTGCTTGTTTGCGCAGCCCAGTTTCTGGCATGCTACAGCCTGGTGCTGGTTCATGGAATGGGGATTGGGGACTCCTGCCTTAGAACAGTAAAAAAAAAACAGGAATCTGGGAGCACCTGCACCTCACCCAAAATTGTGTATTTTAATAAAATGTGTTTTTTGGAACAGGTGCTCCCAGATTTCTGATTTTTATTCGTATGCCAGAAAAGTGATCATAGAAAAAAATTCATTTGTAACAATTGGCAAACTAAGTTGTTCAGAAATAATAGGCTTTGTTTTAAGGCACAGGGTTTACCATAATGACTAATAGTTAAGCATTTCTGTTGCTATAATTCTCTTATCTCTCTTAATCTGCATTTATACATTTAGGATCGTTGCAATTAAAATCTGAACTGTTTTTCATTGTACTTAATCATGAACTTTGATTGGTCACTTTCATCCTGCAGCATTCATTCATTCATTTGCTTGTTGACTTGGTGGAATTTGCATTCAACCTCAATCCAGAAGGACTTGGAACAATTTATATTCCCTTGTTACAAATCAAAACAAACAACAAAACAACTGTGTTAGTTCTATTAGCAATTACCTTAATCCCTAATACCATCTAGCTGTATTAGGAACTTTCCTAACCCCAAATAAATCTTTCTCCATATTTCTCTTTCACTTTCTGCTGAAATAAATGTGTATACATTCTTCAATGCAAAGCAGGAATAATGTTAAATCAAGCTCTCAGATGAACACTTTCTGAAATATTTGCATAGAAAGTATTTTTCTCTTCTGCACATTGATATAAAAATAATATATAAACAAAAATCCTCACCCTGGTTTTCTGATACTCTAAGTAGGCTGTATGTTTGGGGAGCGGGAAGGAAGAGGTACTATCTCATGTGCCAGATCTTCCTGCATAAACTAGAATATACTTAACATTCATTTACAGTTAGGAATATTTCCGGTTCTAAATATATTTAGATATCTAAATAAAAAATAAATTTTATGCCCCTACCCCATTAATATATGTTCAACATACTTTCTTGTTGATATCCATTCTAATTAATTCTTTTAACCAGTCTTACTGGGTTGGTACAAGTCTTCTGAATCTTCTAAAGAAGTGTATAAAAGTTGTTACAGTTCCTAAGTAAGAGATTAGACCTTCTTGATCATGCTTATTGAATGACTTTTTCCATTGCTATTTGATAAAATACCTGAGAAGTTTGTTATACCAAAAGGAGGAGTTAGAGGAAGTGCTCAACTTACAGCCATTAATTTAGTGACCATTTGAAGTTACAATGGCCCTGAAAAAGTGACTTATGACTGTTTTTCACACTTGCAACCATTGCAGGATCCCCAAGGAAACAGATAACAGATAATCAGAGTTGGAAGGGGCCTTATAGATCATCTAGGCCAACCCTCCCCCTAAGCAGGAGACAAATTTCTGACAAATGGCAGTCCAATCTCTTCTTGAAGGTCTCAAGTGATGGCCTTCCCACAACTTCCGAGGGCAAGCTGTTCCTTTGTTTGATTGTTCTCACTGTCAGAAAGTTTCTCCTTATTTTCAGGTTAAATCTTTCCTTGTTCAGTTTCCATCCATTATTCCTTGTCTGGCCTACAGGCACTTTAGAAAATAGCTTGACCCAGACCTGCCAACCCCTGATAAAGGAAAATCTGGAGACCCATGAAAAATAATCTGGAGATTCTATAAAAAATAGTGAGATTCACGGTCACATGAATAACTAACCAATCAGAGCGTGTTATGTCCGGTGGTAGAAAAAGCAAAATGGAGGTGCCCAGAGTAAAAAGAAATATGCTGTATGTATATATGACTGTATGGTAATATCGATATTGCATGATCTGAGAAGTGGCGTCATGTCGTTTTGTGTGAGAATCAGATTTATGCGCGAATAAGCCAACCCCCAAATTTGAAAAAAAAAAAAGTGTTTTAAATTTGGCATGAGATTGAGGAGCCTTGTCGTGAGACCGTGAGAAATGACAAAAAATCGTGAGACTCACGGCAGAACTGTGAGAGTTGGCAGGGCTGTCTTATGTATGAATTTTTTCATACATAATTGTAAAATATCTGGTCCATACTTCTTTGGTCAAAAGATTTATCACACCCAAATTGAAGAAAAAGTATTAGAATGGAAAGATACATACTCTGATATTTTAATGCAGTGTGCTGCTGTCAACACTATGATTTTATTAATTAAAGATCCACCACATATATGGACATATCCTAGAGCAATTGCATAAACTTGAAGACTAACTTGCCAAGGCCATGCTCCTGGCATAGCATCATGTCCACCTACAATTCGAGTTCCTGTTGCTGTATTTTTCATAAGAGGCCTTGTTCCACAGACTAGAAATCAAAAAAAAAATAAGTTAAGCCATGAAAGAAACAGCATTCATGTAGCAACAATATATTTAAAGCAGTATTTAATAAAACCACTTTCTATAAGAAATGAAACAAGAGTGAAAGATTTGAGAAACTGAATCACTCCCATTTAGATTGTATGACTCTAGTCTAAACCATATATATTTACTAGCCAATTTTACCTTGGCCTACTTGTATCTAGTCAGCCTCTGTAGTTAATTTATGGTTGAGTGTGTTGCACACAAAAAATACACCAGAATTAACAGGGGGAATGGTGAAATGTAGCTGAAAACAAAAATATTCGAACTTAATTCCATCAGATATAAGATCTTTTACCTGTGTTTCAATACATGGGTAAATGAGGCACAAAATCGAAACAATAATCCCAAATTACATTCAGTTATGACCAATTTTAGAACTGATAATGCATTAGACATAATTTAGTATGTAAATTACAAACAACCTTGGCCTCAGCGTTCTTTCTTCTGTTACTACCCATAGTCCCGAATCTTTGTTTTATTTCTGAGCTTCCCACTCCAGTTACGATGGTGTAATTACCGACATTTCCCCAAGAGCTGGGAACAGGTAAATTATAACTATTTTCGAGTAGATCCCAGCACAGAAACACTCCTCCTCCAATTAACTTTGATCTGTCAGGCTATCCCGTTCTGAGCAACACGGTGGCGATCAACCGCCGAGCTCAACGCCCTGCGAAGATGGGCCAAGACCAAGGCTCACCGTCAGAAAGATTCTGGGAGGACAGGGCTTTGGGCACGTATTCCCTAAACAGCAGAAGTGAAGCCCAGAGGGAAAAGGCGGTGGGAAAAAAGTTGCGGCTCATCGTCCATCCAGGGAGAAAAATGGCACCTGACATCACATGCGTTTTACTTGAGGCGAGGGCCGCTAAGGGCCAGCTGACAGGGAGTGCGAGAGCCAACACTCTCATCGCGGGAAGCCGCCTCGCTAAGTTGCTGCTCCGGCGCAAATCGAGGCATGGCCACCGAGAGGGAGAAGGTGGGGATTTTCCTTCCAAGCGGTCATTGAACCCACTGGACTGAAATAACTGCTGGCTGAACCAGGGGATTCCGGGCCCTCCTCACCACTATATAACGGCCCCTTCGGCTATTCTCACGCTGATTGGCAGGCCCCACTTGCTTTCCTTCCAAAGTAATGGGGATGCAGCCTTAGATCTTCAAACTTTTTTGAGGCCACCCCTGTGAGATCCCCCCCAAAAAAGTGTTTTAAATTTGGCATGAGATTGAGGAGCCTTGTCGTGAGACCGTGAGAAATGACAAAAAATTGTGAGACTCACGGCAGAGACTCACTCCTGTAACCATTTTTCATATGTTTTAGCCTCCAGTCCCCTAATCATCCTGGTTGCTCTTTTCTCTTTCTAGAGTCTAAACATCTTTTTAATAATGTGGTGACCAAAACTGATTACAGTACTCTAGGTGTGGTCTTACTAAGGCTTTATAGAGTGGTACTAGTACCTCCCTTGATCTTGATTGTATCCCTCTATTAATACAACCTAGGATTGTGTTAGCTTTTTTGGCTGCTGCTGCACACTGCTGGCTCATATTTAGCTGGTTGTCCACTAAGACTCCAAGATCCCTCTCACAGTTACTGCTACTGAGCCTGGTTTCATCCAGTCTATATGTGTACTTTTGGTTTTTCTTGCCTAAGTGTAGGACTTTACTTTTCTCTACATTGAATTTCATTTTGTTAGATATGGCTCAGTGTTCTAGTCTGTGAAGACGCATGATGGTCACATGATCAAAATTTGGATGATTGGCAGTTGGCATATATTTTCAGTGTCCTAGGGTCATGTGATCACCTTTTGTGATCTTCTGAAAGCAAAGTCAGTGGGGAGGTCTGAGTCACTTAACAACCACGTTACTAATTTAACAACTCCAATGATTCACTTAACTTCTGTGCCAAGAAAGATCATAAAACGGGGCAAAATTCAACACCTGTCTTTCTTAGCAATGGAAATTTTGAGTTCAATTATGATCATAAGTTGCGGATTATCTGTAGTTATAAAAGTCTGAGAAAATGGAATTGATTCCTCTTAGACTTCTTAGTGCAGAAGCAATCTTCAAGCTGTTTAAGTCAACAGAACATCTGTTTAGAATATGATACATGAAAATTTTCCTAGCCTTGACTCAGTGCATCATTGTGTGAGTAAGCTATATTGCTTCCAGAACTACCTTCTGCAAGAAATTGTTGGACATCAGCAACTCTTGCATCTACTCACCAATAAATATGTTGGCTGCAACAGTGCTTGGCAATATGTGGCATGTTCTGTGTTTCCCATCTCAAATCTTACCATTGGCAAAAGTCTTTGGAACAAAATTGGGGGGAGGGAGGGGGAATCAAGCTATATTGTATCTTATCTAGCTTTACATGGACAAAAACTACATTTTTGTCTCTTTTTTATGTCTTGTGATTCAGTATTTATTCATCAAATATTTCATCATCTGGTAAGCCAGTTGTTCCTGTTCCAAATATGTCAACATTTGGTAGAACATTTTTCCAGATTATTCTAGAAATTTCCATTTAAAATATATTTTTGTATTCTGGTTTTAGTAGAAGCTTCCCATTTTAACACCGTTGAAAGTTTTTTTCCCCCTTTTTTTCTTTTAAGATGTTCTTATTTCAATTCTGGCTGAGCTGGGCCTATTATGATGATATCTGCAGTCTTAGGTGAAGCAAATTCCACTGCAGACACTATAAAATTTCCGTTGCTGCAGTGATATAAATCTCATTGGCCTTCATCTTTGCCAGTATATTCTGATTGTTGCAAGCCTAGAAATGCTTGATAGAAGAATATGATCTAAATGAATCAAATAAGCGTATCAGTGAAATTATCAGTGACATTATGAGAACATATGGTTTCACATACATAAACATGAAAGATTCATATATCATTTGACAATTTTCTTATACTTTGCTTCAGTAAGACTCAGTGGTACCCCTATACTTTGAAATTGCTCTGTGCTCTGTTTTTTCCTATGGCTTTGACTGGAGTAGTTTTTTTTTTTTTAATCCATTTCCATTGGTGTACAGGTGGTAGGAACCTGTAAGGAGACTCATTAGAGGAGAGCTAACTGAGGAGCAACAGACTTTTTGGTGAAGGTTAAGTGTCTTCTCATCTCAAAGGATGTTTCGCAGAGTAGTTTCTTCCTGTCTGTTATAGAGGAATGGAAAAGAACCCTTCTCTTTTATTTCTTGCTCATCCCACATTTTCAGTGTTTTCTCTTTTATACATTTGTTTCACCTTTGTGTGTGTGGAGTTGTTTGAATATGACACACAAACACATGCAGAGAGGCATGTAACATAAGCAACATTTTATACCCAGCCTTACCGTATTTACCGGACTATCGAGCATATCGGAATATAAGCTGCATCTACTAAATTTTAAAAGAAAAAAAATAATTTTACATATATTAGCCACACCAGACTATAAGCCGCAGATATATATGTTGTGAAATGAGATATTTACACAGAAAGAGAAGAATGCTCTTCGCATGTGGCCAGATGTCTCCAACGTCTCACCATTGATTCATTAACGCCAAGCTTACATGCAGCGGCTCTATTTCCTTCCTGGATAAACAGATCGATTGCTTTCAACTTAAAAGCTACATCATATGCTTTTCTTCGTTTACTTTCCATGATGAGGGTGTGAAAAATATTTTGCATTCGTGCATGTCGTGCTGCTTGCATCGAGTGAGCCACAAACTACCTGTAGCATCTTCTTCTTTGCATTGACCTCTTGTGTCTGTCATGTTTTTCTGCCCCCTGAAAGCAGTTAATGAAGAAACTGTAGATAAGCCGCATTGTTGTACAAGCCGTGGGTTCAAAGCGTGGAAAAAAGTAGCGGCTTATAGTCTGGTAAATGCAGTATATCCCCCACAGTCTGCCAAAAGAAGCTCACACTGTACAGGGGTTTAGTCCAGTGGTGAGATTCAAATTTTTTTACTATTGGTTCTGTGGGTGTGACTTGGTGTGCATAGCAGTGGAAGGATAATGCAAAATCTCCATTTCCACCCCACTCCAGAGGAAGGATACTGTAAAATCCTCATTCCCTCCCCACTCCTGGGGGAAAGTTATTGCAAAATACCATTCTCTCTCCACTCCACTAATCTGCTCTTCAGCTCCATTCTCCTGTGCAGGGCAACAGAAGAAGACCCAGCCGATCAGCTGGGACTTGGGAGGCAGAGAATAAATGGGGGCAGAGCCAGTCAGAGGTGATATTTGCCAGTTCTCTGAACTACTCAAAATTTCAGCTACTGGTTCTCCAGAACTGGTCAGAACCTGCTGAATACCACCCCTGGTTCAGTCTTTCCCCACTCAACAGCCATATTCTCTTTATTATTTTCAGTGTGCTCCCTTATGCCTGAAGTTCTGGGCTGAAAGATTAAAAATCTAATAATTATCCCATTACACTTTTACATTTTCTGTTACACTGATTTTCAAAAGAACTTCATAAGGAAGATCGCCTATTTTCCCATTTGACATTTCTCTATTTTGGTTTTTATCCTGCCATTCCTCCAAGCTGCTTTTGAGGCAACATACAAGGACTCACGAACATCCTGTGAGGTAATGAAGACATTCTGTGACCAGCTCTGAGTCACCATCCTTGAAATAAATTTGAATTCAGGACTTCTGGTAACATTTTCTAATCAAAGTTCCTGATTTGTATTTGTTTTTTTTCTAAAGGAATCGCTTTGGGTAGAACCTGACAGACAATACTTGAATAGTATCCATTTTGTCTGTTTAGTTACTAACTAGATCTACAGAAAATACAGGGATTACATTTCCTGTAATTGGATAAATACTAAATCTTTCACCTTAAAAAGGGTTTTGTCATTACATAAAAGGGTTGGATTTATTCTCCCCAAGGTTGCCTTCAAAAGGAACACAGGTGTCACCTGCAGATGCAGTCACAGCTTGAGAGAGGCTGTTTTGGTTAGAAAGGATCTGCAAGGCAGATGTATTGTAAGAGTATGATTTTAATGCTAATGAAGCAGTGAAAAGGCTGAAGAGGAGAGAAAGGAAGAACTCAATCACCCAGGGCTAGCTTGTCAAGATCTGCAACTAAGAGAAATTGGCCTATGGAAGGAGAAGGCCTCTTTTTGCTCTTTTCCTATAGAAAGAAAAGCTTCCTTAAAAAAAAATTATCTACCCTTTCCATGATGTTTCAATGAGAATATTTCTTCATTTACATGAGGAAAATCAGATAAAATTTCACTGGCTTTGAGACATTTCTCTGAGCAGTCATACTAGCTTTTGTACTAAGGTTCCAACTATACAGGTTTTTTCTCGCTCTTTCTTTCACTGTCTCTCTCTCTCATTCTCTCTCACTCTCCCTGTCCATTTAATATTCATAGTCACATCCTATGCACACATATACATCCCCCGTTAATGCACCCCTGTTAGACATCTCTCCAAAAATTAAACATTGGCACAATTTCCTAACTATTCATAAATGCATAGCCAACATATAGTTCAATTGCTGCTTTTTTCAACAGTTGTTCCTGGTGTTTAATATCACCAGTGTTATCACTATTTGCATTACCTGTTTGCTTTCCCTTTTTTACCTCATTCAGTTGCAGCAACTGTCACACATCAGGCTGACAGGCTGTATCTTTTAAAAAAAAAAAAATAGAAACCAACATCTGCCTCTGAGAACCAGAAAGTTTAGGAATAAGGTTCATGGACCACACCCTGATTCTGTTCTCAGAATACTCTTAACTGATTAAAGAACAGGGAGTTATCTATGCAAAGAGAATGAAATCTCTTTGCAATGGATTTAATTTAGCTTTAAACATTCCAGTTTTTATTGGGATTAAAATAATACAGCCAATTAGCCTGTCATCCAAATCAGTGACCATGAGGATAATTGTTCTCCAAAAGGGAGACAAAATTGACAGAATCCTGCAAAATGAGGCCTTTCTGCGCACCACCTATTTGTAACCATTTCAATGTTATCCTTCCCAATGTTCACACAGATATTGGGAAAGAGCAGAAATGAATGAAGTGGGGTATGACCTTCCTAGCCTATCAAGATTTGCAATGATCCCAATCATGCTTTTGCAGGTTTTTTTTTTAAATCCACAATAAAAGCTGGTCTTTATTTTACATTCTGTTAAGTAATAAACTTCTGTTTTTGACGGCTTGGAAACTGGCCACTCGTTTTTAACTTTAGTCAATTTACCTCTTTTTAAGTATGAGAAAGATTATGTATGTTTTTTATTTGGTTTTTGTGTTTTTATTTTGTTTTTAATGTCTAACAACAACTCAAACAAAATGAGCATATTTTATGGCTATTTTTTCCCATGAAATCAGGGATGGGATCCTACTGGTATAACTACCGATTCTGTCGCTCTGTGTCATGCAAGTCGAATTTACGACCTGCTGAGCTGCCCGGACAGCTGAGCAGTTGCTGCATGCAAGTGCGCAGTGGTTGGCAAAGCCCTTTTTTCCTGCTTTTTCAACCACAGCTGTGTCGTGCAAAGCAGCTGCAGTTGAAAAAGCAGGAAATAAAGGTCAGGTAAGAGCCGGGCAGATGGGTGGGCCAAAATAGCAACAGACATAGAACCGGTTCTATGCCTGCTGCTCTTCAGAACTACCAGTTCTACAGAGGTGGACAGAACCGGTAGAATCCCACCCCTGCATGAAATGCAGGTACAGACATATTTTTGACATAAATTGAAACATAATAGTGGCATACAAAACAAATTGTAACAATCTCAAAATGAGTATATTGATCATGTAATCACACAAAAGTATGTAGTTGTATCACATTGGTTGGTACTTGTATGGTGAGATAATCATGTACATGTTTCCATTTGTCCCTCTTTGCCTTGCCTTTGAACATTATCTTCTCAGTTAGAAAATGTGGGTGTAAAGAATGTTAAAGAATGAGTTTTTTAAAGTGCAGTGATGTATATGAAGTTATATTGGAAATGTACAGTATGATGTTTTTCAATGAGTGTGTGCTATTTACTATAACTGTGTAGCAATAATGTTCCTTTAAGATTTAAGAAAAAATCTTAAATCTTATAAATTTGTATATATTGTAAAATAGACTGTAAAGACAAGTGTCATCTATTTCTCATCTCTTACCTTTTTCTTAAAAACTGCATCCTTACTGTTAATAATTAAAAATTATTAAAATGGTTTATTCAAGGAAGAATTAAGGATCCAATAATTGGATGCCCTAGGAAGTATATGACACTATTATTTGTTATGATGTTATGAATTAATTGGGTTGATTGTTTATGACTTTATAGGTTGTATTCATATTGTCATATGTTGTATGTTTTATTGTAATTGTAAGCTAATGGATTCATCCAATTGAAGCAGCATAAAAGCACCATCAATAAAGAAATAAGAAAGACTTTCAATCATTTATTTCCTCCTCTAAGAGACACTGGATAATAATTTTGCATAATTGATTGAATTCAGTCTTGATAGTAATATCTCCAGCATATCACCTTATTGAACTATTGTGTATCCAGTGCATTTAGGAAATTACTCAGCTTGTACCATAACATTGTTGTGTTTGTTTGTTTGTTTCCAATGCCATATGTGTTGAAAAGCTTTGTAAGTCATTCTCAGTTGACATCTGATGGATATTTGATGATCTGGCAACTCAAAAACTTACTGGTGTTTTGATTTCTATGTGAGGACTTTTTCATTTACATTGTACTGATATTCTATTTATATATTGCTTACTTTTTAATCATATCTTTAAGGCAACTGTACATCTAAGAATCAGTCATGCTAATATCCAGGCGTAGGTTTCTACTGGTTCTGTTCACCTCTGTAGAACCGGTAGCTCTGAAGAGCAGCAGACATAGATAGAAGTGGTTCTATGTCTGCTGATGTTTTTGCCAGCCCATCCACCCAGGCTCTTACCTGATCTTTATTGCCTGATTTTTCAACTTCAGCTGCTGAACGAGGCACAGCTGCAGTTAAAAAAGCAGGAAAAGAGGGCTGTTTCAAGGGCTGTGTCTCTGCACACAGCATACTGGTGACGATTTAACAGGTGCGCGGCTCACAACATGCAGGGAAGCTCGTAAATCCCAAACTGGTAGTTAACCCTGTCGTATCCCACCCCTGCCAATAGCCATTGAATATCAAACACAGAAAATCTAACACTCCCTTCCATAAAAAGGCTTTTTTATTGTTAAGAATAGAATAGAATAGAATAGAATAGAATAGAATAGAATAGAATAGAATCAAGTGTGATTGGACACACAAGAAATTTGTCTTAGTGCATATGCTCTCAGGGTACTTAAAAGAAAAGATTCATTTGTCAAGAGTCAATGACCTAAAAGGAACCTTGTCTACATTATATGCATTACAGGGCAATATTGCTCTGTAATTGGAAATTGTTTCACACTTTTCTTGCAGCACAAGGGACACTTCAGATGACCTGTTGTGCCACCTCATAATATTTCTGAACCCAGTTTAAAACATCACTAAGATCAAATTCAGACTATTTTCAGCTATCGATGATCAAGGACTAACTTGCAATCTATGCTTGAGAGTAAAACTCAAGAAACCACTAGAAACCTTTACCATTTCTGCCTAATAACTGAGAACAGAGAACTGACCATCAGTTAGTACTTATTTGCTAGCCAAAATGAGTGCCTTGTCTTGCCCCCTCAGGTTCATCCTGAAAAGCACATCCATTCCTGAGCTTCACAAAAATTAAAAGAAATAATTTGCCAGCATTATGTCATTTTTCACTGTCCCTTCACTGGCAAGCTTCCAGTGCCTTCCAAGTCTTTACTGCTAGCCTACTGACAATTCTGAATTTGGGCTTCTTTGTTAGTATGATACTATGCTTATAGCAGCTGGGAGGCACATCAAGCCAAAAATCCTTTCTCTGAGTAGTAGAGACTGATTCTTCATGCAAAATGAAGAGAAGTGTTGCTTCTGAAACAGCATTTCCTACTTCAAAGTGTGCTTTTTCCATGCATGGATATAACTCTGGCATTGGCTGGGTTTGGCTGAAGAACAGATACCAAAATGTTTTAAAGAAATAATGGGGAGTCAACAAGAAATGGGAGCCAAATGCTAGAGGAGGTTAGGCATTCTGTATCTGAACATACATGTGTGTGTGTGTATATGTATACACATAGACACATACATACATATATACATACATATATGTGTATATCTGTCAATTTTTCCAGAATTTGGAATAGGGAGCACAGAGGGGAAGCATGTTTTGCATGAAATCTATTTTAGGACTTTGATGAAGCAAAAACATGCCACAACTTTTGGCAATATTTGGTTACAGGGAGCTTAGAAAAGTACAAGAAAGGATTTGAGGTATCATATGGGCCAGTCCTGCTTTTTAAAAAATAAAACAAACTTTTTAAAAATGTGTATGCTATAAAATAATTGCTTTCTGCTTTTGTACAGATTCCAGCTGCACTCACTTGCCTTTTTATGTATTCTTGGGTGGTTTACGGTATTCTAGATTCACGTTGGTTAATAGCTGTTTAAAAGTTGATTAACATGCTTTAAACCAGTAAGTAGCTCTTGCACAATTCCTCTTGCATTTTTAGTAGGACCTTAGTGAGAAGCAGCGGTTGATATTGTCATCTCTATACACAAAGCCATCCATCCATCATTAATATTTAAAATTAAATCATTAAGCAGGACAGAAGTGGCATATCTGTTGAAAATCAGCAGCAACTAATGGCTTAAAAACTTAGCAACTGAGGGCTACTTTTGGATTATTCCATGCTGTTGTGCTCCCCATCAAAATGCAAGAAAATGAATTAATTAGGATGGGACTATGCCCCCTGAGGTTGCTTACAATATGTAATTTACAAAGCACACATGCTTGGAGAAAATAGATCAAACAACTAAGATCTGAATTGGCAGCAGCTTCTTTCAGAGTAAGCAAATGAGCAAAATATTTATAGAAGACTATTTCTACTGGAGCTTTTTTCTATTCTGAAATATATTCTAGTTAAGTATACAAGTGAATGTTCAACAGCACTAAATAGCAGCTTACAGTTGCATGTGGCTGAAAGCTTATCATTTTCCTTTTTTTAGTTGTAGTCTTTTATCAAGATTTGTTTTTAAGTCTACCCAGAAATTTGTCTCCACTATATCATAGGCAAAGGCTCTAGGTATTTCAGACCTGTACTCGTTAAAGCTAAGCCATTTATTGATGTACACATCTGTATACATTTTCTAGATTGTTTATGAAAGGAATGGACAAAGGACCCTGAATTTCCATTCTAGTTATATGGGAATAGAGCATCTAATGATTGATTGATGTGCCTATTTGTCTTGCTTTGTGTTTGTATTCTGTGACGTTCAGAAAAGCTAACAATATCTTTGCATCATTCACAGAAGTGTTTTAATCATGAAAAATAAGGATAAATATAATGTTATTGTGTTTTTAATTAGGAACCAAACATACAGTCTTGTTCATTGCTACATAGAGATCGTAGAATAATGGTAGGGATGTTTTCTTGAAATATAATCCTGGGAAAATAATCTGGGTTGATATTACTGTACTAATTAATTTCCATTTGATGTTTTTTCAGAGTAATTTTCAGTCTCTGGCAAGACTAGAAAGATATACCATTGCAGTCATCATTATTATATTATAAAATATGTTATGCAGAGGGTTATACTCAGTAGCCTAAATAGCATTTTCTGACTGTATAATCCTAAATAATTTGTGGGTTGATTAATAAACAAGATAAAATTGTTCCATTTGTGGGATTGGGTAATAAATATATCATGAATATTTTTGTCTTGTGAATATGAATGAATAGTTTTATTATGACCATTGACCAGAATAGAAAAAAAAGCACATTAAAAATAAAAATATAGTAAAATGAAATGAGATAAAATAATACACTTGGTGATAAGTTCATCATTAGATAACCAAAGTCTTTTACAGAAATTTTATATGAAGTGTAATAAAATTTAGCTATGTTTAAGGAGATTGAGTCCTACAAAACTAATAACAACTGTACATGAACCAATATTTATTTCCTGGGTAATTTACCAGTTAAGGAGTTATAAAGTGGATCCTTGAGTCATAGAGGGTACAGTATAGAGGAGAGTATTGTAGGTAAATGAATGCAGTGTAAGGCATTCACCTGTTTCTAGTCTTAAATTAGTTTTATAAACATTTTCTGACTACGTATAGACCAGATATTAGAGTTATCTTTCCAAATGCTATTAGCAACTAATGACAGGGTAAAGAAGAAAAATCTATCCCTTTAACAATATAACTGCAAATAACCCTTTCTATTGAAGGTGTGTTTAGGTTTTATGAGGGCATCACATTCATGTATGGAATTGTGGCAAAAAAGATAAAAAAATTAGTCTTCCACAATTTTGTGCTTTCCAGATATGTTGAAGTATAGTTCCCATCCTGTAAGTAGACCCAAGTTATCTGAAAATAGTGATGAAGGATGGGTCTAAAAATAATCCAATATGTCATGTCAGCAGGTTGACTTTGGAAAGACCACTTGAAATTTTTGATCTTGCATGTGGTTTGGACAAATAGAATCTATAGTGCATTATGTATTATTTTTTGATAAATCTATTTATGTATTTATACATATGCATACAAATTTTACCATGAAAGGAATACAGTTATTCATAACTATTTATAACAAACTGCATCCAGCATCATTTTATATGTACTTGATGAAAGTAAAGAAAGTCTCTTTCTTCTTGCAACTATAGCTAGAAAGTCCCTGTTTTCCTTCCATTTTAAAGATACAAGCAGAAAGAAGAAGATGTAGAGCAGAGTTTTAAAATAATAATATTGTAAATTTTGTAACTTAAAAGGACATTCTACAATTGCTGAAGATAAGTCAAATGCTTGTTATGCTTTAAGTAATATAGAGAATTCCTGCTCAAAATTAGCACATTCAATACATCAGTGGTTCTCAACCTTTGGTCAGTGGACCCCTGGGCACAATGTCATCACAGGGGATCCAGAAAGGCTTGAAGAAATGTTATTTAAATCTTGAATTAAGTCTTGGGGGTCTGTGGCCATGGTCTATGGCCACAAAAGGTATTTAAAGGGGGGGCATACTGAAGAAAAGTTTGAGAACAACTGCAGTACATTATATTAACTGGCTGTTACAGATCAATCTTCCTAGTTATTCATAGTTTCTCACTAATAATTCTCAAAACTTAGGCAGGCTTATTCCATGATTCCATGATTCTTAAATTCTACAGTAATTAAAATGCCAGAAAATTATAAACCAATATAAACAAAAATTTCACAGATAAAAATATGCCCCAGTTTATCAAACCTAGAAATAGCTTTAACCAAATCCCTGAAACCTATTTTATGATGAGAGACTGAACAGATCAATCCATACTAAATAAAACATGTCAAAAAGATACTGTTTTTATGCAGTTCAGTTCTAAGAAACTGAAATGCAGTTGCAGCAGCTGGTTGAACACCTGCATAAATTAATATTTCTCAATTTTCCTTCTCTGTCAGCCCATTAATATACATCAGCAAGCTTTCAAAAAGTGAATTTTTAAATAACAAGTTTAACAATTCAAAACTTGGCATCAACAGAGTTGGCTTTGCTCATTTTGAAGGCAAAATGTTTCCTCTGTGTAAAAATTAAGAGTCTGTCTTTAAACAAGAAAGTATGAGGGAATAGGGCACCTATGCTATGACATTTTCTCAAACAGTGCTGCTTGGAAACTTTTTAAGGGAAAATATTGAGGTCAAGGTTGCTAGTTTCCTCCCAATTAATGATAAACTACTGCTATTGTTATTACTACATTGTTGTAATAGCTAGTTGCTACTGCTTTTTCTCCTCTGTTGTCAGTTTTCTCTCATGTTCTTTCATTTCTTTCTCTTGACAACAATATGGCAGTGATGAAAAGATTCCCTTGATGACTAATTTGCCAAGTCACCCATTTCCTCAGGTAGTACTGATGAAATTAATCTTTGGGAAAAACATCAGGAGTTGTTCCTTTTGCTGCTCCATGGGGTCCAAAGATACAACTGACTGAGAAAGCAAGCATATATTGCATTATTTCTTTCTGCAAGATTATATGGTGATGGGGAAAAAAGAGGTGAACATAACTATTGAGGGCAAGAGAGATTTGGAGAGCAAGTTACTTTACTGATATGGCTTGCAAATGTTAGTTTGCATGTAATAGATTTCAACTGTTGCCCCCCAAAATGCTTGTTATAGGGCAAGGGTCTTCAAACTTAGCAAGTTTAAGACTTGTGGACTTCAACTCCAGAATTCCTAAGCTAACTTGAGTGGAAGAGGAATTCTGGGAGTTGAAGTCCACAAATATTAAAGTCTGTCAAGTTTGAAGACCCCTGTTATAGGGCAATCAATTTTGTTGAGAGCAAAGAGGGAGGGAAGGGAGGGAGAGAGGGAGAGAGAGAAATAAAAGACAGAGAAGGAACAGAAGGGAAAAGTATATTCTAGTCTGGAAAAGTTATATGCATAGGAAATCCTTTCAAAAGAATTAATGCTTTATCTGCCTGTTACTTCTCATTAATATTCAATAAAAGCAGCTATCATTTGTTCTATGGAATTGTAAACTCCAATGAAGCAATAAGCAACCACCCAACCAACATCACTGGATGTCTTTTCTGGCTTTTTAAAAATATATTTTGATAACTTGAAGAGAGATACTTAGAACATGGAATGTATTAGAATGTAAGGGATATTCTGTCATTGTAAGTTCAAAGAGTATCTTGACACATTTGCAAAAGTTGTTTGTTAAAGGAAAAGATCTGCCAAGAATAAACAGTATACATTTTGTAACGTGACCCTTAGATCTGAAATACACAGAGATGGAATATTCTTACTCTAAGGCAGGCTGTTTGCTTATCTTGTCTTGATTATTTATTAACATTGCCCAATTTTGCTGTTCAGTAGTCTTTGATAGTAGTCATTGGAGACTGGATCTTTCTGCATGATACTAATAATTGCAGATTGGACCCTTTTTACGGTATAATTGCAGAACACCCAGTTTGAGTGGAAAAAACAAAGAAAAAGCAGACAAATTTGTCTTTCTGACCTTTTCAAGAATATGACAGCTTTTTGAAAGGAATGAGGATCAGGGATATGTCTGGCTGAAGAGAAAGTATCCCTTATCTTAATGGAAACTTAACACATCAACAGTCAAGAGTTCTGTGGCGTGGTTCTGAAAAGGAATTGAACCTAAAGTCATATTAATTGTTGCAGGAGTCCCATTTAGGTCTTATAAATCCAGAGAATTCACTATATGAATATCATAAGCACCCTTGCCAACATTGCTCCAGCAATATAAGCTGCCCTACAGACATTTATGTCTGGATTGTTATGTGCAAATAATTGCTAGAGCAAAGCTGGCTAAACCAGGACATTGATAATATGTGGGTCTGAGTGAAAGCTAATTTTCACAAGCCTAACTCATATTAGCTTTCCTATTTCTGGATAGATGTGTTGAACATGCAATTGTTTGTGAGAAGCTAATACTATTTGAGTGGTGTTGGTAAAAGATGGAGTTCCTGGGTGCTCAACTGATGTCTTCTATCAGTTCACTATACCTGAACAAAAATAAGAGGGAGGGGTACTAATCAAATATTGAACTCGGTTCAAGATTAGCAGAAATTGTTCTGCAGTAAACATCAGTACCTATTTTGTATAATTTTTGTCTCTGAATGAATTCAATGTAGATTGCAAATAGAATGGATGCAGTCATCTCTACTGATAAACAATTATAAAATACAGAAAACCTAAAGTTGTTCCCAGCAGAGAAAGCTTTTCCTTCTCTCATAGGATGCGGTAAAATCCCAAACTGTTTTATTAAGGCACCCATATTTCTTGCTCTTACAGAATCTTTCCTTTAACCCAATAAATGAGCACAAAACAGAATATGCCCACATATTTGTCAGCCTGCAATATACTTTCACTTCAAATGCCTAGAAAAAAACATGGAACAATGGGAATAACTTAAATGTTCTGATAATTTATAGTATTTTAAGACTTCTCTGCCATTTCATACATTGTTTTATATGGGGTTTTTGTGTGTTTTTTTCACAATGGGTAATCAAGTCAAATCAAATCTTTATTATGGTGATAGACCAGCATAAGAAATAGGTAATTGTATTTACATGTTTTAAGTGTTGTATTTTCTTATTAGTGGCTTCTTTTAAGAACTACTTGAACTGTATTTTTTTTAAGTGTGTAGTAAAAGACAAGACAAAACTTCATTATTTAATAAATTATAAGGAAGGAAGATCATTAGTCAAAATTACTTGTTCTGGAGAAAATAAAATGGAACTTTTGGTTCTTTTTTTGTTTGTAACCCATCCTTTGTTCCATTAGGTTTAAGAGTGACTAATATTAAAATAATAAAAGCAGAATATTTCCTTCTCTTAGCTTGCAATCCAAATAAAAGCATGATACAGAAGACAAAAAGAGATGAGAAAGGAAAAGAAAATATATCAGGCATAATTTCTTAATATTTTATTTTCTTTAGCTGCACTGGGAATTATCTTCTTAAAGGAATTGAGAAGATGCCATCATCTGCAGAACTGATGCAGTCCTCTTTCTTTAGGGCAATTGCTCCTGGCAGCTTCTGTGAGGAGATGGAATGATGTACAGTCAGATAAAATTCCTATGTTTCTATATCATCCTCCAATGATTGATGAGGTCCCCATATAGTAGAACTGATATGTATTGGAAATCCTTTTTGTGGTCAAAATAATCTATTTTTACCACAGTCTCACCACATCAGAATAAAGACATGGTGTTTTCTTTATATTGCTATAAACACTTGAGTTAACTGATTTTTCCTTGAGAAAATGATGGCTTGAGATGTCTTGTATCACAAAGGCCATCCCTCCGGAATGTCTGGGATAGGACATCTTTGGGAGTCCTCGTCCAAGCCTTATTCATGCCCTTCTTTTAAAACGTTTTGCAAGTTCCTTATGTTAAGGTGGATATATATATATGTATGTGTACACACACACACAAACACACACACACACACACACATTGTCCAGCTTCCTTCAGGTATTATCTCACGTCCTTGTAGTTGTGCTTTTAAAGTTGTAGCAACATTTCGGCAGAATCTCATCTGCCATCATCAGGCTTCTGTATTGAGTTCGTCTGTGAGTCAGGCTATCACAGCTGTTTAGTTTTAAATTTGAGGCTAGCCTACTGTTGTGCCAGGATGGTTTTTTCTTCATCCTGATTGGTTGGGAGTCTTGATCTGTGTTTATTGTTCTTGGAGTTTGCTTGATTGGTGTTTCTGGTTTCTTCTGTCTGTTTTGTGGCTTTGATTGGCTGGCAACACTGTGTTCCTGTATTGGAGGCTTTCAATGCAGTTTGGCTTTGCGTGAAAGGATGGCTATTATTGATTAGGAAGCTAGGTTTCATCTGGGTGCCTGGTTGGGGTATGTTTGAGCTGGAGGTATCAGAGGGAGTCTGTTTGTGCCCAGGTGTTTGCCTGGCTTGTGGTGTGGAGATCTTTCTATTTGAGAAACCTGCATATATATATTTATTTTTTTAAGTTTTTGCATACTTACATGTATGCTGTTCAGCTTCCTTCAGGTATTATCCCACGTCATTGTAGTTCTGTTAAAGTTGTAGCAACGTTTCAGCAGAATCTCATCTGCCATCATCAGGCTTCTGTATTGAGTTAGTTCCTGGTTTCAAATTTGAGGCTGGTCCATTCTGATTGGCTGGGAGCCTGGGTCTGTGTTCATTGGACTTGGAGTTTGATTGATTGGTGTTTCTGGTTTCTTCTGTCTGTTTTGTGGCTTTGATTGGCTGGCAACACTCTGTTCTTGTGTTGGAGGCTTTCAGTGCAGCTTGACTTCGTGTGAAAGGACGGCTGCTCTTCATTAGCAAGCTGCTATTCATTAGCAAGCTGGGTTTCACCTTGGTGCCTGGTGGGGGGGTGTTTGAGTTGGAGCTATCAGAGGGAGTCTGTTTGTGCCCAGGTGTTTGCCTGGCTTGTGGTGTGGGGATCTTTCTATTTGAGAGTGCAGGCTTCCAAATGATTGACAGTCTGGTGGAATCATCTCTTCTATTCATGCTTTCAGGTCTTTTTTCAATCTCTATGGCTTCTCTGATGATTCTGTGGTTGGAGTTTTCTATAGTGGCTAGGGTTTTAGTGCCATTGAAGTTGATGTTGTGACCTGTGGTTTTCATGTGTTGGACTAGTGAGGAGGTGTGTTCCAGCTTTTTTACTGCATTTTTGTGTTCATCTAGGTGGGTACTTATTCTTCTATTGGTCTGTCCAATGTATGTGGCAGGGCATGATGTACAGGGAATTTCGTATATGCCTTGGTTTTCCAGGTCAATTTTGTCTTTGGGGTTCCTCAAAATGGCTGCTATTTTTTTGTCTGTTTTGAAGGCAGTCTTGATGTCATGCCTGTGTAGTATCTTACTTATTTTATCTGTAGTACCTCTTATGTAGGGCAAGACAGCTGTTCCATAGGTCTGTTGGTCTTCTAGGTCTCTGTTATGTCTTGGTATGTTTTTGTGGATCAAGTTGGTGATTTTGTTTTTTTGGAAGCCATTGGCTGTCAATACTTCAGTCAGGGTGCATAGTTCAGTCTTTATATGTGTCTTATCTGCCAGGCGTTTGGTTCTGGTAATTAGTGTTTTCGCCACGGAATTTATCTGTGCTGGGTGGTGGTGGGATTGGGCGTTGAGGTAGCAGTTGGTGTGTGTTTTCTTTTGGTATATGGTGTGTCCCAGTGTGCCATCTGTCCTTTTGTAGATTAGTACATCTAGGAATGGTAGTTGTTTGTTTATTTCCGTTTCCATGTTGAACTTGATTTTGGGGTGTGTGTTGTTTAGGTGTGTTAGGGAATTGTTTAGGTTTTCTTTTCCATGGGGCCAAATCACAAATGTGTCATCGATGTATCTTAGCCATAGTTTGGGTTTGTGGGTGGCATTAGCCAGGGCTCTGGATTCGAATTCTTCCATGAACAGGTTTGCAATGAC
>BLBF01000026.1:9676108-9703068 GCA_015471245.1 Laticauda colubrina | reverse complement strand
ATGGGGCTGTAGTTGTTTTGCTAAGTATTTAGCTAGGTTTTGTAATGGTGCTCCTATGGAGCTGACTATGGGTCTGAGAGGTGTGCCTTCTTTGTGTATTTTTGGGAGGCCGTATAATTTGGGGCATCGAGAAGATTTTTCTCTTGGGATGATCGTCTGTTGGATTTCTTTGCTTATGTGGCTGGTTATAATTTTCTTCTTGGTTGATTTTTCTAGATATGTGGTTGGGTCTGTGTTTATAGGTTTGTATGTGGAGTCTTGGAGTAGGTCTGTCAATTTTGTTTCATAGTCTTTTCTGTCCATTACTACTGTGGCATTTCCCTTGTCTGCTGGGAGTATTATTATGCTGTTATCATTTTTCAGGGTTTGTAGTGCTTTGAATTCATCTTTTTGCAAATTATTTTTTGGTGGTTTCGTTGTGCATAAGATGTGAGTAACCTGGTGTCTTATTCTGTGAGCTTCATCTGTTTTTAATTTGGTTAGGCTGGATTCTACTGCACATATGATGGATTCTGTTGGGATTTTTTTGGGTGCTATGGCAAAATTGAATCCTTTGGAGAGGACATCTGTTTCTGTTTTGTTGAGTTCTCTGTTGGAAACGTTATATACTAATTGTTTCAGGTGTTGTGGTGGGTTGTTGGGGATTTTCTTGTATATATCCCGGACTTTGGGAATTTAATATTTCCAGGCTCTTCTGCAAATAACAAAGAAAAAAAATGCCTGTAATCCAGAAGTCACTTCTAAATTTTGCCTTCCAAAATGGCTGTTTTAAATGTCATGATTAATGGGTGTACAGAAAATAAGACTAGAAGTCCTATTTTTAAAAAAAATATAATATTCATCTTCCTTACTATATTTCATTAAATGATGTCTTGTGCTGAACTTTCAAATCTTTCCAATTGCAGTGAAATTGATCAAGTTTTTAAAAGCAAAATCATAATTATTTATAATAGGATAGATCTGGATGCATTGGTACATCGCTGGTTGATTTGCAGTAAATCAGCAAAATGTCAGTTGATGTAATAAAAGACACTGACTAAATTATACTGCTGAAATTAAGTATCATGTGACAATGCATGGATTTTTGCATAAAAATTAATAGATTAGTCTATTCCACAAAATAAATTTGTTGGTATGGAATTCTTTAATTTTTTACTATTTTTTTTACACTGGATTGATACCTTGTTGGTTTGTGGATCGCATGAGTTTTAATTTCAATCACATAATATTCTATTAGCCTGATGTGTGCCCACTTCTGATATAAATAATTAAAATATTTGATCCCAGTATGCCACTTAATTGCAGATATCTGTTTCTGTTGTATGTAATCTTTTTTTCAAAGGTAGTAACCACTTAATACCAATTGCAATTGCTTTCCTGTCCTCTTTTTAAACTTCTAAAAAAATTGGCAAGAAACAGAATGCTTTACTAGGTGAGATTTCAATATCATTCAATAGAGAGGTAAAAAAAGAAAATGGCTCTTCTTAGTAAATATTACAGTGTAGATAGCAAGATTTGAAAGTGGCATGCTAAAATGTATAACTCAAGGATCAATAGCTGGATAGATAAGACCAACCAAACAGCCTAAATATCTTTCTTGATCAATGCATAGACAAGAAAGAGTTGGTGATTCAGTGATATTTGCCAACACGTTAGCTTTTATAGAGGCAGAATTTCATTCTATTCACTATAGAGGGGCTTGACTGGAAAATAAACATATGAGGCTAAAGATTAGTTTTCTCAATTGCTGTGTTGATTGGGTGTGATGGGAATTATTGACTAAAATAATTGGAAGGCAACAGATCAGAAAAGACTGCTAAATATCATGAGAGGAGCACGCAACATATAGTGTGATAAAAAACAAAGAAATATTCCCATACAGAATCTGTAGCCCCTACATCACATTTACTCTTTTAAATGGTGAATTGTCAAATTAATAATGCATTTATAATCATGTAGGGATTTGTCTGGGTGGCTACTCTGATGGTAATGAAAGCAAAAAAAGAGGAGTTGTCTTCTCTGTGTCCAAATGGGTACACTTTTTTCACATAAATTTTAACTGAATAAGCCAATAATGACAGGATTTTGGTCATCTTGTTCTTTTACATCTGTAGAACTGTCATTCAGAGATGCTTATCAAATACAGTAAGTCCCATTAGTATTAATAATAATTAATATATGCAAACACACACACCTTGTTTAGCCTTGTGAACATATGCTGGGAAATCTGTGCTAAGGAGACAGGTGGGATAATTTGATCTGCTAGTGCTGGGGTCCCCAATCTCTGGGTCATGGCCCACTTGTTCAACACTGGGCCATGTGAGCAATGGGCAAGTGTGAGTTGTGGATCCTTGTGCTTGCACACAGAGCTCCACTTGTGTAACCGGAGGATGTTTACATGTGAAGTTCCATTCTTGCACATGAGCTCAAGTGACGTCCACTGAAGCACCCTCCTTTTGTACGTGAAGCCCCATTCGTATGAGTGATGTGCCCACCACTTGCACCAATGGAGCTGTGTGCGTGCACATGCATCTGCCACTCACATGCCTATCCTCCCTGACCAGACTGCTAAACCTGGAAATGTTGGGGACCTCAGTACTAATGTGAACCTGTTTTACAAAAATATTTAAACTAGTGAGTCTTTAAGATAAGCCAAAAGACTGTTGTTTTAATTGGACATCTGTCTAATATTATGTACTGAAAATTTATAACTGTGATCACTTTGATGCTTTTAATAAATATCTATGGGTAATAGACAGAAGGAGGAATAGGAAGCATTAATGAATTATCACTTAATGTTTGCACATTTTGTAGAACACCCAGAATTCAGGCTTATCTTGTCCATGAAAAAATAGATAAAATCCAGATGCTGTGAAAGAATATTCACCTCCCCATAGGGGAGATTTGCAAGTCCCCTACTTTGGGTGTATAACACAGAAGCACTAAATCAGAAAGTATGAGGTCATTAGCAGTACTTTTCCCATTGATTATTAGATATCCACTATTGCTCCAGACAACTAAATTAATTGAAACCTAAAAGGGTCCAGAAAATATTTCCTCCTATATACTTCCAATGTTTATTGCAATGTTGTACCATTTCAGACTATGAAAATTTTTCTGATTTCTGTACTTTACAAGTTAAAAATTTATAGCCCTATACTTTCATAGCAACTTCTGTTTATGAATCTCATTGTTGCTATGATGATTTAAGGCGACACACTTGAGGCACAGATCTACTATCCACTGATCCACAATTTCATAATGGAAACAATGTGCTATTTCAAGTGTTGGGTGCCAAATACTTAACTTACATTTATAATGTTTTGTGTATGCAACAGTGATATTATAAAATTGCTCTGGATTAATATTTTGCTGGTTTCCTATTTAGAGAAAATTTCCACCATTCAAACTTATTACATGCCATAAAGTCATTGTAGACACTTGGTAACCATATAGATCAGGGGTCCCCAAACTTGGCAACTTTAAGACTGTGGACTTCAACTCCCAGAATTCTGGGAATTCCACACATCTTAAGGTTGCCAAGTTTGGAGACCTCTGATATAGATAGATTTTCTCCATGATGAATGGTTCTTCATTCACCAGCTAAAAGTGTAGTGAGCTGTGTGGAAGTAGTAGCTGCTTGAAAATTCCTTCTGTATGCCTACTATTACTTTTATTGCAAATTGGACTAAACTCTAATTTTATGATGAATTTTCTGAAGAACTATCTAAAGTCACTTATTTCCAAATCTGAACCCCTTATGGATGCCTCAATCTTCCTTGTTCATACTTTCCATTGCTTTCCAACTTTCTTTTCCGTATTTGTTTGGTATCTTTTTCTTTCTCTCAACTTCATCTCATAAGACATCCAGAATAATGTCATCTAGATTGATGTTTCTATTCATTGGCTTTCTGGTTAATCACTTAGGACTAACAAAAAATGGTGGAAACCTGGATTTTATTTATTTGCTATGGCTAGCAGATGCTCCAGCTTTTTAATGTATTGTGTGGAGAGAAGAAACAATTTTAATATTTTTTAAAACCCTGCCTTTATTGTTTCGATACATTGAAGGTATCAGAATGAGGAAATCTAGCCTAGGAGTACAGTAGCATTCAGGAACTGTTCAGTATAAACAGAAATGGTTCCTGTCCAGTTCTGGAGATTACCAAAAGTTCCATGTTAATTGCCTGAGCTGAAAACTTGCTTTTTCAAAAATATTTCCATGAAATAGCTCAGAGTAATAGTTTTTGCCATTTTATCGTCATAATAACGCCATAAAATAAATGTAGTGGTTCCATTGGTATGCTGTGTCCTTGATCTACTCTGTCTTGTTTCAGAAACATTCTCTGCCCTTTAAATTGCTATCCCTTATGGCAAGTATCTTCAAACTTGTCCAGTTTAAGACTTGTGAACTTCAACTCCCAGAATTCCTGAGCCAACATGACTGGAGTAGGAGTTCTGGGAGTTTGAAGTCCACAAGTCTTAAAGCTGTCAAGTTTGAAGACCCCTGCCTTAAGGCAAATGCCAATTTAATCAGTATATATAAGTAAGCAGAAACTCCTAGATAATAAACCAGCATGTTTCTGATTATCTAGAATCCACATTGACACCATTGGGTCTATGGTCCTCTCAGTTCCTGGGTCAATGTTGCATCAACAAACATCTTGATTTTTAAAAATACAGTGCAATGTCCCTCTTTAATTGATTTCAAATAATATAATAATCATAATTATAAGATGCTATTTTAAGAAAAGTAAATAATATAGTGGGTTTTCAAACTCCTGAAATACAGTGTCCCTTAATATAGTATGATAAGAATCTGCAGTTTGCTTGGTTTTTTCCCTGCTGTTTTGTTTATATTGCTATCCTGATGTCTGAGGGAGAAAAGATCAGCGTCTGTTTGGCATTTGACTTAGCACCCATCAAATAAACCAATTTCTCTCCCTCACTTTGCTTGCTTTCAGTTTTCAGCTCTGTGCAGAAGATGATTATTTTTTATGCTTTAAAAACACAGCAGAATCTTTTAGCTAGCAGTTGCTAGAGAGTGGTTGTTAAACTGAAAGAAATATGACTTTCTACTTCTAGATGAAACTGCAGGGATCACACAACACATTTATTTGTGTTGACAAATGAGCCCTTTGTGAAGAGCAGTGTTGGGTGGCTTGTTTTTATCTGCAAAGTACCTAATGCTAGTAAAAATGGCAGGGGCCTTGTTACCAATTGACATGACAGTAGTTTAGCTGTCTGTATTGACCATATTCTTTTAAGCTGCAGCCTCAGATCACAATCCTTCAAATACTTCAGGAAGAAACAGAAATAGAATCATTTTCCCAATCTTTGATTATCCGGATATGTTGGACAATGACTGGTTGGGGTGATGCTACCTGTACCCCACTATCCCCAGTTTGGGAAAGATTAAAATGAAATATCTGGGTTTCATTTTCACTGCTTTAAGAAAAAGGAATTAACTTGTGTCCGTTACCAATTTCAACCTTTTTTCTCTCCAACATTCTTTTGTCCCTGGTTGGAATGAACAATTTAGATGTAGTGTTGTTGATTTTAAAATTGCCCTATGATGATTGATAATAAGTTATGCCCTAAATATGGATGAGTTGCTAATGCCACTCATTTATCTTGGTAGTTTTGTCCAGGAAGGAAGTTATTTTGTTCAGTAACTGATTCTTAATCAAAAACTTGATGTTATTATGTATGGTGAAGAAATTTGTTTCGTAGTTGTTCAATATAAAAGAACAATTAGCAATTCTCAGACATGTAGACAGAATAATATAGGATTTGTGCCAAAATAAATATTAAGATCTTTGTAATATATTTTTGCAGTTCAAAAATGGATATAAAATGGAAATATTAATGAAAATGCCAAAAAAGAGAATATCTTAGATGAAGGTGATCACAAAAATGCAAGACATTTGTGCAATTTATTTTGCTTAATTTGCAAGCTCGTGAAGAAGTTAAGGCTGGAACCAATTTTTGTCAGGACAATAAAAAACGGAGTGACCCTGAAAGATTGAGTGATAGTGGATATCATCCAAAACCATAATTCAGATTACAATAACCATTTTGTTTTGCAATTGAAATTGAACTTGTTAAAAAGAGAATTTGAGTCTTAGGGGTTTTTCCTACATAATGTCCTGTTACTATAAATCTGATAGCAAGAAGAATGACTTTGACAGTCAGGAACTGACCTCTTTGGAGTCCCTTGAGGTTGTTTGGAGGTCATGCCCTAGATGCAGCAGGGCAGAGGAAGGAATCATACATGAGTAGCTGCCACAAGACAATTACAGATACATATTTAATTATTCCCCCTAGATATAGTATCCAAGATCAGTTTATGTGTGTCATAATATCACTAAGATTTCCTCTACCCTCAGTGACCAATAAAACAATTGACACTAGCAGCACAATAAAATATCATGATGTAATAAATGTTTCTAAAAGGTATGGAGGGATTATATGAACAGTTGTCATTTTAGGCAGCAGTGCATTATTAATACTTGACCTTAATTATTTGTGGTATGGAACCTAGTCCAGTTTAAAATGACAAATCAGTTACTGTAAATCAGTTCACATTGATGTTAGGCAACCTATTATACACTGAATATTTGACACAACTTACATGGGTAAAAATAAATATTTGTGAAAATGCTGCCTTTTTAGCCAATCAAGTTGCTTTGTGTTCCAACTGGTTGCTCTAAGTGTCTCACGTGATAACCAAAATACTTGAATGGTCCTCTTAAAATATAGTTAAAACACTTTTCTTCAGATTTATTTTGGTTTCACGAGAAAACTTAATTGGGCAGCTTAGAATAAATTGTCCTTGGGGAATTATTGAATAGATGATCCTGTAGATTATTTCTATCCTTATAGGATCTTCTTCATAAAAGTGAAGCTTTTCTTATTTGAATCCTGACCCTGTTTTCTGCCAATTTGAATACGTTTGCATTTTTAAAATTGAAATCCATATTACTGCTTGGAAACTGAATTCAGTTTGTTTTCGGGAGAAAAATATTTTCAGTGTGAGCTTGGCATGGTCTGCTTTCTTAGTTTTCAAAGCAGCACTTGAACTTAATCTTTTGGTTTTGCCCATAATCAGCAGGGAAACCACAACTGCCCTCCCACTGCTGTGGAATCAAGCAGGATTTTTCTAGATCATAGCCAAGCAATTGGTTCTTCTCTCTGCTTTTCCTTCCCTTGTTGTCCAGACAAGTCATCCCTCCTGTCTCCACCCCACCTCCTCTTCTTTTTAGGTCATTTATAATCAGCAGTCATGGAGCACTGGCCTCATTAGTGATACTGCCATTCCTTCAGTGCTTCAGAAATAATCATGGAGGTGGGGGGGCAAGCATGGTTTTTCTCCCCTGAGAGCCTGTGAATGATGAATTTATTTCAGTCTGGCTGACTTGCTCTGCCTGATTTCCATATTTATTTCAACAGATAATGTATTGTGGGAACAGCTAAATGTGCTCCTGAGTAGAGCAAGGTTACTGTTTGGCTTGAGAAAGGTTAATAGGAGCAGTGGCGAAGAGCAATTTATTTCAAATCTGATATTTGGAAGAAAAAAGCTGTTATGCTTATGCATATGTGCCCACAAACATTAAATATTAACTTTGTCTTACTATCTCTAAAACTAAGGGTTAATGATGGATTTATTCATATGCAGCCCTCGGAGCATAGAGTTAGTCCCTAGAATGAGATATGCCACCACCAACCCCTCCTCCTGAAGACATCATTGCTTTTGTAAGGGTGGACCCACCATTAACTCTTTGTGGCAGCTAATGATTTCAGCTTCCTCAGAACAATATCTGCTAATTGTAGCCAGTTGGAAGGACTAATGTTAAGGGACTCCTCTGCTTACTGAAGGCCTCAGCAAGTACTGGCTAGTGATTTCTGGAAAACAAACAACTTTACCTGCTAATGATTTTGTCATCTAAGGAACGACTACTTAGGAAACCTGCAGGCATTAACCTCCTTCAGAGAAGAGAATCAATAAGACCCATTTTGAATATATTTTTAAAAAGGTCATATTTATAGTCAAACAAGCAGATCATACCAGATGTGATATCAACATCATTTCCATCATTAGTACACAAAAATATGTGTAGAAAAAATACCATGACAAATGCACTAATGTTGTGTTACAAACTTTATGTATGATCATAAATTACTACAGAACATATTGGAAATAACTTCTCTGAGAACAGAATTGTAGCAAAAATCTGTCTATTCCAGAATCCTGTTTTCTACAGATGCTCACTAGATTTCTGTGGCAAACCCCTTTCACTGAGTCTGCATGGGAGAAAGGATGCCAAGTGATGCTCATGATCTCCATCTTGATGTCATGACTTGAAAATTACAACTTTACTTGCATCTAATAACAAGATACAAGTATGTAAGGATTGGATTTGTGTCGTAATATATCTGTCATAATTTTAACACAAACTTTGTTTGCTGCAGTCATTACTACTGATGCATGCCATTTCTATAACCAGCATGACTAGAGCTCATTGATATCTTTATCATCTGTGAATTTTATCTAAACTACTTTTCAAAGCCATCTTGGTGGCCATCAAGTAAATTCATTATGTGGTCTATAAAGAGCTCTTTCCATGTATCCGTCATATATTTTTTGCCATTCAGCATTATCAAATATGAAAAGGAGTGTGGTGGAAAATCTGTATTTAATTAATGTGTATTATGTATATCTTGTCATAAATGTCTCTTTTTCCCCTTTAATCAACCTTTTTTCTTAATTAACAGTACAAATACAGTAGCTATCTTTCCTGTTCTAGCCTTCTATGCCCCTTTATAGGTAAATAGGGCTGGCAGGCGGGGAGCCAGTCATTCATTTTATGTTATTATTTGAAGGTGCTATAATCAAAACAGTGCATGATAGTCCAAATGTGATCATACTATTGATCTTTATAAAGATATTACTATGTTGGCAATTCTGTTAGAATCCTTTTCTAATTAACTCTAATTCAGAATTTACCCTTTTAACAGCTGCCACAATATTTTCATTAAGCTTTCTGTCTAGAAGTCAAATTCCTTAGTAATCAATATTATTGATAATCAGAATCCATCAACACATGGGCTATTTTACTTCTATTTGCTTCATTTTACACTTTGTTACCTTGAACCTTATTTACATTTTGTTAACAATATTTTTAAGAATGGATATATTTTGAAATTCTTTACAATTTCTGTTGTTTTTATCACCTTGAATAATGTAGGGCATTTCTATACCATGACTATGAGCCAATTTAAGTCTTGACTCTTGAACATACCTGGTTGTAATGGTATTCTTATCTGAAAAATTAAGCTATCTTTCAAAATTTATTTATTTTTGCTAGTTTCTATTATTTAATGTAGCCCATTTTTGAATGATATCAGAACCTATCTTCTCCATATCTGTTAGACTAGCCGAGTAGTCTTACAGGAATATACTTAATATATGTTTCAAGTCTCAGGCTTTTCTTACATTTACTTAGTATCATTCACCAAATGTCATGAGAGTAGTGAGGAAAATGTTCAACTAATATTATGTTCCATTTATAATCCTGCCATGTTTCTCCTCTTCTCCCATCTTGTCTTTTAAACAACAAATTGCCTTTTGATTGATAAGTTTAAGAGCAATCTCTTTTAAGAGAACCCTTTTTGAAAGGCCACTGGATCATCCAATGTGCATTCTTGCTGAGATTTTCAAATAACTGGTCAGACTTGACTTCAGTCGTAGCAATAATTCTTTACACTCAAGACATTGAAGCCTGTATTCAGGATTTGCTCACAATAGAAGCTTCACAGGCATGGCATGGCTAGTTATTGGCTTTGTTGCAGAGAAGAGTCATATATGCGTGGAAATTCTGTCTACTGTAGAATACAAAAATAAAACAAAAATGCATATGTTTTAGATGCATCCCTGTTTGCCTCAGGTTTTAATCCTAGACCTCTTACTCCTACTTTTTCAAGTCAATGGGCTTGGACTGTTCTTTTCTTAGTTTGGATAAACAGAGACATCTGTTCAGTGTTTACATAACAGGTGTTTCTGGCTTGAGTATAGCTAGGTTTTTTTTCATGATAGTTTCAGCTCTTCCGTTAATTATTTCTTTTTTCCTTCCCCCTTTGAATCTAGAGGTAATACGTACATCTCTTCCTATTTACAATCAGTGTAGGAGACTGTAGATTTTGTACCCCTCTTGGATTTCCATTTTTTAATCTAGATTAACTGCCAGAATCTGCCAAGTCTTCCCGACCTTATTACCTTCTGTCTGAGGTTCTGTATGCATATATTGGAGAATTTCATTTGACCTTTGATTGAAGTCAAGGGGATTTCTCCTTTTCAAGCTTTCCTAAGTCTCAGTTCTCTGGACGCAAAATAGCAGGAATGAGTTTGTAGGATGGAACTCACTTTTATTTTTTCCATCAGAAACTCTTCATCCCTACAACATTCTCATTCTTTCTCTTTCTCTCTCCCTCCCTCTCTCTTGCTCTCTCTCGTTTCAGCAAGATGCTATTTCTCTGTCCTATTAATCCTACGAATATCTCCTATGCTCTCCTTTTCTTTTAATTACCCTCCCACATCAATCACAGGCAGGTTCCAAAAATGGAATCTATGGCCAGTCAGACATATGTAGGTATTGCAGATGGAACCACTAAAGGACACATATTCCGTATATATCTGTTGGTTTGTGAGGTAATTGCATATGAGACAAGTCTTTCCAAATATTCCAGGATGCACTTTCTGTACAGAAGCCCAAATATATATTCCTCAAATTATTATTCTTATCTCCAGTCCAAATGGCATAAGTGATTCACCAGAGAAGCACTTAGGACTAAAAGAAAATGGTGGAAACCTGGATTTTATTTATTTGCTATGGCTAGAAGATGCTCATAGAAGACTAGCAGGTGCATTTTTACAATTTTAGGGAGTTCACATCATCTCCAGCCTTTTAATGTATTGTGTGGAGAGAAGAAATCTGATAGAAAGATATGCATGATTTCCAACACTGTTGGCAGGGATTTTCCAGCAGTGACAGTTAGCAGAGTGAGAAGCCTTGGTATAATCTAGTTAATCTTTGGAGTGGTGCTGAGCAATATGAATTTCTTGCAGAAAATGTGAGTCCTCTGCAACAGGGAAGGATTGCAAACACTTGGTAATAGGCACTGGTGATAATCATAAGTGCCTTGAGATTATGATATTTTCAACTAGTAGTATACATAACAAAGCAGATATTGCTATTTTGTGGCTTTGGACACTTCTGTTTCTACAACTAGTTTTGCCAAAAGACAGGTGCAACTATACATGCCATGACTAAAATAAGTTTTTTTAAAAAAATATTATAAAATATGAACAGGTAATCCTTGACTTATGACCACAACTAGGCCACAAATTTCTGGTGCTAAGTGAAATATTTGTTATGTGAATTTTGCCCCATTTTACAATCTTTCTTGTCACGGTTGTTAAGTGAATCACTGTAATGGTTAAGTTAGTAACACAGTTATTAAATGAATCTGCCTTCCTCATTGACTTTGCTCATAAGAAGGTTGCGAAAGGTAATCATATGAGCCTAGGAGCAACCATTATAAATATGAGTCAATTGCCAAGCATCCAAATTTTGATCAAGTGACCATGGGGTTGCTGCAAGGGTTGTAAGTGAAAAGCACTCATAAGTCACTTTTTTCAGTGTCATTATAACATTGAAAGGTCACTAAATGGACTACCTGCATATCTATCAGATGTTAAATGATTGGATAAACCATGCCTTCAAACTCTAAATTTCTAGATTTCTAGTTCAGACACTGAAGTACAAACATGTTGTAAAAGACAATGTACTTTGTCTAGTCAGTACTCAGAGTCCCACTTTGAGGCAGATGGGTGGTTTAGAAGTACAATCAATAAATCAATAAATCAACACTTTATACATTTTTATCATGACATTGTGTGGTTGGATTTCCAGATCCGTTTGTCCAAAATTGAGTATGCCTGTTTTATAATTAAAAGGTCTGAAGCAGGGGTGGGATGCTACCAGTTCTGCCCGGTTCTAAAGAACTGGTAGCTCTGAAGAGCAGCAGACACCAAACAGTTCTGTGTTTGCTGCTGTTTGACCCACCTGCCCACCCAGGCTCTTACCCGACCTTTATTTCTTGCGCGGTACAGCTGAGGTTGAAAAAGCAGGAAAAAAAGTATATTTTCAAACGTTGTGCACCTGTGCCCAGCGCTTTTCGGCTGTCCAGGTGGCACAGCTTAAGGTTTTTTTACATGCGTGCGCGTTTGAGCGAAGTGCGCATGCATGCACAAAACACAGTCACGGAACCATTAGTAACACTTATTGAATCCCACTCCTGGTATGAAGTCATTTCTGAGTTGACTTGGACTCCTAGGAATTCATGATGATAACCATATAGTTTTCTTCGGGACAACATGGCAGCATTTTCACCATTGCCTTCTAGGATTTATTTTCTATTTTTTACTATAGCATACGATTCTGGAGTTTCCTGGTGGTCCCCTATTTGAGCATTTATCAAATGTGAAGCTGATGGGCTTTTTTTTTTAAAGATGATCCAAGGTTTTCTATATGGCCACTTAGCTTTTCTATCTTTCAGAATTTTTTGGGTTTAAAGGAGGAGCATCTTAGCTTGCTAAGGCCATTTGGATTCCACACCACTCCCTTTTGTTGGATGATCTTCCATTGTTCATTCTTTTTTAAAGGTTATCTTTAATTTCTGTGCACCACTTAGTACATTTCGGTGGTTCAGAAATAAATAATATTTAACAGTTATGTGGTTTCTGGTTTTACATGCTGTATTGAAAAAAGAGGAAGTGATAACAATTTTAAAAGATCTCTACCAGTTGCTGAATTTTTTTGGAAAATAACCCATTAAGTGGATTACTGTGGAATTATTAACCTCACTCAGTACACACACACTATATGAGGTGTTCCTTAGTGTTTTAGATGGAATGTTTATTATCAGATAAGAAATTAACAAAGAATCTCAATGTTTACCTGGATCTGATATGGCAAATCTTGTCAAAATCATCCTGTACAGACAGGTTTACTCCATATGGATCTCTGAAAATTTCATCGTATAAAATCTGGAAATGTTTTTTTGTTAAAGATCAACAAGTGGCTATTTTAAAAGTTTTCTTTATTTTCTGAGAGGTACATAAAAAAACAGGATGGCTTCCAAGTTATGGAATATAGTTTCTCAGAAGTTATTCTTGTATTCTACTTTTTCCATTTTCAGGAAAAGAGTCAAGATTCTCCTTGTCACTCTTTTCAGTCTAAGTTTGTTAAGCTATGATATCATTTTATAGGATTTTAAATACATTAGTTCCTATGTCATTAAAGAAATCTATACAACAAAGCTAGTTTAAAAATTGAAAAGGAAGTTTATGTCAAATTACAGTAGAAGGCATATTCTTATCAGTGCACATTTTTGTTAATTAGTTACATAATTTAAACTAAGTTAAATTAGCTTAACTAATTTATATTACTTATAATATTACTAATGTAACATATAACATATGATGAATATATCAATTATATTGCTTATATTATAATATATAATATGTTACTTATTACTAATATATTAGTTATAATATAAGTAATATACCTAAGATGCATTAGATATAATATAACTAAGATATACTAGATATATACTTCTGAATGCAAGGAACAAAAAGTCTCAAGCTATTACTGACACAAGGAATTTGTTTCTTGCTCCAGAATGGCAGTCCTTTGTTAGGACTTCTCTGTATTCAACAGCTGCTGGATCTTTGGCAAGCTGAACTGGTAAGAGGAGCATCAGATGTTTTCCTGAAGCCCTTTCCTTCTTTTCTTCCCTCTCCCCACTCTTTTTCCTACCCTATGCTCTTCTATCTTTCCTCTCTCCAAACTGAACATGTACAGATTTTATGGTTCACTGGAGAATAAGTGGCTGTCATTTCACAGACGGGCCAGGATGTAATTAGCCACAATGCATTGAAGTAATGGAACAGATGTCTCTTTGTAAACTGAGTTTGCCGTTGCACATTCTATGTGTGTGACCTGCTGACTACTCAATGCTCCTCTTCTCAGCCCTCCTCCTCCCTTCGCTTCACTTCTGCTCAGTGTTTCTCAGCTAAGGCCTTAAGCTTCCTCTGAAGTAGTTGCTTTTTCTCTTAACTCATCCCCCCTTGTGTTGAAAGGCCACAGATATGAAAATGTTCACCAGCACAAACCAATCTGTAATTCAGTAGCACAAAAAGTTGACATCAATCCTTTGCCAGTTTCAAGGAATACTTGGTGCTTGGTAATGTGAGAGTAAATCATAAACGGTTGTTGCACTATCTAAATTAATATTTTGAAACTAAAAATATAATTGCATTACTGTCTTCCTCTTCTTTCCAACAAGCTGAACTAGATGAACTCTGACTGGAAAATAAAAGTACACAAATATACAGACGCAATCAGAGATTTCTTTCTGGTATGTGTGTTTAGTGCTGTATCCTTGAGCTTTCTTTGTTAAGCCCATGTCACACTGCACCAACGGATGCAAAGAGGATGTAAAACGGACAAAAAAGCTTGCCATCCGTTGGAAAACGCAATGCATCCGTTGTGTACTCACTACATATATTTTTCATATTCTCTATCCGTCCAGCTCCGTCTACCGTGATTTCATCCGCTCAAAAAGTTTTGAGCTGCACAAAACTTTTTGAGCGGATGAACTATCCAATGCATCCGTTCTACATCCGCTACGCATACGGGGAACATCCGTTACACATCCGTTGTCATCCGTTACGCGTCCGCTATATCCGCTAGGCATCCGCTGCGCATCCGCGCAACTCAAATCCGCTCCAGCAGAAAACGGACACAGGGAGGAAGCAAAATGAACGTGGAATGGACACACAGCATTAGTAGCACGGACGTAGAAAGGATGAAAGTGGATGCAGCTCGGCTATAAAGCATTAAAACGGAAAAAACGTTCGTACAGGGGACGTATCTCGGATATTTAGGATGTCTGGAAGATGCCTGGAATATGTGGAAGGACACCTAGCGGAAAACCAACATTTCCTATAAAAAGGGGGAGGAAATCATCTGGATCTCACTTTCAGTCCAGCAGCCCTGCTGTGCAGACCTCTTCAGCCTTGCTCTTGCTCTTCCACATCATTCATTGATCTCCACCATGGATCATCGCACACTCCTTTTGGTATCCGCCATCATTCAACACCAGAACCAAGCCCTCTTCAGGGTCTTTCACCTTTTCTACGGGAAGAAAAGGAGGCGGCCAAGAAGTGTCTGGGTCCGACGATGGATTGGGAGAAGAGCGGAGTTTGGACTGTATGACAAGCTGATGGTGGAGCTGAGGAACGAAGACACTCGTGCATTCCATCACTTCATGAGGATGCTGCCAGCCATGTTTGCCGAAGTTGTGGAGCGTCTGAGACCCAGGTTCACCAAGCAGAGCACCAACTTCCGTTCCAGCCTGGACCCTGGACTGAAGGTGGCACTGACTCTGCACCATCTGGCCTCAGGGACCACATACAGAAACATGCAGTACGGCTGGAGGGTGCCACACAACACCATCAGCATTTGTGGTCAGAGAAGTGGTGCAGGCCATCATCGAAGAATACCTGGAGGAGCTCCTCCACTGAACAAGGCTGGAGGAAACTTGCAGAGCAGTGGTATCAGAGGTGGAACTTCCCCCACACCGTTGGAGCCATAGATGGGAAGCACATGGCCTGCAAAGCTCCAGTCAAGTCAGGGTCCACTTATTTCAACTACAAGGGCTTCTTTAGCATCATCCTCTTCGCCATGGTCAATGCTGACTACAAGTTCATGTACATTGATGCTTCAGGCAACGGGTCAGCTTCAGATGCCCAGTTATACAACGCCAGTGACCTCAAGGAGGGGCTGGAACGCAACCTCATCATGGGCTTCCCAGATCCAGACCCCTTGCCCAATGACACACAAAATGTACCCTACTTCATCGTAGGGGATGATGCCTTCTCTCTCAGAACCTATCTCATGAAGCCGTACAGTTCAAGATACCTCACCCGTGAAGAGAAGATCTTCAACTACAGGTTGTCCAGGGCAAGATGGGTGGTGGAGAACGCCTTTGGCATCCTGGCCAACAGGTTCCAAGTACTTCTCACCACCATGCAGCATCATCCATGGACCGTGAGAAGCATTGTGGAAGCCTGCTGCATCTTGCACAATCTCATGCGCACCCGCTACCCAGTGTTGCAGAACAGGATTGTGGACCACCAACAAGGCAATGGGGACATAGAGCCTGGTGAATGGAGGCAAGGGCGAAACCTGATAGACACTGTGGATATACCAGGCCCCAACAGAGCTTCACGTGAAGGGAAGAAGCAGCACAACCTTCTGAAACACTGGTCCAACTCCCCAGCTGGAGCAGTGGAGTGGCAAGACAGGATGGTAGATGCTTAATGGATGCTTCCTTCAGCCTGTCTCATCACACTGATGAGATTGTGCCAGGTATGTTGAGTGGCCTTACAATGAATAGGGCATTAATAAAGAGTTTTGTTTATGTTGAAATATGTGGATCAATGATTAAATTGTTATTGATAATAAAGGGCCATAAGTGTGGCACCTGGGAGTGCCACTATGCTTGCAGTGGAGGCTTATCTATCCCACAGTTATTACCCATCCCACAGCTATTACCCATCCCACAGGTATCCCTGCCCATCTCATAAGGATGCAAAGGCTTAACCATTTTCTAAAACTTTCCAGCAAGACTTTATTAAGTAAAAGAAATGACCCAAGTGTGTGAAGCAAAGAAAACCTTTATTAATAACAGTAAAGTGTAGGACTTTATTTAAAAAGCAAAAGGAACCAAGAAAAGTGTCCCAAGCAATGATAAAGTCAACAGGTAACAACTTAGTCTCTGGCAATGTTCTCAGTCACTCTGAGGCATGTCCATGCTCTCAGGTGTAAAGGGGACAGGGACTGTGGAGGTGGTAGTGGCTGGAGTGCTGGTCTGAGGCGCCATTGGGGTGCCTGGCCCCGAGAGGACAGCAGGAGATGGTGTGTTCAGGAAGCTCTCAGAAAGCTGGCTCAGCCCAGTGAGGTTGAGAGGCCCTTCATCCAGGACCTGGGATGTCAGGCACAGGACCGATGACAGATGTTCTGAGGCCGGGCTTGGCTGTGGGGTGGAGGAAGGAGGAGTGTAGTGGGGATGTCTGGTGTGCAGCTGGGCGAGGTGAGGCGTCTGTGGCATGCAAGGAAACATCTGTGGCGTTGGCATCTGTGGCGTCGGTGGCATCGATGGCGTCTGTGGCGCCTGTGGCATTGGTGGTATCGGTGGCATCAGTGGCACCTGTGGCGTCCAAGGAACCTGTGCCTGGACTGGGAAGGGCTGCCTGTGCTGCTGGAACTCCTGGTCGCCATAGCCTTGGTAGGAGAGGAGCTGTTGAAAGCCTTGGAAGGGCTGTGACATCGCCTGGGGTGGAAGAGCAGACCTGGAGTGGGTGGGAGCAGGTTCAGCTGGGCCTGGAGGGTGGTGCAGCAGCACCGTGATCCTTCATCACCTGGTACTGGGCCTCGGGCATGTCCATGAGGGTCTGGGTCATGTAGGTGAGGAAGGGCTTGCAGTTTGAGGATGGAATCTCGAAGTGTACCAGCTGAGAGAGGAGATCTGCGCTGGTCTTGATGGTGTCCCTGATCTCCAGCAGGACAGTGTGGCTCTGTCCCTCCGGTCTGCCTCTCTGCCTGCTTTCTGTGGAGGTGGAGCTGAGGGTGGGTGTGGGTTGGTCCCTGGTGGTCGCTGCTTCTTCTTGCTCCATGTGTGTGAGAGAATCCTCCACGTCCTCCGGCATAGGGTGTGCAACTGTCGGGGGGGGGGGGTCTCTGTCGCGGGGCACTCTGTGGACACCTGCCCGGACACGGTCGCTGTCTCCTGGCCAAAAGAGGACTGACTGTCTGTGGGCTGCCTAAGAGTAAGGGTAAACAAAGGGACTGCTCCTTGGTGGCAGACCTCACCCTCCAGGAAGCTGCACTTTGCCATGACATAGGTCTCCCGGTCGGTGAGCTTTACCGCAGCCTGGCCAGACTTCTTCAGGTGCAGCTTTCCGTACCAGGTGTGCATATGCTTCCACCACCCGAGGAGGACATCAGCAGTGTAGCCCAGGCTCTCCGCCTTCTGTCTCCAAGCCGCCTGCTTTCGCTTGGTGTCTCGATAGACCCTGTGGCCCTTCCTCCACATATACTCGTTCTCCCTCAGCCACTCCAGCACCTCCTCCTCATGCTCCTCTGCGATGGAGTACTGCTTCCTCTCTCCGTTCTCCTTCTCCTTGCCTTGCCTCTTCCTCCCTCTGGCAGGGACTTCAGCATCAGGGCTTTGGGGCTGGTCCACCACAGCAGCAGCAGGAGAACCAGCACCAGCACCAGCAGCAGGAGAAGCACCAGCAGGAGAAGCACCAGCAGCAGAAGAAACAGCAGCAGCAGCAGCAGCAGAATCAGTGCCAGGGGGTGGGATGGTGGATCTATCCCTCTTGCCAGGGCTGGCAGAAGATGGCACAGGCTTCCTCTTCTTCCCCATGGTCTCTGATGAAGATGTCTGTGGCAGCAGGTCTTTCCTCTGAATGGTGACCTGCTTGCGAGCTGCCTCCTTTTATATCCATAGGGCTGACGCAGTGCATCCTCCCCGCATGCTCAGTGATCTGCTAGGCATCCGTTCTGCATCTGCTACGCATCCGCGGCATCCGCTACGCATCCGTTCTGCATCCGCTTTATCCACTACGCATCCGCTCTTTCCGCTACACGTCCGCTTTGCTATGTTCCCCCAGAAGCCCTTCGGATGTGCCATCCACTTCCATCCGCTTTCATCCGCTAGGCTCCGTTGAGCATCCGTTTTACATCCGCGATACATCCTCCCCCCGTCCGTAGTTGTCCGCTCTGTTTATGCAAATTTGGGGTACTTTTGAGAGCGGATAACAACGGATGGAAAATTTGCTCGTCCGCTGTGTCCTTTTTACATACGTTTTGCATCCGTTGGGCAATGTGACCTGGCCTTTACCTTCTTGATAGAACAGAAGTAGATTTAAGATATCACACTCTGTTTTTGTTCTTGAAAAATTAGCAAGAATTTCACAGGTCTAGAAATGGACTTTAGTTGAGCAAGCACAATTCTCCCACGAGCTGCTAGAGCATCCAGTAGTGGGAGGTGCTTCAGTCTCTGCTTGTTTAGGCTGGGCTTAATTGTGGAACGCTCCTCCTCCTCCACAGGACTCCTCCCCAGCATTCCCCAGTTTTGGCTCAGCCTCATGAGATAGATAGGCAGTGCTTTTCATTAATGCTTGGCTGAAACAGGAAAATTCTCATTAAGGTTTGCAGATAGTCAATTTCCTCTCCTTCTAACAATTGTTCTTTGACTTACCGATGCTGCCATCACCAACTGGCCATCAGAGATCGCATTATCAAGGAGCGCTCCTTGCGCTCCTAAGTACAGAGAGGCTTTGATTTCATTCTGCCCTCCCAATTGCTAGTGCTACCCTTGCCATTGCAATTACCGTTTTAACATTTAAACAGTGTGGCTTTTTCTCTCTTGCTCTCTCCCTAATTGTATCGCAGTTTTTTTCTCCCAAGAATGCCGTTTAGGGGTGGAAGTGTAATCGTCAGGTTATTTTCACCCCTCCCAGCTGGTTTAGCCCTAAGGGAAAACTGTTGGAGCTTATCCTTTTTCTCGGTGGGAGATTGCTGCTGGTGCATGCACCACAAATAATGGCTGGTCACCATTTTTTTGCTGTAAAGGGACCGCGTGGCCGCATTGAGTTCTAATTCAATAGACTGTGTGGTAATCCATATTCCAGATTGAAGGTGTTGTTTTTTTTTTACATAAAATACCCTGAGGAATCATTACAACCTCGTTTCCAACCTATTCAAGGCCTTTGTTAATTTGTGTTGTCGGTTCAGCCCTCACAGTTCTCCCTATCCAGTGACACAACAGTGAGCACCAGTCCGCCTGTGCAGGGAAGCTGTTGAAGGCCTGTGAGTGATAATTTGGCCTGCTAGGCGTTCTCAGTTTGGCTGATTGGGACATCCAAATTTGAGATATATTTGCATATCCCTACACCCTGATAATATTAATCATACCAATATAATACTAGCAATATCACAACAATAATAAATTATTATTGTTGAGATACAACTCAATTTTGAACCAGATACCCATATTTTTAAAAAAGGAGGATTTGATTTCAGGGCACTCTGTCCAACCTCCTACACAGTATATCATAAAATAACAAGCATACTGTTCATTCCACAATCAAAATGGCAGGGGGTAGTGGTTCACACACCTCAGCTTCAAGGGGCAAGTCCAAATCTCAGCACAATCCTAAGCAAAAAAAAGGGACTTCCAAGGCATCAGAAAAGGATGCCAACAGGTTCCACAAGGCACTGGAAAAACAGATAAGTGCACACGGAAGGGACACAGGACCTCTCAAGCTTCCTCACCCCACAGTCCAGAGCTGTCCTCCTCTTTCTTCCCTCCTACCCCCCCATATCTCTCCCTCTCATCCAGGCACAGCGTGGCTCCCCTGAGTCAACAGGCCCAGTCAGCTCAATCACCAACCATGTGAAGAATACCCGAAGTGACGTTCACACCAACAGCTGCCAGTCTTCAACAGAATCTCTTACAGACGATGTGCCAGAGCGAATGAAGACCTGGATGGAGATGGCTATCTGTCAGGGAATCGCAGCAGGTCTGCAACATGCGGTTCTGACCAGGGATCATCCCACACCCGCTGAGTATGATTCGCAATCAGTTCGGTCATTGGCCAGGTCGGTGCTACACTATACCCAGGTACAGTGACAATGACAAGGGGGTATGCTCCTACAGGAGCCGCAGGAGGAGGATCAGGAGGAGGAGGCAGAAGAGATGGAACACATTGAACACATGGACCAGAGTGAATCAGAATCAATGCATGATACTGACCCGGCCATGTTGGAAACAGACCCCTTAGAAACGGGGATGTCTGAGGATGAGGGCCTTGTTCCTGACCAACCTGTATTTGCAGGCTTGTTCCAGCCACAACTTTTCAAATCTCTATTGTTCAAGGCCAAAAACACTGCGTGCCTGGATAAGCCGGCCCCTTCTACTATTCCAACTCCGTCAGACAAGGGACCAGAGGATCTCATCTTCACCCAACCTGTCGTCGAGGTAGACATGATTCCAGTCCCTCACATGTTTGCAGACCTGGTACAGAAACAGTGGGCTTGTGCAGCAGTGTACCTGGCCCCCACTAGTTACGACAGGAAATTCTTTAAATTTGGCCCCGGATTTCTTAAAATTGTTGAATGCTCCTGAGGTAGACGAACCCATTGTGGGATTAGCGTCCTCATCCTCCATTCCCAGTGAGGCGCTGAAGGCATTAAAGCCGGAGGACAAACGGGCCGAGCTAGTCCTATGCAGGGCCCATCAGTCTGATGCGTGGGACATCAGAGCGGCCACGGCCGCTTCCTTCTTTACCCATTCTTCCCTCAGATGGCTCCGGCTATTATGGGAGCATGTCCCCAATTCTAACACTAGAGCACACCAAGACATTGCAAAGCTTATAGCAGCTGCCAAATTCTCAGCTGACACAACCTTTCATGCAGTTAAGTTTTCAGCCAGAGCCATCACTTCACATGTCACAGCGTGACGCTTGCTCTGGTTAAAGAATTGGCAAGCGGATATTAAACATAAATGCAAGCTCACTTCATCTTCTCTAGCGGGAGGCAAACTGTTTGGCCCTTCCCTCGATCTGCTACTTATCGAGACTCAAAACAAAAAGAAAATTTTACCTTCCCTTTTTCGGAAGTCAGACCCTAGAAACCCTCAGTCCTTTCAGGCCTTTTATCAGGGACCATTCTCAACCAGATACCAGAGACCCCCCACCTTTCTGACCAGGGCAACAGCCAGAGAAGTCAGACTTTGGGGATAGGAACAGAAGAGGTGACCAACCCAAGAAATCCTTCCAAGGAGTGGGAAATAGATTTTTCCGGTGTCCAAAATAGCCCCATGGACCTGGCTCCCATTGGTGGCCGCCTTAAATTATTCATGGACCAATGGGACTCTAATTCCTGATGTCTGATTCCTGGATCAGAGACATGATCAGATTTGGCCTTGCGCTGGAGTTTCAGTCCGCACCCCCAGACTTCTTTATGTTGTGCCCTCTTTCCAGAGATCCGGTTAAACAAAATCTTATGGAAATAGCTATTCAGTGCTTCCTGGACATACAAGCCATCCAACCAGTAGCTCCTGACCAACGAGGGCGATGCTTCTATTCACATCTTTTTGTTGTTCCCAAAAGTTCAGTGGGGTGGAGAGCAATCTTGGATTTGAAACACCTTTATCAATTTTTAGTATATCGCAAATTTAAAATGCACACCCTACAATCTATCTTACTTGGTATCAGAAAAGGTGACATCCTTACCTCCATAGATCTGATGAAGGCGTACTTACATATTCTAATTCGGCCTTCCCTTGATAATTTTTTAAGATTCTGTTATAAAATCTCCATTTTGAAAATATGTCGCTCTTCCTTTTGGAGTAGCCTCTGCCCCCAGGACCTTCACAAAGGTTCTTGCAGCATTTGCTGCTCATCTCCGGGGTGTCCCCATACGATTGCAGTGTTACCTCGATGATATCTTAATTTTGTCATCTTCTGTTCATCAATCAGTCATAGACACTCAGACCACGTTAAACTCCCTACAACGACACGGGTTCTCAATCAATAGGGAAAAAAGTCATTTAACACCTTCGACTCGATTAATCCATCTGGGGGCAGTCATAGATACAGCGGAAGCAAAGTTTCCTGTCACCAGATAGACAAAACAGCATTCATCAATTAGTTAAGGAGATCAGGGTTCGTAGGAGGGTGTCCCTAGCTGATCTATCAAAATTGTTAGGCAATTCATCCAGGCGGGTACTTAGAAAGCCATCCTTAGAAACCCTAAAGATAAAATTGACCTGGAAAACCAAGGCATATACGAAGTTCCCTGTGCATCATGCCCGGCCACATACATTTGACAGACCAATAGAAGAATAAGTACCCACCTGGATGAACACAAAAATTCAGTAAAAAAGCTGGAACACACCTCCTCACTAGTCCAACTCATGAAAGCCACAGGTCATAACATCAACTTCAATGGCACCAAAACCCTAGCCACTATCGAAAACCCCAGCCACAGAATCATCAGAGAAGCCATAGAGATTGAAAAAAGACCTGAAAGCATATTGTTAGAAGAGATGATTCCACCAGACTGTCAATCATTTGGAAGTCTGCACTTTCAAATAGACAGATCTCCACACCACAAGCCAGGCAAACACCTGGATACAAACAGACTCCCTCTGATACCTCCAGCTCAAACACACCCCAACCAGACACCCAGATAAACCTAGTTTCCTAATAGATAACAGCCGTTCTTTTACGCGAAGCCAAGCTGCACTGAAAGCCTCCAATACAGGAACACAGTGTTGCCAGCCAATCAAAGCCACAAAACAGAAAGAAGAAACCAGAAACATCAATCAAACAAACTCCAAGACCAAAAAACGTAGACCAAGACTCCCAACCAATCAGGATGTAGAAAAAACCATCCTGGCACAGCAGTAGGCTAGCGTCAAATTTAAAACTGATGGCTGTGATAGCCTGACCCACATACGAACTCAGTACAGAAGCCTGATGATGGCAGATGAGATTCTGCTGAAACGTTGCTACAACTTTAAAAGCACAACTCCAGTGACGTGGGATAATACCTGAAGGAAGCTGAACAGCACATACACACACACACACACACACACACACACACACACACACACACACATTACATATATTACATATACACACACACACTGTTAATTTTGTCACTGCTGCATAATCTCCAATTTAGATATTGTTAGAATGTTTGTCCTCATCGCCAAAAGCATATATCTTAGTAATTTATAATAGCCTTTATTGATATTGTCTTGCATTATACCTCATAAAAAGGACAGTGATTTCATTTGAGAATTGATTTCTATGATTATCTGAATGGTGTGGCATATGTCTAGATTCTATATTTATACATTAATTTGAACAACCATTGCTGGATCTTCAGTGATTTAATATTTTTAATTTTATTACCCAGTAAGGCTGAAGTTTGTATAAGTGTTTAAAATATATCTAAATAAGATAAGCCAATAATTAAAACCGATTGAAATAAACTGGAAACTAAAGAGGACAAACATGGAAAAGGATTAAACAGGCATTTTCCTGACTGTGTCCAGATACAGCTGATACAAATGATAAATAACATAAAATGTTTAACCTGTTTCCAAATTTTGTTTCTAAAAAAGTCCATGCTGTGTCAAGTTGAAACTGTGTAATTGGCTGCTAGGGAGAGAAATGTCACAAGAGGTCTTAATTTTATAGCATTTTAACACAAGATAATTTGCCATTATTCTGATATGTGCAGAAAATTCAAATATTGACTTTTAATATCAACTATATGAGACTATCCCACCGAAAAACAATGTGTTTTTGTTTCAGTTTCCTGTGTGGCACAATCTGGGTTGAGCATAAGGTTGTGTGTGTGTATTATGTTAATATTAAAAAAATTCTGCTCTAAGCCAGATTCATATAACATGCTAAGTTAAAGCAGAACAAACTACAGCATGATTTACTTTGTAAACTTAACTGTAGTGGCTGTCCAATGCACCTCTCATATTCCTACACTTTTTGTCTACTTCAGGGTTAATATTTCTCTTATTAAAAAGGAGGGGGGTAGAAACTACAAGAAAAAAAGAACAAAAATGAGCATTGTATTACAGTCAATTCTTTTAAATTTGCTATCCTAATTTTTAAAATGTTTGCTGTGGGCAAAGTTATTATGCAGTATATATTCTGTTAGGAGAAACCAATTCTATTCTATTTACTTGGTGACATATTTATAATATTATAAAATACATATTATTTAGATTTGTTTTTGTTGTGATGTAGGAATATTCCCAGGGTCATCTTTAACTGCTTGGAAACCCTAACTCGCATGTCAGACCATTATTACAACTTTATTATTTATTAATATCTAGACATACCTAGATTTCAAACATCTCTGGAAGTTCTGAGGAGTTCTTAGATCAGTTGAAACACAGACAGTTGTAGATCATTTCACATTGTCTCAAGCATAAATGGTATGGAAGTATCCTAAGACTGTTATAGAAAAAAATAATTGAGCAATGCACCTCCTCCAGTTTATCCTAATTTTACCATTGTACACCTACTGTAGTTTTTTTTTTTTATGGTTTCCTTGAGCTCCCTTGCTTATCTGTGTTCAATAATTTGTGTTTCATAAATTTCAGGTACCAAATCTTATTGAAAAAAAAATCTAGCATTTTGCTTCAGGAAGAATCCATTAAAGATGGTTCTATAATATATAGCTGTGGCTAGTGGCATCCGCCCATGAGTTCAGGGTCTGCATTCTCAGGCTGTTAGCAATGTTTGACAACGAAGCTAACTTACAGTATATAAAGTTCATCATTGTATCTTGCATAGCAAAAAGATATGATCTCTTTTTTGCAGTGCTGAAGGATTTGTGGGAATATCACTTTGCTGTTGCTGGGATCTCTTGCTTCACTCCCTTTGTCTTGTAAATCATTACTCTCTTTCCACCTTCCATAAAGTTTTAATATTTTACATCTGTCACCCATCTGAAACATTCTAATCTAAACCATATCTCCCCCTCTCCTAAACCATGTCCGTGGAAGACCACAAAGACAATGAAAAAGTTCTGCATGCTTTGTCAGGTTTAACGTTTTACCTAGAGAAGGGCCTCCTAGCAAATATTAAAAAATTGGAACAGAATAATTGGCATGTAAAAATAATTGTTCTAGAACATAAATTTATTTTTCTACATTCAGATGACTACATTGCTCTTTGCCATTCTCCTTTTGCAGTTTCACTACTTTTGGATAGAACATTTTCCCCAGTCTGTCTTTGACTTGAAGTATTGTCTATATTTAGGTCAGTGATATGATGAGAGATATTCACAAGTTGAAGAGTGGAAATTGCTTCTCCAGATATCAGTGAATGAAAAAAAAATCCTTAATGCAGCCCCATTATCCTTTTTATACTTTTTCAAAGCAACTCTGTACAAGAGACAGCTGTCCTTTTTAGCACAAGTTGCAAAACACACTCACACAACCCACACATACAGAAATGATTATTGATGATATTGTGACATGTTGGATTTCTTTATGCATATGTGTACTTTTTTTTCTTTTTTTCATGCTCCATTGACCTTAAGAAAGTCAAAGTAGGAAGGCAAAATCTCTAGTTGATACTCTGGGCATAAGTAGCCAGTATTGGCATTGGCAAATCCTTGGCCAAAAGTCAATCAAGTATTTTTCATATGTGACACTAAAGTAGACAGATATTTCCTTCCACTAGGAAGGAAGGAATTAATAGGCTTCTTTTTATTGCCCTTCCCCTTTTCATTTAAAAGAGGAAGCTGTGCTTTCTTTATACAGTATTATAATAAAGAAGAGGAAGAGAGACAGAGAGGGGAAGATTGTGTCAAATAGTTGAGAAGCTGCTCTCTTCTACTGTAAGACTTTTCATTCTCAATGTGCTTCATTAATTTGATGAGCAGACACAGTTAAAGTGCTTTGTATGAGGAAATCAGCCATAGGATCTGCCGGAAGTTTTAAGAAAGTGAACTGCTAATGATGTTGAAGAAATACCTGTTGGGGATAAGAGCTTCTCTGGACAGCCTTTAGGGCACATTTTATTAATTGTGGTTTTCTTAATTAGATGAGCCAGCAGGCTGATTGAGATTGGTACTCCATACAAGCCTTAAACTATCTTTCTGTTGCCCTGCTCGGTTGTTATTAAATGAGCAAGAGATTGTACATATGATATATAGGCAAGCCATTCAGTCCAGATAGATAGATAGATAGATAGATAGATAGATAGATAGATAGATAGA
>BLBF01000026.1:9651514-9667751 GCA_015471245.1 Laticauda colubrina | reverse complement strand
ATACAGAAGCCTGATGATGGCAGATGAGATTCTGCTGAAACGTTGCTACAACTTTAAAAGCACTACAATGACGTGGGATAATATACAAAGGAAGCTGAACAGCATACATACATACATACATACATACATACATACATACATACATACATACATACATATTCTTTCCTGGAAAGATTGATAAGAGAGGACTTATGGTGCAATTCTATGTATGTTTATTCAGAAATAGGTTCCATTTTCTTTGAGCTAAACCCAGGTAAGGGGCTATAGAATTTCAACATTAAAACATGAGTTTCATTAACACAAATTCCAGTAAGTTCCATTTTATTAGAATAATAGAGAAATTAACTTTGTGTTTGATAATGCACTCATAAAAAGTTTATTATATTTATAAATTTTTCTCCAAATCCTTTAAAACTGGGACCAAGTAATAAAAAAATACTGTTTAATATTGGGGGATTGCTCTTTTTAACTATGGTGCTGGTGTACATGAAATTGGTTTTTTTTAAAATATCTGTAAATATGTTTTTACAATCTGCAGTTATCACTGGGTCTAGTCTGTAAAATAGAAACATATAAATAAATATTGTATTATATTATGCTATATATATATGTATAAAATATTATATATACATGCACACACAACATGCAAACACAGACATATATATGTAATATGTTTGTTTAAAATAAGAATTTTATTTCATTTTCATCTATCCTGCAGTGATAACTGCCCTTCAGATGTCCTGTTATCAGTTTGTACTAGCCAGCAAATTGTTCAATTTTATTCAAACTTTTCCTAATTTACTTTTTTTCACTTTTCACATTAAACATTGTTTATTTCATTTTGATAACTGTACAGAACTCTTGAAATGTAGAAATGAACTAATAACATACCAATTTTAAGGAAAAAAAATAAAAGATTGTTATCTGGATTAGCTCAGTTCTGTAACACAGCTCTTTATTTTTGCAGTACAATATGTCGCAGAAACGAGCTGGAGTTCACTAACCCACAGAAAAACTAAACGCAGAATGAACATGGATAGAACGCAGGTAGGCAGTCACCCCCAAGAATTCAAGGCTCTGTCTAGCCTGGAGAATTAGAAAATCGGGAAAAAAAGCAATCATCACAAACTATTTTTTCGTATTACCAGGAAAACTGCACAAAAGTGTAGAAATAGTGGAGTCACACTCAAAATGAGGAAGTTGTTAACTATTAAGTTTTATATTATGCACAGTATATCTGCTTCCATCTGGATCTGCTAATACAGGTAGCCCTCAACTGACAAAATTTCATTTAGTGACGTTCAAAGTTACAAAGGCACTGATATAGTGATATATGACTATTTTTCACACTAAAGACTGTTGGGGCATCCCCATGGTCACATGATCAAAATTTAGATGCTTGGCAACTGACTCATATTTATGATGTTTGCTGTGTTCCTGGGCCATATATGATCACTGTTATGTTGTGGGCTTCTGACAAGCAGAGTTAGAGGGGAAACCAGATTCACTTAAGAACCGTGTTATTTCACATCTGCAGTGATTCACTTAACAACTATGGCAAGACAGTTTGTAAATGGGGGAAAACTCAACAAATGTTTCACTGAGCAGCAGAAATGTTAATAATAATAGCCATAATAATAGCCTTTATTGTCATTTTACATCATTGTATACAACAAAATTGGTTTAGCATCTATTGGTGCAATCCATAACAGAAATACAAAACAGCATGAATAGTATAGAGAATTTTGGGCTCAATTGTGGTTGTAACTCAAGGACTACCTGTATTGGTATGAAGACTGAGTTCCTTTGATCCTATAAAGTATTAAACTTAATGGGAAATAGCTTTATAAAGACATACTGGCTGTACCCCAGCATTTCAGGCAAATCTTTATCCATGATTGGTTGCATGTAAAGAATGTCACGCAGAAAAATTCAGAAAACCTTGGTCAAGTATGTTTCAAGGAATCTCTAAATGATTCATTCATTCTATGTTTCAAGGAATCTCTTAAGTGCCACTCTAGGATGGGAGCAGGAGGCTAGACAGACCATTGAATGAGCTTGATAGGTGCTAAGTGGTGTCAAAAGCATCACTGGCCAGAGTAGGAGTTGTCCACCTATTGTTTATGTTGGGCAGGATGGGTCCTTTTATCTTACAGATAGATGTGGAATTTGGTGGTATAAGGAAGAAAAGAACAGGGAACAGCTTTGCATTGGTGTCAGGCATGTGGCAGTATGGTTGGATTATGGTGGCTTATATCCAGGGGTGGGATTCAATTTTTTTAACCGGTTCTGTGGGCGTGGCTTGGTGGATGTGGCTTGATGGTCATGTGACTGGATGGACATGGCTTGGTGGTCATGTTATTGGCTGGGCGTGGCCAACTTAATATCACTCACATTGAGCACGCATCTCCTCGCCTGGCCTTTCATGACTGTGGGATGCTGCAACAGTCGTAAATGTGAAAAATGGTCATAAGTCACTTTTTTCAGTGCATTGTAACTTTGAATGGTCATTCCACACAAGCAAAGAAGGGGGCAAATACTCCAGAGAAGTTCCTGAGAGAGAAAGTCTAGTCCTGCCAAGAATGTAATAAGGGTTAATGGAGAGACAGTTTCTGTAAGCAACACCAGAATGTTTCCTTCCTGCCTTCCTTACAGGATTAGGCCAATAATTTCTTCTAACAACCGGTTCTCCGAACTGCTTAGAATGTTAACAACCAGTTCTCGTGAATAGGTGCGAACTGGTAGAATCCCACCCCTGCTTATATCCCCAAAATCTAATTGAACATTGGGGTTCTCTCTCTAAATGTGCTCAGCTGGGTTTCAAGTGCAGCTCCAGGTGTGGCTCAGGAACAGGGTTGGGGGCATGGATTGAAAATCAAGAATCTAAAACCCAATTGAATATTGCTCTCCATTGTTGGTTGTTTCAAATCAACCAAATAAGCATCCATGTGATTCTAGCCACCATATGAATGGCCTCCATACGGTGTGTCATATGGTCATTGGATCTTTGCTTTCAATTCTTCTGAACTTTTCCATACTATGTACAGCATATCCTTTCTTCAGCTGAGCTCAGCTGTGGAAACAGCTTCAAACCTTTATGAATCAATTTTTTTTCTCCATCTGAATTTTCTACTTGACATTATCCCTTCTGAAAATGCTTCTTGCATTTTGGTGTTTCTTTTACCACCATAAGGTAGGCATTAATAGCAGCTCTAAGACATAACCAATTACATTCATCCCTCTCAATTTTCCTCCCAACAGCGCTCTAGGCATCACTTAGCCCTTTTAAAAACCTGTAGATTGTTAACCACAGGGAGTGTTGGGAACAGTGGATAAAGAGAGGCTGCACAGGCATGATCTTGGCCTCAGGACAGACTCAACTGTCCCTTGGTTCCAGAACATAACCACAGCTTTGGCAGTATCATGCACCAAATCCCCTGGAATAGCCCCCATTCTCTCTGGAACCCATTTGAGTTGATCAGTCACTGAGGATGGATCACTTGAATAGGTCTGGCCTCCCTGTGAAGGGGGTGGGTGGGCATAAGGTATCAGGGATACCTAACATGAGTTGGCCATGACAGATCCCTGTCCCAGATCATGTTGCCATTGCTCCAAGAACTTCCTATCTGGCAAGTGATCACTGTCCCAAGTTAAATCTGAGATGATCTGCGATAGACCATAGCCACCATGGTGGCCATAAACTCCTGGGCTACTTCCAAGATCAAACCCAGGTATGGCTGGTTGAAGTCTCCCTGGAACATGAGCCTTGGGAACTCCACTGCCAACTGTGAAATGGCTTCCAGTAGTTCAGGCAGGGAGTTGCCACACAACAGAGAGGCTGATACAGCAGCACCAATTGATCCAATGAGTGCAGCTTCAGAAACAGGACCTCACAAGCAGAAATGTGGGGAGTTAGGTCCATGAAGGCCAGAAGGGGTTCTTGGATTACCACTGCCACTCCCTGCCGTAGGGTCTCAGTGCCAAACCCTAATTTGGCTGTGCACATCCCCAAGAGAGGAACAATCCTTTCCAGAAGCAGCCAGGTCTCAGAACATGCCATTGGTACTACATATTCAAAGTATCTTTCCCTGTAATGGCTTGCCCTCTGGTTCCTGTAGCAACCCATGACTATCACTAGTTTAATGTGTTGCCCTGCCCTAGATCCTCAAAGTAATCTTCCCCCTCCCAAACTGACCTTCCTTCTCTTGGGACAGAGGGCTCCACCATCCCATTTCAATGTTTCTCATTCACTCCTTTAAATATCCTGGAGAGATGTCTCCCGCTTCTCTGTTCTTCCTCCCCACACAGAACTTACTCCCTCCTAAGCTGGTCCCTCTCACCAGCCAGCCAGACTCACCCCTTCACATCTGACTCTCATTCTAGATGAAGAACACCAAATATCTAACACCACACACTAGCTACTCCCAGGCTTTTACATTTGGAGCAGACTTCAAATAATTCTGGATCCTTAGTCCTTCTCTAGCATAAGCACCACTGTCCCCTCCATTTCACTTCAGGTGGTCACACTGCTTTCAATTTCTTTCCTAGTCTCTCATGAAAGCCACTGGGCATTTGCCATGGCTTCAAGCCGACCACTCTGGCTTTGGTTTTAGGTCTTACCAAATCTTTCCCAAGGACTGGCCATAGTCTTGCGCTGCTGACTCATTGTCCCCTTGCAAGGGCCACTGGCCCGATTGCAGAGGCTTTGATCACCAAGCACCAAGTCCAACATTCTCCACTTGCAGCCATGGTCTCCAGACCCTGTTGTCAGTGTTGCAGTATGGCCACTTGGCCTCCACAGCCCTTGCAGGTGTCTTCTCTTAGCCTTTAATTGCTACCATATTACCCTCAGCCTCACTTGCAGGCTGTACTCTCAATCCCAGAAGCAAACAACACTGCCATTGCCCTCAGTATTCATTACCCTCAGTCTCAATTGTGGGGCTTCATTCTACACTTCCACCCTATGGAAAGCTCTAGCCTTCATTCAAAAATATAAAAAAGTTATTAGATGAAATAGTTTCTGTTAGGTTGCAGGAAAAAGAGACACGAGGCCAGTATGACTTTCAGCTCTTTATTTAGTTCCTAAAATCTGTCTGATTGTGGAGCCGTGGCAGCCTCTTTTATAGTGGCTGCTCACGGCTCGTGGCCAATGATGGCTCCTTGAATCTCCCGCCGCTTAGGCGGACCAATCACAGGCGGTCATTGCAAACCAATCACATTAGCATTGAAGAACCAATCACAGTGTAGTATTGGTGGACCAATCAGGAAGCAGTATTACAAGTATGCTAATATAGAACACCCCTCCCCACTTGGTTTAGTCCAACCGACGTTACGTAGTCACGTAAGTAGGCGGGGCTTTTATGGTGTGTACTTGACCTGCGCAGCTCAGTTGCTTTGTTGTGTTCGGCCGGTTCGGACAGGATCGCTGTTTCTCCCATCCTTCTCCATGGAACCTCCTGGAAGGTGGAGTCAGCCATTCTGCTCCCGCCCGGCCTATCTGGGCTGGTAGAGTCGGCTTGGCTACTCCCTTCCGGAGTGGTTTCATGTTGGTTTTCCGCTGCCTGTTCCTTTCTACTGAAGTCATCTCCGGATAAGTAATTATGGTTTCTTTCTGGGGCTACTTGTGATGTGGGCTGGCGGGTTGCTGTTCGGGTTTGTTGTGGTGTTTCTTATGCTAGTGGAGGGTCTCCCCCTCCCCTCTTATTCATGTTTGAGGGGTCTCCCCCCCTCTGGTCTGGTTATTGTTATTATTTTTTAATGTTTGATGTGGTTCTGGTGTGTGTGTGTGTTCTTTTCCTTTGCACCTGGGTTTGTTAGTGTTTCTTTCTAGTGTTCGTGATCTCAATTGATCTATGTGTCTTCTCCAGCTTCTTCCATCCTCTGTTTCTAGTCTGTATGACTGGGGTCCTGTTATTTGGGTTATTGTTGCCGGTATCCAAAGTGGGTGCCCCGTGAGATTTTTTGTGTAGACCAGGTCCCCTGTTCTGTGCGGTGCTTACTAGAGGAGTCTGCTGGTTTTTCAGGGTGGGGTGTAATCTATGTGTGATCTTAATTTTCTGCCCATCAATAATTCTACTGGGCTTTTATTCATTGTGGTGTTAGGTGTGACGTGTTGTATAGTTAGCATTTTGCAGATTTTTTTCTTGTATGTCCCCCGTGTCTAATTTCTCTATAGTCTCTTTCGTATACTGAACCATGCGTTCCGCCTGTCTGTTTGTAGCCGGCCAAGCCGGCGCTGTCAAGGCATGCCTTATGCCGTGTTCGGCAAGGAACTTTTCAAATGTCAACGCCGTGAACTGCGGCCTGTTGTCTGAGACCAACAGATCCGACAACCCATGTGTTGCGAACAGCTTCCTCAGCTGTCTGATGACAGCTTCTGTTGTTGTGGAGTTCATGACGCTTACCTCCAACCAATTTGAGTAAGCGTCTACTATCATTAAAAATGTATGTCCTTTTGTCTGCCCTGCAAAATCTATGTGTATTCTTGACCAGGGTCCCCTCGGTATTTCCCAATCGAGCACAGGTGCAGCAGGGGGTGTAGGTCTGGATTTTTGGCATTGCGTGCACGTTTCCACCCATCTCCCAATATCCTTATCCATCCCTGGCCACCATACATAACTCCTGGCCAGGGATTTCATTTGTACAATACCTGGGTGTCCTTCATGCAAGATATACAGTACTTGTTCTTGGAGTATTTCTGGTATGACTACCCGATACCCCCATAGTATACAACCTTCTAAAATCAAGAGTTCTGTCTGTCTGTTTCAAAACGGTTTAAAAGTCTTGTCCATCTCGTTTTCTGGCCACCCTTTTCCTACCCAGTTTAAAATCCACGCCATCTTCTTGTCTCTTGCGGTTTCTTTCGCGATATCCGCTGCAGTTATGGGTAGGTTTGGTAGTGTCTCAATTTGTAGCTTGGATGTGGTTGGTGCCGGGTCACTTCCCAGTTCAGGCAGGGCAGAACGGCTCAGGGCGTCAGCGCGCGATATGTCCTTCCCTGGCCGGTGGATTAATTTATAATTGTATGCAGCAAGGAACTCAGACCACCTCCATCATTCGTGGTGACAGTATGTTTGGGTTGGCCTTGTTTCCTGCGAGTATTTCCAAGAGTGGTTTGTGGTCTGTAATTAGTGAGAAAGTCCTGTCATAGAGGTATTCGTGGAATAGCTTGACTCCAGTTATCGCTGCTAACACCTCTCTGTCCAATTGGCTGTAGTTTCTCTCTGCTTTAGATAGCATTTTGGAATAGACCATGATCGGCGCTTCTCTCCCATCTGGTAGTGTATGGCTGAGTACGGCTCCGACGCCAAACGGTGATGCGTCGCAAGTGACTGTCAGCGGCAGGGTTTCACTGTATTGAATTAACACAGGTTCGGATGTCAGCAAGTCTTTTATTTCCTGGAACGCGGCTTCTTCTCGTTGCCCCCAGGTCCAGGTAGCTATCTGTGTAATGGTTTCTCTGTCATTGCCTTCTGTGGCAGAAAGACATAGAAGTTAATGAGTCCCAGAAATGCTTGCAGGTCTGTTTTATTTTTGGGTCTGGGAGCTTCTTTTATTGCTTTGATTTTCTGTTCTGTGGGGTGGATTCCTTCTTTATCTATTAGGTACCCCAGGAATTCAACTTTAGGGGTGGCTAGCTGGCATTTTTCTTTTTTTACTTTGAGTCCCGCCTCTTGAAATTTTTGTAAGACTTCCCTGAGGCAGCTTTCCAGTTGGTTCTTGTCAATAGCTGATACCAGCACGTCATCGAAGGGGACCACCCCTTTTATTCCTTGTAATAGGCGCTCCATCAAGCTTTGGAACACCCCTGGGGCCACGCTGACTCCAAATTGCAGTCTTTTGCATCTGCATGCCCCCCTATGAGTCACAATTGTTTGTGCCTCCACTGTTTCGAGGTCGATTGGCAATTGCTGGTACGCTTGTGCAAGGTCGAGCTTCGCGAAGATCTTTCCTCCCCCCAAAGAATGTAACAGATGTACCACTGGAACAGGGTATTCGCTTTGTTGTAGCGCATGGTTGAGGGTGGCCTTATAGTCTCCGCAGATGCGCACAGACCCATCTGGCTTAATCGGAGTCACAATTGGGGTTTCCCACCTTGCGTGGTCTATTTGTTCCAATACCCCCTGTGCGATGAGTTTATTCAACTACTCATTGATCTTTGGTTTTAATGCGAAAAGGACTCACCTTGCCTTTAACCTGATTGAGGCTATGTTCGGGTTCAAATTAAATGAGATAGGGCAGTGGTCCCCAGCCTTTTTTGTACCAGGGACTGGTTTCATGATTATTCATTCTTCCACGGACCGGTACCTGAGTAATGGGAGACTCCACTGCCATTGGGATGGCTCTTCATTCAAAGCCACCCCCCTTCAACAAAACTAAGGCATGAGGATTCCTTCAGCACCCAAACGCCGAAAACCCGGAAGCACTTTCCAACCGAAAACCTGGAAGCAACCGAAAACCCGGAAGCACCATCGAAATAAGATGGCGGTGCCCAAGCTTTGTGGCCCGGTACAAAATGATCCACGGACCGGTATCGGTCCGGGCACTGGTGGTTGGGGACCCCTGAGATAGGGGACCCTTGGTACTTGCCTAATTTTCCATAGAACATGTTCTGGAAATCCCTCATCAGGGTCTCCTCCCAGTCTGTTTCGGTGACACTGTTGATTCCGGTCACTCCAGTTCCCAGGGGCACGAACCATTTGAGTCCCAGTAGGCTTGGGCGGTCCCGGTCTACTATTGTTAGTGGGAGAATTTCCATGTGCTTTCTGAAGTTAACTTGGAAGTGTTCGAGTCTGACTACGGGGATCCTGTTCCCTTGGTAATCCTTCAGGGTCAGTTTTTGGCTCTCGAGTTCCTTTCTTCGTATGTTTGGTATCAGTCTCTTAAGTGTCTTCCATGATACCATAGACAGGTATGAGCTGAAGTCTACCTCCATCTTGCATTGTTGGCCTTCGATATTGACTTGCACATGTACCTTTTGGACATCAGTTGCACTCGAATGCCCAATGGTTATTGTTTGATGTGTCTCTTCCTTCCGGTAGGTTTCGCTGAGTCATTTGCTTCTGTTTTCTTGGCTCCAACGGTTCCCTGCCTGTCTTTCTCTCGTTCTGGGGGGAATGCTGTCTCTTCGTCTGGGGCTATAGCTCTTTCGGTTCCGGCAGACCCTTGCTATGTGTCCCCATCTCTCACAGTGCCGGCAAACTGCGTCGAGGAAATGGCACTCGGAATAGGCGTGGTCTCCTCCGCACCCAGCGCACTGGAACCCTGACTTACGTTCTCTCCTCTCCCATCTGTTTCGTTCCGATTGGAGTCTGTGTATTTCTTCTTCCTCGTCGTTGGTCTCGGACAAGGACTCGATGTCCTCATGGTGCATGGTGGTGGTGGTGGTCTTGTGGGTGCCCTCTGGTTTCTTCTCCTGGGGCTGGCTTATCTCTGCCAGTGTTTCCTGGGTTGCCGTATTCATTAGCCGCATGCATGGTGGCTGCTGATTTTTGCGCAGCTTTGGCTGCAGTGGCCTCAGCGATGGCCTCAGTGACTGTGATGTTTGGTCGGGTCAGCAGTCGGCTCTGCAAGGTGAGGTCTCAGTCCTAGGACCACGCAGTCTCTCATGGCTTCATCCATGTTGAGGAACTTGCAGGGCCCTCCAATGTCCCTTAGAGCCGCTACGAAATCACCGATGCTTTCACCTTCTTTCTGGTCCCGTTTATAGAATTCATGTCTCTGAATAAGGCTGGAGACGGTCGGCGCATAATGGGCCCTCAGTATTCTGTCCAAATCCGGCCAGGCCATTTGCTTTACATCTTCAGGTTTAGCCAATGCCTTGGCCATCTTAAACACTATGGGCCCACAGTGTGTCAGGAACATGGCTCTCTTCCTGTTGTCTGAGATCTTCTGTAACTCATTGCTCTCGAGGAACATGAGGAATCTGTCGATGTACGATTCCCAGTCCTCCGTCTCTGGGTTGAATGGTGCGGGTGGTGAGTTGCTGCCAGCCATTTTGTCTTTGCTCGGTTCTCATTGCCACGTGCTCAACTGGTCTCCTTTGTCTCAAAATCCCATCCTCGTCGCCAGTGTTAGGTCGTGGGAAAAAGAGACGCGAGACCAGTGTGACTTTCAGCTCTTTATTTAGTTCCTAAAATCTGTCTGACTGCGGAGCCGTGGCAGCCTCTTTTATAGCGGCTGCTCACGGCTCGTGGCCAATGACGGCTCCTTGAATCTCCCACCACTCAGGCAGACCAATCACAGGCGGCCATTGTGAACTAATCACAGTAGCGTTGAAGAACCAATCACAGTATAGTATTGGTGGACCAATCGGGAAGTGGTATTACAAGTATGCTAATATAGAACAGTTTCCATCATCAAAACAGAGAAGAACAATTGCCCCTTTCCTTCAATGTATTTTGAGGGTGAGAAAAGGGAGAAAGAGCACAAGCAGATTTTATTAGCAATGCAACCTGGAAGAATAACTTATAGTGACATTTCGGTTTATGGAAATGGAGGCAAATTGGCTAGATGTACTTGTTACAACAAGGTACAAATCTCTTGTATTAAAAACGAATGTTTTGCAAAGACTATTATACTATGTTGATTAATACCTTTGCAGGATAATATAGCATATTTTTTAAACGATGTGAATTCTTTCTTTTCACTGATTGTGCTACAAGTCATACAAATTGTCAAATTCAGATAAATGATCCTTGTACTGATCCCCAGTATTCAATCAATAATTTTGCATCTCAATAATTTGTATTCTACTTTGTTATGTTTAGAATCAATTGGCATTACCAGGCATGCTTTCAAATCTGCTTTCCCCATCCTTATTGCCATTCCTACATGATTCTCAAAAGCGTTTAGCCTATTGCTCAAGCCCAGAACTTGAGAATATCTTCAACAAATCACAGCTCAGCCTATATCAGATAGAACTTAAGCAAATGGAACATCATCAGATCAACATCAAAAGAAAATCAGTCAAAAATACCACTCACAGAGGATAACAGCCTTCCAGCACTCCAAGAATCCATAAACAGAAAAAAAATGAAAAAAAATATTAACAGGCAGGACACACATACACATACACAGTTCATGAATTCCCCCATATGTATTTATATGCATTTGTCTGCGGTTTTTGAAATCTTCATTGAGATTAATATACTTAATGTAGATGGAATGGGAGGATTGCTTTGGGGATCTATAGTAAATGCTAAAAAGCCAAGAACTTTATGTCAGCAGACATCATTGTTGATGAAATGCTTTCTCTACAAATGTTGTGAGAGATCCATCATTCCATTTAAGCATAGCAGTGTTAAGCCTGGGTTCCCCAACCAGGGTTAGGTAGACAAGCTAAACAGAATGTGCAGCGTTAGTCAGATAGGCACACAGATAAATGAGTGAGCTAAGCTTGTATGTTTATTAACATACAGTAAAAATAACAGATACGCTTGTGCTATCAAGAATATGTTTTATTCCAGTATAAGTTTATAGCATAGTCAAAAACAGTCCAATATTCATTTACCATGTAGTCAGTCCATTCAGGGATATTCAGTTAGCAAAGTCCATGTAGAATATCCTAGTGTCAGTTCTCATAAATCAGTCCGTTGTTGTCTCTCCCGTTCGAGCAATGCAGTCTTGCTTCCAAGCAGTAATCAGGGATCATCAAAGCCAGAGAGAGAGAGAGCAAGCTGTAGCCTTGCTACTTTTATATGGTTTTCATAACCACACCCACAGTTGCTATTTTTACAGTTAAAGCTGCATACACTAACTATGATTCATAGTTAGTATTTCACCTAAAACAGTTAGGGTGAACAATGTTATCCCTAACAAGCATCATCTAAGAGCCCATCTCCAGCCTTAGATGAATGAAATAAAAGGTAAGAGGTGCGGGGGGCATGATAAATAAAGAGAAAATTGGGGCTCATAGACAGAAAGAATGCAAATTAACAAAAATAAGAATTCAAAAGATTTCATTTTTAAGTATATTACTACATAATAAAGCATAGTATAATAAAACCTGATTTTAGAGCATTCCCCTTTTAGCAGACCATAAATACAGTAAAATTCCCCAGTAAAATCACATCTTAACATTAATACTAGGAGAGACAAGATTTGACTTCAACATGAAATACTTCAGTAAACACTGAATATTGAATAATACCTTAATTTGGCTGAGCAGTTGAAAAACATTTTTCAATCATTTATTCATGAGGCTCAATGTGGGTTTTTAAGGATAATTAAGTTATCCTTAGTTAAAGCCCATGTCACACTGCACCAACGGATGGAAAGAGGATGTAAAACAGAGAGAAACACTTGCCATCCATTGATTAACACGATTCATCCATTCTGTACTCACTGCCTCCGTTTTTCATCCTCTCTATCCATCCAGCAATCCGTCGACTGACATTTCATCCGCTCAAAAAGTTTTGAGCTGCTCAAAACTTTTTGAGCGGAAAATGTATCCAAGGCGTCCGTTCTGCATCCGCAATACACACGGGGAACATCTGTTCTACATCCGTCGTCATCTGTTACACGTCCGCTATATCCGCTAGGCATCCGCTGCACATCCACGCAACTCAAATCCGCTCCAGCGGAAAATGGACACAGGAGGAAGCGAAACGGACGCGGAACAGATGCGCAGCATTAGTAGCACGGACGGAGAAAGGATGAAAGCGGATGCAGCTCACAAAGAAAGCATTTAAAACGGAAAAATCATTCGCAGAGGGGACCTATCTCGTATATTAAGGATGTCTAGAAGATGCCTAGAGGATGCAAAAGGACACCTAGTGGAAAACCTATATTGCCTATAAAAAGGGGGAGGAACTCATCTGGATCTCACTTTCAGAACAGCAGCCCTGCTGTGCAGACCTCTGCAGCCTTCATCTGGCTCTTGCTCTTCCACAGCATCCATTGATGTCCACCATGGATCATAACACAATCCTTTTGGTAGCCACCATCGTTCTGCAACAGTGCGAAGCCATCTACAGGCTCTTTCAACTGTTCTAAGGGGAAGAAAAGGAGGCGGCCAAGAAGTGTCTGGATCCGAAGATGGATCAGGAGAAGAGCAGAGTACGGACTGTACAACAAGCTGATGGCGGAGCTGAGGAACGAAGACCTCGTGCATTCCAGAACTTCATGAGGATGCCTCCAGCCATGTTTGATGAAGTTGTGGAGCGGCTGAGACCCAGGTTGACCAAGGCAAACACCAACGTCTGGCCCAGCCTGGACCCTGGGCTCAAGGTGGCACTGATTCTGCACCACCTGGCCTCCGGGACCACCTGCAGGAGCATGGAAGGTGCCACACAACACCATCAGCATTGTGGTCAGAGAACTGGTCCAAGCCATTATCAAAGAATACCTGGAGGAGTTCCTCCACTTCCCCTCCACTGAAGAAGGCTGGAAGAAAGTTGCAGAGCAGTGGTATCAGAAGTGGAACTTCCCCCACACCGTTGGAGCCATAGATGGCAAGCACATGGCCTGCAAAGCTCCAGCCAAGTCGGGGTCCACTTATTTCAACTACAAAGGCTTCTTCAGCATCATCCTCTTCGCCATGGTCGATACTGATTACAAGTTCATGTACATCGATGCTTCAGGCAACGGCTCATCTTCAGATGCCCAGGTATACGCCAGTCACCTCAAGGAGGGGCTGGAACACAACCTCATCGTGGGCTTCCCAGATCCAGACCCCCTGCCCAACGACACACAAGATGTGCCCTACTTCATCGTGGGGGATGATGCCTTCTCCCTCAGAACCTAACTCATGAAGCCCTACACTTCCAGATGCCTCACCCATGAAGAGAGGATCTTCAACTACAGGCTGTCCAGGGCAAGACGGGTGGTGGAGAACGCCTTTGGCATTCTGGCCAACAGGTTCCAGGTACTTCTCACCACCATGCAGCATCGCCCAGAGACCGTGAGGAGGATCGTGGAAGCTTGCTGCATCCTGCACAATCTCATGCGCACCCGCTACCCAGTGTTGCAGAACAAGCTTGTGGACCTCCAACAAGGCAATGGGGACATGGAGCCTGGGGAATGGAGGCAAGGGCGAAACCTGATAGACACTAAGGATGTGCAAGGCCCCAACAGAACTTCATGTGAAGGGAAGAAGCAGCGCAACCTCCTGAGACACTGGTGCAACTCCCCAGCTGGAGCAGTGGAGTGGCAAGACAGGATGATAGATGATTAATGGATGCTTCCTTCAGCCTGTCTCATCACACGGATGAGATTGGGCCATGGTGGGCCTACAACGAACAGGGCATTTAATAAAGAGTTGTGTTTATGTTGACATGTGTGGATGAATGATTACATTATTATTGATAACAAAGGGCCATAGGTGTGGCACCTGGGAGGGTGGACCATACAGTCCCACTATGCTTGCACTAGAAGTTTATCTATCCTACAGCTATTACCCATCCCAAACGTATCCCTGCCCATCCCACAGGTATCCATGCCCATCCCAAAGCTATTACCCATCCCACAGGTATCCCTGCCCATCCCACTGCTATCCTTACCCATCCCACAAGCATGCAAAGGCTTAAACCATTTCTAAAAGTTTCCACCAAGACTTTATTGACAAAAATAAATGAAACAAGTGTGTAAAGCAAAGATAATCTTTATTAACAACAAGCTGTAAAAGAAAAATGACCCAAATCAAGTGTCCAAAGCAAAAATAAAGTCAACAGGTAGCCACCCAGTCTCTGGCACTCTTCTCAGTCAGTCTGAGGCATTCCCATCGTCTCAGGGGTGAAGGGTCCATGTGCTGTGGAGGTGGCTGCTGCTGGAGTGCTGGTCTGAGGCGCCACTGGAGTGCCTGGCCCCGAGAGGACAACAGGGGATGGTGTGTTGAGGAAGCTCTCAGACAGCTGGCTCAGCCCCGTGATGTTGAGAGCCCCTTCCTCCATGACATGGGGTGTCAGCCCAAATACCAATGACAGATGTTCTGAGGCCGGGCTTGGCTGTGGGGTGGAGGAAGGAGTAGTGTAGTGGGGCTGTCTGGTCTGCAGCTGGGTGAGGACTGGCGTTGGTGGCATTGGTGGCATCAGTGGCACCGGTAGTGTACAATGTACCTGTGCCTGGACTGGGAAGGGCTGCCTGTGCTGCTGGACCTCCTGGTAGCCGTAGCCTTGGTTGGGGAGGGCCTGTGGAAAGCCTTGGAAGGGCAGTGACATCACCTGGGGTGGAGGAGCAGGCCTGGACTGGGTGAGAGCAGGTTCAGCTTGGTCTGGAGGGTTGTGAAGAAGATAGGTGATCCTGTCCTTCACCACCTGGTACTGGGGTTCCGACATGTTCATGAGGGTCTGGTTGACGTAGGTGAGGAAGGGCTTGTGGTTGGAGGATGGGGCATCGGTGTGTACCAGCTGAGAGAGGAGATCTACGCTGCTCCTGATGGTGTCCCTGATCTCCAGCAGGACAGTGTGGCTCTGCCCCTCCGGTCTGCCTCTCTGCCTTTTGGTGAAGGTGGAGCTGGGGGTGGATGAGGGTTGGGCTGTGGTGGAAGTGCCCTCTCCTTGCTCCCACTGCGTCAGGGGGTCCTCTATGCGCTCCGCCACGGGTAGTACAGCTGTTGGGGGGGTCTCCATCATGGCACGCTCCACAGATACCTGCCTGGACACAGGAGCTGACTCTTGGCCAGAAGAGGACTGGCTCTCAGCGGGCTGCCTGAGAGAGAGGTTTGTGAGAGGGGCTGCTCCTCGGTGGCGGATCTCACCCTCCAAGAAGCTGCACTTGGCCATCACGTAGGTCTCTCTGTCCGTCAGCTTGACCGCGGCCTGGCCAGATTTCTTGAGGTGCAGCTTCCCATACCAGGTGTGCATGTGCTTCCACCAGCCGAGGAGCACCTCCAAAGTGTAGCCCAGGCTCTCCGCCTTCTCTCTCCAAGCAGCCTGCTTCCTGTTGGTGTCTCAATAGAGCCTGTGTCCCTTCCACCAAAAATATTCATTCTCCCTCAGCCACTCCAGCACCTCCTCCTCATGTTCCTCTTCGATTGTGTATTGCCTCCTCTCCCGTTCACGCATCTGCCTCTTCCACCCTTTGGCAGGGCCATATGGGCCCTCATCAGAAGGGCTTCGAGGTTGTAGGGGCTGCTCCTCCACACCACCACCAGCAGCAGCAGCAGCAACAACAACAACAGTAGCAGCAAAAGCAGGACCAGCAGCAGCAGCAGGACCAGCAGGACCAGCAGCACCAGCAGCACCAGGAGTAGGACCAGGAGCACCAGCAGGACCAGGAGCACCAGCAGGACCAGGAG
>BLBF01000026.1:9549971-9648159 GCA_015471245.1 Laticauda colubrina | reverse complement strand
CATCAGCCAAGTGACGTAATGACGCTAACAAGGGAAAGACAAGGCAGAACTTTCAGCCTGATTATTTTGTGAGTGGATTTTAATGTCTGTGGTATTTATTTCTAAGAAAAGACTCATAACACTGATTTGTTAAATGAATATTGGTTTTCATAGCCTTTTTTATTTCATCTATATTTTCTTTTCTCTAGCTTTGTGTCTCATCTCTTCTTTCTTATTTTTGTCAGTTATCTAGTCACTCTACACTCTCTACAAAATTTTATCTTGTACGATATCATTGCCTTCCAACGTTTCCTTCACTGTGAATAATACTCACTCTCCAGTCTCTGCTGCCTTATAAAATTGTTGCATGTTTAAATCTAGGGACCTATCAAGCATGTCAGCTTTATGACATGGAGCAAGCCTCTCATCCAGGCTGCTGAGTTGCCTGGCAACCATTTCTCACTTCTCTGATGAGTCATTTGCCTGTTGCCAAGCCTTGCTGAGGTAAGCAGAACCTGTCAGGAAACAACTGCAGAGCAGTGACTTTGGCTTGGCTTGGTTTATTAATTATTAACAAGAAGTTGGGAAGTAAAGGATACCTGGGAGGGCAGGACTCTGAAAAGGTAGAGGAATACAAAAAAAAAAAAAAAAATCCATCCAAGAGAGTGTTTCAAGAAATTTTGCTTTTTTGTACAACAGTCTTTCTGCTAGACTGAGAAAAATCTCATATTCTGAAATGGCCTAGAGAATAAGTTTCCACTGAAATAATTTGTAGCTCAGGGTTGAAATGAGGGGTCCTTAGTGCTCTCCGAGTCTGGTTATTTTCTTGCAGGTGTTTTATAATCCATCACCAATGGATTTGGATCCCATTGTTATGTTTAGAAGAGTGCATACCTTTTGATCCAGGCATGTACATATCCTGGCAAAATACATGGGAAAAACCCATTTGAGAAAAATCCATTTAGGATTAGGATTAGCTCTACATGAATTCACAGAGTAAAATGGACAACGCCATTGGATTTGGAGCACACTCACGGCAAGGTACCACCCCAACTTGCCGTGAGTGACATTGAGTTTGCCATGCTCACTCAGTCACGTGGCCACTTAGCCACACCCACAGAATCAGTTGTGATAAATTTTGAATCCCACCACTGGTACAGTGTGTTGAATGAGAGGAACCCTGTGGGTCAGGGAAGGTGCATGGGTACAGGAAGTGGATGGTGCAGTGTGACCACAGAAGAGCTGAAGGAGGAAACTTACCCAATCAGCTGCCTTTCCCTGCCAGCTTTTGACTTTCTGGGGAAGGCAACCAGTAACCACCAAAATCATGATCATGTAATGGCAGGACTATCGGGATAGCCAGAACTCTGAGGACTACTCAAAACCAACATTAATTCAGTATTGTCATGATTTGGAATGGTTTCTGACTGAGTGATCTTAAAGACTGCCTGTTTATCCCCTGGACTTATTGGAATAAACAGAAATATAATATTTCACTCTGTGCAGTGAAAAGTCTGATCTTATGCACATTTTTAACATTTTAGAACATTGTATTTTAAAATTAAATTCTACTGATCTCAGCAAAATTTATCTCCTTGTATGATGGTCTGAATTTCAGCTTTAGCTTGCACTACAGAGTTGGAATATTTTCCCAATAAGTTACTCAATATTGGCAATACTTTATTCACTCTTTTTTCATGAAATATCCAGATGACATCCTTAACACATTAGCTTCCTTTATTCTATGCTTTAGCAATTTTTTTAGATTCCACAAAACATATTCCTTGGAAGGGAAAAAAAACAAATGAGTATTTTTAAAAAGTCTAGGGTATATTTGTGAAGCTAGATATCAATAAGTGGTACTGACTTATTGTCAATTTTTTTTTCTCTAAATTTCAACTATCTTTTTGTCAACATCTTATTTCTTTTGCAATTTATGCAAAAACATTATTATGACAAATGTTATTTTGTATAAATTAAAAATATTTTATACTTAGAGCTTTTCAGTAAATCTCATATTTATTTCTGTATTTTGCTCAGAACACTTAAAACATTTTAATGTTATTGTTAGGAATATAAGTCACCTAACAGGTATTTGGGTTAGGAATATATAAACCAGGATAGACATTTTAATACTGTCTCTTTAAGGGAATGAAAGAGCATGCAATTGGGTGTGGTTTCTCAAACGGCCATAAGATGGAGCCAGAAACCTGGGTTGTCTTAGTCTGAGTCTCAGAAGAGAGTGTGAGTGTATCTTTATTTCCTTCTGTTGGAAAATATTGCCATTGCTCCATTTTTCCTAATTGACTGATATTACTGGATTTATTGTAAGTCTGATACTGAACTGGTTTTGACACTGGAATTTGATATTTGGATTATCCCTGGCTTGAAAACTGACTGATTTACTTGTGAATAATTTTGGACTGCTTATTTTGAACTTTGCTTAAACCTTTCTGGAAGTAAAAATCTATATTTACTGTACAATGTATCTGTGTACTGTGTGTGTATTATTCCAACACTACTCTCTATACGTCTCCCTGTACACGCTCATTCTCCTAACGGGGAATTACCTTAACACTGGTTATGGGCCCAGGCCATACCAGGCTCAGATAACTGAGAGTTAGTGTGAATGCACAGTACTGTATACAGACAGCTGTTTACTGTTTAATTGTGGTTTACTATCCTGGTAAAGATGGCACAAGTCACTTCAACAAGTCTATCACTGATAACCCGGTTGGATGGAACAAACTATGTTTCCTGGTCTATGAAGTGCAGTCTACTTCTTCACAGAGAAGGTTTATGGAATGTAAACCTTCAAAATCTATCAAATGTAAATGCTTGGGATCCAGAAAATGAGGATGATGCCAAGAAGCTTGCTAACTTTAAAAAGAACAATGAACGAGCTCTTTATATAATTGGACTAACACTGAGTGACCAGCAGCTAGTCTATATTCGTGGAGAAGAGTCTGCTGCTAAGTGTTGGGAGCATTTGAAGAGGATTTATGTTCGTGACAGTGTAGATGCACACATACATTTTACATGTAAACTGCTGAGAGCACATCTTCTGAAAGGTGGAGATATGTTAGCTCATTTATATTTCATGAAAATAACTTTTCAAGAGCTACATTAAAAAGAACTGATATTTTCAGAGCTGCATCAATTTACATCATTCTTTCCTCATTGGATGAAAGTTATGATGATTATGTATCTTCACTGGAAGTCCTGACCAGAGATAAACTGACATTGACTGACATAACTGGAAGATTGTTAGAAGAAGCAAGAAGACGGCAAGATAGAGACCAATTGTGGAAGGAACAACCACAAGAAGACGATTTGTTTTCAACTGCCTATACTGTTAGGAAATGTTTTTCTTGTGGGGATAGAGGACATATAGCTAAATTCTGTAAGAAGGGAAAATAATACTGGCAAACACCAGAAGGCCAAGAAGAATGTTAGTTTAGCTATGTCTAGCAATTCAACTGTAAACAATAATTTGTGGGTTGTTGATAGTGGAACATCACAATGCATTGCTAAAGATAGAAATAGGTTTGTAAAGATGTCCACGAGTAAACAACATGTATCATTGGCAAATGGATGGAAGATTAAAGCATCAGGTGAAGGTACTGTTAGGAATATGAAATACCTAACAGGTATTTGGGTTAGAAATACATAAACCAGGATAAACATTTTAATACTGTCTTTTTAAGGGAATGCAAGAGCATGCAATTGGGTGTGGTTTCTCAAATGGCCTTAAGATGGAGCCAGAAACCTGGATTGTATTAGTCTGAGTCTCAGAAGAGAAGAGAGTGTATCTTTATTTCCTTCTGTTGGAAAGTATTGCTATTGCTCCATTTTTCCTAATTGACTGATATTACTGGATTTAATGTAAGTCTGATACTTAACTGTTTTTGACACTGGACTTTGTTACTGGAATATCCCTGGATTGAAAAACTGACTGATTAACCTGTGAATGACTTTTGGACTGCTTATTTTGGACTTTGCTAAAACCTTTCTGGAAGTAAAAACCTACATTTAACTGGACAGTGTATCTGTGTACTGAGTGTGTATTATTCCAACACTACTCTCTATATGTCTCCCTGTATGCGCTCATTCTCCTAACGGGGAATTACCTCAACAGGTACTGCATATTGTTCGTGTATAAATGAACATTTAACTATGTTATATGTACCTAAACTGAAATTTAATTTGTTATCAGTAAGGGCTTTAGTTAATATTGGTTATGTAGTAACCTTTAGGGGAGATAACTATATAATAGAGAAAGAGGGTAAAAGGGTTACTGCTACTTTAAAAAATGTTTTATATGTAATACATGATGATCAGTTGAAGATGGCTAACTCAGTTTATAACAATGTTAAGCCACATGATGAATGTATACATTTACCACATAGACGTCTAGGGCACATTAATTTCAAAATGCTCAAACTGTTACCGTATATACTCGCATATAAGCCGATCTCGCATATAAGCCGATCCTTAAAAAACTGCCCCAAAATGAGGAATTTTGCAAAAACTCGCATATAGAGGGAAAAATACAGAGGGAAAAGTCGGCAGGGCAAAAGTTGCGGCTCATCGTCCATCCAGGGAGAAAGGCTGCAAAGGTCCAGGCGAGGGCTGCAAAGGGCCAGGCGAGGGCTGCAAAGGGCCAGCTGACAGGGAGTGCGAGAGCCAAGACGCTCATCCCGACAAGACGCTGCCCGACTTCGCGCGATGAGAGCCAAGACTCTCATCGTGCAAAGCCACCACGCTAAGTCGCTGCTCCAGCGCAAATCGAGGCACGGCCACCTATAAATCAGATTTATGCGCGTATAAGCCGACCCCCAAATTTGGAAAAAAAAAAAAAACGTTCTAAAGTCAGCTTATATGCAAGTATATACGGTAAATTGGCAGAGGGAGTAAAACTGAAACCCTGTAGCAAGTATTTACACTGTAATGCTTGTAGTCAAGAAAAGAGTAAGGTTACTCCAGAAAACAGACTAAATGGGTTTAAGACCAAAGAACCTTTAGAGGTTGTGTTTGCTGATATAACTGGTCCTAAGAAACCAAGTTTAGGAGTTGCCTGTTATATTTTGAGTATTATGGATCATTACTCAAAATACGGTTTCTGCTATCTTATGAAGAACAAAACAGAAACTTTCCAACATTTCTTTAACTGGCTAAGGTTTGCTAAGAGAAAAATGAAAAGTAAAGTAATTACTTTAGTTACTGATAATGGGACTGAAGCAAAACTAGCTGACAAATTGCATTCAATGTGTCCCCTAATGGAACTATATCTACATGGAGGAAAGTAGCAGTGGGATACCCGAAGGGTACAAGTGGGGTACTATTAAATATCTTCATAAACGATTCAGATGATGGGATAGGAGGAGGATTCATCAAATTTGCTGATGACACTAAACTGAGAGCAATAGCCAACACCTCAGAAGGTAAGTTTAAGATCCAGATCAATCTTGACAGACTTAAACATTGAATTTATCCTACAAAATAAAATTAACTGTAGCAAAAACTAAGGTCCTACACTAGGAAAGAAAAGCCAAAAGTACAGGTAAAAGTACAAAAGTACAGGTGAAACCTGGCTCAATAGTAATTGTGAGAGTGATCTTTAAATTTGGATTTAAATATGAGCTCGCAGTGTGCAGCAGCAGCCACGACAATGCAATCCTAGGAATGCATTAACAGAGGGATAGAATCAAGATCATGTGAAGCACTAATACTTTACAATGTCTTAGTAAGATCGCACCTGGAATAATGCATTCAGTTTTGGTCACCACGTCATAAAAAAGATGTTGAGACTTCCCAAAAAAAAGTGCAAAGAAAAGCAGCAAAGATGATTAGGGATCTGGAAACTAAAACATGAATAGTTGCAGGAATTGGAATGGGTAGTTTAATAAAAAGAAGGACCCATAGAGATGATTGCAGTGTTCCAATTATGAAGGGCCACAAAGAAGAGGGGGTAAACCAATTTTCCAAAGCACTGGAAACAAGACAAGAAACAACAGATAGAAACTAATCAAAGAGAGATCCAAACCTAGAACTAAGGAGAAATTTCCTGACAGTGAGAACCATCAACCAGTGGAACAGCTTGCCTTCAGTTGGTGGTGCTCCATCACTGGAGGATTTTAAGAAGAGACCCTAACCTGTTTGTAATGGTATATATGGTCTTCTGCTTGAGCAGGAGTTGGACTAGAAGTCCTCCAAGATCCCTTCCAATTCTGATATTTTATGTTTTATGTTCTAATTATATAATGATGTCCAAAGAACTGAAATCCATCAAGCTTGGCACCACCCAAGCAATATCCTTCTTTTCATTTTATCTAGCATATTATCTTTGGGCAGTTGAAGTGGTGACCTACACGCTCTTCTGTCTAGATTCTCAACACAAAAAACATGTTTTAAAAAATAAAATACTTCAAGGCTGGGATAACTCTCTCTTGAGGGAGTTTGCCTTCCAGTCTTCCCTTTTCCCCCACAGTAAGTAGCACAGACTCCATAGCACCCAACCTTCATTTCCTTGAATTTTCTAAGTATAGAACTGTTTCCTTATACATCTGCCCCTTATAAAAATGTGTGGCTAGCTTTTTAATAAATAACTTAATAGCAGCAGAGATAAAATTATTTTCCAATCTCTGATAAAACATTTGAATTGCTGTTGTACTCTTAGGAATACAGAAGAGGCCTAATTAATTTGAACTGTTTTCCTTCTGGCAAACTGAAGAAACAGCATTTATGTATTTCAACTAAATATCTTGTTCAATGGTCTGATTGTCTATTCACTGTTTATAAGACTTGGTGATGTTGGAAAATATATAAGACTTTGCTTTCTTGATGGCTGATAACAAACTACTGTTTGTTAAATCTGTAAGGACTTCATAAAACTAAGCTGTGTTAGTATCCAAATAGCATCATAATCTGCATAAAATAGAACAAGTTAGTTCCCCATTAATTGTGTAGATCTAGATTTTATAAATGCTTAATTTTATAAATGCTTAATTTTTGTACAAATAATAAGCAAGAGAGGGACTAAGATGAACTCGTTTCAGCCCCTTGGCACTTATGATTGAAGAATTGTCCAGCAGATTTGTTTGTAAGTCACGGTTTTGTATAGAGTTTATCTATGTAACAACAAGCATTTATCAGTGATACAGTTCTTAAGTTTCTCCCATAAATAACATCTTACATGAAGTAAGTTATGTTTGATGTACTTCTTTAGGTAAGATCTTTTTAAGGAATCATGATAAAAGCTCAGGACAATTGTTTTTAAATTGGAGATGCCAGCAGGTGGAGATGTTGCACACAATCTGAAAGTATGACAGTTGGTGGATATGTCCGACAAATAAAGTAACATCAGCAACTTCGGGGAATTCCTCTTTTCTATAGTAAATTCCTACAAGACTTTCATAAGCATAACTGCATAAGCACATAATTTCACAAATCATAATGATAATCATAATTTAAATTTCCTTTAATTCTGTAATCTAAAAATTGTGTAGTGCAAGGTTTGTGTGCACACAAAGTTCATAGCTATGTCATTAATAAACATAATATTTATAGAACATTTTTCCTTCTGCAATCCAGTAGATGATTTTCAGTTTTTTCACACATATATTTTTAATAGATGTTTGGATTACCTTTTATTTTTATTAAGAGATTGGGAGGTCATGCAATCTTCAGCAAAACTGTTTTTTTTTTTAAATGTATGCGACCTGTGTAAAACTTCACAATTTATAAACACTTTGTTTGCTCTACAAATCACATGCAGTGCCATAATTGGAATTAGCATTTGTATTAGTGGCTTTTTTTTCCCCTTAGAGATTTATTACAGAAAATTATACCTAACGCTTTGTGGATTTGATATGCAGAGTAAGTTTGATGTTACCTATAACTGAGCCAACCTAAAATATTGAATCATGGTCTCCTGAACAAACTGTAAATTCACATACAATACAAGAATTGAACTTAGTGTAAAATCTACCAGATCCAGACTGCAAATAAGAATCAGAATCAGAACAGAAGCGACCTTTGAAGTCTTCTAATCTAAACCCCAAGTGGATATTAATTAATTAATTAATTAATTCCTTCATTCCTTTTATATGATCATTCATCTTACAACAGTGTCTCTGGGCAGCTAACAATATTAAAAATTCAATAAGAATCAAGAACAGTAAAATTACATATACAAATAGTGATAGCCAAGTGTCATGCCCCTGGTGGAGACTGACTCTAAGGGAGAGGAGGAACAGCCAACAGGGAGTGGAAGTGTGGCTCTGGAGATTGTGGAGGAGGCTGGGGAAGGGCAGAGGCTGGCTGAGCAGTTGGAGGAGGACCCAGGCCCATCCCCTGTCCATTCCAGGGCATGCAGGGAAGAGAGGATAAGGGAGAGACATGGTCTCCTCAGGAGGAGAGGGCCTTGATCCTCCCAGGTGTGAGAACTGAATAAGAGTCTGGACCTGCGTACTGGCAAATGCTGGAAACAAAGTGTGTTTTATTTTGGTCTGAAGTTATCTTGGTTGGCATCCTTCCAATAGACTGTGCCTTGTTATCTCCTTGAATTTGGTAAATATTTCTCTTGTTCTGTTGTGGAAATTTTGTCATTGTAGTTTGTTTGGTTTTTTTATTTCACCTCTATCTGCTCATTAAATTCCATCTGTATTGCTTTCTTTTGAAGACTATTTTTGAGTATGTTTTATCTCCAGCTGAGTATTATTGAACAGTGGGACCAAATTGGAGGCATTAAAGGACATTTATTTACATTTTGGATTTTGTTACATTTGTGTTGCACTCTGGGCCATCACACCAAGGACAAAAACACTCATTAATAACACCCATCTCAGGCTCATTGATTGCCTGACTTTTACACCCAGAACAAGTCCTTTTTTAAAGGAACACACTAGGGCCAGCCAGGCTTTATGGGATATGGTGCTCTAGAAGGCAGCTATGCCATTAATGGAAGCACGGAATATTCTGTATCTCTTTTCTGTTATCTATGGGTTGTCTTGATCTGTGCAGCTGAAATTTGACAGCTCTATTTGGTGTACCATTGAAATACAAATCACAGATAAGGTTAAGACAAAGAGCTGTAGCTACATCTAAACCCATTGTTTATACTGTCTTATTGGATTTGGCCATAGCACTACAGGTAATCCTTGATTTATGACAACAATTTAGCCCAAAATAGTCTGTTTTCACAATGTTTAATTGCAAATAAGCAGTTTGCTAATAACAGATAACAGATAATCAGAATTAGAAGGGACCTTGTAGGTCATCTAGTCCAACCCCCCACCCAAGCAGGAGAGCCTATACCATTTCTGACAAATTGCAATCCAATCTCTTCTTGAAAGTCTCAAGTGATAGCTCTCCCACAACTTCTGAGGGCAAGCTGTTCCATTGGTTGATTGTTCTCACTGACAGAAAGTTTCTCCTTATTTCCAGGTTAAATCTCTCCTTGTTCAGTTTCCATCCATTATTCCTTGTCTGGTCTACAGGCACTTTAGAAAATAGCTTGATCCCTTCTTCTCTGTGGCAGCTCCTCAGATATTAGAAGACCGCTATCATGTCTCCCCTGGTCCTTCTCTTTACTAGACTTGCCAAGCCCAGTTCCTGCAACCATTCATTGTATGTTTTAGTCTCCAGTCTCCTAATCATCCTGGTTGCTCTTCTTTATACTCTTTCTAGAATCTCAACATCTTTTTTATAATGTGATGAACAAAACTGGATGCAGTACTCTAGGTGTGGTCTTACTAGGCTTTATAGAGTGGGATTAGTACTTCCCTTGATCTTGATTGTATCCCTCTGATAATACAATTTAGGATCTAAGTTGTTAATGAAGATATTGAAGAGTACTGGGCCTTGTTAATGAAGATATTGAAGAGTACTGGGCCTAAGAAGGAACCTTGTGGCACCCCACTGCTTCCTTCCTTCCGTGTGGACTTAGACCCATTAAGGACTACTCATTGAGTATGGTTTGTCAGCCAGTTGCTAGTCCATCTAGGGGTGATGCATCTATTCCACTTTTTTCCAGCTTGCTAAGAAGTAGGTTGTGGTCTCCTTTGTTGAATGCCTTGCTGAAATCTAAATATATTATGTCCACAGTATTTTGCTGGTCTACTAATTTAGTCACTGGGTTGAAGAATGAAATAAGATTGGTTTGGCATGATCTGTTCTTTTTTTAAAAAAAAAAATTTATTAGTTTTTAAAGACAATACACAAACAAACAAAACATAAAACCTAATAACATAAAATATATTTTCTAAAAACTGCTTATTAAATTTTAACAAAACAAATAAAACATCTTATTTGAATACAACATAGTTCCAGATTATCACATATGCATATCTTATTTATTCTTTTTCCAACTTCCCCTTTTACCTAAATTTCTATATCTCTTTATTAATTATACTTATACTTTCATCTGTCTTGTTTACAATTTCATTATTCTCTTCTAACGTTCTTCCAAAATTTTATTAATTCTCAATAAGCTTAACAAACAAAACACTAAACATGAAAACAAAAAAAATTTTTTTGGAAAGCGGCTTAATCCTGGGTTAGCATCTTTTTATACAGACATAAATCAAATTCATGCTCACCTTATATATTATTTCATTTCTCATTTCTCATTCTATTTTATTTATTTCATCTCAATTTAAATCATTTTACTTGTATCTTTTGTCCGTTCTTTTTCAATTATCTATTTTTTCTTTTCTCTTTACTGCAAAATTTCTCTGTAATCACTGGTTGAAGTATGATGACTTTTTATCTTTCCCCTAGATTTAACACTTAAAATAATATATAATTTCCATATTGATTCTGCTTCGTGCATTCTACATAGTACATTTTAAAGTAATAAAAAAGAGAAAAAAATAGTAAGCTTATAGTATAGTAAAAACTATGTTCCATAGCTAATTAAACTCGATTAGACATTTTACACATTTCCTTTAATATATTGTTAACTCATATAATATTCCAATTTTCTAACTCTATTTCAAATACAAATACTACAATGCAATCCTGTGCACTTTTGCAGAATCTCTTTAATTACATTTTACCCTTTGTCTCTAAAAAAACCCAGTTTTTTTACATCTTGTTTTAAGTCTTTATAACTTCTCTTCCCTTTTTCCCTTCCTCTCTTATCCAGTCTAGTCTTTTTGCCCCCCATCTCTCAATCTCTGCCCTCTTGGTCTCCCCTCTCTGTTGTATTCCTCTTTTCTGTTGCTTCCTGACATTGTATCGATTTTTCACCTTATTTTTCCCTTTCTTGATTGTTTTTTTAAATCATGAATTCTCCATTTTCTTTCCCTTTCCCTTTTCTTCCTCAACTAAAATTATTTGTCCATTAAAGATGGCTTCTTCTTCATCATCCCAGCTTTCTTGTTGTTGTAATTCCTGGTAGGTAGAAATCGCCATTTCTGAGAAGTGGAAAACAGATCCAGAAGAGCCCTTGCCTTCTTATTCCTCTTCTTTTAACTTTTTATATTCTATTTTTAATTCTTCAACAGATAATGCCATTGTAAGATTTTTTTTTTAAACAACCCAAATGATTTTAGTCTTTCAAAAAATAGTTTCCAAGAGTCTCAAAGTCACAAAGCAATCCAAATCAGCGCAAACTGTTTCATTTAGCACTTTCTTCTTTTTGTACTATCTTTTCCTGGGGTGAAATTTAATTACACAGTTCCAAAGTAATTTTTTAAGTCTTATTGCCGTTATCTCTGATCTTAAAAGTTCCAAGCCGTCTCCTCCAACAAAGTCTTAATATATACTCTTTGCCTCTACCTTCCCACTTATAGCAACAAAAAAAAAAAAAAGAAAATTTTTAGTTTTTAGTTCCAATGTTCAGAAATCTTAATATCCCCTTGGCTTTAATTTTCAGATTTAATTACCTTCTATGCCAAAGCAGGTTTTTCCGATTTCCATCTGCTACTTTCGTAGGTAAGGAGAGTGAGAAGAAAAAAAACTTTCCCTTTAACTTTTCTCCGCTGCTTTTAACAATCTTGTTCGGAAACAATGTATACTTTAAAAAGTTGAACCTCCAGAATAAAGATGTAACTTATTGTCCCGGTTCAGCCAAAAACTTTCACTTCTTCAAACTTCCTCCTGCACAATCTTATCTGGCTGAAAGCTTCTTTGTGGTGGCCATTGCTGACCATCGCTCCACCGCCTTGGGAAAAGGGAGTTAAACCGGCTGAGGAGGGGGATTGCGATTCCCCCAGACCCCTGCCCGGATCTCCCCTGTCTTCGGTTACCTCTACGGGATAACCATAGCCTCCAAATCCAGCTGGATCAGGGGCACTTCGGCAGCAAGCGCAGCAGGAACTGCGCACGATCACAGATTCCTGCCGCCGCCAAAGCCTTGCAACCGGAAGTTTTCGGCATGATCTGTTCTTCACAAACCCGTGCTGACTGCTAATTACTTTACTTGTTTCTAGATGTTGGCAGATGTTTTTTTATTATCTTTTCCAGTATCTTCCTGGGTATTGATATTAAGCTGATTGATCTGTAGTTTCCTGGGTCTGTTTATTTTCCTTTTTTGAAGATGGAAAACACATCAGCTTTTTTCCAGTCCTCTGGTAGCTCCCTGGTGCTCCAGGATTTTTGAAAGATATGGTGCAGTGGTTCTGAGATGACCTCTGCCAGATCCTTTAAAACTCTGAGGTGTAATCCATCAAGCCCTGGTGATTTGTGTTCATCAAGATCAGACAGGTGTTCTCTTCCTATTTTTTGTGCTTATTTTAACTTTTATTTCTGGCCTGTCTTTTACAGTTATGTTTTTGGTGGGTTGAGCTATAGTTTCTTTTTGCGTGAAGACAGATGCAAAGAATGAGTTAAGCAGTTCTGCTTTCTGTCTGTTGTCTGTTACTTCCTTGCCATCTTCTCTCTTTAGTGGACCGGCTGTTTCCTTGATTTTTTTCTTGTTATTTATATGTTGGAAGAAACTTTTTTTTTAATTATCTTTGACTTTTGTTGCAAGTCTTTGTGTGTTCTGAGCCTTTGATATCCTGACTTCGTCTTTCCAGATTCTGACTATCTGCTGATATTCTGCCTTAGTTGTGTGTCCTCCTTTCCATTTTTGGGACTTGTCCTTTTTTTCTTTCAATTTGCCAGAGAGATCTTTGTGCAGCCATGCTGGTTTCTTCTTGTGCTAGTGAAAATAGGTAGTCCTTGACTTAAGATCACAATTGGGCCCAGAAGTTATGTTGCTAAGTGAGACATTTTAAAGTGAGTTTTGCCCCATTTTATGACATTTCTTGCCACAGTTGTTTAGTAAATCACTGTAGTTGTTAAGTTAATAACACACTTGTTAACTGAATTTGGCTTCCTCATTGACTTCACTTGTCAGAAGGTCACAAAAGGTGATTACAAGACCTTGGGACACTGCAACCATCATAAATATGAGCCAGTTACCAAGTGTTTGAATTTTGCTCATGTGACCCTAGGGAATGCTGCAATGCAGAGGTGGTATTCAGCAGGTTCTGACCGTTTCTGGAGAACCAGTAGTGGAAATTTTGAGTAGTTCAGAGAACCGGCAAATACCAACTCTGACTGACCCACTCCCATCTATTCTCTGCCTCCCGAGTCCCAGCTGATTGGCTGTATCTTCTTTTGTTGGCCTGCACAGGAGAATAGAGCTGGAAAGCAGGTTAATGGGGTGGGGAGGGAATGGGGATTTTACAATATCCTTCCCATGCTACGGCCAACAAGCCATGCCATGCCCAACAAGCCATGCCCACAGAACTGGTAGTAAAAGCATTTGAATCCCAGTACTGCTGCAATGGTCATAAGGGTAAAAACGTTTGTAAGTCATCTTTTTCAGTGCCATTGTTAACTTTGAATGGTCACTAAATGAACTATTGTATGTCAAAGACTACCTGTATGTGAGTCCATTTGAAAGGAACTTTATAGTGTATGATTATACAGCTATTATTATAACTAAACAATGAGGTAGTATGTCAGCAGATCAACCACTACTTCATCATATCTCCTTTCCTTTGAAAAGGATTTTTGGTGTTTCCAGAACATAGTCAACTCTCTGCTTTAGAAATAAATATTTTGGTTTCCAAATTGCAGAATGGCAACTTTAATATTCACTGAAGTTCCAGTGGTAGTGGGGCATGTCTACAAAGAAAAGAAAGCAATTAGATATGAGGAAATGTAGTTTCACCTAGCCAAGCCACACAAATATGACTTTATATCCGGCAATAAGGCCTGGAAAACTGCTGATTGACTAGGTTACGGAACAAAAGTAAGTTTTTTTAATGAATTAGCATGTCTTTTAATCATATTTATAGTAACCTGTTTCACATTTTTATATGGGTTTTGTTCACAAGAATAAGCTCTGGATAATCTTGGCATCAATATTTACCCCCCATGTCCTATATTTCTACCCAAATGATTGTTTTCATCAAAATGATGATATATAACATATTTATATACTTTTAACAGTTATATAACAGAAGAAACACTTAACATCTGTGGATTGTGTAAGATGTATCTGCTGAAACGTTCAGTACTTCATAGCCAGTCAACAAATACATGCTCTGTCTTACATATTGGCAAAAAAAATCAGACAATAAAATACAAGCTGAATAGTCAAGACCTTGCTGATGATCCAAACTCTGTCAAGAACCTTGGAGTACTCATCTCTAATGATCTAAGTGCTAGAGCCCACTGTAACTACTAGCCAAAAAGGTGTTAAGAGTTGTTAACCTAATCCTATGTAGCTTTTTCTCTGGTAATATCACACTACTAATTAGAGCATACAAAACATTTGCTAGACCAATACTTGAATATAGCTCATCAGTCTGGAACCCGCATAACGTATCTGATATTAATACAGTTGAGAAAGTCCAGAAATATTTCACAAGAGTTCTCCACTCCTCTACTCATTGCAGAATACCTTATGCCACCAGACTTGAAATTCTAGACCTAGAAAACGTAGAACTAAGCCGCCTTCAGTCCAATCTAAGTATAGGACATAAAATTATATATTGCAATGTTCTACCTGGCAATGAATACTTCAGCTTCAACCACAACAATACAAGAGCACAAAATAGATACAAACTCAAAGTTAACCACACCAAACTTGACTGCAGGAAATATGACTTTAGCAACAGAGGGTCAATGTCTGGAATACTCTTCCTGATTCTGTGGTTTCTTCCCCAAACCCCAAAAACTTTAACCTTAGACTGTCTACTATTGACCTCACCCCTTTCCTAAGAAGTCTTAGGGGGAGTGCATAAGCGCACCAACGTGCCTATCGTCCCTGTCTTATTGTTTTTTTTATTTTATTTTTTCTTATATGTATCCATTTCATGTATTCATAACTATGTTTATACTCATACCTGTTATCTTATAATCGCTTGACAAAATAAATAAATAAAAATAAAGTTACAGCATCCTGCACTTCTGTTTTGTAAAGTATAAATGTTAAGTCTAGAGCATCAACCAAGAAAATTTTCAAGTTAATTATCAACCAGCATTTATAGTCGCCCTCAAGAAAAGCAGATCAAAACATGTTCCAGGGTAATATTGTAAGTTTATTAGTTCTTCAACCCAAAGTTAATATTCTAGAAATGACATAATTTTCATAAACACCCATTACAGTTAATCTTTCCAGGAACATTTGATAAATGAGTCAAGTCAGTAAGTGGATGAGTCATACTTATCAATTACCAGATGCCCTTGTTAGTGTTAAGTAAAATATGAATTTCACAACCTCCTCAATAAGTTTGAACTGAAAACCCCTGGAAATGGAGAGCCTTTGAATCCACCACTCTTGCCCATCTGAGCCTTAAAAATTCCAATCACCAGAAAAGCCTTGACAGGATCATTTGATCAGTCAGGCTGGGGATATACTGTATAACTGGCATGTTGATGATGCCATGATGACTGTGAAGAAATGTTCCCTGGGCCTTGGGAATGGTGAAGGATTGACTGAACCAGTGTGTGTGTGTGTGCGCACACATGTGTGTGTACTTTTAGAAAAAAATTACTAGGTTTCAGAAAGAGGAAAGTGTGAGAAAAAAGCTCAAATAACATCACCTTGATTGTTTGATAGACAACAGAGCATACAGAAATGACAGGTTTTCAAGATTCTGTTATTCCACCCTGCAACAATAAATGGCATCTCTGCTGTTCCTTACCTACTTTAAAGGGCTGGTGCTGGCAGAAGAATCCCCTAATGTATTTAGCAACCTTATGTAGATAATAAACTGAAACTAGAAAAGCATCAAGCTTTGGAAAAATCTTCAGAACAAAACTGACTGGTCTGTCTCCTCAAAAACCAGATCCAATCTTGACTTCTGTCATCTATCTTTTTATATATATTTCTCATCTGTCCATCTTTCTAGGGATCTTTTCCTCTAATTTTTGCCTTTACATTATGTATTAAAAATCAGTGCTTCCAATGAGCAGTCTGGTTAGAATTAAATTGTTTGCTATTCTTGTATTTCTATGTGTCTTTAGATACAGTATATATTTTCCATCATTATTATTCAAAAACATCATTTTAATTTATTTAGTCTTTCTGATGGTGCACTTATCATATGTTTCAACTGAGAAAACCATAGTCTTAACAAGGTGTACCTTTGTTGTCAAGTTGATGTTTCTGTATTTTAATATCATTTGTTGCATAAAAGCATCTAGAGTTGTCTGTAGAACTCGAGAGAAAGAGAGAATAAATATTATCAAATTACTAGGTTTTATTAAATATCTCTTTTGAGTAAGTTCAAATTTAAGGCTTCCAGAAAGGTTTCCACAACACTAAAATGATGTCACTATACACTATATAAATTAACAAAAATATCTTAACTTTTACATGTAACTTCTTTTGAAGTACTTCTTTCCAGAGGAAATGTGGACAGTCACTGTTAAATCAGAGTCACATTGAGGTTTTATTTTACTTGCAGTTCTTATTTGGTCAATTAATTGATTTAACTGGTTATAGAGATCAATTGGGATCTTTCTCCGTTTTGTCCCTGTGGAACAGATTCAATATACAATTTCTAGCACTTTTTTTCAGTTAGTGTGTTAGTGGATATCAAACTTTATGGTAACAAGTCATGGCTTGCTTGATCACAGCATATTAAACCATAGTACACTGGATTTACACATCTTAGAAAAAAAAATCAATGAAGCCATATTGGTTTCCACAAAACTCTGTACTGTATATTAGCCAAAAGAAATTAGGCTACTATTGTATGTAAATCTGCCCAGTGTACTTTATAGCTCCGCTTCTTATGTGAGTCAAGACCAAGGGACAATTAAATGAATTATGGGCAAACAGTTTGAATGGACCTTCTATTCTACAAAATAAATGTGGCAGGACTGTTCAGATTTCATTCTGTTTGTAGGCATACAATGATTTTAGAAATTAGTAGACATGAAATACATTTTTGGCACTCTTGCAGTTCTATTTCCTGACACATTTTTATAGTACAAAAATAGTTTATTTTTCTCTCTCTCTGCTAAAATTGCTATAATCTCTCTGCTAAAATTAAAGGCTTACTATAAGAGTTCTATGCTATTTGCATATTTATATATAAATTAATAGCCGGTATTTTTAAAAAGTATTTTAAAAAACCCTACTTACTAACTTGCATTTAAACTTCACCAGCATTGCTACGGTGTCTTTACAAAAGAGTTAAGAAAGGGGAGGCAACACCGATGTGTGGCCCAGATTTATCGGTATTTATTTCTCGCATTGGGAGCCAACTGTTTGTCGTTATCCGCGCGGCTTATGGAAGTCCGTCCAACAAGGCGCACAAGGGTTTGACCGGGGAACGGAGTCGTCCTCGCGCCGAAACAGGCCCCGAAAAGCGCGGCGGCGTCGGGACTCGAGAGCAGCCACGACTTCGGCGAGGGAGCTTCCGCTTTCGGCCCTGCGCGAGGAGCTGTCACTCAAGGAAGAGCCCCGTCCCAGGGTGATGTCAGCGGATCAGCTGCTCTGGAACAAAACGGGGAGAAGCCAAGCGCGCGAGCGGCCCTCGGGCGAAGCGGGCTCCGGGCGGAGAGCGCGGCTCCCTTCGGGTTGGACGAAGCGGGAGCGTCATCGGCTGCCAGGCACACCGACGACCTGAGGCAAGGCGCTGCGGCCGAGCAAGAGGACTGCTTTGCGCTCGGCGGGCTGAGCTATGGATAGTGACGAGGAGACGCTGGAAGAGACCGTCGAGGGTAATTTGCGTGGCTTTGGGCCTAAGCCAGGGAGGGAGGAGTTGAGGCGAGTCGCTCGCGGGTGCCGGGCTTGGGGGGAAGTTCGCAGCCCGAGGCGGGGACAAGCCTGAGGTGTTTCTCTGCCCCCAAGCTCTGCTTATCTCCACATGGCGAAAATGGAAGAAGAAGCTCCTCCTCCGCTCGGAGTAAATGTGGAGCGTTTCTTTCCGCCTGGCAGCTTTCCGGGAGGGAGGAGGGTTTCTCCCTCGGTTGAGGTGCGCTTGAACGGGCAAAAAAAAAAAAAAAAAAAAAACACCCCAAGTTTCCTTTCCCCTGTGGAGTCGGTGCTTGAAAGTTGATTTGGGGCGCGTGGCGCAGCCTGGGCTACACTTTGGGGGGAAAAGCCGCTTGGGGTGAAGAACGACTTTCTCTTCTTCAAGTCAACCCAAAAGGGATCGCCGCTTCCGTCCGCAGGGACGACCGCCAGCCATTTGTCAGAAATGGTGTCGGTGGGGTCTCCTTGCTTGGGCGGGGGGTGAGGGTGGGTTGGACTAGAAGACCTTCGAGGTCCCTTCAAACTCTGTGAAGCTGTGAAACGAGACTCTTTTGCCTTTCTTTTCCCGGGGCAGAAGCGCGGAGGGGAGAAATATTTTCTATGCGCTGAAAAGCGTGCTATGCAGTTAGCCTAAATCTACTCGCTGAACTGGTCCTCTCGGCTGCAGATGAACACGGTCGTCGGTTGAGAGGCCAAAGGGGTCTTAGACTTTCCGACCGGTTTTAAAAACACTGTTTGCACGTTTGTGCCTTCGTTTCACTCTGCACTGTCCTTTAGGGGGCTCAGAATAATCGTACTGTCAAAAATCTTTTCAGGGACCAGGAGACCTGGGAGAAGTTTAACATAGTTTTCGACTTTGAATTGTTATTATTAGTAGTAGTAGTAGTATTAGTAGTATTATATGGTTGAATAATTTGAAAACCTCATGTGGCGAAAATGGCAAATCTGTTGAGCTGCTTAAATTTCCTGCACTGTAATGGATGCAACACAGAAGTCCACACCCCACAAACTTTTGTATATTTCTGACGAAAAATATTAAAATGTGTCCTATTTGGAGATATTAAAGTGAAGATTTGGTTTTAAAAAGTCCCTAAACAGAGACATAAGGGTGTTTAACCCGAATCTAAATATGCATTTCTTATTTTATTTTTTTACTATTCCTCCTGGAAGTTTCTAGCAAGATTTTTAGAATTGGCACATGTTAAATTGGTTCATTCTGATCTGCAGAATAATAACTACATTGCAATCCTAGCACCATATAATTTGGAAACAACTGTATTGTCAACGGAAGATTCTGCCTTTTGAACTAATATAAATTATGTTTAATTGCTGACAATGTTTATAGTGATTGCATTTAAAATCTGAAATGTATTTTAAGTAAATTCATTAAATATGGAATTCTATTCCTACTTGTACACAAATTTAAGGTCTGTGAGCATTGTTGTTGACTTGAATTTTTTATGTGTTGACTAAGTTCCATAGCAGTACTAAACATTTTTTTTCTTTCAAAACAAGGGAAAATCAAAACTAATTAAGTACAGTATTCTAATGTAGGGCTATATTTTAAAATAAGTTGGACTCATCTGGGTGTACTGTCATCTGTAACAGAATGACACATACATTGAAGAGAAAGAGAGACAAGATAGAGGAAATATTTTACTCATACTGGGTAATTGAAAATTTGATCTGAGCTTTGATTCTCATTATTAGTCGTTAGGATACATCACTGCTTACTGTATTCATTTATGAACACACCTTGGCTTATATTGGGCAAGTGATTATAAGTGCTATAAGTATAACTATAATTAGTAAAGTTAATAGCAGTTTTAAAGAATAATGTCACCAGTCAAATCCATATAGTACAAATGTCACTAAGGCATAAAACTATTAGTGTTTTGATGCATCATTTAATCCCATCAGGAAAGGCTGCTTGGCAACCTAAAAGTTAATGACTTAACATAAATATGGCCCAAATGGTTTTTTAAAGTTTGTAGAATTGTTTAAATCAATATCTTAAATAGAAGAAATAATAACTGTTAAGGCCATAGCATGTTTTTTGAAAATTCGTACACATATTTTTGCAATCCTACAGCAAGAAATGAAGAAATAAACATAGTGAGCAAACCCTATTTCCAGCCTTTTTGGATAAAATGAGAGGTAATAAAAAATGAACACACCTGTGTGCAGAATATTTATCTACACTCTGCAACTGAGCAGAGATACACCATTCTAATGACTGCAGACATGCACTTCCTGCAAGACGAGATATGTCATGTGTCTGGGCGTGTTCAGCACAACGTATGTTTACAGGAGAAGGTTGTTACATGTCTGTCCTGAGGCTCTTTGGATTATCATAAATATTTTCAGAAAACCAGATATATTTCATGTAGGATATTTTTGTTGACATGGCAACTTTCATTGATCTTCTTTCACACTGATCTTCTTTTAATAATGCCAGGTACCGGGAGCTGAAATGACTGTCTGAAAAGGACAGTATGTCAGATTTGTTCCTGATAACAAGATATTGGCATTCCTCCATTGAATTTTATGATAAAATAGATTTACATACAAAGCAAAACCTGTTTTATTTCTTTTGCTAATCTCCTTAATCATGTCACACTGTTAAACAGACACAAACAATTTAATCAATGTAAAGTATCCAAATCAGACCTCTTAGTCAAGAGTAGTTTTGCAAAGGTTTTAAGAATTTAGGTCTGATGCAGTTTGTTTATCATGTTAACATGAGGTGTATAAAGGCAGTGGTATATGTGACTATGAGGGTTTCTTTAATTTTTGTACCATTTCATAGCTAAGAAGACATTTTTTGAGAATGGACGCAACGAAGCGCATATTATGATTTCTTTGAGAAGTCTTGTTAGAGGCAAAAATTTGATAACTTTCTGTTTTTCCCTTTAAAATAAAATATCAGACTCGTAATATCAGATTATATGAATAATTACATTTTCACATACATTGATAGAATTTCAGGTTCTTTCAAGAATTCCTGCAGGAATTCTGACTTGTTTTTTTCTTTAGGTTGGTTGGATATCAAATCTTCATCGTAAAATATGATCTTAGTCACCAGTGTGACTTGGCTTCTTTGATTGGCCAGGAGTGTACACTTGGTTACCTGCATTTGTTAGGCATGTTCCTGACTTTGAAAGAGTTGATAATGACTATTTCTTGAAGAGGCCATCTCTTGGTCCAGCAATTCTGGACAGGTTTCACCCATCCCTTTTAGAGAAGGTTGTTGGTAAGAATCACACCTAAATGTCCAGTCAGTGCTAATAGGGGAAGAATGTTAACCCATAGTAGTTCCAGTGTTGATTACCAAAATGCCAGTCTTCTCCCCAAATTTTTTAACATCTATATAAAAACTCTTAAGGTTTTAGTATCATTAAGTATCATTGGTATGCTAATGATATTGAGCTATACATCACCACTTTGGACAAGCCAAAAATGCTTTAAAGGTATTAAGATATTAGGAACTGGTTGTGAAGAAAGAGTTCTGATTAAACATTAGTGCAGTGTTGGTGCACTAATGGGAATTGCGCATGTGCATGCAGGTACACCAAAAACCAGAAGAGCAGCTTCCCGGTGCATGTCAGAAACCTGGGCTTTCCGTTTCTGGCATGTGCACATGTGCTGGCCACCTGGTCTTCTGGTTTCTGGCATTCATGTGTGCATGAAGACCAGCTGGCCTGCATGCACTGGAAACCAGAAGCTCAGCTTCCTGCCATGCACATGTGCACCAGGGAGCTGCTGTTCTGGTTTCCTTCGCTCTTACATGCGTGAAGGCCAGCTGCGCACTGGAAACCAGAAGTGCAACGGCCGATGGAGAGATGGCTCGCTTCTGGCACATGTGCCATAAGTTTGCCATCATGGCCCTAGTAAGTCAGAGCTATTCTTCATCCATAAAATTCTTCCGCCTTCCTGAAACGTTAGTTCCAGCTGTGGCTCTGATTCCAGCTGGACTAGAATGGTCTTTTCCCATCAGCTAATACGCCAATTATAACCTTACCTGGACTGAGGCACGATAATGATTCATGATCTTATTACAGTGAGATTATTACAGTGCATTATATTCTACTTTAAGGATAATGTAGAAGTTCTGCTGATACAGAGAACAGGAATCCAGGCTGCTGTGAATAGATCCCAACATTGCAAAAGAAAAGTTATTTTATGGTTGATATCCTGATAGGTAGAAGTCATTTGGGCCCAATTCAAAATGCTGACTATTTACCTATGAAATCCTATAGGACAAAGTGCTGGGCTATTTTACAACTACATTGTCCAACATTATTTTGCCCATGCTGGCTGATGATTAAGAGTAGCCTGTTTAAGATCCTACACCCAGGTGAGGTGAGGCAGGCATGGGCCTGAAAATAGTCTTAAGTTGTGGCTCTAATTTTGTGGGATACGGTGAGCCTGAAAGCATACTTAGCCATCTTATTCCTGGCATTTGGGAGGCTTCTTAAAATCTTCCCTTTTAAATAGACCTTTGAAGATGCTGATAAGTGGAAGAAGGGTAGTCATCTTATTTTTTATTAGTTGGTGTTTACATGGAATTTTTGTACTTAAAACAATTTAGAAACACATCTGTGGATGTTAACACACTTCCCAGAAATTGGAGATTTTGGATAATGGGGATTTCTTGCTTGTCTCAGGGTCACTTTGTCCCAGATAAAAATGTTATACAATTTGAAAACCCCATTCAACAATTTTCATAGTGCTACAAACATAGTAATCTGTTACTCAAGTATAAAATATGCTGTAATGGGACTGCCTTCATTTTGACTTTTAGTATTGCTATTAGAAGAGGTAAAATAATAAAGATCCCTGATTATTTTGTTCACCTTTGTGCTATTTATTTCATTTGTACAATCTCTATATTTATTTGCACTTTCCAATGTCTGTAGCCTCTAATCAATCTAAATATTGCCAGTTTCTACATCTCTCTCATATCCAATAGTATTATGAACTTTGAAAGTTTAGCCAAATATAATCATCATTTGAATATGTTCCTCAGTTAACATGTGTTGATTCTAAGGAAGTAAAACTATAAGATCAATAGTTCATTGTCAACCTCTATGGAGATGCTGTGGAATAAATGTCAACTATAGTTAGTAATGCAATCTGATACAATTACAAGTCAGCTTTGTCTGAAAACTGACAGTAATAAAATCTGTTTTCTTGGGCAGCTGATGCAGTTTTCATTCTTGCAGATAACCAGGTAAGTGGCAGTATCTGCAATACACATTTTTTAAAAACCAGTTTGCTTGATCTGAGTCAGAACTGTGAGAACAAATATTTCCATAGGCTAAATATTATAATGTCAAGAAATAAAATGTTAGAAACAATATAACCTAAGAATCAATAACAAGATACAGTGAAAGATACATTTGAATCAAAACACATTTCCTGTATATCTAAAAATGTCCAGCTGTTTGAACTGAGTCCATATTTCTGTCTTTGTATGTCTAGATCTGTAGAGAATGGAGTAAAATAAAACCTATGACTCCATGCAAATTTGGTACAGCATGCATTAAATTTGCTGCAACATTCCTGTTGTCAAAATGATGTCCTATATAAATTTGGCATATAATGGAACAAACTATGGGTGGTGTTGACTCATCTGAATTGGTCATATTTCTCTCAATGAGTCATGCTTCAAAATGTTTTCACCTGTCTCCTTCATATATCAGAAATGTGCAGGTTTGTCCATGGAATACAGACTTTTTGGGAACATTCAGATTATAAAATAACAAAGTTTGAAAATATATCACCCATGACTTATTGGGGATATGTCTGAGTTATTTTATTTGCTTGGTATAAAGGTCATTTTACATCAATGAACTGGGTCAGTAGTACTTGTCTGACAGCTACAGTGTGTTTCCACAGTTGATTCATTCTTACATCTCTACATGCATAGATTTCCTTAATAGAATGTACGATAATATCTCCCATAATACCAGTTTTGCAGAATGCTGGTCATTTGGCCCCTTTTACTGTTATTTCATTCTCCACTCAGAACATATATCAGGCTCTGAAAGAAGAAGGGAAATGTATTTATCAGTGTCTTAATAATTAAAGTGGATAAATACTACATTTGTACTAAATTTATAAATACTCAAGCAGTATAAGGGCAACATGCTAGAGGAATTTGAGTTAGTTTGTATGGCTGGATAAAATCAGTATCCAATGTTGTTTCTTGTAAGAACAGACTGCTTGTATGAGTCCCATTGTTTTCAAAATAGTTTTTTATTGTTATTTTTTAGGAACACTTGATGATGATGATATGCCCCATGGGTTTTGTATAGTCACATATTCTTCCACAGACAGATTTGAAGGAAACTTTGTGCATGGAGAAAAGAATGGTCATGGAAAATTCTTCTTCTTTGATGGAAGGTAGACATCACAGTGTCTATGAATTCTTTCACTGGATTCCAAATTCATATTTAGCCATGCTCTTTTAGACACAAATATATGTTGTACCAGAATTCGTGTGAAGGCATAACATACTAAACTAGCAGCCATGATTTATAAATCACAATGTTTGGAAACAAAAAGCATGAAATAAATAAGAGTATAACTTAGTATGTCATTAGTATGTAATTGAGATAAAATAACAGTGGTTTCTCTACTTTTTTGTTTGCTAGCACACTAGAAGGCTTTTATGTTGATGATGGTTTGCAAGGCCAAGGCATATACACCAATGAGGATGGAGGCACACTTCATGGCAATTACATTGATGGTGAACTGAATGGTCCAGCTCAGGAAAATGATGCTGATGGACGATTGGTCTTCAAAGGGCAATACAAAGATAATATTCGGCATGGATTTTGTTGGATTTACTATTCAGTAAGTTGGATTGTCTTCTCAATGTAACACTAATGTTTCACCATGTAACACTAACAGTTATACCAAGGAATCTGCAGGAGTCAAGGGTCTTCACATCAATACAGTGCATGCTTGATCTTGTGGGTGTGGGTGTGGGTGTGTGTATGATGTACAAAGCATTATAAAACTAGCAGATATTGTTACCCAGAGATACAACGCTTTTTTCATTATTTTGTTCACTTCAAAGCTAAATGGCGATAGGTTGTTACAGTTTGGATGCAAATTAATATCTTATTTTATCATATTTGTGTATTGCCAAATCTGCAGTGACTAATAGAAGTTTACAACAAGAATACTGTGTATAATATAAATTATATAAGTATACATGTATACTACAAGTACATAAAACAAAAAAATAAAAGAATAGGAAAAATAAATGAACATAGTTGAATATAATTGTTCATAAGCATACCAAATTAAAAAGCAGAAAAGTTCTACCTCAGCAGATTTATAGAGTGACTCCAGGGTTATATTGCAAGTAACACAACATAAACAGTGTTTGGTGTCATGTGTGCATTTTATGCATGTCAGCAAATGCATGAACAAATGCATTGTGTGGCATGGATAAAGATTGTAATAAATAGAAAAAGTCCAGAAAGTCCAATTGCCTCTTAGGAAAAAAAAGCACTTTTGGGACAACCATGACCTGGACAACTGAAAATCTACATACAGTTGTAATAAATACTTTTGAGATAATTTTAACCAATTTTGACAAAGAATAACTACAGCAGAATTGCAGTTGTTTTCATAAATGAATGAATGGCTCTATTCAGGATGCTCAAGCTAGTGATATTTGACTTGCCTGAACTGGTTCTGTAGAGACTCTGTCCTTCCTATATACATCCTTCCATTGGTAACTAAATGTTCTCAATTATGTAACTTGAAGAACAAACCATGCTATTGGATACATTTTCCCTGTCTTCCCCAAAACAAGTTTGAAGGAAGTGTTAAGCTGTGGAAGAAGACTAAATTATAGCCCTTTGCATTCAGTTCTGAATTGTCCCTAGGAAAGTAAGACAGAAAATATCTTGCTTTGCAGCCATAACTAGCAAAGAACCATATTACCAAAGTATTTTATATGCAGTATTCACAATGACACCTTTTACAGCTACTGGGACTACAATTTCTAGATTTACTTGTCAACATATGAAGATTGCCAACTTGGAAAAAGCTGAATGAAAGATTGGCAAAATTAATGAAATCAAATGCAGTATAGTCCTTTCTCCAAGTTATGCTAGCTGAGAAGCACAGGATGAAGCACATAACATGTCTGCTTGTGGAAAGAACTCTGTCATCTGAAAGTTGACAGAACTATTTTTAATGTTTTATTTAAATATTTTAACATTATATGCCATCAAAACTCTCTTTTGAAAACCATATAAACCCACCAGCAGAATTGCTCTATTTGTTAAGATACACTAAACTGAAAATAGAGAAACTTGGAGAAAAACAAAGAAGAGCTGAATTAGATTGCATTCAAATGAGAAACAAAGGCCAGTAAAGACTAATCATGGAGTTAGATCGATTCTAATTGATAACATATGAAATCCAAAGAGAACAAAAATATAGTCCTTTGTATCCTAACCCATCCTTTCAGCCATAATCACCCTGAAGTTTGGATGCAGCTTATTTTCCAAACTCAGTGGTGACTTAGTTTTGTTAGAAACTGTTTAGGGATTGGAAGCGGAATACAGTAAAATTGATCATTTTTATCTTATATGCATGTACTTTATTTTATAAATGGAACCCGCATACGGTACCTTCATCTTTACAGACGCAGCATTTTACATTAATAGGACTGAAATGGTGAGTAGAGAGGAGCAAAAGACAGAATAAATGAAAGAATAGAAAATGAAAGAATAAAGTTCTAACTGGCACTTTAATTATCCTGATCAGAGTTTTTCACACTTTGTTCCCTGAAACCATAAGGTTCTGTGAAAGATTAAGGACACTTTTTTAAACAAAAAAATCACTCAAACAAAGCCAGTTGTCTAACCCCAGAGTTTTGCCTTTTGATCAGAGTACTGAAAATTTAATTTAACTTTTTAATTTTGGGTTCAAAAAGCTTGAGAACCTCACATCTGAATATTGAGAATATTGAGATTTTGGTTAACAGTAATCTTCATCAAATTAAAAAACAGCACACAATATTTCCTCTTAATTCTTGGAAATACTTTTATTGCTTTTTTTCAGGATGGTGGGTATCTGGTTGGACAAGTTAATGAAGAAGGAGAGATGAGTGGAGAAAAGTTAGCCTATGTATACCCTGATGGGAAGATGGCATATTATGGACACTTCATAGATGGTGAAATGATAGAAGCAAGATTGGCAAATGTTATACTGGCAGAGGAAGAAAAAATACAGTTTGATGTTATACCAGGCAGTAAGTTGTCACTCATTTATTGTATCTCATAATATGTAAATGTCTAGGTCCTCTTAAAGATTTGATCATTTTATTAAAGTCTTGTACTTGCAGTATATATTGCCTTTAAGGGCCAAATTTTAGCTAATTCTATGTCTTTTACCAAGTAATGTAGCAATGTGAACCTATATCTGACATTAATGATTAGGTTGACTTTTTATATTTTGAATGTAGATCCCCATTTACAACAGCTGAATATACAAAGAAAAGAGATTCTCAGAACCATATATAATTACTGTTCCTCAGTGTTTCTTTTTCAGTCAAGCTGAGGAATTTTACATAGACAGCAGACAATATAAATATAAATATTGAATCTATACTGTCATTTCAGATCAAGACATACAACAGTATTTGTCAGCACTTTTTGACTGCTGGTTACTCTTCTAAACATTGTCTATTTTCTGGGATCTCCCAAGCGCTGTGTTAGCTTCCTCTCTAGTGGCCATTTCTTGAGTCCTTTCTGAGAGTACTGCTGTTGAATTCCAGATTATAAACTCCTTTGCTCCAGTTCTGTGTATCTAGGGCATAGTAGCTGGTAGGAAAAGAAAATGATGAAAAAAAGAAAAAAAAACTTGTGCTTATTGGGGCAGGTGAATCTTGCTACTATAATGGGGTTACTTTGTCAGTTTATGCCTTATCTAAAGCTATCTGATCTTTCAAGGAGCAGTTATATGAGGCTAAAGTAGTGATGTGGTAGCATATATATTTAATAAAAACATGAAGAAATGTAATTAAAAAAAGACTTAAATGTGATATGGTGGCTGCTATTAACTCCTTTGGAACAAAATTTAAATTATAATTTATACTTTGGCAGCAGAATATATTGCAACTCTATAGATTGATAGCATTCAGGAAAAAATCCATTTTTAGAATTTGGTTACCAAGGAAAATATTTCCTAATAGATTTCAGACACCTAATATTTGTAGCCATTTGATATGTAATTTTTAAGTTTTTAAGAGGCATGCAAACATACTGTTTAAGTCTAAACCACACTTAAGAGGTTACCATTTGCATAATTAGTCAAGAAACATTATTTTGGGGTGAAGCCAAACTCCTATACAATTACTTACAGTTGGAAAGAACATCAAAAACATATATGCAAAATTCTTATTAATTGATCCTAAAATAGTGATCATTTTTAAAAAATATTGAATTGTGTAACATAAATGGTACATTTTTATCTGATATATTGTTTTCTGTACTGATTTATTATAGGCCCAGTTTACAATTTTGATAAATCTACTTCATCCTGCATTTCTACGAGTCCACTTCTTCCTGACCCTTATGAATCAGAGAGGTAAATGCTTTATTATAGTTTTGTCTTTCCGTACAAATACTTGCAAATAATATTTCTTGGATTACATATATAAGTATACTATCCATTTACTTCCTTTCCACTCCCAAATATTAATCCTTTATGAGAACATAGAGATTGTCACATTTGACATCAGTTTCGTCATTTTTTTTTCAACTGTTCATTGACTGAGCCACACAAGGCTACTCAAATGAATTCACAATGGTGCCATGGAATCATAAATTCCTACCTTGCAGTAGTTCAGGGTTTTGCATAGGTCAGGAGCACCATGAAAAAGTTACCAACATATTCAGGATATTGTGAACTGAGAAACTCTGGGAATCTAGTCTGGTCTGTTTTTCCATGAGCTGGTTTTGTCTCCAGTCTGTCTATTGCTTTGAATATTTTTTCTCTCTCTCTGTGTGTAGGCAACATGTGTGTACAGTGTCAGGTGAGATAAAGTCACGAACACACAATCAAAGCCCTATCAGTTTATATGTATGCAACACATATTAAAATTGGTGGAACTTTGATCATGCACTCATAACTGTCATCAGTTATTTTGATTAGCCCCACAGAATTCCCTTACTCCATAATTTCATAGGATACTCAGAAATATATGTTGTGTATTAAAGAGGACTAATTCCAAGGCTGATTTTAAGGGATTGTAATTGTGAATAACCTAAAAAGCCCTTTTTAAATAAATTGTATATTGGGATTCATTTTTAATTATCCATAGATAACCAGAACTAAGGATGATATGGAATGTGCAATTCTAATATTTTTAAACATGTAATTGATATGAATGACTAGCTTATTCTGTTTAAAGTTCTTTAAACTATTTGTTTCTTTTGACATATTTCAAAATTAACATATAGCAATATGAGCTTCATTTCTAGATTCTCATGTGCACTCTAATAAGATCTGTCCTAGAAACCTTAATGTGCATGCATGAAGTTGTAGATCAGATACTATTTTTATTCATTGCTTTAATTTAGGGTCTATGTAAAGACATCTCTTATTTCCAATGCTGGAGAAGGTTTATTTACTAAAATAGCTGCTGAAGCTGGCACAGTTTTATCTTTTTACAATGGCATACGAATTACACATCAAGAGGTAAAGTACAAAGAAACCTTTTCATTGCTTCTGTAACAACTTCCACGTTGCTTATTAATATTTCAATAGTTTTTGCATGGTAACAACATTTCATTTAATAGAAAGATGGGGTGTGTGTTTATGCTATTTATACAAATAACTTTTGTGCTAATTCACATCTGTTACTTTAGATGATAAAGCAGCAGCCCCCAACCTTTTGGGCACCAGGGACTGATTCCATGGATCAGAAGGGGCGTGGTTTGGCATGCTGCCTGCATCCCACAGATAGGGCTTCTCTTATTTGTGTGGGCCAGTTTCTGGCATGACCGGGAGTTGAGCCCTGATTTAAAGATCTCCTAAGAGCTATATAGGTAGTCCTCGACTTCTGACCACAATTGACCCCAAAATTTAAGTTTCTAAGTAAGAAATTTATAAAGTGAGTTTTGCCCCATTTTACAAGTTTTCTTGTCACATTTGTTAAGTGAATTACTGCAGTTGTTAAATTAGTAACATAGTGAAGTGACATTGCTTTTGCTTGTCAGAAGGTTGCAAAAGATGATGTGATGACATTACCCCACAACACTGCAACTGTCATAAATGTGAGTCAGTTGTCAAGCAGCCGAATGTAAATCATGTGACCAAGGGGGATGCTGCAATGCTTATATATGTGAAAAATGCTCATAGGACACTTTTTTCAGTGCCGCTGTAACTTTGAATGAGTGCTAAATGAACTGTTGTAAGTTGAGGACTACCTGTACAACATTTAATCTTGACAACAATAAATACCATCTTCTTTTCATGATATAATTTTGTTAAATACTACAAATAAATCTGAATGATCTCTAGTGTCAAAAAAATTATACTAGTCTGCTTTTTGAGAGAGAAAGATTGAGTCAGCACTGAATTGAGGACACACACACATACTCACACACACAAAGTCTGATTTTGTGACTTGTAATGAAAAGGAGAAATGTGTACCCAAGATTGCAGGTACAAAAATTTTAATGAATAGTTATATTGGAGTGGAATACCCTTTCCCCCCTGTGATGTTATGTGGCACATTTGCCAAAAAATGTATATATCTGGTTCTTTCAAACTCAAAAACATGTGTGAGTTTTGATTTGATAAAAATAAATATTTGTCATAGCAGTGTTGTTTTCAATACCAGGTGGACAGCAGGGACTGGTCTTTGAATGGAAATACAATATCCCTTGATGATGAAACTGTCATAGATGTACCAGAACCTTATAGCCATGTAACCAAATACTGTGCCTCTTTGGGGCATAAGGCAAACCACTCATTCACCCCAAATGCTGTTTATGACTCGTAAGTATTTAACTTCTGCTTGCGTCTTGAACTGTCATGATTATACACAATGATACACTGATTTTGTGATTTATGTGTGTTTGTAAGGACAAACACTAAATCATATACATGACAAATTGCCTTAGCTAAAAATGGTACTAAGGAAAACATTTCTAGAAAAAAATGCCAGCTTGATAGAACAGACACCTTTAAATGAAGCACAAACATTAATCTTACTACCGTGTTTCTCCAACAATAGGAAGGCCCAGCATGTTTTATCAGCATAAAATCAAATAAAGCCCCTCCCCCCAAATTAAGGCCTACATTAAACATGCGAAATGGGGGGAATGGCGGGGGGCTTGCTGTTAAGGAAGTACTTTTGTTGCAAACCCAGATATGGTGCTGCCTGCATTGACTTTGGCGTTGGTGGGGCACTTCATATCAGGAGACCTTCCTCCACTATTGCTTTCCCTTCTCCCTTGCTGCCGTGGCATTTAGAGCAATGCCGCAGTGTTTGGCGCTACCACACGCAGCCAGGTAGGGCTCCTCCCTGCAACCAGAGCCTGGCGGAGACACTCAGCTTCAGGCGCTCCTGTCGCTGCCTTCCCTTCACCTTCAAAGGCAAAACCAATTCTTTTAAAAACGACACCCTACTACCGGTTCGACAAAGCCTCCCCTGCCCGAGAGGTCAGCCCAACCCCACGTGGGGAGGTGAATCTCCCGGGGCCACAGCGCAGGATTGACCCACCCCAGGAGAAGCACCCAGCCACCATCCCTGCCTGGCACCGGGCAGAGTGTGAAGAGCTTCGTCTGGGGTGCCCAGCGCAGCTGACAGGCATGCCCTCCTGCCCGGCGGCAGAGCTCTTGCCAAGGCAGCAAGTGCCTCCCCACTGGACCCTCTGCTTATCCCATCAGGGCCGCGCCAGAGCCGTGTGGGCTGGGCAAAGCCGGGAAGCTGTGAGTGCCCAAGCTGCGGGTGCGTGCCCGCCTGCCAAGTGAAAGAGTTGGGTCAACCCAACCTTGGCTTCCTTCTCAAGTCCCTCCAGCCCGAACCCAAAGGGGCCACCGGGAGAGGCTGCCTGAGGCAGTGATAGTGGCCAACCATCCGTGGACAGGGAGGCAAGGCGACGGCCTGCGCCGCATCCTCCCGCTGAATCAGTGCCTCTGCCTGATGCCCATTCCACTTCAGTGTTTGGAGCTGCTAGCACATTTGGAGATGAGTGGGGACAGGGATGGGATGGGTGACGGGTGGAAAGGACGGGCGGCTTCGGGCTCTCTCTGCTGGCTAGGGAAGCAGTGCTGCCATCACTTCGCCTCCCTGTCCGTGGACAGGTGGGCGCTATCACTGCCTCAGGCAGCTTCTCCCGGTGGTCCCTTTGTGTTCACGCTGGAGGGACTTGGGAAGGAAGCCAAACTCAGATTGGCCCGGCTCTTTTGCTTGGCAGGCAAGCACGCACCCTGCTCGCTTTTCTGGCTCTGCCCAGCCCGCACGGCTCTGGCGTAGCCCTGGCAGAGGGTCCGGCAGGGAGGCACTCACTGCCTTGGTGAAAGTTATGCTGCCGGGAAGGAGGGCCTGCCTGTCAGCTGCGCTGGGCGCCCCAGGCAAAGCTCTTCACACTCTGCCTGGCGCTAGGCAAGGATGGCGGCTGGGCGCTTCTCCCGAGGTGGGCCGATCGTGTGCTGCGGCCCTGGGAGATTGGCCTCCCTAAATGGAGTTGGGCTGCCCTCTTGGGCAGGGGAGTCTTTGTTGTACTACGGCGTCATTTTTAAAATAATTGGTTTTATCTTCGAAGGCAAAGGGAAGGCGGCGACAGGAGCGCCTGTGTCTCCAAGTGTCTCCGCCGGGCTCCGGTTGCAAGGAGGAGCCCTGGCTGGCCACACGTGGCTGCGCCAAACGCCACAGCATTGCTCTAAACACCGCAACAGCAAGGGAGAAGGGAAAACAATGGTGGTGGAAGGTCTCCCGATACGAAGTGCCCCACCAACGCTGAGGTCAACATCCAAGCCCACCCGAGGATGCAAGGGGGGGAAATTAAGTCACCCCCGAAAAGACGGCCTAGCCATTTTTTAGGGGGTCAAAAAAAAATAAGACCCAGCCTTATTTTGTGAGAAACACGGTATGTAACTTCATTAATTTTACATATTAGTTTTTGTATGATTAAGATTTGAAACATTATTATGGGTAGCCATTGCAAATGTGTTCTATAGCACAACATATCAAGAAATTTATGGTAGACTCAAATAAGTTAATTGTACTTGTCCAAATATGAACATATAAGAACAGACTTACTTTTATCTGTGGGAGTTTGCTACTTTTGCAGCTCTTGAATAAAATTTTCCATTGGAATGGGGTAGACTTTTAAAACCAAGTTGTAATTAGCCATAGAAATCTTCTTTTAAATCTCAAAAATCTATGCTAAAGTAAGTCCTTATTTTTACTGTATTTATCTATTTGTATCTCACCTTTATTGTTTTTTTTCAAATAACTCAAAGTGGCGAACATATCCAACATGCCTTCCTCCTACTTTTCCCCACAATAAAATTTAGTACTATTTCTTGTGGATAAGAATAATTTTTTTTAAAGTAATTGTAATGCTACAGTGATTATTGTTTCACGTGAAGTAATTAATAGCTTGCATTTTTCATCTTGTTTTCCTGAATCCATATGCCTATTTATTTTCTAGGTTTCTTCACCCTCGCTTTGGACTGATTAAATGTATTCGGACAATTCAAGCAGTGGGGAAGGATGAAGAACTAACAGTGGCTTATGGCTATGATCACAGTTCCACTGGACAAAATGGCCCAGAAGCACCAGAGTGGTATCTGGCAGAACTAAGAGCCTTCCAAGCTTCCTTGAAAAAATGAAGTGCAGTTTCCCTATTCAGTACATCGAATCTATGCACTATCTTTGATGCTGGAATCGGAGCAGCCAGTGGTTGTCATGCTGTGATTCTTCAATACTTTTTCCTACATTAAAAAAAGTGGGAGCCTTTTTTGTTTTGTTCATTGCAGCCTAATATGCTTTAGCCACTCCCTTAAAATAATATTTACATTTTTAGTTAATGGTGCAGAATAAATTAATATGCTACACAAGGAAGAGTGGCCTTTTATTTATTTTTTGGCAATTAGTCTGCATCAGCAGCTGTCAAAATATAGAAAGAGAATGTTTTTAAAACCAAGATTTTATCCGTACTATGGTTTCTCTGATTCTGGGCAACTACATTTTGTATTTGCCATATTGTGATGCTAATAGAATTGTGTTAAGTTTGGTATCTAGAAAAGCAGCATAATTTCAGAATATTGCTTTAGGGCGTTTTTTGTTTTGGTGCACAAGAGACCTCTCTTTACATTATCGTCTTCTTAAAGTCAGCACAAATGTTTAAACTACAGTGTCAAGGCTGGTAAAATGAGGACCCAGATTGTTGGGGACAATATGCTGACTCTATAAACCACCTAGAGAGAGCTGTAGAGCACTGTGAAGTGGTATATAAGTCTAAGTGCTACATGTTGGTTTTTTAAGGCTCTGAGGATATGTGCCTGGAAGACCAGAGCTGCTATAACTTTAATCATGATAATCATATTTGAGTGACTTCTATTTGCACATATGAGCATTTTCTACCACTTATTTTTGGTTTCTTACACTGGAGATCATGATGTCAATTTGTACAGAACAAATGAAAAGGATATACCAAGAAATTCCTTGTTTGCTAAATTTATCTTTTTCTTGCCTTTAATCAAAGGCATATTTCTGTAGAGCTAGGAAAGTAGTTGAGGAATCCTACATTGCAAACCTTTTTAAAAAAACTGCAGAGTAATTCAGAGGGTTACATGGAAAACTCAACCTTTTTACTATGAAGCAAGCATTATACTTGAGATTGCCAGTTTTATGGGAATCATGAAAGCACTACTAATCCTAGCTAACATTTAATAATATCATGAGAAAAAAAGTAAACTTTCAGGGATCTGATAGCCAGTTACTGGCATTTCTTAAACAGATTTTCAAATATGTGCAATATATGTTTGCAGAATATTTGCTCTGTATTATACAAGTAGAAATGTCTATTTGCAATGTGCTTATTATTTAAAAATAAATACCACTGAACTCATTCAACTTCTTTGAATGTAGAGGATCACATTGCTTGTTTTTTAATGCAGAAAAGGGACTCTGAATATTATTCTTATCAACAGGCTGGATATTCTGTTGATGAAACTCTGATTTGATTATTTCAAATATTTTAAATATGTAATATTGGAGTCCCTAATTACAGTCTTTATACCATGTCTATTTTAATTTTTGGGTTAAAAAGAACCATTTTACTGCCAAAATAGTTCATGTAATTTATGTAACAATTTTGAACTATTCTTCAGATTATAAATTAGCATTACAGTAATAAACTACTATTTTATTGAAGTAACAAAGCTAGAAACTACATATTGTAGTCTCATAAGGATTTAAATCTAAGATACTGCATAGAGTAGAAGGCATATAGAAATTGGTCATGTAAAATGTCAAGGAAAAGTCTACTAAACGTTACCATTGGGAAACCTGCAATGCACAGAGAAAAATATGGGCCAAAAGACCTGGGATGGTGATGGTAATAGATTTGTTATTAGATTTAGGCAACATCTCTTCTCTTGTCCCACATGTCAGTATATGGATGAGGTAGCATTTCCCCAAAGAGACCCAGTGACTCTAGGGGGTCTTTTTGGACTCTTGGCTCCTACTTAAGGCCCGGTCCCACTGCACTTACGGATGCAAAGAGGATGTAAAACGTTAAAAAAAGCTTGCCATCCGTTGGAAAACGCTATGCATCTGTTGTGTACTCTTTGCATATGTGTTTCATATGCTCTATCCGTCGAGTATCTGTCCACTGCAATTTCATCTGTGCAAGAAGTTTTGAGCTGCACAAAACTTTGTGAACGGATGAACTTTCCTCCATGTACGATGCAAATCCGCGACATACGAGCAACAAACGTTCTATGTCTGTTATCATCCATTAAACGTCCGCTGTATCCTCTCTGCATCCTCTGGGCATCCTTGCAATTCACATCTGCTGCAGCTGAAAATGGAAAGAGGGAGGAAAGAAAAAGTACATGGAACGTCAATACATCGTTAGTAGCACGGAAATAGAAAGGATGCGCAGTGAACGGTTTGCATCCAATACACATCCGCACGGCATCCCCTTTCTTTCCTTAAGGCGTACATGATGCATCTGCTTTATCTGCTATGCGTCTGCTTCGCAATTATCCCTCGTAACCCCTTCAGAGGTGTCATCCCCTTCCATCCACTTTCATCCGCTAGGCTTCCGATGAACATCCATTTAGCATCCCCGCTACATACTACCCACGTCCGTTCTTTTCCGTTCTGTTTATGCAAATTTTCACCACTTTTTGAAGCGGATGACAACGGATGGAGCCAACCCCGAAATTTTGCTCATCCGCTGTGTCCTTTATGCATACGTTTTACGTCCGTCGGCCAGTGGGACCGGGCCTTTACAGCAGCTGTAACTAGTAGGACTTTTGCACACTTTGGGTGCTGACAGTCACTAATGCTCTTGTGACCTCTTATCTGGATTATTGCAAGGGGCCCTACATGGGACTGTCCTTGAGGAAGCTTTCACTAGTGGAGAATGCAGGTGCAGGAGAAGTAAATGGTATCGGAAATTCGACACCTACGACACCATTGCTTCATAAACTAAGCTAGTTGCCAATGGGTTTCCAGATTCAATTCAAGAGAGCTAAATTTTTATTATTATTGTTAAGAATTTATATTATTAAGAATGCAGTCCTTTATATGTTTATCCAAGGGAAATTTTACCAACATTTCTTTTTACAAAGCTGCATTTGATTTCTACATCAAGAGAATAATTGACATTTTAAATGGATATTGATAACATCACCTTGAGATCCACAGAGTTTGGCCTACAGCAAATTCGTCTGTATTGTTCCATAACTGTTTCACATCCTAAAAACGATCTTATAGTACTGGTCAAGCCAAGCAATTAACCCAGAAAGTGCATGCCCATCACTTGCCACCAGTAGACTATTTAAAATCAGCACAAGACAGCTGTTATTGGGGATTGTTGAAAAGATACAGTTACTGTCCATGAATTGAGAAATATTTGGAAACTTATTCATGGGAACTAATATGATCACTATCTTCATGATATGTAGATACCCATTTGTCATGCTTATGCTGTGTGCTTGCAGGATTTTGCAGGTGCAAAATTATATCAAATCCTGACAAGCGATCATAATTACTGTATGCTGTGAACCTCTGAAACTACAAAGGATGGCAGTGAAATGGATTTGTCTTTTTTAAAACACTTGTGGTCAACACTTTTTAAATACATTAAAATGGTTTCATCTTCTTAAGGTAGATATTTGCCATTGTACGTTATATTCTAATTTCGATTTCAACATGTTCATTAAATTCTAATTCACATAGCCTTTGCAGTCATTTATAGTGCTCAAAATCATTTAGTGAATAATCCTCTTTCTACAGTCCCCACTGAGTTCAACAGAAGTTATTTGCAGTTGAATTTTCCCAAACTTGTAGCCATTTTCATTTGTTCAAAATGCTCAGTGAGTGATGATAACTAGAAATCTTATGTACTAAGTATCAAAAATATGGAAGCCATCGGATAATGAATCTGATGCATTGTGAGCTTATTTGTAAAATTTGCATCCATTGAAATACAGGTACTGTATCTTCATTCAGTTTTAATAGGCATGCTGTGCCATTTTTTGGTAGTTTCAAACTACACAATTATATTTAAATACTTGCATATTAATATTGAAATATTTAGAAACAAACTGCTGTTTTACATAATTGTCATCGGGAAATCTATGCAGTCCAGAGGGACTCTGTGTTTTAACTGAATATTTCATAAAATGGGCATATGATATTTCAATTTAAAACCTGATTGATTGTAGCTTGGGTTTGGAATGTGGGGTCCTTGGGGCTCTCTGAGCTTGGTTGGTTTTTTGCAGATGTTTCATTACCCAAACTAGGTAACATCCTCAGTACTCATCTACTCATCAATGATAATGTCACCTTATTTGGGTAATGAAATGTCTGTAACAAAACAAGCAAGTTCAGAGAGCACCAAGGACCCCTCATTTTTTTTTTTTTTAAATTTTGCATTCTCACTCTGTTTTTCTCTTTTTGAACTTTCTGTGAAACTTCCATATAGGAAAGCTTCTTTCAGGAATCTATTTCCTTGAGTTAGAAAAAAATCCCCTTAGCTTAGTGGAATGATTTTTTGCTCCTCAGATAAGATTTATTTTGTGTTGGGTTAGGTCTGTGTATTTACAAAACATTCAATAATATATTAAATATTACTCTGTGACCTAAAATAACTGCTAAGATGATGAGCCTTATCGACATCCATAGGTATTACTTATGATTTCTAAAACTTTGGGTAAAAGAAAAAAATAATTGTACTTTATTTATAGACATTGTTTGCTAAAAACTGAACACATTGTGAAATATAGAAAAATGTCTCTGAGGGGAAATTACTTTATCCTGCATTGTGAAAATAAAGCATTATAAGAATTGTCTTCACACAATTTTTGTCCAATTTCTTATATTGTCTATGACAGTAAGTATTAAATTTATAACTTGATTTATGTCTGGCCAAACCTGGACATTGTTAAAAAGCAAAAAAGGATTGCAGATTTTTCATGCTGTTCCAATCTCCATTTCTATATGTATCTTATTGTATTGTTTTGTGCTAGTTTTATAGCTTTTTGCCCTTTATCAGTATTTTAAAATTTAGTTATGTGTTATTAAACATCATTGATTCTGAGAAAAATAATTCTTGAAGCCATATACAGAATCTTAGATTTCTGGATCAACTCAAGAAAAAATATTTAGTGCAGTTACAATATAAAATGATTATTTCTATGAAAATATTTACCTTGACCTATATAGTGGGGAAATAGGTGATAAGTTAACTACAATGCTGAAAAGGTAGACTAAAAAATATTCATGCTATGGTGAATGTGTAGTGCAATTCTAAGGTCATAATTCTAAGGTCATTTATCATGATCCTTCGTTGTCTAACCCTTTAGGTTCCTTTCAACATTAAAGCATGTCTTTACTTATTTAGTTTAGTTTAGTTTATTGTCATTGCACCTTGTACAACAAAATCAAACACCATCTTCAGTGCACATCATGACCATGACCATGAAAATAAACACAAACACTGCACGATACAGCAGAATTCAAAAGAGCTACTGCCTTGGGATAGAAGCTGTTTTTCAGCCTATTTGTCCTTGTTTGATTATTCTGTACTATCTGCCAGATGATAATAGTTCAAAAAAAGGGTGCCCAGGATGAGATGGATCTTTCAGAAAGTTTTGAACTTTCTTAAGGCAGCGGGAGCTATAAAGCTTTTCCAAAGAGGGGAGAAGGCAACCAATGATCTTTTGGGCAATGATGTTAACCCTCTGGAGTGTTGTCCTATCTGCCACTGTGCAATTGGCAAACCATACAGAGGTGCAGTATGTTAAAATGCTCTCTGATGCAGCGATAGAAGGTCATCAGCAGTTTTTCATTCAGTTGATATTTTCTGAGAAGTCTCAGGTAGACTTTTCAGAAAAAGACTCCAGCCAACCGATCAGCACAGTCTTTAAGCACTCAGTCAGAGATACTGTCAGGACCAGCAGCCTTTCTAGGGTCCACAGCCCTCAGAACGTTCCTCAGCTTCTGTTCCTCCACAATGAGGTGGGGACTACAGTTGACTGGTAGTTGTGTTTTATCTGTATCATGATATTTAATTTATGATATTTATTATGATAGAAAACCAGATTCTTCTCTTTCTACCTTCAGACACACTCTTTAAGCCTTGCTATGCAAGGTTAGGGTCAAATTTGGGTTACTTCCACAGTGATAATTGGATAGATACTAAATATTGCAGAGTTTATAAATTAAAATATATTTGTCACCCAAATCTGGCTGATATAAAAAACATGTCAATTTGTCTTTTGTGCTGCCAGTTATGATCAACTGACCATTTAAGATCTGTTTTCTCCAAACAATGGGAACTTCAATCTTCTACCAGCACTATATTTTTGCTGTTTCAGTTTCATTTCTTTAGGAGGAAAATCATGGAGTGTTTATTGGTGATGGATAATATTATTATTTGTTTGCAAACGTACAGTCTAAGCAGCAGAAGTAGGGATACATCAAAAACAACTGATGGCTGGCTTCCGGTTTGAGCTTCTTCGGCGATAGACTGAAACCTCGTCTCTCTGAGGCTTTGATCCGTGCTCGCCGCTGGAGTGCCCTGAGCTGGCTGGTTTCAGAGGTAAGCCACCCCATAGAGGTGGTAAAGAAGGGGAACACTGCCTTCAGGGTTGAGAACCGCATCTTTCCTCCCAACTGGCCATTACTCCCTTTCCTGAAGGCGGTTGCAGCAGTGGTCAGAAATGGCCACCACAAAGAAGAACTCGACCGGAAAAGAATGTGCAGGAGGAAGATAAGAGAAAGTTTTGGTTGACCGGATCAAACAGCAAAAGCAACAAATAAGGTACCCTGGAATTTAAACTTAACAACACTGTTTCCAAAGAAGATTTTGAAGCTGCGAAGGAGAGAGAGAAGGGAAAGGATTAGGGTTTTTTTTCCTTCCCTTCCTTATACTGACAGCTAAGAGACTTAAGCAAGAAATTGGAAAAAAAAATCCATTTTGACATTAATAGGCATCTAAGCTGAAAATAAAAGTCAAAGGGATAATAAAGATTTCTGGACATTTAAAAGTTTTTTAAAGCTGGAAAGGAGAGAAAAAAAAGAGAAGGGCAGGATCTGGAAAAATGGAGGTGACTGCCTGGAATTAAGGAATGGAACTGTAATTAAAAGGAACTCACAGTGAAATTTTAACAAGATTCCTCAAAGATACATTTTAATGGAAACTTGGTAACAAAACAATAGAACCCCAGGAAGAGAAAGTGGAAAAAAGAAGCACGTAGAAACAGCCTTGAATTATTTGGATTACTTGGTGACTTTTGGTTTTTTGCATCTAGATGACTAAAATTAAGTGAGTGGTTGTTTAAAAGTTTTTAAAATGGTATCACTCTTAGAAGAATTGAAAACGAACTTTAAAAATGGAAAGAAGATGCACAAGAAGGGAGAAGTTATTTTGGCTTCGTGTTTCAATTCTTAGAAATGGAGATCTGGAACTATGAGAAGCAACAAGAAATGCTTGCAGAACAAGAAGATTGGGAAAAAGAAGAAGCCATCTTTAATGATCAAATAATTTTAAGTAGGGGGAAAAAAGAAAAGGGGGGAAAGAGAGTGAAAGGTTTAAGACTAAAAAAAAAAACAACCAAAAAGAAGAAGGACAATTTGAAAGATAAGTATAATATTAGAAAGCAACAGAAGAGGGGATTACAGATGAGAGAATTAGAAGTAGAGAGACGAGGGGGTAAAAAGGGGAGGGAGAAGAAGAGGGGGAAGAAGGCAAGGAAAAGAAGTTGTAAAAGACAGAAACAAGAAGTGGAGAAACAGGGAAAAGATATAAGGATTGTAACCATAAGTTTGTTTAGAGATAATGGGTGAAAATTTAATTGTAAAAGAGATTCTGCAAAGGTACATAACGATAGCATTGTTACATTACAAATAGAAATAATTTTAGAAAATATGATGATGGATAAAATATTTATTGTAATGTAGTGGGATTTTGTTAATAAATAAATGAATTAAAATTATTGAGAGAATTAAAAGGGAACATTTTTAATTATTAGTAATGATTTATAAAAATATAAGTAAGAAATACAGGAAAAAAAGAATAAACCATGGAAAGTTTATAAGTGTTCCCAAGGAAGTATGATATTCAATTGAAAAGAAATGTTAAAGATGTTAAGATTTTAATGCATATTAATGATAGAATTGAATTGGAATGGAATGTGTGTTTTATTTACATATATATATATAATTTTTTCTTTTTTAAGAATATAGTGTCTATTTTAAAAATGTACCAAGCAGAATCCGATTAGAAGTTATGTATTATATTGAATGTTACAATCTTAAAGTTATACATTGAAGCTTAAATAAGAGTTTGAATGGATAAAATTAAAAGATATAAAGGCGTCATAATCTAATTGGTAACTTCAGGGAAAAAATTGCTTAATAAGAAAAGATAATAAGAAATTGTAACTGGACAGACAAAAGTATAAATATTATGATTTGAATTGAGATGAGATAATTAAAATAAAGTTGAGAAAATTAAAAGAAGGGAAAATATCTAGAAAATATAAAATGGTAATAAGACATGGAATAGAATATAAAAATGAGCATGAAATTGAGTTTTGTGTCTGTATGAAGAAGTGATAACCTGCTATTTTCAAAAAAGATGTTTTATTTGTATTTTGTTTTTGTGAAAACCCAAATAAAATTTTCAAAAACAACAACAACTGATGGCTGAAATGTCATTGCTCTCATAATTTAGTGAGATGAATAGGGTTTATATAATCCAAATCCAACCCTTTTTGCTCTGTTTCTCAGATATTGATTTGCTATTTTTACTTAATTATCTAATCTTTGCCTGCATAGAGTTCTATTCCTGGAATCTTAAAGCATTCAGGAAAACTTTTCTTAAAAATGAATCTTAATAATAAACTCTCAAATTAGATTAGAGACTGAACAAGCTCAGCAAAATCTTCCCAATGCCTACATGTAGTGAATCTTAGCATAGCTGACACTTACACAGAATTAGAAACTTATCATGAATTCTTCAAATCATATGGTCGAAAGGTTACCACCCTGTCCAGAGCAGGAATCGTCAGAGCATTCCAAATAATGTTGTAGAAGATTCCCAGTTGGTGTGTGACATGTGTGACTCTGGGAGCAGTTTTCTGCTCTTTATCTTTTGTGATGGAAAGGATCTTCAGGTGCAGGTGAACCTAATATGATTGGAACCACTACATGAAGCAAGTGGTAGGGAGGCCAATAACTCTTCCAACTCCCCAATTTTTGAAAGGAATATCTTGCATACATTCAGGAGGTAATAGAAAGCAAACTGCAGAAGCTACTTCCCCTTGGTCCCCCCAAAATAGTGCCTACATCCGTTTCTTACTTCTGTTTGCAGTTTATATGCTATGGGAAACTAAAGCTATTAAGCCAACAACAGGTTGTGGCCACAGACCATAGTTAAGACATTACCTTCAACTTCATCATAGTTCTGTACCCATATTTGGACATTCTCAAAGAATAACCCCATTGCATCCTGTATGTTGATGATAGACTTTCCTCCATTTATAGCCATTTCCAGAAAAATGACTCCTGCTGCTACCAGTCTCCAAGTTTCTTTTTCAGAATCCAGATATACACATAGTCCTTGACTTAACAAAAGCTAGTTTAGTGACTGTTCAAAGTTACAATGGCACTGAAAGAAGTGGCTTGTGACTGTTTTTTATACTTACAACCATTGCAAGAGCCTCATGGTCACTTGATCAAAATTCAGACCTCTGGCAACTGGTTCATATCTGTGATGGTTGCAGTATCCCAGTGTCATGTGATTCCCTTTTGCAACCTTCTCACAAGCAAAGTCAATGAGGAAGTTGGATTCATTTAACAACTGAGTTACTAACTGAACAACTGCAGTAATTCACTGAACAACTAGGGCAAGAAAAGTCATAAAATGGGGCAAAACTCACTTAACAAATGTTAGCAACAGAAATTTTGGGTTCAGTTGTGCTTGTAACTTGAGAACTACCTATATTTTCTCTACTCTTGATTCAAAGGAGAGTTCACATTGCCAGTTTCTACCTTCATGAATACTCCCTTAGGGCTTCATGACTTGCATAATAACTTTCTAAATAATTATTCCCACCGTATTGTGGAAGAACATATACATGTATTCATCTTTACAAAATCGAGGATGATGTGCAAATTACCTTTCATTTGTATTTCCACATCTTTTTCTCCCTGCTTGTTATGTTTACATAACAAAAAAGCATTTCTTGCTGAGTCATTTAAAATTTCAATATTAATAATATGAAATATTAAGATGTGATAAACACTGTTGTCCTGCATGTTACTTTACATCAGATTTTGGGAGTCTTGTGTCATAAAATAAGTTTCAGAGCACAGATTCTGTTAACCTTTATCGCTAAAATAGTTAAACTGCCTAGGATATTGAGAGTTGTACATCAACTTAACCAGAGGGCATAAGAATCAGGAAGACTAATCTTTCTCCAGATGCAAAATGTGAGAATTCTTTATAGGAAGCCCTTTAGCTGTTAACTCAGCAATGTCTTTGTCCAGTTAAATAGCTGTACGCTGGGAGGATGGAGAATTACTAAATACTTCTTAACAGATTAAACTCCAAACTTCTACAGAAAATTCATTTTTTATTGTATGCAATGGGTTAAATTCAGAGATAGAAGAAAAGGCAACAAGAAAAAGTACTACCTGCAAAAGGGAAGGGCAGGTAAATGCATTAGGTGGGTGGAGCAAGATTTTATTCTGATTGCAGGAAGAAAAGCGTGGGGCTTGGGAGCCAGACCAGTCCCTGGATGACCAAGTCATTCCCACCAGACTAACTGCTGGCCCAGGCTGGTGGACTTTTCAAGCTTTTTTTGAGTAAGAATCTTAAACCTGTCTGAGGTAAGGCAATGCTGAGCACACACACTTTGTTCCCACCCATGGGGTTTAGCTGAGTTTCTCTTTTGCTTTGGAAGGAGGTGTAAAGGCTTTGGGTTGTCTGTTTTTCCCCAACTTCCTGTAATTGTGCCTTTTCTTTGTTGGCACAGTGGAAGAAAGGAGAACGTTCAGAGGTAAGTTCAATTTTGAATATTGCCTATGACAAATCAAATATGTGCTTGAGAGATGGGAAGTGTCCTTCTCTGCTTTTCCAGCATTAAAATCTTTTGCTGTTTTGTCTCACATGCTTTTGTTTGATCTTCTATACGGAGCTTCTGATTACTGGTTATTTTAACCTTGCCAAATTCTTTCAGAAAATACTTCATGGCTGACAGGAGAAGAATTACTTGACTACTTTGAGATATTTCACTCTTGCTGACATACAGTATTAGCAGCACAAGCTAAATATTTGAATTTAAGTCCTTGTTTCCATGATACTGGCTTTGTCCAAAGCATTGCTTTATACAGCTCTATGTCCTCAGTTTATAATACAGGTATTCCTTAATTTACAACCATTTGTTTAGCAACTGGTTTAGCTAGCATAGTCATGTTCCACTCAGTATCAAGGATGCAGCTGTAGAGGCGATCAACAGTATTAAGTATCTGGGGGTGCAGATAACTAACAATCTGAATTGATCTCTTGACATGTCAATCTTAGTGAAGCAAACAAACCAGATCTGCATTTCTTGCATCAGATGTGAAGAACGTATATTTCTCTTTCTGTCCCAACCACTTTTTACAGAGGCATGATTGAGAGTGTTTTAACAAACAGCGCTGTTTGGCTTGGTGATAGCAGTGTCTCAGATAGAAAGTACATACAGAGAGTGGTAAGGACAGCTGAGAAGATTATAGGAAGCTCACTTCCTGTTATTCAGGATACTGCTTATAAGCGCTATGTGCTTAGAGCTCAAAGTATTGTTAGAGACCCCACATACCCACTTTACAGTGAGTTTCTGTTGAGGTTTCGAAGTATTTCTAGCAGGACTACCAGATTCTGTAACAGTTTTGTTCCCTATGCCACGCTTCTGGCAAACTCTCAAGAGTCATTTTTCTCACCATGTATTGTTTCTCTGAGTAATATAATATATGTCGGTATATGCATATTTGTTTGTTTATATTTGTGTCATGTTTATGTAGTGTATATTGGAAGACAGGACTCTCTGAGAGTTGTATGCAACAAAATTTTATTTTAATGTATGCTGATTAGTGTACATTTAAAGTGACAATAAAGTTATTCTAAGTCTAAGGATAAGTCTAACTGTTTGAAGTTACAATAGTACTGAAACAAGTGACTTATAACTAGACTTTGCACTTACAACTGATGCAGCAACCCCACAGTCATATGACCAAAATTTGGGTGCTTGGCAACCAATATGTATTTACAACAGATTTAGCACCCTGGAGTTACATGATAGCCATTTGTGACCTTCCTTAATAAAGTCAATGGCGAAAGCTAGATTCACTTAAGAACCATGATAAAAAGGTCATAAAATTGGGCACAACACACTTAATAATTGCCTTACTTGGCAATGGAAATTCTGGTTCCAATTATAGGTTTAAATCAGGGACTGCCTGCAGTCTATCTATCAGTGTCATAACATTAATAAAAGAGTGACATGAACTGAAATGGCATGCAATAGCTCTTTCAATTCTTTTAGCAGGGCTGGATTTCACAGAAGTTCTCTGTTATGGAAGGAAGATTTATGAGTCCAAGGAAGTCTTGGACTCATAAAAGAATTCAAATTACATTTGACTCTTAGACCAGAAAAGCTGTTTTCATTACTGTGGATGAATTTAATCATACTGTGAATGATTATTTGGATACATAATCTCCCATTACTAATGCCTTTACAGAACCTGTAGTTCCTTGTATTTTGGGCCACAGCCACTTTTCTTTCCAGTATATGGAAAAAAAATGGTTTCAATCATGTTTTTAGGTCACCACTTGCACAAATAATGAGAAATTGTTGAATGCTCTATGAGCAGAAATTTATGATAATGATAATATTCCAGTGATGATACAACACAGTTTAGTGCAATCCGATACATAATTAATTAATTAAATTTATATGCTGCCCATCTCATTGATAAAGAATCTCTGGGCTATATGGAATTGAACCTTGGTTTCCCATAAGTGGGAGAGTCTAGAACAAGGCTCTCGGAGTGCTGAAGAGATGTGGTCAGTGAGAATGTAGATCCAGGATCCTCAGTCTGGAAAAGTGTTGTTCCTCTTCATTGCTCAACTGCATTCAAGCTGTACCACATTGCAACATCTGCTTCCTGTCTGCCTGTATTCTGTAGACTCATCCACCTGCTTGCAAGCTGCCTATGGAAAGGTTTGTGGTAACCAGAGCTTGCAACTTCCTGCTGGCTTCCCCACTGATTTTGCTCATTGGAAACTGGATGAAAGTCACAAATTATGGTCAGATGAGATCCTTGTTTAATGACCCATGATTGTCATTCAACAATGACAATGGGAACTGCCAGAATTGCCATTACTAAGGAATGCCATCACACAACATTGCACTTTGTGAAAAATATATGAAGAATAGAAACATGCACAATAAAATTCAAAGAAATTTGACAAAATTGCTCATTTTTTTTTTGTTTTGCTTTAGCATAAAGCAATCCAGTTTGTTCATTTTAGAAATAGTGTGTCACCTAAAGTTTGCAGAAATGCTAATGGACATTTTGCAAGCATCTTCTGTTCAGGACATGTTATAGGGCTGTCTTATTTTCAATAATTTCTGTGCTTCTTTCTGACTTGAATACATGTGTGTATTTGTATACAGTAGAATGGATCGCTACAGATATTTCATCTTCAACCAGAGAAGCATGTTGATATTAGGGCTACTTCAGATAGCTTGTGCTACAGTTTGTGTCATCAGTGGATTAATAGATGGTGTTTTCAGAAAGGAATCAGAATTGAGTAAATCTAAGATACCCATTTGGGCTGGAGTGGTAAGCTACATTTTCTATCCTTTCCCAAATGTATTAAGAATGTATTGTAAGTTCTAGGGAACTTGCTGTTTCTTACTTCACATTCAGGCAAATAAGGCCTAGATTTCATAGTAAGAAGTATAACTAGGTACATAGAGTTTCATGGTGACAACTATAAAGAAGAAAGATTCAGTCAGAAAATGCCCATGTCCTTTAGAATGGCAGGTTGTTACTTTCTGGGCTCCAAAATTGGATTTTTAGTGTTTCTTATGTAATATAGATCTTGCCAAGTGGGATTTCTGATGTTTCTCAATACTGGATTCTTATACCAACATCTGTCTCCAATAACCTTGTTGCCTACATTACTGAATTTATTCATCTAAAGATGCCTCTTTAAGTAATTGATTTAAAAAAGAGAGAGATCATATGTGTAAAAGCTCTATTGAATCCAGTTGTAGGGCCATCTAGTCTTGAATGTTGTGCCACATTTGGGGATCTTAGACAGGACTGTGAAGGATCCCTCCCACTACTGCTTTCTAACAATTATGGCATTTTGCTTATGGTACAGAGGAAGTAAACAGCAATAAAAATGACAGTCTGATCCTCCACGAATCTATTCAAAATCCTTTTCAAACTATCCCATTGTCTCCTATTAGCAACACTCTGGCAGCTAATGTGGAGTGTGGTGTCTGCCACATTTCAGCTGTTGGAATTGCCCATTGAAATAACTTCCTATTTTTGATTTCTGTGCCCTATATGAAAAGTGAGCTCTGAATGGGCATCAGAAAATAGTATTATTTCTCAGTGTCAGCAAAGATAATTTGATTCATTAGCACATATCTTTAATGTTGGTATTTGTGTCTCAGTTCACTGCCTACTCTAGTCCTAGTCTGGGATCTTAAGGTATTTTCCTGACTCCATTTAGTTTATCATTTTCCCCAGCTCCTTAAATGTAAAACAGCAGCTTAAAATTTGGACAGAAGACTAATAAGGTTTGCTGTAATTCACAGTTTCTGATTTTTAACAATAGTATCTTATATAAAAAGGTAAAGCTTCTTTTGAATCAAGCTTTGACTCCTAAAGAATTCATTTACATGGCTATGAAATTTTCTTGGCAACAATATGAAAATCTCTCTCTTTTTTTGGGTTAGCTTCTTCCATATTTTTTTTTCCAATTTCCAGTCTATCTTGGAGCAGTCCCATCCAACCAGATTATTAACCAGGCACGACCCCTCTTAACTTCTGGCCCAAAGAAGGGCCTCAAGGGACCTCTATCCATGGAATTTCCTATTCCAACCAGCCAAGAGGGATATACATAATTCTAAATATGGAAATTGTCTGTAGTTGCCTTTGCGGATAAAATAGGCTCTATGGGTGAAAGAGAACTTTGAAGGGTTAAGTAAAAAAAATAAATAGAACTTTTCATCATTGTATATAATTGCTTATAAAAAATATCTCTGGCTGATATTTTTGGGAAACTAAAGATTGATCTTTTTGATATTAAATGTAACCATAATACTACTTTACATTTATGTTTTTTGTTTTTGCAAAGTCCCTTACCCTATCCTTGGGCTTTCTGTGTTTTAGTTTATGAGCATTCCTGGAATTTTGGCTTTAAATTCATCTCAGAGAAAGAATCCAATTCTGGTGAGTTCCGAGTGGGTTTTTAAAAATATTGTTTAAGAGCAAATTTCAAAACACAATGAATGTGTCATAATTTTAATAACTTTAATAACTTTAACAACAACAATAATAATAATGACAATGACAACAACAAAATAACAAAAACAATAACAGTAATTTATTAAACTTGTATGCCAGCCAATTCTTAATGATTCTGGGTAACTCACAACAACCAAAGAAATTACAATCTAATCAATAAGATTTAAAAGATAAAGATAAAAAATTGCATATACAATGAAGCAGGAAGACTCACTCTCCCTCCCCCTGGGACTGGGTGAAAAACCATTTAGCATTTATCTTTTATTTTTTTTAATTTTATTATATAAAATATAAAATACAAAATAAAATATTTTTCTTTTCATTTTTTAATATGCGGTTTAGTGGTTAACATTTCTGAAACAACTTTAGATTTAATTCCTTTGTTTATTTTCACATAGTAATCAAATGCATTGATTCATATAGAGATATTCAGTTATAGCGTGAAGATACATTTTTTCTTCCTTGAGGAAAATAAATAAATCAAATCAAATATTAAGTTTTCTATATTCCTTATACAGGTGAATGCCATGATAATTGCTTCAGTATTTTCCTGTTTCAACACTTTAACTGTAATAATTTATGCCTCTATGACATTAGAGTATGGTGAAAAACATGCGGAGTCTAATAATATGTCCTCTAACCACCCAGCTATTGTAAGTAGAATATTTTGTGTTCAGTATTCTCAATTAAATTCCTGTTCTTTCGTATTTTAATTCATGCTCCTATTGCCAATCTGAATGTGAAGATTAATATCTAGTCTTACTCTAGTTCCTTTAACTCAGGGGTATCAAACCCGACTGCGTCACATGCCGTATCGTGATGTATCAGGCCATATTGCAATATATCGGGATATTTTTTGCCTTTGTAAAGCCAGGGTGGGCATGGCTGACATGCTTGCTTTAGATTATCTGAACTAGTGATCCTGTAATGCACAGCTAGTGCATGATAAACAATGAAATCTATTTGGAAGGCATTACTTTGGAAGGTCTCCTTTAAAATCTGCAGTTTACAATGCAAATCCATACATTAGTATTATGCTATGCTACCAAATGGTAGAAAGGACAGGTACTCTTGAACTTATGACCATCACTTAGTAACTGTTCAAAATTACAGTGGACTTCCCCAGGGTTACCATAATGTCCTTGACTTATGCCCTGTCATTAAGCAACAATTCACGAAGCAACAAAGTTATGATGGACTTTCTCAGGACTACTTATGACCTGAATTTGAAGTTCTGATGGCCAGTCATTTCTCCCACCACACACACACTCATGTGATCATATTTTGAGTACTCGACAACTGGCCCAAATTTGCAACAGTTTGAAGCATACTGAGGTTACATAATGCAATGTATATTTTTTGCTGAAACCAGCATTTAGTTCCAATTTCCAGCCTCAAAAAAATGCCCATTGTGAACAGTTGGTTTACTTAATGATTGCAGTGTTCACTACTGCAAAACAGATTATAAAATTGGGCATGGTCATTTGATGTTCTGCTTAGCAACTGGCATGACTTATGACCAGAATGAAATTCAAATAGTCCATCTGCAGTAGATGGGGATTCAGCCTGCTTGAAAACTTTTAATTCTTTGACTAAAGGCATTTTTTTTAAGTTTAACAAAAAAAACAACAACACCTGTAATACCTTGACTAAAGGTATTTTTTTATTTAAAGGAAAAGCATCTAAGAATTTCGGATATATCCAATTCATGCATTCTGTGGTTTTCACAGCATTAGTAGAAAAGAGCCTCACTCTGCCACACATTCCCAAATCTTAGTGAGAGCGGTGAGAAAACTTGAAAAGTCTGAGGAAGGAATGTGAGAAAGATGTCCCAGACCCAGAGCTTAAATACATATCTAGAATACTTGTATTGTTTCCTTTTATTTTGATAAAACATGCATATGAATTTTCTTTATTTTGAACTGTAGGTATTGGTGCTTGGTAAACTGGTTCAAGGAGCTAACATCACAATGATGATTTCATCATTTTTTAGTATATTTATTGTGCTGGTGATTGTGTATGTCAGCTGCCGAAGTCTTCCATGTTGTTCTTGCTATGACAGTATCACTGGACTTGTAAGTAGCAACATCATTAAGGAGGGTGTGTTCAGTCATGAATGCATCACATTATAGCACCATTCAAATTAAACAACCAGAGATTTCAACCTGTCCTTAGATGGAGAAAGCTTCTATCCCCTATAAATTATTGTAACCTTTCCAAACAATGGATATATATATAATGAACACATATAAAAAGAAATTTATTTTTCCTCTGTGTGTGCAAGATACATTTTTTTCATTAGCTATTTATGTTTAGAAAAAAATAACTACAATTTTGATTTTAAGGTTTGTTGTTTAAAAAGGCCTAATTCAATTCCAAGGATGCCATTTTATGGGATATCTTGCAGTTTCCTGTAAATATAAGCTTGTGTACATGATTCAAACAATATTCCTTATTGTTTCATTGTGCATTCCTTTTCTGGAATGAATTCTTTTGCATGGCTTGTTATCAGATTTTTCATAAGAATGGTTTACAAAAATACTCTTTTGATTAATTGTATCGATAGGCTATCTGTAAAGTAATTAAATATGATGTGAAATGTGATATCTATTTATTTGCTCACATATCACAGTCACAGAGCAACCATGTGTGGAGTCCAATTATACATAAAACCCACATAAGAGGCAGTTAAAACTAGAATAAATAAGTTCAAAAGTTGGGGGAGATCCTTCAAGATGCTAACCGACCTCAAGGTTGCATGTTTTTCTGCAATCCCCAAGTGAGTTGGTAAATCTATCTATTCCAATAGATAAAAGTGTTTTTTTAAATATGTGCAATATCATCTAATTTTAGGATTGTGTGCAATTGCACAATGGCATAGCCAAATACATATATTTAAAATACCTGAACAAATAACATTTTGCCCTGAAAACCTTCTAAATAAATTCTGTCTTACATTCCAAAACTGATAGGCTACCCCAAACATTTCTTATTTGTATAATTTTATTAGACTTCATGTTTAAGATCTTTAAAGATTAGCAATAGCTTGTATATGATTTTTATTTTATTTTGAATCTTAGTTTTATTACAGCATACTGTTCAGCTACTTTTTTATTGGGCGAAGTGTATAATATCATAATTTATGGCTAAATTCTGATATCAGTTTGATCCATATGCAAGCCTATTTTAATATTTTCACATTCTCATTCTTAGGAGCATCTAAAAAATAAGGAAGACCAGTTACAAACTACAGAATTAGTCTGCCTTTCATGTGGTATGTAGGGTCTTCTTTTTAGAACTTCAGTGTTAAATTATATAAAAAAAATTAAGAAATGTTTGACTTTGCTATATGTGATTCTTTCATTACAGATCAAGAGGACAGAATTTTTAATTGTCCAGTAAAAGTTCCTCAACCATATATCGAAACAGATTATGAAATAAGTGACCCTCCTCCATACATCAGGCTGACTTAGAAACAAACTCTACAAGGATTTAATGAACAGATCCTTTATAATTAAAAAAAGTATTAAATGTGTACAATTATTAAAGAAATTGAAAAATACTCTCATCGACAGATCCTAAAAATAGGGGTATTAGCATTATTGTTTATCCATCCATTTGTCTACATGTATACCTTCAAATATATGAATTTACTTATGTATAAAAATGTTTTATTACATGTTTTATTAAATGTGAATAAAAATTGTGTTTAACTTTCTTGAGTTAGAAACACTGATCCTTTGAAGATGCCTTCCCAGATAATTTCTTTTCTGTTCTGAAAATTGGCTGCAAAATCAGAAAGCAGATTCTATGGTAAGCTTCCTTTCTTTTTCAGCAGAGAGCTTACAAAAAGGTCTCCAACTTGACAACTCTGGTAAGGAAAACCTAGATTGATGTTTCCTAATTTTATTATTGCTAACATTTTGGGTGCTAAAATCTGCAAATTTCAAATGCCTAGATTGGAAAACATTGAGCTAGATGAAGCTAAAAAGTGTCCCCTTCCCATTGGAGGCCCCAAGTGTCAGTAAGCAAAGAAGCTCTGTTCCGGAGGTCGTTGTCTGGCAATGTTCCTAGGAATGGGGCTTTTGTGGGAATTTCAGATGGAAGAGGGCTTGTTGGAGGCAAATTCTGCGAGAGGAAGCCATTTGATTCACTGGTAGTCCTTGGGTTATGATGGTAATTGGGAACAAATTATATTAAGTGAAACAACACATGACCATATTGCTTAGCGATAGCAATACAGTCCCCATTGCCATTGTTAATCCAATTTCATGCAAGGACCAACCCCGAACCAAGCCATTCTTGGCTTCATTGTTTCCAGTCCCGAGTCTTGATAAGGGACTGCCCTCTTTTTGAACCTCCTACCATACACCTATCTCCCCTGCCCCTCAATTTTTGCCCTTTTGCCTATCCTGAGCACATTGGCACTCCTTGGTGGCAGTGGTAGCACTGACTAGTTTGTATAGAAACGGGGGGGTCTAGAACAAGCTGTGCAATCTCCTGAGTGTTGCAGCCTCTTGCAAGAAACAAATGAATCTTCTTGGTAAATAGATCCATGATACCCAAATGATTGTATATCTTTGTAATATGTGGGTGACATAAAATCCAGAAAAACTGTCCTAGCCTCTCAACAGATCTGATAGATGAAAAGTACTTGACATTTATCTTGGCCACCAAAACTCTTTGAGCACATGTGTCTTGAATAGTCTCCCATGCCCAGCAGTGTTCAAAGCAAAGTAGCAGCATTTCTTCTCTGAGAAGAACATGTAAACAACTGTTGTGAAATCAGTGATCTTGAGAGAGAAAGTATAAGACTCAGTCTTTGGGTCTCCTTGGAGGTACTCCATCCAAGACCTGACATATGGCAAGCCAGTCTTAAATACTGCCTGCCTCTCCTAGCTTTTCTGGAACATCCCTTCACAGGAGACTGGGGATATTTAAGATTGTTGTGTTTTAAGACCACTGTAGGGGAAGAGGGCTAAGCTCTAAGGACATTACATATGACAGAGGAACTGGATATTACGCCCTTACTTGTCACTCTGGCAGCACAAGAGCAGGTGAAATCAATGCTGACTGCTACCAGCCAGCCAATACAAATAAAAACAAACCATCCAAATATTTTAAAAACAGTTTGGAGTCTTTTTTTTTTAAAAAAAAAAATCTCATGGGATATAACTTTCTTTCTCTGGTTCTCAGCAGTGAGATATTTTTAATTGCTTGAGGCACTTAGCTGAGACACAGAAATCAGTGACTACTCCAAAAACTTTTTGTGAGTGCCTCCTTAGAAGCTGAAACAGGTCCCAACCTCTATCCCAGAAGCAGGAAATCAAGTCCTCAGAAAAAACAAAACCCACCTCAGCTAATACAAATTATGCTTTTCATTTTGAAGATTTTTCTGTTGTTAATTTATAAAGCATTAACATTATTGCATAGAGTAAAAAATTAGGGGGAAAAATAAACAAAATATCTTGCTTGACAATCAGCCTAGCAAATGTACTCTAAAAAGCTTTCAGCAGGCAGAGATGTTATGTATACCTATGAATGCACACTTGTACACACAGCAAAACTGTCTCAGCTGCAAGAGGATGGGCAACTCACTAATACACAAAGCATCTTTTCAATTGTTATTTTAACCTGTATGTTGATAATTCATCAAAAATTAAATGAGGAGCTACCAAGTACCTACAAACCTTAACCATGCCAACTTCAGTGCTGCCACTCCACATGTGCTGTGCAAGTTGCCACATAGTTGATTGGATAGTTTTTTGGTGTGCCAGGTATTTCTTTGTAGCCTATGGGTTTTTTGCAATTTATCATGTGGCCATTCCCAATCTACAAGTTGCACAGGCCTGGTTCAAATGTGAGTAACAGAGATGTAATTGCTGCTTTATAACGATTAGGCTGGAAAATCTGATTTAAAAAAGAAAAAGCAACCCAGTTGCAAGCTTTTTGAAACAGCTAAATTTTGTTCCAAGCTCAAAACAAAGTCCTAAAAAAAAACAAAAACAATTATCATTAATAGAAAGATCTAAGACAGTCATTTCAAGGATGGAAAGTTCAAGATAATCTCTGACACAGGTGGTCCTCACCTGTCAATTTTCAACATTTAATAACCGTCCGAAGTTACATCACTGAAAAAAGTGACTTATGACGCAAAACATAAAATCACCGAACCAGTAGTTACACCGGTCGGATCCCACCCCTGGGTGGCAGTGTCTCAGGGTCATGTGATTCCCTTTTGCGACCTGTTGACAAGCAAAGTCAATGGGAAAGCCAGATCCACTTAACAACTGTGTTACTTATTTAACAATTGCAGGGATTCACTTAACAGATGTGTCAAGAAGACTCATAAAATGGGACAAAATTCACTTGACAAATTTCTCACTTTGCAACATAACTTTTGGGCTCAATTGTGATCATAAGTCAAGGACTATCTGTGTTCACTAGTAATGTAACAAACTCCGTTTATTTGCAATCAAACATTGTGAAAACAGACTACAGAAAAGGAACTTTATTTGGTAGCATTTATTCATTTAAAATGCTGTACTAGTTTGACAGATGATGATCCTTCATTTGAAAAGGAAGGTAAAACAAATTATATTCGAGAAAAAATAAACTAAAAAGCACTTTGCATTAAAAATAGTTATCTGTATGGTAATCCTATAAAAATAAATTGTGCTGAAACAATGCTACAAAGCAGAACTGTATCAATATTATGATACTGTTATTTATATTAATTCAAAGTAACAATTTCAAAGTTTTTTTTACTAATAAGAGGTAATGAAACTCTTACATCCTTAGTGAATCTCCTAAAGTTTTTTTAAAAACATGGATTATTCATGAAGTAAGCAGGTAAATTCTCAAAAGTGTAATCTCATCCGACAAATATTTTAAACATTTCATTCAATAAAGCTCTTAAGATTATTCATGGACAGTATGTAAATCAAAACTATAATTAAGACTTAAAGTGATTACAAAAATCCCTTATTTCAAGCATAAAAAGCCTTCCATATTTGCTACGCAAATAAACAACACACAAATGACAGGGGAAAAATGTAAAAATTCTGAACACAATCCATTTATACATTTGGCCAACCATGCAAGGGTACTGCATCTCTATATTTTATTCTGTTTTAAGGTGCAATCAACATATTTTTAATCGAAAATCTTACAATCTTATACAACAGTATATTAACTTGCAATAGAATACATACAATTTGACATTTATATAATAGTATAATAACTATATTTAACTTTTGCAATTACCGTAATGAATACAAAAGATAAATACTTTTAAGAATTTTCATTTTTGAGAAAAACACATTACAAGTTAGTGATAATTAGGCTGTTCTTCTGAGCATTAATAAATAACACTGATACCATTTTCTTTTATTGAAATCCCTTAGTCTCATGGCTTTTGCTCCCAAAACATTAATCTAACCCAAAATTGAACACACAGGACAAACAGAACATCAGTTCTATTAAGTTTAAATATTATACCCATTAAACATATTGAATGGACAGGAATAAATCCCTACACAATTCACTTACAGGTAGACCAATTAATAAAACGTTATTAGCTGTTTTGGTTTTCCTTTTGAATTAAAGTACAAATGAAAATCACGTATAAGTGGTTTTTTGTTTTCCTAAGAGTCAAGTACAGTGTGGTAATGAGGTATCATAAAAAACAATGAAATCCAATTGTATATTCCTACAAAGAGCAGTAGTGTCTAGTACAGTGGTTGAGATGAGTTGGACCTTTCATTTGCACAACATGTTCTGCACAAGCCTACTGAAGTTTAGGAACAGCTATAGCCAGGCAAGAAATTGTCTGGCCATTGTTGGATTTCATCCAAAAGAGAATGTCTTTTTCCTAGAACCATTTTATGACTGTACCAAAATATACATCAATAAATCTAGCTAACCAATAAACACTTGTACAAATGACTACTTTAACAGAAAGTTGTTGAGATTTACCTATATAAAAAATCTAAAGCTTTGCTTAAGCAATGAGCTGAAAGTATGCACCATGATCTCTGCCTGCCAAAATAAAGACTTTAAAGTTGTACAACTTATGCAATGATCATCAGATGGCCTGCTCATGTCTTCAATATTTGCTAGGCTAGGAGGAGCGTTTATGTGCAAAATCATTGAAACCTCTTAAAACAATAACATAAAGATTTCAAAGAGCCCTTTCAGCAATTTCACGTAACTTTATTTTCCCCCATTTTTTGTTGTTCCTTCCATATTTTAATTGTTAAATGATGTAAGCAGGAGTATCTTTGTATTATGTTGATATTTCAACTATTTTAAAATAAATGGAAGGAAACCAGACAATATTGGCGAGCACTTGTTTATGATTCATTAAATGTGCTATGAATTTTGCAGTGTTAAATCCTTTAATTTCAAAGTCTAGTTTTTCATCTTCAAATCAAGGCTCATATTTTGGCTTGTTAGGAGGATATACATAATATGTCTACCACTAGGCTAATACTGCAAAAACCTTGTAATACCCAGTCTATTAAATAGAGATAGTGATTTAAGTCTTTTTCAAAGTTTGGATTGTGTTGATTGCTTACTTTTTCCTTCATTCTTCTAGCTTCCAGTTTTGCTGGAAGGTATGGAAAAAGAAAAGGCAAATGGCCAGTCAAGCAAAGTTGAATGATCTAATTAAAACCTTTGTTGCACTTAATGGAATCTCTACTACTAGCTGTGTCTCTAGATTAATGTAACCATTTTATAAGAAAAATAAGCTGCAATTTTCAGTATTATTTCAAATAATATTCATATTCTCTTCCTCTTACCTTGAAAAATGTAACTATTATATGGAACGCTATGAGAATAAACATCATTTTTTTCACACAAACACACACATACACACAGAGTTTTCAGAATATTCAATAAAAGCAATACAATCAGAAATTAAAATAGAAAAAAGTCACTGTGTACATAATTTATTTCTAAAATTAATGAACTTAAAAATGTAAATGGAAAGAAATTAAGGGCAAATATTTCTAATATTTTATCCATATTGTGCCTTTCTTCCATTGTATTTTCATAAAACTGTACAAAATAATTAGGATTATAATTTTAAACTGATTTTTGGGCTTCCATAGAAAAATAGTATTCTTACACTGAACAATAAAGGAAGAGATCTGACTTAATACATTTTTAAAATATCCACACTGTGTTGGAGAAAAGCTCTCAAAACTAAGAGGCCAATTTTTCTGTAACACAATCTATTTGTACAGATTAAAAAATTCCCTAAAAACAAAAATAATTCCCTAAACATTATCATTACTTAGATGCTACAGCTTACCAAGTGCACATACTAAACGTCTACATATAAAACGACTGAATAAAGTGCACAGCAGAAGGTAATTCTTATTAAATCAAAACATTGCACATTCTTAAGCACTGGCAAAGAGAATAATACAATGAATGTAAATATACTGTAAGTTAACACCAACATGTCATATTAGGTTTTGATGCTGGTTTCAAGTGAATTGTATTATCTGGTAACTGACTAAGCATGAGTGGTTTGTGGCTTTTTAGCTTATGAGCCAATGTCATAAATATGGCTTCCACATGATCATTGTCATTTGGATTTTTAGCAGAAGTTTCAAACAGTGGCATACCATGAGTGTCAGCAAATTTCTGAGCCACGTCTGTAGGCACCTGAATTGCATTCCTCAGATCGCATTTGTTTCCAACCAAAATCCGGGGTATTTCATTGGTGAGCAAGTGTTGCTTGCACTCTTCAATCCACAGTGGCAAACTATGAAAGCTAGCAATATTTGTCATATCATATACAAACACAACTGCATGTACGTTCCTGTAATAATGCTGCACCATGCTCTTCCTAAAACGTTCCTGTCCTGCTGTATCCCAGAGCTGGATCTAGAGGTGGGAAATGAAGAAAGGTGAATAAGAGTAAGATCATACATACATATATACCAATCAATCAATGCAAACTTCAAAGGGACAAGCGATGATAGCATATTTACAGTACCTGTCTAAATAAAAACATATTTTCAATATACTTTCTATTAATGTTTTACATTTTTAAATTTTTTCTAAAAATCTCAAATGATGGAATTGTCTGGAATGCTGGTAAGAGGCTATCCAGAACATCTGTGGCAGAGGAAACTTCAGCATCCCAACTTAATGGGAAGAATTTAATTAAAGTAGGTGTTCCTGCACCTACCAGGATACAAAGACAGATTAAATTAGCATTCTGAATTGTACCCAAAAGTCTAACTGTAGCCAATGCAGAGCCTGCAGTGTTGTTGGGTTTACATTACAATCTCAAGTTCTTCCTGCCAACAAATCACCTGCTGTATTTTCAACCAGCAGGAGTTTTGAATAGTTTCAAGTCAACTCCATTCAAGCACAATGCAGTGATTTTACCAGGAATTGACAAGGCCACTGTGGTTAGAATATGTAAATTTTATGAGCCACTTAGAGTCATGTATGTGAGACGGGCAACTTATATAAATTAAATAAAAACAAATAGTACATAACAGTGCATTTTAAACATTGTAAATTCCTGATCTATTAATACCGTGGACTGAATTTGTTATTGCAAAACGTTGTTTTTTTTTGACAAAAAAAAAGATTGTTGAGTCCTTATAAACCCCGTTTTTATCCAGTCATTCCACCCACTGCTGCTCTGCATTCTTGGGGAAAATACATTGAGAGGAAATGGAACAGGGGCCCCACGTTTAAGGCATTATCGGGGGGGGGGGGGGGGGAAAGGCCGAGAACCACTGCATGAGGTAATTTTGCCCATGTCATCGTGTCAGTCTTCATTTGCCCAAGTCATACTGAATTTCTCGTTTTGTCTCCGTTGGAAACAAAATCACAAGGAAGGTCGAGGAAAAAGGTGAGACACAATTGCCTTTCCTCTTCTGAGAACCCGAACCCAAACTTGCGCCATCCTCGCACAGCAGAATCGTAAGGCTCAGCAGCGGAATCGCTGCCTCCCTTTTCAAGCTTCTCGGTCTTCCGCCAAGGAAGCCAAACCGGGGGAGGGTCTCCCGGCCCACCGTCAACTTTTCCCGCCCCGAGTTTCATCCGCCCTAGGGAACCCAGATGACGGCGAGGCAGAGAAGGGAGCGGAGACCATCTGGAGAGCACCAGAAAGCGGCCGCAGCTTTTCCTCTCCTCCTACCTTGATTCTCTCGTCGTCGATGTCTACGGCTCGCTCGCGGAAGTCTACCCCGATAGTCGCTTCGGTGCGCTCGGGAAAGCGCCCCGCGCAGAAGCGGTAGGTGAGGCACGTTTTCCCCACGTTGGAGTCCCCGATCACGATGATCTTGAAAATGCGGGAGCGCGCGGGCGGCAAAGACCCGGGCCCCGCGTAGCTGCTCGACAGACTCAGCTCCAGAGACGACTCCACGTCGGCCGCCATCGGACGCTGCCTCCTCCTCCTCCTCCTCCCTCTGCGACGCCCTCAGGCCCGCCCAACAGAGGGGGGGGGGGGGAAACTCGGCCCGTGCCTCAAAGCTTTCCTCAGTGCGAACCGCTTGACGCCACTGCCGCCACCGGCATCCACAAAGCCGCTCAATGGCGGGACAAGGCAGTGACGGTCCAGGCACGACAGGCTGATCGGAAAAGCGGCCGCGACTTGGCTTCAGATACCGCGAGAGGGGAAGGCCGAGGCGAGGGGGGAGAGGGAGGGAAACGTCCTTCGCCAGGAAGGTGGGGTTGCTTCGGAGGCGAAATCCCTCGCGGTGAGATACGGGCTGTGGGGAGATTTGGTTCTCATTTCCCATCTGGTGCTGCAGAATAGAGGTCCCCAACCTTTCCGTGTTTTTTTTTTTTTTTTTTTTTTGGGGGGGGGGGGAAAGAGAAAATAGTTCTGTGAGCGGGCCTGTCGTTTTAGTATGGGGTGCCCCCCGCCCGCCGTACAGCAACACTAGCAAGCATCTGCCCTTGAATTCGCTGCCTAAATTTGGGAAAGTAATAAACGGGTGCAGGGAAATAAATCTGTTGGGAGACTAGTATTATTTGGGGGCTGAGGTTTAGGTGATCTTGGGAGAGGGACTGTCTTTTTAGTAGGGAGTGCTCCATAGTAGTTACGTCTAGCCTCGGGTATCAGTTGTCGGCCAGCAGCAGCAGCTTGTACTGCCTTAATAGGGTTTTTTTTTGGACAAATATCACAATCACAGTTTTAATCCCTAGTTAACTGCGAAAAGTATTGTACAGATTTAGCATGATATAAAGCCTACTACACACCAACACTAAAACCGTGATGGACCAAAGAGCAGTTCTGGCAATTTGTCATCAATCAGCCCCTACAATGATAAATTAGTCCTTACATTTTTTTTCCTCATTCCATTTGTTTCATTGCAGAAAGAGCAACAAGAAGATGCTTCCTTTCAATTATAATATGCAACTTTAATATAAAATAATAAATCTAAGTAAAAATTGATTTACTTTAAATTAGGCTTAATTCCTGGCAACTTAATGTTTCTTGGCAATAACATAGTCCTTTTGGGTACTCTGAACACCGAATTTACCAGATTTTCCAGAGATTTCCTGATAGTCTTTATTGGTGTAGTGACCAACTGTGACCCAGCTGAACTGAGACCTGCCAAGATTGGATAGGTACTACCACCTGGATGGACAGGAAGCCTTTTCATTATTAAAACCTTTTCATTATTATTTAAAGTGTAATAATCCAAAGACTTAATCTTTTTGTTATGATTTTCACATGACAATACAGAGATTTGTATTTAACAGAGCTGTAATGCAAGAATCTAAAACTTAGAAAAGGATTTCTATTTCAGCATCAGAAACTTTCACTACACACTTACCAGCTGCATGTGAATTTTTTTTTTATTTTAAACTAGGGTTTATTTTCCCTATGGAGATGACTAAATATACAAGCATTAAGAACAGAATTTCCCTGTGTATACTATATTTATCTGATGAGATAACCTTGAATTTTATTTTATCCCTGCTTCCCAGGAATATTAAATAGTTATATGAGACAATAATCTCATTTTAAATTACTTTGGGAAATCTAATCTTCATTTCAAAAATGATATTGCAAATATTCAGTATTTGTTTCTGCAAAATGGGAGGATACACAGCACAATATTTTTCTGTCTCTTGTAGTTTTATAAAAATGTTATGAAGCTATAAGGACCTTTTAAAATTTAAGACATTATAGAGGACACTTCTTACTGGCAAATTTGTCTGTCTTAATGAAATAGTAGGCTATAAAAAGCCTAGGCTATAATATTTACTTTATTGTAAGTATAAAGAAAATGACAGCTTGGAAGAGTTGCTACAGAATTTCTGATATCTGATCATTTTAAATTATCAACTATCATCACTGGAGGAAGAAAAAGGGTTCAAATTAACCCTCAAGTCAAACTTTATCCTTTGTCAGTATGGTTTTTAGCTAAAAATGCAGAATGATTGCAGTGTAGTTTCATGGCTACCAGCAGTATTTGTTATTGTGCATTAACAGGAAGAAACAAATTTGTATCACCAACCAATCATAAGTTACCAAAATGTTTGAATTGAGAGGCTTTACCCTTGGATTCTCGTTTTGTATTAATATAATTAATACAATCTCTTTTGATTAATCACAGAACAGTTTTTCTCAGATATACTGGACCCATGCAAATGAGTGGGGCGATTAACCACAGGGGTCCACACAGATTTTGTTAGATGCACGTATTTCAAAAGATGAAGATTCTAGATGAATGATCAGTCAATACTTATCTTTTAAATTGTTCTTATCACAGAAAGAGTAATGATATCTCTAAAGAGATGTACAACAATGAAAATCACAAAGTTTTAGCTATTTGATTTTTTTCATACTGACATTTGCTTTTAGCATTTCCTACACTGTACTTTAGATTTCCGATTGCAAATTTGCTCATTCATATAAATTCGCATTATCTTTGTGGGGATAAAATTCACAGAGGGATTTACGACTAATTTGAGCACCCATGATTGCCAAGTTGCAAATCATTGTTCACAATGGCAGTCATTATGGTTAGCTTTATAGAAATAGGGCGGGGGGGGGCCCAGGGGAGTAGTGTCTCCAAACACTGTCGCATTATGCATTGTGGGATTTCACCAACACGAATATAATTTTTTTATGATAATATGTTACACTGAACTTGCACTACATCTGACAGCAGTTTTCAAATTCTATAATCACACAACTCTTTTTCAAAACATTTTATTGCATTATATTTGGTACCTCATGTTTGACAAAGGAAATTACATCTGTAACTGCAGGGATAAGAAGCTGGTCTGTTATTGAAAAAAAATCTTGGGCCCCTTAAAAGTTACAAAGTCATGGGGCTTGCCTGAAATAACTGAGCAAGAAATATATTCTTAGAAATGTAGGGCTTCAAGTATTACAAACCTGTGACGCTGTGGAAAAGTTTCAGAGGTATCTAAACTGCAGCACTTTTTTTCCTGCATAACGTGAACAAGGCCTGCTGAGGTTTTAAACAATTAGTCTCTCAATCAGTCAAATTCATAGTCAGGAGTTTGTCTCTTAAAAATTTCAATCCATAGTTGAATGAATATCATTTATATTTTCACTGTACGTGAAAACTACATGCTGTCTTTCTAATGAGTTGGTGCCACATCACAGTGCATAATTCATTTGTTCTTGCATTACAGTTTTTTTAAAAAAAATTAGCCAACAATGCTGTCATTCTCATCTCCTAAACATCGACTATTTTTTTTTTAAAACTGAATTAAAAAAAATATATTCTAACCAATTCCTTCATTTAAAAACTGTGGTGCAAGAACACCAAACTGATCACGTGCAGTGAATTTCGGAGACACAACAAGCTTACTGAACACCTTACGTTTTGTTATTTTGCTTCATATTTAAGTCCCAGTCTCTACAACAGCATTAAATATGTGTTGCAGGTTTGTTTGCAAATAGTGATTCACATTGCATACTTCCAAAGGATAGAATCATCTCTGTATGAAAATCAGTCAGATGCTAAAGCCCCAACAACTTTTTGTGCTCAGTGAAAAGGATCCAGTGCTAAAACAGCATTTTTGCTGTCTGAGATACTTATCTCAACAAGACAAATTTAAAGTAATATTTCTGCCACACACCTGCTCCAATGGGGTGTTAAGCCTTCAGATTCCATATAAATTAGTTTAAAAAACCGGGTATGTAGATAAGGGATACTTTTCAATTTTAGCAGTGCTTAGCTTTTCTTTAATTTTCTTTAATTGAGCCATCTATTTCCAGCAATACGTTACTTTATATTATATACTTCGTCAGCAGGATAAAAAAAAGTAAAACTTTGAAGGCAACTTTTTTTCTCCTTCCATTCTCTGTTAGAACAATTCAGCAGGTGCGTGACAAAAATATTATACACCAGATACAGTCCAAAATCATTCTACTCCTTTTAAAGTTCATATTTCATTGGCCAATTCTTCAGTTTCTGCAGATATGTCTCCATTAACTGTGATCTTTATATCTTCTTCATATCCAGGGGGCATAAAAGCCAAAGCATATGGAAAAAGCTTATGACAATTTGCTCTGTACATTTCAGCTGCCTCTTTACAGTCTCCAAGGCTACCATCATTCAATGCTTCCAATACTTCTATGCATGTCTAAAAGAAAAAAAAAGTGTTTTAAAAGTTGTGTATTTCAACATTTGATACAATTGCTAATTCTGTTAAGATGTTTGTGCATATTGCTTATATGTAAGGCTTAAACATTCTGCTCCTTAGAAAATTACTAAATGTTTGTTATAGTTTGCTGGGCTATTTCATTTGAAATTTGAAGACAATATATAAATCTTTATATCAAATTTACCTGAAGATTTCTGTTTGCTAGAGATTCATCAAGTGAAGTTGCCAGTTCCACAGCTCTTTTTTGACTTGTAGAATCCAAATAATATACCATTTTGGCAGCTAAAAGTAGAAACAAAAATACTCGTCCACAGACACATTTAGATATTAAAACATTTACTTTTATATTTGGGCCTCCTCTATCCCTTCTTACCAACTATAGGCTCTAAGCACATAGATCAATCCACAGAATCAATCTGTTTAAGATTAACAGAGGAATTACAAAACTTGATAATGCACAAGAAAAGTGACTAATTTTCCTCTTCACCTATATTTATAAAGGCCTAGATGTAGATAACATCCTTTTCTTGGAATAGAAAAGCTTTAATTCATTGCAGCTCCCATTGTTAGAGCTGAGGCAGACAGTGTTTGTTCAATTACCACCTCCATGTTTTTCCAGGAGATCCTGCAACCTTCTAGAGCAGATTTGGAGTGCAGGTGCTATGGACATCAAGGAAAAATGGATGAGGAATGACACTCCCTTTTGCCAGCAGAAATATCCAATGAGTTCAGAGTAATGGGGTAAAACCCAATACTCACCTTTTCATAAAATGCATATATTGTTGTGATAGACTACAAATCGGAATATACTTATTATATTTTTAGGTACCAAAATTCTGTCAAGAGTTTGCAATAAATAAATTAAAGACTATTGTTTCTTGGCTGTCATACATATTTTGTACTGTACTGTTACTATTTTTAATTGTTTTATGAGTATTTGCTGCCTAGATTTGCTTGTTTGAGTCGAGCGTCTATAGAAATTGAATGAATCAATAAAAAATTAAAACAAAATTATAATATTTAATTACATGCCTAATCAAAAATGCATTTATGGCCTCTTATAGCCAAAGAAGAGGGCAATACAGGTAGCCTTTCTTTTATGACCACAATAGTAACTAGAGCCTTGGTCGTTCAGCAAAGTGGTCATAATAGCAGACACTAGCTGACTACTTCATTTAACAATTGCAATCCCAGCACTCCCTGTTGTGGCTGCTGAAATCCAAGTGGATATAAAGTTGGAAGTCCTCCTCTCCTGCTTCTGTGAGGCTCCCTGGATTCGTGCATGTTTGGATTTCAGCTACTGAGGGCCAGGCATGCACACAGTCCCAAATTCTTCTTTCCCCGCCTCTGTAGAGAACTTCGCACAGATGGAGAAAGAAGAATTTGCTGCAGGCAGTCTTTACAACAGTTTGGTTAGTGACTTTTCAAAGTTGCACCACTGAAAAAAAGTGACTTATGACGGTTTTTCATACTGGCAACCATTATAGCATCCCCATGCTCAAAATTCAGATGCTTAAGATGGTTACAGTGACTCGGGGTCATTTGATCCCCTTTTGTGATCTGACAAGCAAAGTCAACGGGGAAGCCAGATTCACTTAATTTAACAAGTACAGTGGTTCACTTAACAACTATGGCAAGAAAGGTTGTAAAATGGGGCAAAACTTGTAACTGTAAGTCGAGGACTCCCTATATTTGGATTTGAGCAGCTAGGATCCAGGTATGCACAGAATCCTTCTCATCTAATAAAGGGAGTTAGAGCTTGAATTTTGGCAGCCAAGATCCAGACATATATGCAGCTTAAGCTCTATTTCTTCCTCTCCATTTCCCCTACCACCACCAATGGAGAGCTCTGGAGAGGCAGGGAATGAGGGATTTTAAGCTCTGTTTCTGCTTAGATTTCTGCTGCAGAGATCTAAGCAGTTGTTGATTAGCAGAGAGTTCTTTTCAGAAGTAAAAGGAAATCCTCTTGCAGCAGCAGCTTATAACCCCTGCTATTTTCCCTGGCGTTTTGGGCAGGTTGGCAGAGAATGGTGCAAATGGTGATTGTGTAATCATGGGACAACTTGCCATGAATTTGAATAGGTTGCCAAGCACTCATATTGCAACCACATGACTGTGAGGGTGGGGTTGTGTAGTTGCATATGCAACACATCGGATAGTTGGAAGTGCTTTACAGGATGGCAGGCATAGCAGTATATCAATGTCCCATTCCTTTGTACATGCGTGACTTTCTACACTGTCTAATATCTCAAAATCTGGAAAAGGGTTTAATGCACATGGAAAATTATTTTTTGCAAGGATACAAAAATACTTCTTTGCTTTGATGGAAATAATAGTCATCCTTGCAGTTAAGAATATCTCTCTTTTGGTAAAGTTAAATTACCTTATAAGCCAATGTAAGCCTCTACTTAAGATAGTCACTTTGTACTTTATCAGAAAGGTAAATAGACACAGAAATCAGTTTATAACGTGACTGTGAAACAATTCTCAAATTATAATTAGCGCCATATAGCTGGGAAAATATCCCATAGCTGCTGACTAATTTTTTGGGTAATTGTTATTTAATTACAAGCTTATTACAAGTTTATTACAGCCTCTTTAGAAAGTTGTACTTTCTCTTACAGCCTCTTTGGAAAGTTAGCTATATGGAAAGTTGATTGCAAGTGATTTAACAGAAATATTGTTTTAATACTTCTACTGAAATTTTACATTTCTAGCTTTAGAATACTCTCTGCTAAACTTATGATGCTATAGTATTTGACAAGCTATTTCTAAAAACAGTTCTTTAATTTTGCTGTTTTGTTTATGAAGCTATATGTCTTTTAGGATTTCAAAGAATCAATACATTTCAATTCTACTATTAAGAATTTGAGACAACACTCTTAACATTTGATTCTTCATTTGCACCCAAAAGAATACTTATCAAAGTATGCAAAATTAATAATCATATATGTTTTGTTATAATATTATTAGAATATGGTCATGATACTGTTTAAAAGCACCCAAAGCTGTTGGACTCACTCCTTTCAGTTCTCCTTTAGGTATGGAAGCCAGCTGACCCTGGGCCAAACTCCTTTTCAGGCCCAAATTAGTGTCAGGCTCTGCAGCAAACCTTCTGATAAGCAAAATCCCTCATCAGTCATGCAGTGACTGATCTAGAACTAGATGAGTATAGTACAAAAATAAGCAAACCCTGCAACCACATTGGAAAAATACTAGGAAGAACAATCCTTAAAAGTACCAACCCAACAGATGAGAGCAAATCATTCTAAAAATCCTAAGTCAATTTAAACAGAGTCAGCTACATACCGGACAATCTATGTGGTAGAGAATTATAGTGCTGTTTAAGGAAAGTTTCATTGAAGTTCTTTGGATTCGTTGCACCAAAAAGTCGATTCATTTCTTGATTCAACACTGTCCTGACCGTTTCTTGAAGATCTTTACTTTCAGAAACTATAGTATTAAGAACATAGAATTAATTTCAGAAGAATCTATTAGGCTTTAATATTTTAATATTTATTATGCTTTACAATTTTTCCTGTAATCCAGATTTTTCTGTTGTGCCAAATAATTCTCCATGTTTGTAACAGAATACAAGACTGCTTTAAGTAGGCTGGCTTTATGTTGGTAATTATGATGACAGCATAAAACCAGACTACAATGAGTCATGTCATTCATTTAGCTAGCCCAATATTGTTTATTCTGAAAAGAACTGGATCGCCTGAATGTTATATTTGCTTGCAATTCAGGATATAGTATATTAAATAGGAGACAACATTTGTTCCTGAAAATAAATTTCAAATCGATTGTGATCGATTTTCAGATATGGAGAGTGCTGGGGAAATCTGCATCTTTAATGAGAATAAAATATTGATAAATAATTGAGCAAGGAAATACAATATATAAGTATGAATGTTGACAAACATTTGGGAGTAGTTAAAATCTTTTAAATTGAGAACTCAAAAGGCATAGTTAAAAAGTGCTTCCCAGAAATTTACCTTTACAACTACCTAAGATCAATCCAATTGTTCTTTCTGTTAATATTCCTGTATTTAATCAAATATTTTAGTTTAGTAAACTGTTAATTACTGCTTACCTGAATTTATAAACAGATGGATTTGCGGATGTATATTTTTTTAAAAAAATTACCACATAATTCTTCATTTCAAAGGATAAATTGAGAAGCAGAGGCAGTGGGAATATACATAGCAATAGCAAATTTTTAAATGAGCTTGTTACATTAATATATACATTTTAATAATCTAAATATACTTTATCATACTGTACAAACCTTACTGTCATTTTAAATAATTCAATAATTAGTAAAAAGAAATCATATGTATTTGAATAAATCATTAATTTCATTAATTAGCAAGCTAATTACATCTCTTCTGGAAGTTTGACTATTAGATCACAGAAGATAGCTTCATACCACTGCTGAAGAGATGTATCATACACTCATGAAGCCATGGATGGTTAGGATCAATAGCAAATGCTCTCTTCACAGATTGTAGCATAAGAAGAAATTTTTCTGTATGAGACAAAATTATAAAATAATTTCCACAATCAGAAATCTAAACAGACTATCCAATTATGTTTTACAAGTATAAATACAATTTGGAATTATAATTAGAATAAACATATACATCCGCTTTCATCCTTTCTCCGTCTGTGCTACTAACGCTGCGTGTCCGTTCCGCGTCTGTTTCGCTTCCTCCCTGTGTCCGTTTTCTGCTGGAGCGGATGCAAGTTGCGCAGATGCGCAGCGGATGCCTAGCGGATATAGTGGATGCGTAATGGATGACAGATGTCTAACGGATGTTCCCCATATGCGTTGCGGATGCAGAACGGATGCGTTGGATACATTTTCCGCTCAAAAAGTTTTGTGCAGCTCAAAACTTTTTGAGCGGATGAAATGTCAGTAGACAGATGCTGGACGGATAGAGAGGATGAAAAACGGACACAGTGAGTACAGAACGGATGCATCGCGTTAACCAACGGATGGCAAGTATTTCTCTCCATTTTACATCCTCTTTCCATCCGTTGGTGCTGTGTGACAGGGGCTTAAAGTAATGCTTAAACAGTAATATGAAATACATATTTTATTTAATTACCATATTTTCAAATTGAATGTAATTTTTAAATATTTCAGAAAGATCTGACTACTGTACAAGTATAAATTTATATATCACTCATTCAAGGCAAAAGGTACAGTTAAGAAAATTGACAGATTCATGTACTTTGCAGATTCTGTATATATCTCTTTAGAAATATGACCTTACACCTGAAAAGATACCACTGCTCATTCCTATGCTATGGTATATTTCATTTACCTTTCCTGAAGTAAATTTCAAAGGCAAAAAGATGGGTTTCTATTTTGTTCTTCACCAAATTCTTCAACGGAGTTAAAAACTTAATAGCTTCTTCCAAAGGCGCTTCAACCTAAAGTTGAGGTAAGGGGGAAATCTTTCAAAATTAAAAAATATTCAAAGATATCGAACTACTTACTGGAGATGAATGATTATTCTATTAAATATATGCCAAAGAAAAGAGAAAGTCTAGAGCCTCAATGCCTAATATCACCAAGATGAAGACATAGACTTTGTCACAGCTCAAATCTACCCCTTTTCCTTTTAAGTGATAACTGTCTTTCATTATTATTGGGGAAAAGTAGCATGATAAGGGAAAATTTGTAAATCCTTTAGCACTATCTTTGGTCCTACAGGACAGTGACTTACAATGTGACTAGAATTTAATATCCTACTGCTAAATACATCAGGTAAAACAATGCATAAAACACAATGTACTATATCATGGTTTTACTGAGCATCTTGCACCAATATCCCTTATCTACTGGAAAAAAATGATAAAGCCCCAAGATAACTGACTCTTTTAGGAGTGACAAGTTTTGTCAAATACACAAACCACTGAGCTGACATCAGGTGTGAATTTAAGAGGTCCTCCCTTTTTTTTAAAAAAAAAAGTTGGTTGTCATCATCAGTCTGCTTTTCAGAACACATGATGATGGAAATAAATGATGTCCTGATCAAAATCTATCTGTAGACCTCAATAAAGAGTTTTGCTCCTTACAAGGATTACAAAACCAGCATCAAAGACATAAACCTGCCATCAGGCAGATAATTGAGAAAATGTAAATCCATTATTTAAATACTTTGGCCACCTAACGAGAAGGAAGGATTCACTGGAGAAGAGCCTAATGCTGGGAATGATTGAGGGCAAAAAAATCACTGAAGCAGTCAATGTGAATTTAAATGGACTTCGGGGGATGGTAGAGGACAGGAAGGCCTACAGGAAGGTTGTCCATTGGGTCGCAATGGGTTGGACATGACTTCATGACTAACAACAACAACAAAATCCATTATTTGCTAAAAATCAACTCAGTTGCTGAAGCCCTGCCTTCCCGTTGTCCCCTACCCTTCAGCCTCTGCCTCTCAGCAATTTGCCTCTTTGCAGCAAACAGCCTGGTCGGCTTCAGCACAGCCTGATTAGCACAAGCAGCTGATTGTTGGTTGGACCTGCCTCCTGATGATCAGCTGTTTCAGGCTGCAGGGATTGCCATTGCCTATTGCACCCCATTTTCTGCCTCCACATCTTGTTTTTTGGCCTCCGTGTGCCACATTTTTGCCCTGTTCCAATCCCCCGCCTGGAACTGGCCAAAAATGGGGCACGCGGAGGCCAAAAACAGGATGCAGAGGCGACAACAGGCAATCCCTGCAGCCTGAAACAGCTGATCATCGGATGGCAGATCCAACTGATAATCAGCTGCTTGTGCTAATCAGGCTGTGCTGAAGCTGACCAGGCTGTTTGCTGTTTGCTGCAAGGAGGCAAATTGCTGGGAGGCAGAGGCATATTTTTCTCCCTTGTTTTCCTCCTCAAAAGCTAGGTACATCTAATACTTCAGAGTGTCTTATAGCCTGAAAAATACGGTAAATTAGAAACATTATGCTTACAGAAAATGAAAAAAGGCATTTTAACAAAGGAATGTCATCCCAAGAGTGAAGCACAGAAGTGGGAATCTCATAATCTGGGTAGTTCAAATTCTGTACTGTACTACCAAATTTTACTGGAGAATTTTAGTGCATCCATCTACGAGCCAAAATTTAACAAAAGTGATGTGTTTCTGACAACCATACATGCATCTCCAGCATAATGGCTGGAGACAGAAAATTGACATTTTAGAATAGCCAAATAACAGCCCTGACCTTCACCCAGCTAAAATTGGACAATAGTTCCTGCAAAGTCTCAAAGGAGCAAAGGCTTGAAGCAGTTCATTATTCAAGGAAGCTCAGTAGCTTCTATTAAATATAGCAAGCTATTAGAAGGTAAGTCTATCTTCTTGTTTTGAGGTCCCACAGTCCCTATTTCAACCTCAATATAAAAATACAAAAATTAGTGAAAGACAAAAGTTTGGCCTATCCTTGTATTAGCCAAACATTTTTATATAAATATTCAGAATTACTACTTTTCATTTAATGACATAATTTGTTAAGTATCTTAGTAATATTAGAAAACTATATAAAATTCTACAAGATCTGTGATATGCCTTGTTGCAAAACCATGTGTCAAGATACACACTGAAATTAATAATTCTAGCTGTATGGCCATTCAGGTTTATTGAATAGACACTCTTAAAATGATATATATTACGAACTAATGTTTTTAATATAGTGAAACTTTAATTTAGCAGATACGGATACAACAAAATTTTCTATAGTGATGTACAACATTTGCCTCATGTCATTTGCAGTGTCATGCCCCTGTCAGAATCTGAATCGGAGGGGGAGGCTGACAGGGAGTGGGAGTGTGGCTCTGTTGGCTGTGGAAGAAACTGGGAAAGGACAAAGTCTGGCTGGGCAGAGCATGAGAGAGAGAGAAAGGGAGAGGGAATTCAGAGGAAGACCCAGGCTCACTCCCTCTTCATCCTAGGGCATGGAGAGAGGAACAGAGAAGGGAACAATGTAAGTTATGTGGCTTACGAGGGAGGAAAGGGCCTGATTCCCTTCATTAGCTGCAGCTGGGAACAATGTGTAAAAAGGGAAGCTGTGCACAGCAAATTGTTGGGAATAAATCATGAATTTATCTTGGTCTTGTTGTGGCTTATCTGTGTTCCTGGCATCTTCCCAACTTTGTGAGTTTTGCTGTGCTTTCAAGTTTGAAAATCCTTCTCCTTCTTTTGCCCTGTCAAGTTAATTACTGCAATTTGGTTTGTTTGGATTTTTCATTAGTGTATGGATATTGTTTTGGACTGAATTTTCTCCAGTTAAAGGCTGTTCCTGGGAGAGTTTTTCTCCAGCCGAACATAAACAGGACAATGGGGGCAAAGTTGGAGATAATAAAGGGACTCTTCTTGCTTATTTGATTGTGTTGCCTTGTGCCACACCCTGGGTCATCACATGCATAATGATATAGGTGTGTGTGTGTGTGTGTGTGTATGTGTATGTGCATATATATATACATCGATGACACATTTGTGATTTGGCCCCATGGAAAAGAAAACCTAAACAATTTCCTAACACACCTAAACAACACACACCCCAAAATCAAGTTCACCATGGAAACGGAAATAAACAAACAACTACCATTCCTAGATGTACTAATCTACAAAAGAACAGATGGCACACTGGGACACACCATATACCAAAAGAAAACACACACCAACCGCTACCTCAACGCCCAATCCCACCACCACCCAGCACAGATAAATTCTGTAGCGAAAACCCTAATTACCAGAACCAAATGCCTGGCAGATAAGACACATATAAAGACTGAACTATGCACCCTGACTGAAGTATTGACAGCCAATGGCTTCCACAAAAACAAAATCACCAACTTGATCCACAAAAACACACCAAGACATAACAGAGACCTAGAAGACCAACAGATCTATGGAACAGCTGTCTTGCCCTACATAAGAGGTACCACAGATAAAATCAGTAAGATACTACACAGGCATCACATCAAGACTGCCTTCAAAACAGACAAAAAAATAGCAGCCATCCTGAGGAACCCCAAAGACAAAATTGACCTGGAAAACCAAGGCATATACGAAATTCCCTGTACATCATGCCCGGCCACATACATTGGACAGACCAATAGAAGAATAAGTACCCGCCTAGAGGAACACAAAAATGCAGTAAAAAAGCTGGAACACACCTCCTCACTAGTCCAACACATGAAAACCACAGGTCACAACATCAACTTCAATGGCACTAAAACCCTAGCCACTATAGAAAACCCCAGCCACAGAATCATCAGAGAAGCCATAGAGATTGAAAAAAGACCTGACAGCATGAATAGAAGAGATGATTCCACCAGACTGTCAATCATTTGGAAGCCTGCACTCTCAAATAGAAAGATCTCCATGCCACAAGCCAGGCAAACACCTGGGCAAAAACAGACTCCCTCTGATAGCTCCAACCTAACCCCCCCACCAGGCACCCAGGTGAAACCCAGCTTGCTAATGAAGAGCAGCCGTCCCTTCACACGGAGCCAAGCTGCACTAAAAGCCTCCAACACAAGAACAGACTGTTGCCAGCCAATCAAAGCCACAAAACAGACAGAAGAAACCAGGAACACCAATCAATCAAACTCCAAGTCCAATGAAACAGGTCCAGGCTCCCAACCAATCAGAATGGACCAGCCTCAAATTTAAAACCAGGAGCTGTAAGACCCATATCCATACAGAAGCCTGATGATGGCAGATGAGATTCTGCTGAAACGTTGCTACAACTTTAACAGAACTACAATGACGTGGGATAATACCCGAAGGAAGCTAAACAGCACACACACACACATATATATATATATATACATATATATACATATATATACATATGTATACATATATACATACATACATACATACATACATACATACATACATACATATATATATATATATATATATCTTGGGGGTATGGGTGGGGGTGTGCATAGCCATCGTGTTTTTGATCAAGACTGTGATATGTTTGTATATGAGAAAATGCTTCTTTTGTAAATTTCTACTGGGTTTTCCAAATTATGTATAGACTCTGTGTTCAGTATTAGAAACTTAATCTCTTTTGAAAAGATCAGGCTAAGTGATGAGCAATTGGAAATAACCATGTCCTATATTACAAGGAAAGACTATTCAAAGAACTAGTTTTCTAGAATTTGTCTCTGTCAGCTGCAAATTTCATTATCTATATATAAAGTATGAGAAGTATAAAACACAGTGACAATATCATGTATTAAATAATCTTCCACTGAAGAAAAATGGTGTTAGTACTTTTCTGTTCCTAGATAGAAACAGTTAAAAATTATATTATTCAATGGCAAGCTTTTTAAGTAAAGTTAAGTAGCACAAGAAAAAAGTTGGATACCTAAACCAGAACAGTAGCTTTACATTGTATCCATGTGGCATGCATTTTGGAGACTTTTGGTTTGGTTGTCAGAAACTATGAATCAGGTCATAACTTTGCAAATTGAATTATAAAGCACAAATTACAATTAGTTCCATATGAGACACTGAGTTTACTGAGTAGATCTGAGGAATTGGAATAAAACAAGGTATTCCTAACATGAAGACTTCACCAATTTATTCAAATTATTGTTGCAGCATGTTCTATACTTCCTAAGTATTTGAGTATTTAATTATGCAGCCCAGACTTTCTTAAAACAGTTACAAAAGAAAACTTGAATACTATCTCAAAGGACAGGATTTTCAGTGATTAATAGATGGAGCACTGCATCAAATAACAATAAAAACAATAGTAACAATAACAGTAATAATAAGTCAACATCAGAAGAGGAATCTTTTCAACATCACATTAATTCCACTGACAGTAATCCTATGAAACACAAAACTGGATACCAAATCTCAAGCCAGCATGGCAAGATAAGCCAACTACTGAACAAATACTACAAACTAATGCCATGAAAACGAAGATACAAAAGTCCACTGACAGTCCAAACTGCTGATTTTGTAATGACAAAGTTGAAACTGTTTCACATTTGATATGTGAGTGCAGCAAAATCACACAAACTGATTACAAAGCTAGACATGACCAAGTTGCTAAATTAATCCACTGGTCATTAAATAAAAAATACAACTTACCTGTATCCAAAAAGTCATCCCATCTTTATTCTAAAACCAATGTCCAGGTGGAGAAGAATAAATTCATTGAGAAAATTCCTATTGTTTGTACTATTACGCTATATCTTTTCATTAACAAGTGATTAGAGTGAATGTGTAATTAAGAAGAAAATTACCCTTCTATTTTTTTCCTCTACATATTTCCAATATGGCCTTCAAATAGTTTGGAAGAAAATACTGTCCAAAATTTTAAGAAAGAATTTTATTGCAGTCACATTAGAAATCTGCAGCAGTATTCAGAGTTCATAATCATTTTGAAAACACATCTGTATTTGAATGTTGGCAATGGTGGGCCATGCTCCTTCAATCTTATAACAGTGAATGAACCTCATTATTCATCAGAATGTCATATATAGCAAGAAGAACCACCTAGATATGTATCTCTTCGATGAGTAACACTCAAATTACACCTGATAAAAAGATTGTCAGTGTCAGAGCACAAACATACACAGCAGTCAACTCCCACCAGCCATACCATATTCTCAGCTAAGTAGCTTTTTTAAAAGTAAACAAAAGACACCCCATGAAAAAGGGCAAATTGGTCATTAGAAAGCAAAACCATATATTTCCCAGTTTGCTAACAGAACTGCTATTTTCAATTACAATGGTTTTTTTCTTGCTAACAAACAGGTTCAATTGAGTTAGGAGAACTTTGTCTATTTTTCTCTGTTTCATAGTTTATTTTAATTTGAAAGAAATATAGCTTTGTCAGTTTCCAAAATAATCAGACACAAAACTATTTAAAATGAAAAAGAATCCATATTTGTCATTGTGTACAGATGCAGTATGTATTTTACAGGACTTCTACATACTTTGCTTAATTTGCTACAACATAGAGAAAAGCCATGTGGGATTAAACTGAAAGCATCTAGAATCTACGTTCTCACGGTGGCAAGTAGATGCCTTGGGGAAGTCTTAAGCAGAACACTTCTACAGTGTTTCCCTGAAAATAGACTCTAGCATGATTTTTCAGGATGTTCGTAATATAAATCCTATCCCCAAAATAAGTCCCGGTTAAGATAATCAGCCAGACAGATGCATTTAGCAATAGTACTTAGACTTATATATCTCTTTATAGTGCTTTACAGCTCTCTCTCTAAGCAGTTCACAGAGTCAGCATATTGCCCCCAACAATCTGGGTCCTCATTTTACCCACGTCAGAAGGGATGGAAGGCTGAGGTACCGTTTTATAGAAAATAAGATCTAACCAGAAAATAAACCTTAACCCGTCTTTTGGAGCAAAATTAATATAAGATCGGTCCTATTATTGGGGAAACACAGTAATACCAAGTATTTTAAGGCATAGAGCTTCTGGTACTGGAGGTAATATATAGTTGTCATTACTTGTAACCATTACCACCAAGGCCTCAATTATTGTATTTAGTCCCTTTTGACATCACTGATGTTGTAGAATACCTTCAACTTACCTATGATAGCAAATTCATTCGTTCATATGAGCATCAGTTGTAAATATGACCTAAACAAGCTAGAAATTACTATATTTTGTTCTTCATTTTGTTGTTGCTGCTGTGGCTATTCCTTCCTTTCATTTGTTTTCTGCTGCATTCTTCTGATATTCCCAGTGCCAAAAAAAGAGGAAAGATAAGAATGTAATAAATTGAATAAAATTGAATAAGAATTCAATTTTAAACATGCATTCCATCTATTTCAGTGTTCATGCATTTCATTAATTCAGCAACGGAAAAATTGAACTGCATTTCTGCAGACAGAATTGTATTTTAGGTTTCAGGTTCATCCAGAAAATTCTTGCTGGTAACTGAACATCCTGTATCTTTTTGAAAAGAGAATGAATTTTTGAATTTTATTTTATTAGGAAACAAAACAAAAAACCAATATCCCTAAATAGATCTGTTGCCCCTTCATGAACCACAAAATTAAGGATATTCTATGAGGCCATCTATACAAATTCTCTGCTCCATGCAGCAATCCAAATTAAAGTCCCCACAATAAGTGGCTATTTATTAGTGAAGTTACACATCAGCTAAGAGGAGCTCATTACCCCTCTGAGTAATTGATTTTCATCTTAAAATTGTTCTTTTTCTTAAGAAGATTTTCATTTCTTTCTGTTGCAATCTGCCTTTTTATAAGTTAAATCTATTACTTTATACCCTCCACTCAGGAACAATAGAGATTGCTCTGTAACTCCTCCTGTCCAACATCCTTTCAAGAATTTAAGGAGTGTTATTATATTGCCCTCAATTTTTTCAAGGCTAAACATTCTTTACTCTTTCTTGATATGACTTTCCAGTCTGCTGATTATCTTCATTGCTGTTTTCTCAAACTGCTCAAGTTTTAATGAGTCCTTGCTGGGGCTGTTCCTTGTGGCTATTTTAACATGCATTTCTCCTTTCCTTCACGAGATAGAAAAGTATGTTGGCATAATTTGCACTGCCCTCAGGCTGAGCTCTAATCTGCGTCACTGATAAAGCTTGTAAAGGGTGCCATCCTTAAAATTTTAGATGAAACAATTTAAAACATTGGTGGATTCCTATAGCTACTTTTTCCCTTCCAGGAAGCATCATCTGCTGACAGGAAAAGTAATTTCTCACCTTAACATATGGTGAAGTGGACTCAGATACCTCTGAGCATATATCTGACAGATATGTTTATATTTCAAGTTGCACAAGTAACAAATCACTAACACAAAAGTTATTCATGGCAGTTATCTTCTACTTAGGCTATTTCTGATTTTAGATCTAGGGATCTTCTGAAAGACTACTAGATTTGATTGTTTAAGTTTAGAACTAGTAATTTTTTGAAGGAGCACTAACTACCCAAAGGTCAATCATGACATAAACCAAAGCATGAAAGGATCCTTATGAGTCTTCTCTCCCAATTCATCTTCCACTTGCATGAGATTGGTGTAAAATTGAGGAGTTTCATGGACCAGAATCCACTGAAGTGCATTGTGATCCACGAAAGCTGTTAGGAATATAAGTCACCTAACAGGTTTTTGGGTTAGAAATATATAAACCAGGATAGACATTTTAATACTGTCTCTTTAAGGGAATGCAAGAGCATGCAATTGGGTGTGGTTTCTCAAATGGCCTTAAGATGGAGCCAGAAACCTAGTTAGTCTTAGTCTGAGTCTCAGAAGAGAGTGTGAGTGTATCTTTGTTTCCTTCTGTTGGAAAGTATTGCCATTGCTCCATTTTTTCTAATTGACTGATATTACTGGATTTAATGTAAGTCTGATACTGAACTGTTTTTGACACTGGACTTTGATATTTGGATTATCCCTGGAATGAAAACTGACTGATTTACTTGTGAATGATTTTGGACTGCCTATTTTGTACTTTGCTTAAACCTTTCTGGAAGTAAAAACTTACATTTTACTGTACAGTGTATCTGTGTATTGTGTGTGTATTATTCCAACACTACTCTCTATACGTCTCCCTGTATGCGCTCATTCTCCTAACGGGAAATTACCTCAACAGAAGCTTATATACGTTTTACATGCCCCAAAATGCCATAACCAGAGATCATCTTATCCAGAATGTAACTCCATCCTGTGCAGTTATACAGATGCTGCCTTTTGAGGCAAAAGAGGCAGAAAACAAGGATTTCTCCTATTTTATGGAACACCCTGTCCCAGATCCTGAATTTGGATGCTCGTTTTAATTTTTTTCACATCAATATTTACCATACATTTCCCAAAAATGCCATCTGTGTTTACTCCCTTTACATCAGGGGTGTCAAACTGGCGGCCAGATGTGTCATATGCGGCCATGCCCATTTCAGCTACACGAAGGGAAAAAAATTGTGATTCATCACATGAAGGCAACGTGATGATGTGAATTTGACACCAGTGCTTTAAGTCAGTGGAACTTAATTGTACACATGTCTCCATTTAAGTCATATTAAAGTAATTTAAGATGTCTTTTAATTACATCATTTAATTTGTTTTATTAAAACCAGTGTACATGGGATTGAACTGTTTGTGCTTGCATTCTCTTTTTTGATCTCTCACTTCTTTCCCTTTTGTATTTTTTTTAAATTAAATAGCTACCTAACTTCAGGCAAAACAACCACAGCAATAGTGAAAGGAGAACATGGATAGTGATTATTATTAATAAATAAATGCTATCAATAATCAGTTTTATATAATATATCTAATGTTATTGTATATTTTTGTTAATAAAGTTGGGAGAGGTTTTTTTTGGTTATTGACATCTCCATTGTTTCTCTCATGTTATAGGAACCACTTCACATATTTCTCACTGCAACACCCTCAATCAGCTGCTAGAGTTGATACTGCCTTCTTGTTGATACATGATACATATTTCCTGTTCGCACATGTTACAGACTTGATATAAATGTTTTATATCTATCGGTCAGTTGTAAAACAAACCTTACTAGGATTTAGACATAAATTTAGATTCTGAGGCAGAGAATTAAAAAAAAAACTAAATAAAAACTAAAAATGAAAATGTGAGTTTTCTTTTTCAGAATAGTAAACCAGATTAAGTTTCAGCTTCATTGCATTAGCATAACTCCACTTGTAACAGTAAAACACAATATTACTTGTCATAACAACAGACAGTTGTGTGGGATAAACCAGTGTCAGTGTGCTACATGGGTTTGGGACTGAATGAATACAGAGCTTTTTGTATATAGTAAGAAATTCCTCATCCTTTGTTGATCAAAATATTTTTAGCCTTGATAGTATAGTACTTCCATTCTTTCAAGAACAGGAAATGGAGTTCCAAGCACACTTGAACAGGAGGAAAACTTGAAACAAAACAAGTTCATACTTTCCTCCTTTGAGCAGCTGCAGCTGCTGATGGAAGAAATGAGAAAGGAATGAGTGAAAGATTGGCTTGGCCTACTCACAGCAGAGTTTTCTCTCAGAAAAAGCATTTTCTGTTTACTCCCTTATAAGTAGAGACCATTCAATAAGTAGAGACCATTCAATTCTGCATAGCAATGAGCTTAAGTATTTTCCTTTTGCTTGCCAGTTAAGTCAGTTTTTGATTCACAAAATGATTGGAACCCATTGCATCCTCAAAAAGTCTTTGAAGAGCAGAAATATCAAGACTGTAGCAATCTTTTATTATTTTGTGTAATAGAGGGGACTGAAGAAAACTCCAGCTTGCCAGAATTATGGGAAGAAGCAACTTTCCCATATTAAAAAGTAATAGTTGAGCTGGTTTGTTCAGATCCCATTCTTGTGTCTCTTGATAAATATGACACCATCCCCAGAGTAGCCAGAAGTTCTATAAAACAGAGACTTTATTTACTCTATTCCCCGATGTATCCTTTCCTTCTCGAACTTTGATGTTCATACTTTATGTTTTTAAGTTTGTTAGTGTCTGTGTATCACTTCAAACAACAGAAGAGCTTCTTCAATTGCTATTTTAAGCCTAGTCAAGTGTCCCTTGCCTGCCACAAATTCAAAATATTGAAGAGTTGAATTCAGTCTCCTCTCTCATTTGAAAAACCAGACTGCTCCAGTATTCTGACCACCACAGCATCCCTTTTTACAGCTGGTCATAAATTTCCAAGCATGTCACAGTATCTTTAGCTTGACTCCAGAGATTTCCTGTTGAGCTACAAGATATAGGCCTGCAAAATACAGAGAAGCTAAATATACCCTTTTGTGCAGCACATGGCCAAATAAACAAGGGCAGCATCAAGAGAAAGGCATTTAAAAAAAACAAAAACATGCAAGGTTGCCTTTAAAAAAAAAAAAAAGATAATCAGATAATTAGTTTATCCTGGCAGAGAAACTAATCTGTCTGATTACAGCTGAACTTTCAGTCCAGCACAATTTTGATTCTTAATGTCAATTCACGTGTTATAACTAGTAGGAGTTTGTATACTGGGGTGGGTGGGGTGGGGTGGGCAGTTACAGAAAAAAAAATTCCCGAGTGCTGGGATAGGATGAGGTGACTGCATGTTCCGAGCTTCACTTGGTTCCAGGCTTTTGTTTTCAATGTTGATGGTGTTCATAGTTTGAATACAGTTTTTAGATTATTTTATCATGAATATTGTTTTAATTCTTGACTGGGAACTGCCCAGAGTTTTATATAAGATGGGTGGCTATAGAAATGTTTTAAATAAAGCAAGCAACCAAATATTTGGCAAATTGCATGTACAGTGAGTTTACAAGTGCCCTCCCCCTGACCATTTCAAACATGATTTGGTTAATTGTTCTCTCCTTTTGGATACTAGTTTACATTACATTTAGTACAGCACTAATATGAATATAGCTTAATGTTTGATTAGCTATGGTTGCCAATCTGTCCCAAATGTGTCTCATTTCAACTTAGCAGTATGCCATTAATAAGTTACTTATATAAGTTGATATTAGAATTTAGCTCAAAATGTTCTTAATTTGAGACTGGCAAGATGTAAGGGCTTGGAGATTATCTAGTCCCATGCCCTGCCTGTTGCAAAAAATGTATTATATAATCTGTTGTCCTCCCTTGTGTGTTTATTTCCAATGAAGGAGAATCCACCAGCAATATATTTCATTACTTGCCACCAGCAGTGTTCACATTGCTCTCACCATCAGGAAAATTTTCTTGTCCAGTTAAAACCTGCTGCTTCCATATATTCTGCCACAACTCTGGACAGTTCTGCCTCATCTACTCCAGAGGCTGTCATGTCTCCCAGCAGTCTTTTCTTCTTTAGACTAAACATTTCCCAATTTCAACCATTCCTAATAAGTTTTTTTTTTTTAATTTCAGATTATTTATCATCTTGTTTATTCTCCTTTGGCTACACATCAGTTGGTTAGTATCCTTCCTAAAATGTGATGCCTGCCACTAGATGTAAGGTGCTGGATGTGGTCTGACCACACAATATAAAGGCATGATCATTCTTCTTGATATTGTTCCTAAAATTATGTTGATGCAGACTAATATTTTTTTGGAAAGGTACATTATACTACTGGCTCATATTCAGGATATGATCCATCAAATCACTGAGTTCCTTTGTATACCGCTGCCTTTATTTTTCCTACTAAAGGAAGGAATTTGTGTTTGTTGAAATTAATCTTGTTGTTAGCTGACCTTTCTACCAACTTGTCCAGAGTCTCCCAAATTTTGAGACTATCTTCTAATATTTGCATCCTCCCCATTTTTGTGTGGTCTATAGATTGGCATAATTTATTCTTGGCAAACCCATTCTGGATTTTCGCAAGCAATCTATTCTTTTCTTTATGCTCATAAACAGACTACTTAAAATTTCTTACATAATTTTGCTTAGCATTTGCATCAATCTGATTGGTCTGAATTGACTACTTTCTTTTTGTTTTGTTTTTTTAAAGATAGGAATAATATTTGCTTTTCTCCATTTCTCTGCCACTACACTCATCCTTCGTGATTTATCAGAGATTACGGAAAGAGTCTTTGAGGTAATATCTGTAAGCATTTTTAGGACTCTTAAATGTGATTGTTTTAGTCCTATAGAAATCATTACAGTGCTTAATATCAGAGTTTGAGTGTTTTCAAGCACACTTTTATTATTTTTCTCTTTGCCTTTCACAGAATTTTATGAGAGATCCAGACAGCAAACTTCTGGTACAGAATCTCTGGATTATGCTTATTCGATCATCTGTCATTCTAATTTTGTAATAAACTCCATTGAAATTAGTTATTGCACAATGTCTATAATACAATGACTATAATAGCACCAGTTTTACAGTTTTCGACGCTCTTCTCTCATCTGAGCTGTAGAAAATCATGCCATCTCAAATATTGCTGGCCCCACAGTAAATGTGATGTGGAATAGGTTATGATGCCTTGCAGCCTATACACTCAAATAGACAACATTCCGAGAGCCCTGATTGAAAAGAGGAGCTCTAGTGACCACTGGAGGGAATTTTCCATCATGCAGTCTTTTGGAGCTGTGTCCTTTCAACTGCACTTTAAATTGTTAGGCCAAGGATGAGCTCCTCAATTTCAGGCCTTGCATTCAGTGACAATAGATTGGCCAGTTGAGCAACCTACTTAATCTTAACCAATGTACAAATTGGATTTTAAGCCTCATAGACAAGCCATCACTGTAAACCACACAGTGCAGGGATCAGATGGAATGAAGGGTCCCACAGAAAATGTCAAAGAAATTAGGCTGAACAGATTGCTGCCCAGACCATGTCATCTTAAGCCTCGTTCTCCATATGGATTGTCCAAATGAAAGATCTTGAGCCAATGTAGAAGGGAAAATTGCTTCCAGAATGGAGCTTCTGATGCTGTTTGGAGATTACAAACTGACAATAAGACAGAGCTGCTGGCATGAGGTCATACCCTGTGGAAATGATTACTACAGAGCAGGAAGATTGTACGGATGTGAATTATGAGTTTTCTATGCAGAAGCATGATAGATTTTATTTTCTACACAGCTCTTCTCATTGGCTCATTCTCATTCTTTGCAGCATGCTTGCTAAGAATATTCTCTAGGTAAGAATTGAGTTTGCCTTTTTAAATTTTTTGGTGGAAGTGTAAGTTAAAATGGAATAATGGACAGCAATAGCGAAGGGCAAAGTGGGGTGATTTCTGGGGCATGAAGATAAACACATCCTATCAAATGTTTACATTCCTAGAGAATGGCCTGACTCGCATGATGAAAACCCATAACCTTTACAAAAAAGTATAGTCAAATAGTTCTGTGAAGAACAATGCAAACACTGTTGCCACCTGAATCTTTGAAGAATATAATGTGGAAAATATGTAATTCTCTCTGTGAGCAAAGAATGATGGATAAGAAATATCTCCTATGTTAAGTTAAAGGGCTGCTAATGCATTACAACAATGAGACAGCAAGAGTCGATCAAATCTGTCAGCAACTGAGAAACATGTAAAGGCCAACTTTATATTGGTGACTGGGGCTGTAAAAGAGCTGTTGTCAGCCTGTCATTTATTGTTATTTTATCAAAGAGGGCTTGCACATCCAGTGGCACTACAGAGCATGGTCAATGTTGGTTTCTATTCTAATTGCTTCAACCAAACCTTTGTGAAGTTCAATAGAAGAGAATACATGTAGCTCAGGTTTGAACTGTGAAGTTCTTGGTGCTCTCTGAGCTTAGTTATTTGCTTACAGACATTTCATTTCAAACCACATTCCCAACAACACCTGGAGGGCCAGCTACTACATATAAAACAGGCAGCAACCCACATTCACTAGCACTGATGATGATTCCTAATTGGGTAATAAAACTTCTGTGAGCAACCAACCTAAGAGAGCATTAAGAAATGCATTATGATGTTTTCCATTGTTTCTGAAGGCCTTTTTAATGTGTAAAGATAGTGAAATTATAGAATTAGAAGAAAATTGTCATCCTAACTCCTGTAAAATAACATCCATATGTTTTTTAAAAATGAGGTATTAATCATTGATGTTAGTCAGAATTCAGATCAGTTGTCACAATTTAGTGGCAACTGTGCCAATTGGGACTGCTGCTGGTTATTCTGTAAAATGCAGAATTTTATCCAGAAGAGCTTATGCAACAAAAGTCTGCACTGTTTTGTCAAGTTTGTTTCCCTTCCATTGATACAGTGAACCTCGGATCAATCTCTACTTGATAGAAACTTTGAAGTCTTCTTTGTATTATTAGCAGCTTGTCTAAAGAGCTGTGCAGGGAGAACTTGTTAGTTTTCCAGCAACCCAATACAGGTAGACTTACAACCACAATTGAGCCCAATATTAATGTTGCTAAATGAAACATTTGTTAAGTGAGTTTTGCCCCATTTTACAATATTTCTGGCCACAGTTGTTAAGTGAATTGTTTTAGTTAAGTTGGTAACATGTTGTTCAGTGAATCTGCTTTCCCCCTTGACTTTGCTTGACAGAAGATTGCAAAAAGATGATTATATGACCCCAGGACAGTGCAACCCTCATAAATAAGAACTAGTTGCCAAGCATCTGAATTTTGATGATGTGGCCATGGGGATACTGCGGCAATTGTAAGTGTGAAAAACAGTCACAAATCACTTTTTTCAATGCTGTTGTAAACTTTGAATGGTCATTAAGTGAACTGTTGCAAGTCGAGGATTACCTCTACATAATTGACTGTGATGCATGGAGATAATATCTATAAAGAACACTAAAGATAGCAAGGATTTGTTCCTTTCCATGCAAAACCTGTATTCTCTTTTATTCCCTAGCTCTGTATTGTCTGTTATGCTGATAATGTTTTCAGCAAAGAGCTTAGATTCAGTTATGTTTGGAGTCATAATGAGATGATTTTAATGTAAAAAATATTTCAAGGAGTAAAAATACAAATCATTTGCTGAAAACTCATCTATGAATAGATGAAACATATTAGATGCAGAGAGCACAAATATATCCTGTGTCCTTTCTAAAGTAGCCTCAAAAGGTTGGAGATTCCGACTTCAGGCCCTATTCTGTATGCTACAGGTTGCAAAATGTTTCATCCATCCCATCACAGTTCACTTTGAGATGTCCTCTTTCACTCTTTATACACAGCTAAAAATGGGCAAGTTGCTAACTGATCCAATTTTTCTCCGGTGTTGTCCACATTCATATTTACATAATCCACTACCACATGTATAACAATAAAATGAATACAACATGACTCATTGAAAAGATAGTTAAAATAAATTCTATATTCCCTGTAACATCCTTTACTTTTATACTTGAATAATTTCCAATTATCACGCGTGTGCCCCAGAATTAATGACATAATCTGCACAAAATGGATAGTTTGCTTTTGGTTTAATGTGAAATGGAGACGCCCATCTGCCAAAAAGAAAATCATTTTTCAAACCATAATCAATGATGTATCATGTATCATGTATCATGCTAAGCTAAAAAAAAACCTGTGCATATTCCTGGTCTTTTGGGGGGAGAAATTCATTTTGGGAAACAGATTGAAGAAAGCAGTATGGGAGAAAGATTTATTTACAAATAAGGCTTTGCTTATCAACAGTAAACAATAAGGCAGCAAAAGAGAATTTGATTTTAAAAATAACCAGGATATTTTTTATAAAAATCAGGTGGATTGTAGCCAATTTGGAAATATTTCATCCTCACATTGATGCAAATATATAAAAGCTTATTGATGCAAAATGCTGAATGCCATCAAATAACCATTAATTTCATGTGATTGTGGATTATGACCAATTCCCAGGTCAGATCCCACAGATAGGAAAAATCTTGCAAGCTGAAACAGTATCACTGACAACCAAAAACTCCATCCTGAGAACATTGACAAATCTTCCTTCAACCTTGCATTGTTTCAAGGGTATATGCTATTTGAGAATGTTGCAAAAATTTTCTTGAATTCTTTCTACCACATCTCCTTATATTATTTATTTCTGATTACTGATCGGTTGAAAGGCCTCTGTTCCTTTTCCTGTTTTGTTTTGTTAGTTATTATTAGTGAAGTCTTTAGGATTGGTTATTTTTTGTAACTAGAACAAACTCTTTCAACGGAAGCTTTCTTGGATTTAACTCTTCTACAAGAATCGAGAGCATTTCAGTGCTGTGTGGTAAAAGTTCTTGTGAAACATATGGGCCCCACACTGTCCTGCAAGGTTGATTATGACCAAGTCATAATATTTTATAATTATGTATCATTAAAAATCCCTATATTACTATGGATTAAATACTATTATTTTCTATAAAAGAGATCTGAGACCCTGGGAATATCAACCACAAGATGATAAATTGATACCATCACATATACCATCTGGTTTGATATTTTTTTCTTTTCAGCCATAGAGAAATAAAAATGGAAAAAGAGACTCTGATTGCAGGAGCATTTCTTTTTAATGTTCATATATTGCATCCATGTATTCTTTTATAAGAAATCAGCTTTATCATTATGGCAATGTCTATTCTGCTAGTGGCACAGTCTGTTAATTTTAATCAGAATTCATGTATGGCTATACTCACACTGTTTATATTTAATACTAAACAACCATGATCGATCAAGTCATCATTTCAGAGATACTTCCTTACCAGATCCCTCCAAATCTCCAATTAATTCCTGTCACTTCCCATAGGACTGAATAGAACCACACATATATGAAAAACAATGGCAGAGTTTCTAATGTTACTGCCCTGGAAAAGGTCTTTAAAGTTTCAAGGAAATATTCAGAGATGTATCTGCCTTGAAAGTAGGTCATATTAAAATATATAGCACTTACCAAGAAGGAAATATTTTAGGACATTTTATATTATGTCATCAAATATTTTATACAATTTGCCAAATTTCAGTTCACAGGAGCCATGGGTTCTAAATTTTAGACACCTTAGTTCAAAAACTGTTGCCCCATAATGCATTGCTTTACCCAGTTAAAGCAAATGGAAGACTTTTAGTAAGTAGTATGTAAATGATTTTTAGGTTCTGTATTATATGCTGTTTTTATTTCATAAGACTCTGTGGGGAAAATGTTACATTTTTAAAGAAATGTTTTTAAAGTAGATTATTTGAATACATGTTTTCTTCAGTATTTTTCTGGCTCCACCTCATCACAAACTTGAGAATCCTTGACTGCAAATTTCAATTTTTCAAAGAGGTTCAAAATAGACGCAGTTAGAGAGGAAGGAAGCAAGAAAAGGCCATTAAATGGATGGGATTTCTTTACATTTCTATGAAACAAATCTGTGGCGGGATTCAAATTTTTTTACTCCCGGTTCTGTGGGTGTGGCTTGGTGGGCGTAACAGGGAAAGGATATTGTAAAATCTCCAGTCAGAGGTGACATTTGTCGGTTCTCCGAACTACTCAAAATTCTACCAATTCTCCAGAACTGGTCAGAACCTGCTTAATACACCTCTGAAACAAACCCTGTTTTCAATGAAGTGTTTTTAAATAGTAAAAATAGGAACATTAATTTCTCAGTGATATTCTGAGGAGAAACACTTTATGTAGATGAATTTAAAATACAAGTAGGCATGTTCCTTCATGATTTAGTTATAAAGGTAATGATATTTTATTAATTTTTGTAGCATTGAAAATGAAATTGATAGTTTGACATAAGATCTAAAATGTTCTTGATAAGAATTTAAATCAGTCCATCTTGAATAATAAGCAAGTTCCTTAAATGTGTTAAAGATATTCCTAAAGGTAGAGCCAGCAAAAGTTACTGGTCCCACTTTTTTTGCAACTAAGTTTGACTTTAATTGTCTTTGTCTTATTAATGTTGCTAATGATACATCACACATGGGACTTCCTATTGTTTGTATTCTCCAAACTATAAAAAGCAGCTTGGAGGCAAATTTTCTTGTTCTTAATGTTTGCCTTTGGAAATGCTGAGAACATGAATTTAAAAAATCATTACCATATTCCAACCTGCTACAAATCCTGAAACAGCAAAAGTCTCACCTCCACTACATTTGAAGAAAAGAAAGTTTTATATTTTTGCTATAGAACTAAAAGAGAAGAGAGAAACTGACAGAATTATTGTCAATTTCATCCCTAGTCATGAAATAGACATAGAAGGATACAAAGCTGTCATGCTAGCATTTCTCCTGCAGGGTTTGAAGCTCCAGAGCAAGGAGAGGATTGAAACGAGCTTTATCCAATGGAGAAAATGACCCATATAATTTCTCGAAATATCAAGATTGGCAAGTGGGTAAAATTAAATAAAGCATTTTTCCTGGCAATAATAAGAAAGTAAAATGATGATTGTCCAGAGGAGAGCTCTCCTGTGTGCTATTGACATCATTTTCAACACTAATAAACGTACAGTACTTTCTTTTGCTATACACAAAGCCATTAAATAATGCTAACTATAAACAGTGGTTTCCTGATTATATTCAGATGAGTTTTCTGTATTTGTGGCTGCAACCAAATTTTAATTTGATGTGTAGAATTCTTCACTGCTTATATATTTGTTGTAGTTCAATTTTTCAGTCACTTTGTAACTAAAGTTCATTTCCCCAGGATTTTTTACTAATAGCTGTAATATTGCCTTCATGTAAGCTTCTGTTTGGATTACCAATATCTCTTTGTTTTCTTTCAGGCTCTTTTTCTACTGCCTTTGATTTTACAAGAGTCTTTTTCAGTGACTCTTACCTTAATTTATATGACAAAATATTTAAACTTGAGCTTCATTTCATGTTTCCAGTGACTAGTCTGGTTTTATTTCAACTAGTGTTGAATTATCTATTCTCCCTAAAGTATTTTCAGGTATTTTTTTCAGTATGACAGTTTAAAAGTACCAATTTTGCTAAACTGGAGCAACAGTGACTTTAATAGTATAAACCTGGAGCAACAATGGCCTTAACAATATAAACCTGTATTTTATTATTTGGTCATAATCTTTATCTCAAGGAGCAGATATCTCTTTACATTATGGCCATTATAATAATATGAAAATGTAATAATGTACTTTATTAACAAAAACAAAATAATTGAATCCTAATTTGTATTTAGTAATTTTATTATTTATTAATTAAAAGTATTTGCCACCTATTTCTCTGTGGGGCTACTCTAGGTAGAATGTCTTCACTGTGCAATGTTATATCCATAATTCCAAATGTTTCTGTTGGGAAGTGATGCTAACAACATGCCACAATAATGTTGAATTATGTGTGTGTTTATGCATATACATGCGTGCGGTGGGGAGAGTTGAGACCATGTGCATGTGTATTATGGGAAGGAAGATATTCAAGCAAAAAAAATTGGCTGCATACTGAAAACTTCTGTCAAAAATATTCAAGACCATAGCAACTAGTGCTCCAGGAAAAGTAAGCATTATGTAGAAGAACAGAACAAATAGTTAACACTTGACACAAAAGAGTGTTTGTTTATACTCCTGCAATTTGTTTTAATAGTAACACTAAGTGAGGTTAGGTTCACAGAGCAATATTCACAGAAACAGAGAAGACATTTATTTGTTTATATGTTTATGCCACCCATTTCCCCTATAAGGCGACTCTAGGTGACTTACAGATAAATATGCAGAAGAACAGAGGAAAATTTGATGAGTTCTAGCTGAAAGATATGGATGCACTGAGAACAATAGTAAGAATGTTTTTATGAAAAAAATGAAAAAGTTGGATTTCTGTTAATGTGGAATATTAGGATGATAATATTTTGTTTAAATATGCATTGGATATTTTAAGCAGAGAAGCTGGAATCTATAGCATGTTTTATTAGCTCTGTGCTTAAAATGTTTTATATTTAAGGTTATTATAACATGAAGGATTATGTTTAACATACAGGGCTATATTTGATTGTTTCTGGATTTGTTTGTTTAATGATCAAATGTTTAAGCAGTTAATATGTTGTACCACTGTTCCAAGTATGATTGCTGGTGCTTCTGCATCTTGCTTCCATCCTTTGATCTGTGATTTAGCAATGGTTAAATGTGTGGCGTGAACATGAAACTTTGGGTAGAATATTTTAATTTTTAATGTCCTTGTAGATAAATTAATTAATTTAATTAAAATTAATCTGTTGCAAACCTTATTTCATTGCTGTAGTTTGCAGCCACTAGAAATAGATACATCCTGTATTTGGAAAACATAATTAACTTATGGAGAGTCATTTGGGAATTATACATCTTATACACTCATTTGCATGATGTGCAAATACAGTTCATATTTTGTGGCTTTTAAATAGGGCTGGATGTAGCATAAGATGGTGTTTAATAAAGGTATAAAGCACATACTCGAGTAAGCATGGATAAGGTAAAGGCAAATACTGCTATGCTTTTTGAGTACGTCATAATTAATTAGTGTTTAATTAGCACTGGTAGACTGGGCATTTTTTTTCTACAGCTTCCTTTGCCCTGCACATTGTCACTCATGCCTTGTGACCTCCAGATTGGATTACTGCAGTGCACCCATGACTACATGTGTTTGGCATTGGAGACTATTTGGAAGTTTCAAGTTACTACATAGGCAGTTACTGTGATACCACTTCTCCATGGCTTCTGATGTGTTTCAGTGCAATTCAAGATGCTAGTTGTCACCTTTAAAGCCCTTCTTGGTTTAGAACCAGATTATTTATGGAATTGTCTCCCCCAATTGTTTTTACCCATCTAACCCAATTTGGCAGGAAAGGTATTGTCAGTTGGGGAGTATCAGCTGAAAGAAAGACAGAAAAAAAGACACTTATGGAAAAAAGAAATCTATTGTTGTACCAATCGTGAATGGAGCCCTTGGAACAATACCTAAGGATTTCCTCAGTATCTAGAAATTTAATTTATCAGACTTGAACACTTTTAAAAAAAACACCACCCTTTTTGGAACTGCCTAAATTGTTTTTTCTTTAACAAATTTTATTCAATTTTTAACATTAAAAACAAAAATCTCTTTTTAGTGGACAACATATTTCCGGGTCATCACCTTTACATACAAATATGACAGCAATTATACATTCATATATGCATACTTAATTCTATTATTACCTTTTCCATTCCAAATTTTCAGTAAGGAGAGAAACAAACACATTAATTCTAGCCTCTTTCATTAAGCTCAATCAAAACATCTTTTTGTTTCATTTCAATTATTTCAAATATAATCCTTTAATATTTATTTTAAAAATAAAGATAAACTATATGTGTTTGCCTAATGATGATGATGATGATGATGATGATGATGATGATAATAAAAAGTTACCAATGTCTCTCCTTGCTTTTAATAGTTTTTCTTAACTTATTTAGTTGGTTCTTTAGTCTGTCATATTCCCTTTCCATGACACATTCTTATTATAAATTATAAATTAATACAAATTTTAACACTTTAAAAAAAAAACCAAGTATAGGTTTCCCCCCTTTTACTGTTTTGAGTGTGACACCTCAATGATTAAAATATTCCTTTATTCCCTCATCTTGATTCCCAATAAACCATTATTTTTAAGAAGTTACAATAATAATCATTACATCTTTTCATTTGAATTCCGCAGCATATTTTCCCCGCTTGATTTTTAATAAGTTATCTGTATCTATATTGCCCTATTTTCTAAATATTTTTAATTGCAGAAATATTCTTATTACCCCTTGTCACCCTGCAGAATCCCCTTTTTAATTCATCAACCATTATCTCTGAAAACACAATTTCTTTTCAACATTTTACTATTTCCATATTTCTTTATTTCATGCAACTGTTTCTTACTGCTTCTCCTCCCCCTCTTTTCCCCATATCTTTTCTCATTCCAGTTTATATACCTCTCTTTCTTAATAACTTCCTTTCCCCATTTCTGCTGAGTCTTTCTGCCTTTCCTGACTTCACAGGTATTCCCTCTTTTGATTACCTTCTTAAATTTCAACTTTTTAACCTTCCTTCTTTCCCCACTTCTTTGTACAATTCTTTGTGTTAATTGTCTATTTAAAATGTCTTCTCCTTGAATCAACTCCTTCTCCTCTGAAGCTCTTTCTTCTTGTTCTTCAATCGCCATTTCCATTTTTTCTAACACAGAGCAAAGTTATTTGTCTCTTTCCTGTTGTAATTCTCTCATATTTTTAAGTTCCATTTTTAATTCCTGAAGAGATATCATCATTACACACTCTTATATTTTATGATCGTTAAAGTCCACAAAAAAACACTTTTACTTTCCTTCTTTCTTCTTTCAATTTTCTAAAGTTCTCAGTTATTCCAGCCCAGGGTCTATACCAAAAACATCTGTCAATCCCACAGTCAGACTTTCCTTGCTTTTTTCTTTATTCTGGTTCTGCTTTCACTTTCTAAGATTCTTACTTTGTTTCAATATTTCTTTATGTTATATCCACACAAGTTCATTCAGAAATTGGATGCTTTCCCTTTTGTTTGAGCTCAAGTTTTTTATCAAAAGGTCCCGGTCCAGATGTTATCCACCTCTTTCTTCCCTCCTGCACAAATCTTAATCCAGCTGAGTCCTCCTCTTCGGGGTGGCCATTTTAAACCATCGCTGCAGTCGTCTTCGGGGGAAAAAAGACCAAGCCCAGGGGGGAAGATGCGGCTCCCCTCAACCTGGCTTGCGGCTTCCCCTTACTCTGCCACCCCTCCAAGGCAGCTTCAGCCCCTAATCATAATAATCAGGGCTCTCCAACTACAGAGCATGGACCATAGCCGCAGAGAGTCGCGATCTACAGTCCGTCAGTGAGGAGGCTCTGCCTTCTTCTAGAAGTGCCTAAATTCTTAGATGTTACCTTTATAATTCTTGGGCCCTAGATTAGAATTTGAATTACTAAATTTCCTCAAGTCCTGGACTACGAATCTAACTGTAGATTACCCACACATAATAAAGTCCAAATAGAATATGCAAGTAGACCAAAGGAGCTCAGTATTCACTACCATCATACTATTTTAGGTAAAATCATTGCTACATACCACCACACACAGAAAAAGAATAATTTATTATTTTGTTTACTATATTTCCTTAACATTTTTTTAAAAAGCATGTAATTTCTGGGTGGTGCATAGCTTATCCTTTAGCCTAATTATGGGTTACTTGAATTGATGCAAATTAAGTTTCTTAGCTGAATTTTACAGATGCCTGCCAAATACAGTCCTGCAGCTGGAAGGAACTGCAAAATGTAGAAGAGCTTAGTCTGTAATTGCCAACGACTGATGGAAGAATAAATTATTTCCAATGAGTTAAACCCATTCTTCATAGCTTTCAGTTTTATTTCCACTAAATCCATGCTTTCACATTCTTTTTTTAATATACAATAAGTTGTATATGTTATGAAGAAAAATAGCTTGATTAACATACACTACTTAGCCTTAATATATAAGCCAGTCTACTGTTTCTAATAATGTAGACAACTGGAATTATGGAAATTGGAAAAGATAAAAGCTCCAAATAAAGAGTAGAAGGAAATTCTATGAAAATTGTAGGATGGTTTGTAATTGAAAATGTGTGCCAGATAATGAAAAAGAAAGTATACAGAACAAGTAGTTATTACCTTTCAAAATTCTAGGAGACAACAAAAGATGTATTTCTAGAATAAACATGGGTAATTAGACTGTGGTCTTAGTGCATTTGTTTTCCAGCATTTGGCTATGAATATGAAAGAAGCACCCATTCTCAAATATATAAAGACTTTGTAGCCAAGGAAGCTTCCTGGAAAATATACCTGGTTTGGGATTTTTTTAAAAAAAACATTACTATTAAGATTTTTTAAAGTAAAAAAAATTAAAAAAACAAAAAAAACCCGAATAATAAAGAGACAACAGAAAAGAAGTCAGAATGTACACAGAAATTGCAGATAGAGGTGCAAAAAATTTTTTTTAATGTAAAAAGAAACAAAAACAAAAAAGAATGACCTCTTTTGCAGCAAATATAAAACAAAACATGAATTCAACTTTCGTTCTACAATTGCATTGTGGCCTCTATTTTTTAATCATCTACAAATACTAATAATATGATTTCATTTTTTATTTCATGCAAAAAGTTCCAAAAGGGACCTCCAATTAGTATTAAATTTAGCCAATATCTTTCTTCTAATAAGAACAGTCACTTTCTACATTATAGCCAATTCCATCAGCTTTGTCAATCACTCGTCTATTTGTCAAATTCTTCCAATATTGGGCATATGAGTCCTGCTGCTGTTGTCATATATAAGAACAAAATACCATGCAATTTTTCCAAACTTTTGTTCATCAGCCCGAACAAAAATGTCTCTAGTCTGAATTGTATATGGACCGTTTGAATTAATGTACAGTGTATGGTATATATTTCAGTTCAATATTTTTTAGCTTTTTTACAACTCCCCAAATGTGGTAAAATGCCCCATGTTGGTGTTTATATTTCCAGCATATTATCAGTTCCATGATGCATTTCTGATAATCTCTTGTAGTGATAAATACCATCTATGTGTCATTTTATAGAAATTATCTTTCAGATATTAACACTATAAATTTCAACTCCCTTTGTCCACATATTTTTCCATCGCTGTATTTGTATATCATTTGTACATTTTGTAGCCCACCTTATCATGCAATCTTTAATTTTTTTTGTGAAAATATATCTGTGTACAGTTTTGAAACTATATGTGTGATTATGTGGAAGAAACTGAAGCTTTAACTACTTGTACATGATAACAGTGTGTACAAAATAGAATTCAACAAGTTAAATTATTTAGCTTGGTTCAAAACACTTTTCTTAGCAGTTCCTGAAATGTTCCACATTTCCACTTTGGGGTCATACTTGATAGATGACTACAACATATCACATGTGCAAGTAGGAAATTTCTGCTCAGTTCACCCCCTTCCACTAAACATGGGATTCCCCCATTCCTATCCTAGGCAAAATACCTTTTGCTATCCCAGGTTGAAATGGAAAAGGCAGTAAAATAGCTACAATTTCATCAGTGATGACAGTAAACACTGAACAAAGTTAATGATCTTCTGTGACAAAAAAGGAAACTCTTAGCTGTTCTTTGTTCCAAGCAAATCTAGGAAACGACTTAATTTTTAATAGCAATGGCAGGGGAAAAGAACTGTTTTATGCTTTTTCATGAGTCTAATAAAATCTTTTTCTTTGAAAGAACTGTTTATGTGTGTGGGTTTGGAAAGAAAGCACCAGGGCAAAAAATTGGGAAACTACTAGAATCAAGAATGGTGTCTGGAGTAAAAGATTAGATTGCAGATTTTATACTTTTCCTCCATTAATTAGACTAGGTATAGGTAATTTTTGAATTACCTAGAGCAGATAAGCCATTGGGTCAGATAGGAACACCTTCCTGCAAACTCGTTTTCAAAGAGCAGTGTTTATATCATTTATTATTAAATTTGTCACCCATCTCCACCACATGACTCTGGGCAGCTTATAAGGTTAATTATGTATGTGTGTATCAGGAGGTGGAGAAAATGAGGTTTAAACTTTGTACACTCTCATGCATAAACAAACTAAATTTATAAAATCAAGGTATACCTTTTTGAAAACACAGCTGGGACATTACCAAAATTTGCAAATCCAGTTTTACTAGTAAATACTAAGAAATCAAAAGACTGTGCACTGTATAGGTATCTCAGCATATATTGCCTTTGTCTTTCACAATATCCTAGAATACCTAGAGAGTTGCCATTGCTGTAAGAAGTATTGGTTTTGACTTTTAATACAGCCAGTAAGGCCAGGCAGGAATGCCAATTGTTGCTTAGACAAGAAGCAGGAACAAATGTCAACCTAAACTGAAGCAATAGATATTTCTCCAGATGAGCTGTTCAGAGCATCCATTGTTTGGGATGATGCTTCTGTCGCTCGTCTGGGCTTTAATTGAGAGGACGCTTCTCCTCCTCCATGGGACTCCTCCCTAGCGTCCCCAGTTTTTGCTCAGCCTTCGTGGATATAGGCAGCTTAATTTCCTTTCCCTTGGCCAGAATAGCAAAGGCTTCAAAAGGAGACAACAAAAAAGGTTTGCTTTTAAACTCTAAACAACTTCTTTAAGGCCTTTAGTTTCAATGAGTCAAGCAGCTCCCTACGGCATATAACTCGAGCCAAGGGAGCTCACCTCAGATAATGATCTCTTGCCCCCCAGGATGATCGGAGGTGATAACACCTGAGCCACATGGCTAACAACTCACATTTCTTAGCCCGTACCATTACGATCTTTTCAAGCCGAGGCACTACAATCGCCGCCGCCCATTGCCGACAGGAGAGGCTCCATTTTAAAAGGGTCTGAGGCTTCTTTCTCTCCCCTGGGAACACCGTCTGGGGTGGGGGCATCAGTGCCCATCTGCCCCACCGCGCCTTTTTATTCAAGGGGAAACTCTGCAGTATCGACTCCAAACAAGGCGTGGAAGTGCTGCTGAGTCGATTTAACTCATTACGTGCCATGTGGTAGTGATCTGCATTTTATTTCTGGAACTGTGAGAGGCTTTTCTTTCCCCAAGCAGGGGTCTCCTTCCTGGAACCCAGGGGAAATCACCCTAATACATATGTGTGTGTGTAGATATGGATAGATAGATAGATAGATAGATAGATAGATAGATAGATAGATAGATAGATAGATAGAT
>BLBF01000026.1:9519983-9542630 GCA_015471245.1 Laticauda colubrina | reverse complement strand
TGTGCCTATCTGACTAACGCTGCACATTCTGTTTAGCTTGTCTACCTTAACCCTGGTTGGGGAACTCAGGCTTAACACAGGTCTTTCCTCTGAATGGCGACCTGCTTCCGAGCTGCTTCCGTTATATCCGCAGGGCTGACGCAATGCATCCTCCCCGCATGCGCAATTAACGCCAGGCATCCATTAGGCTTCCGCTGTGCATCCACTGTGCATCCGCTTCATCCGCTCTGCATCCGCTCTTTCCATTCCGCGTCCGCTTCACTGAGGCCCCCCAGAAGCCCTGCGGATGTGCCATCCACTCCCATCCGCTCCCATCCGCTTCCATCCGCTGGGCTTCCATTCCGCATCCGCTTTGCATCCGCCCTGCGTCCTCCCCGCGTCTGTGTTATCCGCTCTGGTTATGCAAATTTTTGCCCCTTTTGAGAGCGGATAACAACGGATGGAACATTTTGCTCATCCGCTGTGTCCTTTTTGCATCCGTTGGCCAATGTGACATGGGCTTAAGGTTGTAAGAAAGACCTGCGATTCCACAAGATAAGGTAAAGATTTGCCCTGTCACACACGTGCTTGTTGTTTCTGGATCTAGGGGGCAGTGCTTATCTCAGTTACAAAGCTGAAGAGCCAGCACGGTCCGAAGACATCTTCGTGGTCATGTGGCCAGCATGACTAAATGGCAAAGGCACATGGAACGTTGTTACCTTCCCACCAAAGTGGTCCCAATTTTTCTACTTGCATTTTTACATGCTTTTGAATTGCTAGGCTGGCAGAAGCTAGGACAAGTAATGGGAGCTTATTCTGTTATGCAGTGTTAGGGGTTCAAACCACCAAACTGCTGACCTTTCTGATCAACATGTTCAGCATCGTAGCCACTGAGCCACCGCATCCCCTATTCCACAAGATGGCTTCCACAAAACAAAGGTCCTTGACCTAATTGCTAAAAAACATTCTAAATATGACATGCATACGATTCAGGAGCTACATTGCTGAATGTGAATGTTGTCATCACTTTGGATGCAATCATTTTAAGTGGAGGGAAGACTGTACATGAACTATTAACTGTTGTGGAACAGTATATATTATATGGATCAGCCAGACGTGGAACCTATATTAAACTAAACACCTCTGCAATGTGCTGACATTTAAGTTTACTGGTTTTCTTAAGGCATTACTTTGCAGGATTCAATCTGGTTTGATTTATTTCAAATCTTTAGAATTCTAAAAGCAGACTATGGAAAGCCTTGGAGAGACTATATTCTTATTGATCTGATTAGCATTAACTTGATTGATTATATGATAGATTGTACAGCAGCATACAGCTGTTCAAGGCAAAAGAGAGAGAAAAATAAAAAGTGAGGGTGGGCAGAATAGCTGCTTTATATGAGTGCCTATGTGAGCTATATTTAGTTTGTCTTCAGGCTTCTGCCACAGAAGATATTTGCTACATGGGATTGGACAGAAATGGGAAAGCTTTTGGTGATGTCACAGTGCAGAATATCTTTGGATCCTTTCTCTTGCCTCCCATTGCTTTTGTTCCTTATAATGGCTGCCAAAAAAAATTATCTGGCTGATTGATGGCACTTTGGTCTGCAAATGGAGGCATTAAAAAAGACAGTAGAGGAAATCAATTCATAAAGCAATTAAAAGATCATTAGAAGGTAGCATTTGACTAGAACAAGATGTCTGGAATCTGAAGCAGCTATTTGGGGCTACTGTGCAGTTGACATATCTTTCTCTCCTTGCTGATTACAAGGAAAAACAGAGCCTTTCCCCCATTTGCACCTAACTATGATGTAAATATGCCCTGGCCCTAGATTCTGTCTTCTGTGTTCTCCCTAGTATTGCTGTCATATCATCCTCAGACCATGAATGAGGCAGGCATAAGTATCCTTAGCTGTGCTTGTGTTAAAATAGTGTTTTATTCATATTCCAACACCACCTAAGGACAACCTCATAGGTGTATTAAACCTGTTATGTTTTCTCATTCCTCCTTTGGATGCAAGTCAAAACAATGTAGAAGCAACAGAGACAGTACAAGAATTAGCAATAGTGACTGTTTAAAAGCGAATCAAGCATCTAAGACATGTATTCAGATCCAGAAGCTCCAAGGTGCATGCAGTGCATTCCCACAAAATATGTTTTTGGGTATGTCTACCTAAAGAGACCCAATTTGGTGTAGCAATTAAGACACCAAGCTAGAATAAGAAGACTATGAATTCAAGCCCCACCAAAGGCACAAAACCAGGTGGGTAACCTTGGGCCAGATACTCTCTGGCAGTAGTAAACTACTTCTCAAACCTTGCCAAGGAAACAGCAGGCATTAGTCCAGGAAGTCATCAGGTGTCAACCTTGACTTAAAGGCACATACTCCAAATAGTATACCAAAATGCAATATAAGGAAACAACTGTAACATTAGAATAATAAAAAGTGTTTATTTGTGTCAATTTAATAATTTCAATCAATTAATCAATTCAATCAATTTAACATTCATGATTCAATCTCAGCATGACCGCATTTTAAAATGATACTTGATACTGCAATCAAAATACATAGTTCTTGTACTTTCATTAATAATGTAAAAAAAAAAGAGTTTTAAGACCCATTTAAACTTAGGAAGATCAAACTCCAAATTTAATTTTAGGAGAAATCTATTCCAAAGAGAAGGAGCTTTATAGGAAAAAGACTCGAAAACATGTAATAGCCATTCAACAGTGTCAGGAAGGCCTGCTAAGAAACTGCTGCAATAATACATACAATATATCACAATGGTACAAATTACTTTAATCGTAAGAAATGGTCAGATTCTTTGCATGTTTAGAAGATAAAAGCTGGAGGTTCTTGTTGTTTTATCAATGAAAGATTTTAAAGAATGTTTCTCCTTGATAAGAACCATTAATTCTTGTAATTAATTTTTGGTGAAATCAGTAGCTGAAAAGGAAAAGAAATGGGGGAGGAAAGAAAGGATAAATGGGATAAAGATCAATAAATTTAATCTTGTCTGAATTTAAATTTGTGGAAGTATATTCAACTTTGAAACAGGAGATCATAACACATATCCATGACCACCGCAGAGGAAAAAATGTGAATTGAAGTATGATGGTTAAACTTAAAAGAGGAAATCAAATTCAAAGACTAATTATACAAGGCAAACAAAAGTGGACATAAAATCAAATGTTGTAGCACATCTACAGTTTACCTATAGAAGTGCAAAGACCCTTCCATGTAAGGAGGGCTGGGCATGTGATGGGAATTATAAGACTGAAAATTTAAAAAATATGTCAAGATATATTGAACATTAAAAATATACTAAATGTTGTGGTGAAGGATACCAAAACAGCACAGAGAAACCCAGCAGCATTAACACTTATGATTGATGGCTTTCTTTAGTTACCAGGACATTAATGACAACCTGAGCCATACAAAATCCTGATGAAAATGGGTTGTTGAGAATATTTTCCAAATAAGAAATTGAGAGAGAACTATTCACTCAATAATCTTAAGCAAAAAGAGAAAATACTCGATGAAATTTAGAATAAACAAAACATGGCTCATAAAAATTGTTTTTTTTCTGATAAAAGATAGTTAAGAATGAGACAAAAAAAGTATCTGTGTGTAAAAGAAAAGAATTCAAAGAGCACAGCAGATAAAGAACTTCTGAAGCTATTTTACTGCTACATGTCTGAAAAAAACAAAAAATTACAACAGGAGCAACATGGAACAATAGAAACAGTGCATGAGTCTTCATAGAAACAGAAAGGTAAAGTTACTACAGCACATCATTTTTTATGTGACTGAGAGGAAAATGAGAAAAAAATAATTAATTTTCTGCTGTTTTTAACATTGCTTACTCCCAAAACAAACAATGTGATGGGAATGCATGTATGTATGCATGTCACTCTGTTTAATTATATTTGTGATATTTAAAACAAATTTAGTGATGGCCCTAGCCCATTACTCACTTATTGTGCTGGTCTCGTTCACTTTTTAGGAAGTACAGAATCACCCAATGTTCCATTTCAAGACCAAGTATAATCCTCAGCTGACAAAAGGCCACATAGATCTAAGATTTATGTGGCAATAATCAAGGCTGCAAGGGTTATCTGTATAAACTGCAGTGTTATATATGATAGCACATTGATCAAATATGTTGGAAAGGTCAGAGAACAACACATATATTATTTCATTATTAATTGGTGCATAGGACACTGTTGTACTGAAGAAGACTTTTGATTCATTTAGTTCAGTAATGTTTAGTAGCTGTTTTCCAATATTTTTTATATGGTAATCTCTCAGTTCTGTGGAGGATTATTATGCATAGGAATTATCTACTAAATTCAGTAAAAAATTTTCAATACATATCTAGTTTTAATGTTTATACACAAGCTAACAGAAAAATGAGATTTGAATCAGGACTTGCCTGATTTAAGCTTTTATCTCGTTGTTGGGTTTTTTGTGTTTTGTTTTTTGGCTGAGAATGTTGTTTTTATTCCCAAGGGAAATAAGTTTTGAGTTTTCCTTTTTGCCACTTTTAATTGAAGGACATATTTGCATGATTGTTTTCCCCATGTAGATAGTCCCTTGCTCTATTAATACCGCTTTATTCCTGGCAAGCAAACAAAGGCCTGGAATAAAAGGAAATTGGATTTCAAACTGGTTTTTAGCTTGGACTAATATAGTTGGTGCTAACATTTAAGAGGCACAGATATCCCAGTGACCCTCTTTTTTGTTGTTGCTGATTATTTTTCTAAAAGCTAGGTTTTTCGAGGGGGGAGGGGTTCAACTTTATTGTATCTTTACTTTCTTCAAAAACAATATACCTATATCGTTCTTATACAGCATTTTATGCAGCATGACATTTATTATAGGGGTGAGGCTTGCTTTCCTCTCCATCCACATTAAAAAAAGGAAAAATAATGTTAACTTTAGTTTAAAGCTAGCAAAATGTATTTTTAAAATTGTGATTAATCATTTTTTTTAAAAAAAATACATTTATTGTTGTTTCCTTGTTTTATTTGTAATGTGTTTGCTTTCTTATTTTTATACTCACCTAGAATTTTAAACAATACAACTGAACTGAAAGAAAGTCAATATGTGAGATTCTGTGTATATGTTTGCTAGTTGGTCGCCCATCCACTGCATAGAAAGAATATCATTATCTTGTGTCTGGAATAGTCATGCTTAACTAAGTCTAAAACTGAGTTGAAGCATGCTTTATCTCAGCGACTCCCAACCTTTTGAGGACCAGGGACTGGTTCCATTGTGAGAGATTGTTCCACGGTCCAGAAGAGGTGTAGTTTCACATGCTGCCTGCGTTGAGCAAATGTGGCTTTGCTTGTTTGGATAGCCCAGTTTCTGGCATACCATAGCCCTGTGCCAGTCCATGGGGACCCTTATTTTGACAGTGTAGAAAAACCATGAGTCCTTTGTTTAAGTTTCTTCTCAGATTTACTGCCATGTTTTCTCTTTTACTTTCCTATCTTGTTCTATAGTATGAACAAGTCTGTCTCTCAAGTGTTGAGATGTTCAGGGACTAAGATGTATTCTAGAGTGCAGAGTTCATCAGACTTTATATTGAAAAGGATTAAATTCTTTTGCCCTTGGAATTAAAAAAAAAGTGCTATGATGGAAATGCCACAGCTAAGAGCAGAAAATAATTTTCAAGACAAGGCAGAACAACTTGTCATGAGACACCTCCATCCCTGACACCTGAGCTAACTTCAAAGGGAGACTCAGTGTCTTTCCTCTAATGTTTAAATGGTCTCATTTTATAACCTTCTGTAAAGATGCCAGTGTCAGTGATGCAAGCTCTGTTTTTGACAGCAAAGTGCTTACAAAGCAGCTTTTTTCAAAACTTTACTTTGATCTGTGGTGGGTTTTCTGTCTTAATATTATTTGCATGTTCTGACAATTCAAGGGTTTTCAACAGTTGTATCCTTCTAGGAATTCATGTTATTATTTCTGGACAGCCTTTTGAATTATCTTATCTACAATCTGCAAACATTTCATATGCAGTTTATTTTTGTGGCATTTTTCCTACATTTCTTCATGCAATGATAAAAAGCGTACTTTCCTATGAAATTCCTTTCTTCAAGGTATTGTCACTGATTACTTTATTGCTCCGGTAAAGTTATAGTCCCAGGGCAGAAAAGATATTAAATACTGAAATTCTGAAAAAGCCCAACCTCCCACGAAAATAATAAATACTGCGAAGTCACAGAATAAAATAGCAACAATCCTTTTCAAGGAGATAGCACAACCAAAATTTATTTGCTAAAAAGAAGTTAGCAAAAGTCCAGGAAAACGAAGACTTTATTGCAAACTAGTCATTGAAAGGGGTGCAGTGGCTAAGATGCTGAGCTTGCCAATCAGAAAAGTCGGCAGTTTGACGGTTCAAATCCCTAGCACCACATAACAGAGTGAGCTCGTTACTTGTCCCAGCTTCTGCCAACCTAGCAGTTTGAAAGCATGTAAGTAAAAATGCAAGTAGAAAAATGGGGACCACTTTGGTGAGAAGATAATAGCATTCCATGTGCCTTCAGTGTTTAGTCATGCTGGCCACATGACCATGGAGATGTCTTCGGACAGCGCTGGCTCTTTGGCTTTGAAACAGAGATGAGCACCGCCCCCTAGAGCTAGAAACAACTAGCACGTTTGTGCGAGGAGAACTTTTGCCTTTATCTTAGTCATTGAAAGGCAAAGGATCATTTTTGAAAAGGTTCTGTCCCTGATCACCACTCATTTCAAAAGACAGACTCCACCATGAGAAAGTTCTCAGGTTGCTATTTTTTTTTTGAAAATTTTTTATTGATTTTTAGAAACAAACATAGACAAACACAACATAGAACATGAAAACATAAAACCTCTTTTCTGAAAGCAGCCTGATCCCGGGTTACATCTCTTTGTACAGATACCAATTCAAATTCATGCTCATTTTTATATACCATTCTATATCTTATTACCATTCTACATTTTCTATATAGCTTCTCCCCTCTTTTAACTTTCTTAATTTTTATTTGTTTCAAATAAACACATTAAATCACATCATTATATTTATATTCTTTGTCTGTTCTATTTCAGCTATCTATTATCTTTTCTCCTTAAACAAGATTCCTCCTGTAGTCACTTATTGGAATATGACGCCTTTATATCTTTCCTCTAAATTTATAACACTTAATATAGAACGTAACTTCCATTCGGATTCCGCGTCGTACATTAAAGCTAGATGCTACATTTTAAAATGAAAAAGAAAAGTATAAATATATAATATAATTAAAACAACAATCCATACTAATTCATTCTATCATTAATGTTAATATTCATTTAAATTTTAAACATTCAACACATTACTTTTCAAATAGGTATCATGCTTCTATGGGAACGCTTGTAAACTTTCCGTGATTGTTTCCCCCTCACTCCACTTGCATTTTAAAACATTATGTCATTAAAATGTTCCCATTCCTTTCTAAATTAATTCTCTCATTTAATTCATTCCATTTATTTTCTTCAGAAATGTTTCACTAAATCATACGTTGTTTCCAATTTTCTAATATTATTTCTAAATACAAATATAACAATACAATCATATGTACCTTTGCAGAATCCCTTTTTCTATTAAATTTTACCCATTATCTCTAAATAAGTCCTGTTTCTTTACATCTTGCTTCACACCCTTGTAGCTTCTTTTCTCTTCTCTCCTCCTTTGCTTCTTTGCCCTTTTTACCCCCTTGTCTCTCCACCTCAATTTCCCTTTTCTGTATTCCCTTTCTCTGTTGCTTTCTCACATTATATCCACTTTTCACCTTATTTTTCCCTTTTTTGGTTGTTTTTTTAGGTCTCAAATTCTTATTCTCTTTCCCCTCTTTCTCCTTTCTTCCCCAAGTAAAGTTATTTGTTCATTTAAAATGGCTTCTTCTTTATCCCAATCTTCTTGTTGTGTAGTCTTTTCTTGTAGTTTCTCGTAGGTAAAGATCGCCATTTCTAAGAATTGAAAAACAGAACCAAGAGCCCTTCCCTTCTTGTTCCTCTTCTTTATATTTTTTAAATTCTATTTTCAGTTCATCCACAAGTGATGCCATTATAGAGTTTTTTTCTTCTTTTAAAACAACCACCGAAGTGTTTTTAATTCTTCCAATATAATTCCAAAAGTCCCAAAGTCACCAAACAGTCCAAATACACACAAGCTGTTTCTTTTTACACTTTCTTCAAAACTTTCTACAAAGTTCCAGTTAAAATGAATCTTTTAGCAGTCTTGTTAAAATTTAACTTTAGATTATTTAGATTCCAGGCTATCTCCTCCTTCCAAATCCTGTTCTTATTCTCTTCCTCTCCCTTCCCACTTACAGCAAAAGAAAATTTTCTTTCTCTTTTTTTTTTTTTGCCTTTTATATTCAGAAATCTCTATTATCCCCTTGGCATTAAATTTTCCAGTTTAAATACCTGTTGATGCCAAAGCAGATTTTTCCAATTTCTCATTCATCTCCGTTTGCTGTCAACGTAAGGAAGGAGACTGAAAAAAAACAACTTTCCCTTTTCACTTTCATTCGCTGCTTCCGAGTCTTCTTTGGGAGCAATGTATCTTTTTTTAAAAAAAGTTTAAGTTCCAGGATTCCTCAATTGTTTCTTCTTATTCCAGTCAGCCAAAACTTTCACTTCAGCACTTTCTTCCTCCTGTACATTCTTTTCTGGATAAGGGCTTCTTTGAGGCGGACATTTCTGACCACTGCTCTACCACCTTTGGGAAAGGTAGTTTAACCAGCTGGGGAGGAAAGATGCAGCTTTCCTCGACCCTGCTGGAGTCTCCCCCGTCTTCACCAATCTCTACAGGGTGGCTTCGCCCCAAAGCCAGCTGGCTCGGGGCGCTCTGGTGGCAAGCCCAGGCAGAAACCACGCATGATCGTGGATTTCTGCCTGCTGCTGAAGCCCTGCAAACCGGAAGTCCTGATTGCTATTTCTATAGATAGGCACACTGCAAATAAAATTAACAGGTGCTTTGATGGTTACCTTAGATAATCCATGTAATTGTGCTGCTAGGACCTGAAACAGGTCAACCTACCGTACTTAATGAATGATAAAAACAAGTACACAGTATCTCTATTTTTGTTTCTGTTATATTTATTTTTTTTAGATAGTTGATCTATCTAATCTATCTAATTTAATTTTAAGGTTTAAATACAGCCTAACTTCACCATGATTTTGGTATGAGATACCTTCTATTTTAAAGTTCCAAAGGGAGCATGTACTGTCCTTGTACTAGTTTCTGTAAAAAAAATATGTGATAAGGGTGTTCATAAAGGGATTTTTTAATAATTAATGCTGAATTGAACTTTATTTAACTCATGGTGCACCTCAAAAACACTGCACTAAAACATTTTTCTAAGTATCATTTGAGACTGCATTTGTACAGTTCAGTCTGTACTGTTCTGAAGAATAAATGTTCCCTCTAAAGTGGGTTAGAATAAAAATTATGGTATGAATGTGGACATGTTTTTTTATGGCTGCTGCTTTTTGAAGACCATACTGATCTATTCTAATGACCTCCTTCTCTCCTTTCTCCACCTCTCTGTCATTCAGCCAGGCATAAAAAAGGTAGCTGCAAAAGCATGAAAATCATTTTTTACCAGGTTGTTGGATGGTGATTGACAGTTCTTTTTGCAGTTACACACATCCAGAACATGAGCATTTGTTCAGGTACAGCTTGGACATTTACCAAGTGAACCTGTGACTAAAAAGAGATCTGAACTCAAACTTCTAAAACCCAGTGCTACGTACTGGATCACAGAGACAATAGAGAGATACATCAAAAGCGTCTCTAATTATTCCTGATTTAAAAGTTATAGGATATGGATGCTGTTCCTGAACTATCACAGACACATGCAGAATATTGAATACAGATGAAAGCTTTTTTAAAAAAAGATGAGCAATGACTGACTGTGTTGCTATGTATCTTTTTTTTTTTTTCTTTTCTTCTCCCCCCCCCCCCTCCTGCTTGCAGGAACTCTAGAACTTTTGCCTAGGGTTTTTCTTGCATAAGGGCAAGGTAATGTCTGACAGCCTTCTCTTACCTTAGCATTGAAAACCCCATTTCCTCACCCATAAATCATCGCTCAAGGGGGAAGAGGTGGGTCAGGTAGCCCTGGGGAATAAAACTGGAGGAAGGGGAAGGTGTGAGTGGGCAGAAAAGGTTAAATAATTCAACTGTTTATTCTTCTCATCATTCAGGAGTAGAGATTTGCATGTCTGAAAACATGAATGCTTTTGCTTTTATAAGAAACCTCTTCCATTAGCCTTTGTAAGCCCCTTCCTTTTCCTTACCTCCACCTCTTTCCTCCAGAAAAATATCCCTTCTTGCGCTTCTCTGCTCCTCCTTCCTAGTCCCACCACAGTCACGTTATGCATTGTTCAGGGTTAGAAATGTGACAGCCTGGATAGTCTTAGCTTCCAGAGCTCATTAGTAAAGTGCAACATGCTCTCTGGAAGAAGTGTCAGGAGTCTCCTTAGCAAGCACTGTGTTGAACTGGGAAGCTGAGCCAATGTAATGTTGCTTCAGTGGCGTGCCTGCAGCTCTCAACAGTAGCAGAAGAGTTGATTCTTTGTTTGGGCGGAAAAAATGGGGGGAGAGATGTGGAAGCATTCAGAGTTAGCCCTTCTGTCACCAAAACATTCCATGATTTTATGCTGCGAGCACTTCTGCTATAATCATATGGGAATGAATGACCAGAGTGCTGTTTCAGGAAGGAGTTGATGCATTGTACAATTTTCCCCCACTGCCACCAGAAGAACATCCTCACACAAACGTTCCCAACTATGTTTTTCTGAACAACCTTTCTCTGCCTATGCCTAACATAAGGTTTTATTAATTCACAATACCCTGAGTTTCGCCCTCCATCTGTCATGTCACCTGCCACCAGACTGCTGTCCCTTCCATGGAGTTAGCAAAACAGAAATAATAAGAAATCATTTCAGTGGTTCAGTGTCAGATTGGAGGGAGAGGGTGGAAATTATCCCCAAAGCTGCTGGCAAGCACGTTTTTTGTGTAAAGAGGCCTCAAACCACCGGAGAATTCCTGGATTGTCTCAGGCTGCTGTGTGTGATGTCCATCATGCTATATGAACACCATCTGTTCGGTATTATACTCTCAGTTGCCAGGCTACCTGCTCTGTGCTGTAACACTTGACTGGCTGGCTGAATGTTAGCAGCATTATCCCAGAAGTACTAAGGGGGAGGAGGAGGGGGAGGGAACAGTAGTCATGATTAAGCCATCTGCAAGCACAGGGGAGGGTGGAAAGGGGGGGGGGAGGCAGAGCGCCCAGGGCAGCAATCAGTCACCAATAGGCTATCACAAGCCATCAAGAATTGGGCGCATGATGCCACCTGCTGGTGCATTAGAGAAACATTAGCCAAGTAGATGTTCTCATACTCCTCTTAATCCAGAGCTACCTGCAGTTTTGATAGATTTAGAAGGAAAAGTCAAATACACTGGCATCCGTGTAGCACATATCCATTACTAGGTGCTTAAGAAGCTTTTAAAAATACTCAGAACCTTATGAGCTGGAATAGATGCCTCTCAAGTTCCACTTGAACCTTTCAGGACAAAAGAGAAGATGCTGTGTTGAATATGTTTTCTAAAAGGCACATCTCTTCCTCTGACTTTCTCTTTCTAGGCTAATTAAATTCTAGCTTCCTATTATGCATCTTTGCTGTATGATCATTGTTAGTGGTCAAAGTCAGAGATTTATTTCAGTCCCCTCTTAGGAGTTTTCTGGCCAAAGTGCAGATATATATATGTTGGTTTGAGATCGGCAAGACGAGCACTCACAAGAATATTTTTTAAACGCAAAAGGATTATTTTCTTGAATCCTGCATTCAATCATAATGAGCTTGCACTATTTAAATCTCATTGTAAGTTTAAAAACAGTCCATTTTTAGTTAGTTTCTTCTAATCATCATGACACATAGTGGAAAAAAATGTTCTGAAAGGTAATGACCTAGTAGGACAAGTTTTTTACAGCTATACCTTTAACTGGAAAAGTATAATAATAACCTTTCCCTCAGTGAGTTTCCATGCTGAAGCCCTTTTCATAACCTCATCTTATCTAGAGATTATTATGATGAGACTACGGAGACTGATTATATAGATAAGGGGAAAAAAAACATCTGATACTGTTTTGCGACAGCATCAGCTCACTCTTTCACAATGATTGTATAAATTAATATGAAACCTATTGGATTGACATCCAGAAGTTAAAAGAAGACTGAGCTGTGCTTGCCAGAGATTATCGTTGTTTTTAATCCAACCTCTGTGCCATTCCTCAAATATATCTATCCTGCATTTATTTTATTTTGATTTATTTTAAAAAAGGTATATGACCACCCAGCTCAATCAAATATATGTGAAAGAGGGAGAATAATGGAGAAAGTCATGATTAATCTATTTACATATCATAAATCCAAGGAAGGAAAAACAAATCAAAATTTAGGTAGACTTCGAAATTCCTATATCTGAATCTCAAAATTGTTGATATCTAATTTCAGATTTACCTCTTAATCCTTTTCTCCTGCCCTTTTCTAATTCAGGCCATGTTTCTAGATTTTTGATCTTTTCTCTTTTCCTGGGCTAAACACTTCATCTGTTATCTGTTATTCATCACCATTGACAACTTAAGATTGATTTTCCAATGTTATGTGTAAGAGATTTTCTTTCCTGTTGGTTATTGTTATAGTTAAAAAGAGAGAAATTCAGAATATAATGTGCTTTGCTTTGTAATGAATTATTCTGTATTCTACCAACATAGAAAGTAAGTTTGACACACATTCTTTATTTTGCAAAACTGTTATCAGAGTGGTTAATACAAGTGTTCACAAATGTTTAAAATCCAAAACATTGCAGCAACTGGTTTTGTTATAGTTGTTTCCATAGCATGCAACTTTCTTAATTACAGAAGTTTTACCAGTTCCTAACACTTTTAAATTTAATTTAAAACATTGCAGTAAACCTTATACTGTCTCTAATCTGGTCGAATCATTTGGAAAGACCCTATTTCATGGGTTTACATCATTAGAGATTCTACTGGCATTTGTACCAGGAAACATTTTCTATAATGATGTCCAGATTTTATAATTCTTTGGGGACTCTCTCAGGTCTTTTTTCATATCAAACATGGAACTTAATGCAATGGGATACAGACTGGGATTTAGGTAAATAGTTATTCCAAGTCACAGGAAGAGCATTAAGTTGATGACTGACTTCTGGCATTGCTCTTTCCGTTTTCTGTTCCCTTCCTCATTATTTTAATTTTTGCAAAAGAGAATATTTATCATATTTTTTTTAATGTACAGTATACCTGTATACTATCTAACTTGTACCTTTATATATTTCATTGTTTAGGACCAGCACACTGTGGCATTGTCTCGATCCACAGGTCCCATGCAGTCCGCTGTACCCTCAGGACCCAGTAATGTGGGCACAAATCCTGGCAATGCCAATTTCTTGACCAATCAACCTCAAGCAGCCATTATGAAGCAGATGCTGATTGAGCAAAGGGCCCAACTCCATATGATGGAGCAGCAAAAGCAACAGTTTCTTCTAAGGGAGCAACGGCAGCAGCAGCACATCTTGGCGGAACAAGTACTGTATATCATTTTGCTACATACCTTAAATATTAGTCTAAAGAAAAGAAGAATTAGGGGTGACATGATAGCAGTATTCCAGTATTTGAGGGGCTTCCACAAAGAAGAAGGGGTCAAATTATTCTCCAAAGCACCAGAGGGCAGTACAAGAAATGGCTGGGAACTAATCAAAGAGAGAATCAACCTGGAATTAAGGAGAAATTTTCTCACAGCGAGGACAATTAATCAGTAGAACAGAAATCATGGGCGCTCCATCTCTGGAGGCTTTTAAGAAGAGACTGGACAGTCAATTGACTGAGATTGTATAGATTCTCCTACTTGAGCAGGAGGGGACTGACTAGAAGATCTTCCACCTCTGTTCTGTTCTATGCTGTGCTGTTCTGTTCCCAACATTGACAGCATTGGGATTCTGTGGCACTTTGAATTGTATCTCAAAAGTTCCTTTGAGACAGGCAGAATTAAAGTACAGGTGATCCTTGACTTACAACAGTTCATTTAGTGACTATTCAAAGTTACAACAGCAGTGAAAAAAGTGACATGATTATTTTTCAACTTAGAATCGTTGCAGCATCTCTATGGCCACATGATCAAAATTCGGACATTTGGCAACTGGCTCATCTTTAGGACAGCTGCAGTGTCCTGGGATCATGTGATCATCTTTTGTGATGATCTGAGGGAAAAAACCTCCTAACACTTAACAATCGGATTACTAACTTAAACAACTCCAGTGATTCACTTAACAACTGTGGCAAGAAACTTTGTAAAACGGGGCAAAATTCATTTGACAACTCTTGCACTTAACAACATAAATTTTGGGCTCAGCTATGGTCATAAGTAGAGGACTTCCATGACTGCAGTAAATTAGGAATAAGAAAGAAAGGTAATAAGGGGGAAAAGAGCCACAATAAAAAAAAGTTTACATCCTTCCAACTTCTGTTTAAAGCTGATGTACTTGCTGAAAGACCAGTTCTACTGGATGTAGGATATTTGTCTTGGGTCAATATTATTTTGGTGTCTTAAAAAGAGACAACTTTTATAATTATTATATTTTTACCTTTAGGAAACAATTCCTTTGCAATTTTCTCACTTAGATGCCAAATTAGCCATGTTTGATAAAATACATTTTTGCAAAATTTTCTTACTTTTCTCACATAGTTTATCTTTTCTTTGTCCTTTGAAATATTATGGCTAGAATTTACATTTTGTTTAAAGCAGGAGTAGGAAGCTATGGCCCTTTTATGACTTGTGGAATTCAACCCCAGGTTGCCAGGTTTCAGGCAGTGATCCCATGTCCAGGCATTTGGTTCTTTTGGATCCAGTGATAATAAGCACACCAGTAAATCAAGGAATTTTAAACTTAATTATTAGCTAAAATAAACAGATTGAAAAGTATGTGTCAGGAACAAAGGATCAGGACCATGTATTAAATTGCAGCACATAAAATTTATTCAAGACTGTGCACAAGAATCTAGCCAACTAATGGTCAGCACTTAATTGGCACTATATAGAGGTTTAAAGGAGGTGTGGACTTGTATCACTTGTAGCAACTTAAGGATTCTAAGCTGATGACATGTTTAACTCTGCCCCCAGCTGTGCCTGTTCTTCTCCTATAGCATAACATAAAATGGATACATACCAAGCAAGATAACAGCCAAATCTCTTATAAGCTGCCAGGAGCTGCTAAATAATGATAGCAGAGATACCACCATGGGTGGCTAGTTTGCAGCCAGCGTACAAAATAGAATATTGGAATAGAATCAGATCCCTTGATCTATGCAAGGCCATCTTCAGCTCACTTCACTAGCCACTTCCACATATCAGTGCTCTGCTATTGGCTGTCATAGCAACCCAATGGGCAACTTTCCCTTCTTAACCCCTTTTCTTTTGCTTTTCTAGCATTTACAGCAGCAGTCACATTTGCCTCGGCAGCACTTTCAGCAACAGCAGCGAAATGCTTATCCAGTCCAACCAGTCACTCAGTTTCCAGGTGAGAGATAAATACTAGGTTCAGAAGTGAACTCTTTGATATTTACATGCTATTTCTGTATATAAAGATTATCTATGTAAAACAGCCACTACTTTGTTATTTTAGAAAGGCATCTTCAGAAGGAATTATCTAACACAAGTAGGCAGCAGCCACTAAGACTTTGCAGCAATCTGGATATAATGAAAAAGGTGATATGCACACATAGGCTCGCCTAACATCTATTTGTAATTTCTTTACTTCTTTGTAGGCTCACATGGCTATTATTATCCAGGAAAAAGATATATTTGACTTAAGGAGTTGCTGACAGGTATAACAAGCATATCTGGATGTGTTCTGACACCACCACCCCTATTATCCTTTGAATCCAGGTCACCATACAGCCCTAGATGCTGCTTCTTTTCTCTTCACTGTCAACAGGCACAAAAATACTTTAAAAAAAACCTAAATTTCAAGATTGGTTACAAAAATTCTTTGCTGAAAAAATACAAACAATTCTGATTAGTGGAGTGATCCTCTTCGATATTCTGCATATTGCATTAGAAATTTAACCATCTTGTAGTGCCAGATGGCAGGAAGTGACAGAAACAAGCAAGCATATTCATTACATACAGTCTGCCCTACCGCAATCTGCAAGCCATTAATGAGAGTGGAGGTAGCTTCAGTTCATTGTAGCAGTTAAGGCACTGAGCTAGAAAATGGATGACTGAGTTCTAGTCTTGCCTTAGGCCGGGGGTCTTCAAACTTGACAGCTTTAAGACTTGTGGACTTCAACTCCCAGAATTCCTTTTCCAGTCATGTTAGCTGACAAGTCCACAAGTCTTAAACTTGCCTTAGGCAATGAAATCAACTAGATGACCTTGGGGCAATCACTCTCTCTGCTCCAGGAAGAAGGCAGTGGCAAACTGCTTTGGAAAATCTTGCCAAAAAACCTGTAAGGACTAATCCAGACATTTTCAAAGTCAAAGAGATGGCAGATTTCAAATGTAAATCCATCCCATTCCCATTCCAAGCAGAAAGTAGAGATACAATTGAGAGAGTTTCTGGGTTTATGGTAATGTATTTGTTTGTTTACAGTATTATAAACTCCTCCAATCCCAAAGATTGGATGGTGTGCATCAGAGGTGATATTCAGCAGGTTCTGACCAGTTCTGGAGAACCGGTAGCAGAAATTTGGAGTAGTTCGGAGAACCGGCAAATACCACCTCTGACTGGCTCTGCCCCCATCTATTCTGTGCCTCCCGAGTCCCAGCTGATCGGCTGGGTCTTCTTTTGTTGCCCTGCACAGGAGAAAGGAAAGCAGGTTAGTGGGGTGGGGAGGAAATAGAGATTTTACAGTATCCCTCCCCTGCCATAGTGTGCATCAACATAAGGAATAAAATGTGATGTCAAACAGAAAGTATGGAACAAACCTGAATAAAAATAATTAAAAGTAACAAGATGGCTAAAAAGACTAAGATAGATGTCCACAGATCAGATCAGATTGACTGAGGCTAAAGATTCCTTGGAATAATGATTTCAATTGTTTATGAAATGCTTGGAATATAAGGAAGAAGATACAGTACTTCTGGTTGAAGGGTATCACAGACAGCGGGAGAAATGGATATTTTGGATGCTGGATAAAGCCTGATTAAAAAATATTTCCAAGGGAAATTTAACAGCAGAAAAGTTCTTCTCGCGCCTCTTTTAAAATATTTAAATATAGCAAATGTGCTTTAATCAAGCAGACTATTGACTCAGGATGGTTAGTTCTGAAGCCATAAACACACTGAAAGATGACTAGTGTTTAAGAGCTTTGTAAGTCAGTTGTACAAACTCCAGCCTCACTCTACATAACCCTGATTAGCAGAACATTGTCAATGGAATATCAGTGCAGAGTCAGAAAAATGGGGAAAATGCTGACAATGCCTAATATCTTCACACAAGTGCTGCAGTTTACTTACTTGAATCAGATGACCAGACTCAAGTACAAAATGGCAACAGCCACCTGATGATGCCATTTTGAAAGTATCACAGTTGTAGAAACCACTCCTCCTATATGCAAGCCACATGTTCTTGTCCAGCTTTTTCCTTTAAATAATTCTTTGGAAGGAAGGCTATATGGAAATAATATTTAGGAGTTCTAGAATGCTATTAAAACAGTCAATTTTATGTACATTTAATATAATACTTATTATTTTTTGCTTAATCACTGGCCGCCTGTAACTCAAAACAAGTATTTTTATTGCATGAAATATTTTTACAACCTCCAGTTTATTTACAAGATAAAAATGTTGTAATCCTCTATTAATTTCACAAAAAACATTGAATCTAATGGCATAACAACATGCATAATTTGTTGTAATCTTCTAACCCTGTTTTACATCAGGGATTGCAGTTGATATCATTTTGATCAGTATGTATAATGATGCATATGGATTGGGTAATAATATTCTAAGGGGGATGTTTTTTGAAGATTATTCTTAAATGAGACCTTGCCTAGTCTCTCTCTCTCTCCCCTCTTCTCCCTCTCCTTCTCCCCCCTCTCCTTACAATATTGATTTGTTAATACACCATCTCTGTGTAAAATATCTAGGGATGGAAAGCATTTCTTCTCTTTTCTATAGACATAACTAGAAACAACACTATAGAATATCCATTCACATGTGGATTAAGCAATAACAAATTGATTAACATCTCAGCAATTGACACAGTTTTCATTTTAAAAGATAATGGGAATAGTTAAAGAGTTTCTTGGGTAGTTAATGGTCAGATCATTGTTTCCTTGTCCAATTCTTCATTTTCAAATAGATCTCTAATGAATGCTTGCAAAATTATAGTCCCTTGTAATCATGATCTTCAGTATTTGGCTGGCCGCTAAATAATGTAAAATCTGAATCAGGCTCTCAGCCTTTGCTTCTTTGAAAACAGGAAAACATTTATCCTCAAACTTTAAACAAGATTGTAACATGATAATATAGAACAACAGCTGCTCAGTACTTCAGATTTGAAGGTCAAATGGTGCTTCAGAGTATGCAGAGGTACAAGTATTGAATAACCTGTTATGGGTACATACTGTATCTGTGCCCTAAAGCCTTTTTTGCTTTCTAATCTACAGCCCTAAATATTTAGATACTGTAAAATTACCACATATTATTCTGTTCTCAATCTGTGGCAACCATATTTTTATTTTAGTTCTACTTAGAAGAAAACCAGAGGAGATCATTGTGATCACAGGGATGATACGCAGAAGATGAAGCCAGGATAGAATTGTAGCATTTTAGGGGATTTAGAGGTTCCTAGTTGTTAGCCACTCAGAATTGCTTAAAATGGATGGGCCATATACATATTTTGAATACATCAATAAATATATTTGGAGACAATTTATTCATGTTTAATTTTTAGATTTCCAAGTAGGACTGGAAAAGACCCCACCAGGAGATACTTTAAAAAAATCCACCTCTTTAGCTTGGTTTTATTTGTACTTGATAAAGAAATTATCTGCTATGTAAAAGTCATATTACTACCTTCTAACATGGCTGTAAAGTTACTTTCTTGGTAGCATTTTCTAGAGATATGTAACCTTGCTTGTAAGTTGATCAAAATACTGTTCTAACCTCATGTTCTGTTCAATCAGAATAATGCAAGTCAGAGCTTACAATACAGGTTAGGAGGTATTCACATAGGTAAAAGGTCTGAATATTAATATTACAAATGTCTAGATTATTTCTTGCATATATTTTGCAAAAATATTTTGCCAATTTCTTCTAGCTGCCTGAATAATTTCTGCAGCTTCTTTCAGCACACTAAAATTCACTATAACTTTTTACCTTCTGCTGCTTTAGGTTCTCCACAAGATATAGCTGCCATAAGAAATCAGACTGCTCTTCAGAGCATGAGGACTTCCCGAATGATACCTCAGAATGCTAGTATGATGTCTTTGGGGGCTTCTCAGAACACTGCAGCAATCTCTGCAACAGGTAGCCAGACTGAGATGGGGATGACTCCTTACAGCAGCCCAGTGACTGGCCAGCCAGGAATGTACAGTATGAACTCAGGAATGAGCCAAATGTTGCAGCACCCAAACCAAAATGGTATAAATATAACACACAATCCAAGTCAGGGGCCAAGGCAGCCCAGCTCAACACAAGGAGTTGGCATAGTCAGCAGCTTTGGTCCAAATGTTTTAGTAAACTCTGCTGTAGCTCCACAACATCAGCAAATGAAAGGACCTGTGGGACAAGTTATGACCAGAACACAAGCCCCCAGGCTTCAAAATATGATGGGCCCAGTCCCACAAGGAACAGCAAACTGGCAGGCAAGAGGACTGCAAGGTATCCCGGGAAGGACTAGCAATGAAATCGGATCTTTTAACAATGGATCTGCTTACTCAATGCAGTCAAGTCAGCCAAGGCTGCCTAAGCAACATTTTCCTCAAAGTATTGGTCAATCTATAATGGATACAAATGGAACTGTACGGACACTGAACTCAGGTGTAGGGAGACAGATGTTGCAACAACTCCCTGGACAACAAGGAACCAATAATCAATCCAGATCAATGGTTATGCCTACAATAAGTCAGGCAGTTTCTTCTCTAACTGTTTTTAATCAGTCGTCTGCACAACAAATACCAGGAAATAGCTTCACTCAGAGCAGCCAGGGTCAGATCTATGAGAGGAATCCCACTCAAGACATATCTTATAGCTATAGCAGTGAAGGAACTGGAGGATCTTTTCCAAATATAACTGAAAACTCTGATCTTGTAGACTCCATCATTAAAAGTGGTCCAGGAGATGAATGGATACAAGAACTTGATGAACTGTTTGGAAATCCATAGCACATGGAGATGTCCAGTTCCAATATTTGTGGGGTCAAAAAAGGAAAGCAGGATGATGTCCATCCTTGTTTCTTTGTTTTGTTTTTAAAGCTGTGCAAAGCTAGCTGATCTGTGAAGGCATAAATGGAATTTGAAGCAATGACAAAAAGTCCTTGCCAACTTCCCACGGCAGTCTCCATGCCATAGCATATCTGCTGCAGGTCAGAATGAGAGTGAGAGAGAGAAAGAGAGAGAGAGAGAGAGAAAAGCTCAAAAAGTGCTGCTTTCTGCCTATGGGCCACAGAAAGTGTTAGGCAGTTTCCATGTGCCACAGCACTGGCTGTCCTATAACAATGCACTTTCTATGCAGTTCTCTAAGAGCTGTTGTAGTTTTCAGGATACAGAACAGGCGGCTTCTGAGATAAAGCAGGAGAGTCAAAGGTACAGGCGACAAATACAAAGATCTTAACTCTGAATTTAATAAATACCAAGCTTTTCCATGCAATGTGTGTAATCTGATAGAGAATTACATAAAGGTTGTTTGAATGTGGTGATGACAATGATACCAGAGCTGAAGGAGTTCAGTCAGTGCCCTATCAATGCTTCTTAAGGTGCATGATGGATTCTATAAAAGAGTTTATCTTTTCTCTATTGTCCATTTCCTGCATAATCAAATGATTTCTGACTCATTATCTTTACGTGTGAGGAAAAACACAGCGTAGGACAAGCAGGATTGTATAATAATTGTATTACTCACTGGCTGCCTCCAAAGATAGTGATGCTATACAAAAGTAATTGGAAAAAGGGAGATAGGTCTAAGGAAATGAAATTATTCATATGGAGTGCGTTCTTTTTCTGAACATACAGGATAAAGTGAGGTTGTGTTATACAAACTGTTGGCTTGATCTTCCAAAGACATCAGGAGAATCAAGGAGCAACTGCTCTTAAGACCATACAGATAGGGGCCAATAACTGTATTGGCTGTCATATGCGTACATTGAGTACCCCTATCAAAACACCCTTGACAGATTGAGAGTGAGTTTATGGTCTGTGTTCTTCAAACACATGCCCTCTTTTCTACACTTCCTACTTTCTACAAGCCCTAAGCTCTTTAAAATGATGACTAAGCTGATCAACGAAAAACAATTTTTTAAAAAATTAAAATCCATTGATGTAATTTTTAGTAGCAGTTGTATATAAGCATTTGACATTGCAAATATTTTTCATAGACTTGTGCAATTTGAAGTACTAGAATTTAACTGCAGTTCTTTTAGGTCCTTTTAAGAGTTCAGATTGGCATTATTTGTAACACTGGAAATTGAATGTGTGACCACCTATCTGTAAGTTGAACATGGAGTTCATGTTAAATACATCCACATCCAGAGCATTCTCAGGGTCTCATTTATATGTTTCTCTTACATACAGTTTTCCATCTAAGCTGTTTTGTTTTTAGAGATAACATTTTTTGGTAGAGTAGCAGTAGATAGTGAGGGGATTTTACTATTTCTGCAGCCATTCATTCTCTGGTTCATGACATTTCACTGACTGTATCTCTTACACATTTGCAGGATAAGATTACAATGCATATTGGAAGAAATGTTTCAAAAGGCTCTAAAAGCATGTAGAGAAACACTGAACACCTCATTTATCCATAATTTCCCTCCTCTAGAAACAGCTTTTCCTGAAAAATGAAGGAGAGAGGCAGGGTTTTAGTTACGTGTTATACTTAAAGTATATTTCCCCCATTTGTGTTGGGATATAAGATTTAAATGGAATGGGTCTAAAATTCCTGCACACAGTTAGGTGTATATCCAACTTAAATTATTGGCAGATTTTTTGGCTGATTCTTATCAATACTAAAATATAGATTGACCAATGCATTTGCACATTGGTAGGTTTGACATTTGGCCAAAAAAATTGTGTGCTTATAACAAATAAATTTTATCATGCACTGAGTGCACAGTGTGCCAAATTGAGTTCTGATCATAGCACACACATAGGAGTGCATGCAAAGATCCAAAGAAGTTTTAATTCATACATTTACTAAATTTATTTAATACAGCTATGCCACATTCAGATGAAAGGGAGAAAAGAAATGAACATTTTGTGCACTGCAGCAGTCAGGCGAACAGCAGTCAGGCGAAGCTGAAAAATGTGACCAGTTACATATATAAAAATTAGGAAAGAAGTCAAGTGAAAGTTTTACCATCTCCATATATATATATATATATATATATATATATG
>BLBF01000026.1:9266745-9419983 GCA_015471245.1 Laticauda colubrina | reverse complement strand
GGAGCCAAGCTGCACTAAAAGCCTCCAACACAAGAACAGACTGTTGCCAGCCAATCAAAGCCACAAAACAGACAGAAGAAACCAGGAACACCAATCAATCAAACTCCAAGTCCAATGAAACAGGTCCAGGCTCCCAGCCAATCAGAATGAACCAGCCTCAAATTTAAAAACCAGGAGCTGTAAGACCCACATCCATACAGAAGCCTGATGATGGCAGATGAGATTCTGCTGAAACGTTGCTACAACTTTAACAGAACTACAATGACGTGGGATAATACCCGAAGGAAGCTAAACAGCACACATGTAAGTACCCGCGAAAACCTAAGAAAACATATATATATATATATATATATATATGCGCATATGCTGTTTAGCTTCCTTCGGGTATTATCCCACGTCATTGTAGTTCTGTTAAAGTTGTAGCAACGTTTCAGCAGAATCTCATCTGCCATCCTCAGGCTATATATATATATATATATATATATATATGATGTAAATCAGCAAACTGGCGGCCCAACTGGCTGAAGACTGTACTGGTCTGTGGTTGGGGACTACTGGTGTAAACCACTGCAATGACTCACTTTCTTTTTTAACTGACATCTGTAAATAACCCATAATTAGTTTTTAACTTGAGATTAAAATAGAGTTGTATACAAACACATGTGAAGCCATTTAATATACTATAATTTGGTACCTTTGCCAATTTCTCAGGAATAAGCTCTTCCTTAGGCCCTCCAATTTCTTCATCATCATCATCTTTTTTCTTTTTCTGGTTTCGTTGCTGCTTCTCTTTTTCAGCATTCTTTTTTTCTTCTTCCAGTTGAGCTTTTTTCTGAGCTCTCCTCTGTTTATTGCGTAGCTTCTTCAACTCTTTATCAGACATATTTGCTGTATAGAAAAACACGCTTGTATATCAAGAAAATCCACTTTTTATTTCATTTTCAAATTAAGCATTTATTTAAGTTTTCTAGCTCAAATCTTTCAAGTACAAAATTAAGTGACTTTTAAATCCATACAACAAATTTCCTTATTTGATTTTCTCCAAAGCACTTGTATTGTTGCCCTCTAGTGTCGGCTTCTTTCAAAGAGTGGTTCTGCCTATGATGAAGCAAGCAAAAATACACCTCTTTTTCTGGAAGTTATCATAGATCTCAACATTGTATTATCGTGGTTCTCCTCCTATCTCTTGATTAATTCAAGTCAGTTTTTATTGAGGAGGGAGGGTTGGCAGATTGAGCCCAGGGCCTGTGCTGTATGTAATTCTGTGGAACACTTGTTCTGTTTAATATTTACATGACATCCATGGGCAAGGTTACTAGTCAAACAAAGTATCATGAGCAGGTAGATGATATTCAGTTGAATAACTTGACCCCACGCCAGCCAGTTGATAACTTTTTGTCGCAGTGTATAGAAGTTGTGGAATAAGAGGGAAGACTCAGCTTAACTATTCTTAAAATAAAGTGGTTGTGAATATTTGGAGCAATTCCAGAGATTTTCCATCATTAGTCCTGAATTGGACTTACTTCCTTATTAGAGACTGGTGCACAATTTGGATTTTCTTTTGGACTTGCAGCTCCTACTCAAGGAGCAAATGGCAGCTGTAGCTAGCTGGGATAGCACTTTGACAGATCCATCTTGTACACCATCTGGGCCTATTCCTAGTCTATGGGGCTTTTTAGACAATCATTCCCTAATCACTTCACATGGGGCTGCTCTTGAAAACCACAGGAAAGTGCAACTGGCTTTCAAGAGTAGTTATGCAAAAGCATAAGCAGTTGAGGGGATGCTATAATATGCTTACATAATACATCTATTTCATAAGCTGTATTGATTATCCTTTGGCTTCCAGGTGTAATTCAAAGTGTAGTTATGACCTATAAAGCCTTTTGTTGCATAGGTATGTCCATTCTATACAATTGGGTGAACTTGCCATGCTTTGGGTGTATTGAATGCTTTGTTCTACTTAATCAATAATCATCTGATAGGAAATAGGAAGACGCTCTGTTGCAGAGAATAAACAGAGCTCCTTCCCCCCCCCCCCCAAAAAAAAAAAAAAAAAAAGATTTCTATAGCTGCCTACCCTTTAAAAGGTCCCTAATAACCTGTCCCTTGCTCCAGGATTTAGGATAGGATAGAAGCATGCTTCTTATAGGAATGTTTTATGTTCAGTTTGTTTTATTGCTGTTTTTGACATCTTAAAACATTTTGTTATATTGTTCTGAATCTTTTTTCTTATGGCTTATCACTCAGGGTCATTATGAAGTTAGAAATGTTAGACCTTAGAAATTTTATAAATTTACAAATCCCCACTTATTTTAAGCTTTGTGCTGTCACATCAACTAAAGTGCTATTTTATGAATGTTTGCACTTAGCTAGTACAGTACTGTAATTCTTGAAAATGTTATATGTATGCTGCTTTTGATAGTTTGTAGCTGATTTGAAAAACAATTATATGGTTTTTAAGAGTACAGGCTATCCTCAATTTACAACAATTGATTTACTGACAGTTCAAAGTTATAATGGCACTGAAAAAAGTGACTTAGGGCTGTTTTTCATACTTGTGACTGTTGAAGCATCACCATGGTCACATGATCAAAATTAAAATGCTTGGCAACTGATTCATATTTATGATGATTGCAGTGTCCTGGGGTCACATGATCTCCTTTTGCTGCCTTTGTGACAAACAGCATTCAGTGATTCACTTAACAACTGTGGGAAGAAAGGTCATAAAATGGGGCAAAACTCACTTAACAAATGTCTCGTTTAGCAATATAAATTTTGGGCTTAAATGTGGTTGTAAGTAGAGGACTACCTGTATTGTATTCAACAGTTTCAATTTAAACAGCAGGAATAGCAATCTGAAAAAGTTATATAGCATACATGCAGAAGACGCTGAATGTTTTATACCTGTATCAGTTTCATGTTCTTTATTTTCATCTGTCAGAGGGTTATCATGGAGCTTCAAGTATATTTCTATGGCAATTCTTGCAGCTTTAAAATAAAATGGGTGCTGTCGAAGTACATCTTCTAGTTTTAACAAGTCTACATATGACCGAAGTGTAATTTTCCTCATACAGTATGTGTGGAAGTCAAACTGGTCATCTGTGATTTCTACAAAATGCTAACATAATATGTAATTATCTAGCAAGCATCCAATATTACAAGATTACACTTAACTTAGAAATGACTACTGAGGTTTTAAAACTGAATTTAGCACCATAAAGATGGATGCTGCTAATACAAGCACACATAAGCAACAGTATCATTCTTTAGCATTCAACGCAGAAACAATTAAGCATCAGATCCAGTCTTTGAAATTTGTAGTTTAGAAGGATACCAGATAACATAGCAGGGCAGAAGTCTGTGCCTAAAAGTCAAACCTAACAGTCAAGTCATGAGGGCCGAGACCAGGTTTTTAAAATTGGCATGGCATTATGAGGGGGTACATATACAGTAGTTACTGATCATTCAAAGTTACAATGGTGCTGAAAAAATAACTTTATGGCCCATTTATGACAATTTATAATCTTTTCAATGCCCCTCACTGATATGATAGTCATTACAGTGAATATATGTTGTTTGTGCCTGACCTGTGCACGCCCCCCCCAAGCAGATTGATTGGAGAGAAAAGTTTTGCAAGAAAATGTTTGTTTTTCTAAACATTGAAAACAATGAAACCACACTAGAAGCCTAGGTCTGGGAGCCATAAATACACTACACAGTTCACAGTACTGTCCTGAAATTCCTTTCACTTCAATCTGTTTGCTCTGGGAAGAAGGAGAAAAGCAAATCTGTCTGTCCTTAGTATGACCCTTTCCCTCTCCTGAAGAATGACTGCTCTCAATCCATATAAAAGCAAACAATTTATACTCTCCTGAAATCTTTCTCTTCAATCTCTCTGCTTTACAGGGGTGTTGTGGAAGAAAAACAGTGAGCAAATTTGGTAGACAATTGCTCTTTTGTCTGAATCTTCCCATTCCTTCAGAGCAGAATAAATGGGGAGGGATTTCAAGAGAGTAAGCTGTCTGTTTTTCTAAATCCATGTGATTTCTGTTAGCAGTCTAGGGCTGGAAGGTGTGGCATGCTGCCAAACAACTCACAGTAATCACTTGAAATCTCTCTTTCCAACCTCTACTCTGTAGGCAGAGGAGGAGGAATGGGTGAGACAAAAGAGAGATTGCCTACAGAATTTTTCTCTCCACACCCCTTCAGGGGTTGATAGAATTTAGATAGAAAACACAGAAATATGTGATCTTACAAAGAAAAGGACTTCACATTATTAAATAATACGACTGAAAATAAAAATATACCATGCAACACAAATAAGCCCTTATACCTAAAATATTGTCTCAAACTTTATCCCTGAAAAATATAAGACAAGAAGTAATAATGTGAAGTCATTAAATACATACTCTCTCAATTTCATGACATTTTTTAAGTGCTTCTCCAAATTTATTCATTGTTTTATAAGCTTGGGCATATTCTGTCTGGAACCACATACACTGCATTTCATTCAGGTTTTCCACAGCTGATGTTCCTTCCTAGAAAGAAAAAAATAGAAATGTCAGACATGACCCATTTTTACAATAATTTGCTTATCCTAAAACAGGAAACTCTGGAGATCGTTATTTTTTATTCTGAAGTTTGTTTTTTATAATGAGCAGCTCTTAGCACAAGAAAAATATGCTGTTATGAAATTGAGCCATATACAGTACATCCATAAAACCAAATAAAAAAGATTCAGAATGCTTTATGTTCCATTCCAATTAGCAGCTGGGAGTAAAGATATTTCATCAAAAAAACACCAGACATACATTGATCAGGCAAGAAGTGGCTGCAACTAACTAAGAATGTTGCTTTATGAAAATGCAATGTTGACAGCTTTTTTTAAAAAAAAAACTTTAATTCCATAGTGGAATAGAAAATAGAACGCCAAATAATATCACAAGCAATTGAAACTTGGCAATGACTGCAGCAACCTTTTAAGTGAAAAGAGTACATCTGGAGTTATTTAGCTTAGAAAAATATAAAGGAATATCATAGACATATGATCCAAGAACCCCACAATTGATCTCTCCCAGATACTGTACTATATGGAAAAGTCACAAGAGATATTAAAATTACTTTTTAAAAATAAAGCATGGAATATATGATACGCACTATTGCAAGATGTACTGATATGTAACTAGCTGAATGACTTTAAAAGTGGATTAAAAACTCATGGAGATAAAATGCTACATATGGAGCATTTTAATCGCCCATCTCCCTCATAGAGGGGTTGATACATTTCTCAAAATTTATTGCTGGGCAATAAGAGCAGAAGGGTTTAATGGATTCATATTTTGCATGGGTACTTCCGTGGGTGTTTGTTTGACTGCTATAGAAATAGACATTGGAACTAAATAGCTCTAATCTAAAAATAAAATAACAGACAGACTAGAACAGTCCTTTTAGGTTTATATCAGGTTTTAGCATCCCAAAAACACTTTAAAAGACAATAATGCACAGTATTGCACGCTGTAATGGTTGACACTCTAATTGCTATGTATAAAAGTAAAAAAAAAAAAATGAGCTGAACAAACCCTTGTAAATTTAGAACACATTTCTTCAGCTTCTTTTATCAAGCTAGCTTTTAACATGTACTTTGCACATTTGGAGTTGATAAATCTATCTGCGGTGTCCAGTGCCTGAGCCTCATCCATCCACCTTGCAGCTTCTTTTATATTTCCAGCATGCTTAAATGACAGGAGAAAAACAAATTAGATATATAACATTAACTGCAGTTTGGCATATCATTTTTTGATATGTTAAAAAAATGTCAGGATAAAAAAGATAGTGGCAATATTATGTCACCCCATAAATTATTCTTTCAAAAATTAACCATGGAAGCATAAAATATATTCACTAAGAAGCAAGGCCTACAGTTTAACATGGTTTACTCCTTAGCAAATATACTTAAATTATAACCTATGTAATTTTAGAAATATTTTCTTTGTAATTTTGTCATTCTTCACAAATATTGTTTAAGTTCTCTAAAATGTAAAGTTTAAAACAAAAGAAAAATATAGTATACATCTGGCTAATATGTCCACAAAGGTTTCCAACACAATGAACAATTTACCTTATAGATTTTAGCTTTCACAAGGAACAGTTCTATCAAGGTAGGTGTGCTTTCTATTGCAGCATTTATATAGTCTAGAGCTATGGATGGCTGCCCAATTTTGTCATAATGCTGTGCCAAGTAGTATTGGACCCAGAGTAAAGTAGTTGGAGGTTCTTCTTTACCATCATCTATTTGGACAAAATATTGCAGTTTTTTTTAACTTAGCTGTATAACTAATATTGCTTGTGATCACTAATAAAATCATGAGGTTATTACATAAAGTTAACTAAACAAGACATATTCTATTTTCTCTTTTAAGAATGTTTCATGGAAAATGTGCTGTATATTTCTATTGATTTTATATTTCATGAAAAGTATGGATGAAAACTTATTTTAATATAATTTGGGAAAGTGTTTCAAGGCTGCAGCTATTACACTAAAATGAAAACGGAGACCAGATAGGACCATCTGAATGATTAGTTCATCTACTGCTAAAATAATATTGATAATCCCGACTTGTCCCAACCATCTTATACAAAGGTACCAGATAGAACATATCCTACATTTAATCCTGACCCTGAATATATCTGCAGCTTATGGGAATAAGTAATGGAAATGGGGAAATTAACATTACACATTATAACTGCAAAAACTGCTCGATGATCCAAATCAGCATGAATATTTTCTTTATGAATGCTGTCAATAAGAATATTGAAATGCCATAGTACTTACCATTTGGGTTAAACAGCCTGTAACTTTTCAGAGAAGTTTCATAACCTACCACCAGTTCCTCTATGATTGCCACCTTATGTGTAAAAAAATAAATATATACATTTTAGTTCAATGGACTGTAGAACAAATGCATTCTTTATTCATTAGAAATCTAAAAACAATTATGATTGTTAATGATGTATCTGTGACACAATGTGATGGGGTTCATTTTTGGACCAGCAATTTATTAAGTAAAGCTGGCAATGGACACATTAGCACACATGACAGAACTTTTCACTCTTTCTTTACTATATACAGAAGTTATTTACAACAGGATGAACAGTGTTACTTCCTATGCTCCCTATCAGCATATTTCCCCAGTCTACTTCTCCTGCTTCCTTTTATGTTCCCTCCTCCCTTTTTAGGCTTGATAAGAGATAGAAAGGAAACAAAAGGGCTGGGATTGCTGGAATGTGCTCATCATTGCTTGATTCTCTTTCGAGCTCAACTGAATCATCATCTGCTTCTGCATTGCAGGAAGAACAGTCTTCTACCCAATGCTCGCCCAATATTAGGGTTACTATTCTGACAGCCAATTTCCCTTTCTGTCCTTTCCAGCCCTTCATGATCTGAAATCTTGGGTGGAGTTTGTCCCTCTCAGTCTTCTTGCATCAAACCGGAACTGACATTTGTCCTGTTCACCTAACTCCATCCTCCATTTCTTCTCCAGCATCTCTTTCCACTCCAGCAACAAACTTTTACTCTTCATTCCTCACCTTCTCTTTCAGTTTTGGGTTATTCTGGAGCACATTCATCAGCAACTGAGAAGATAGGTGTTCTCCCAAGCTCTAGTTCCCCATACCTATATACCCCAATGTGACTTATCATTCAGAATCCACCCACAAAATCCTGGCTAGTAGCCAGGTCAATCCCACAGGCATCCTGGCAGCTGCCTTTCAAGACCACAACTGAGCTGGGTTTTTTTCTCCTTTTCCTTCATCACCTTGTTTGGCTCACACCAGCAAAACTGCAGCCATGCAGGCCTCAAAATCCATATTCTACAATCTGTTTATATCTTGTCTCTCTATCTATCCAGTCATTCATCCATTTATCTCAAATCTGTCAAACACTGCAGGCTAATTCTTGTTTAGTGACTTGCAAAGGATTCCAACATTGCAGTCATTAAGCAAAAGTGTGACTGACAGATACAGAGATAGTGTGAAGATGATTAAATTGCTGCAGTCTCATTCAGATAGCAATAGCAATAGTACTTAAGACTTAAGTACCGTTTACAGTACTTTAAAGCCCTCTCTAAGTGGTTTACAGAGTCGGCATATTGCCTTCCAACAATGCTGGGTCTTCATTTTATCCACCTTGGAAGAATGGAAGGCTGAGTCAACCTTGAGCCTTGTGAGTTGTTTTTTGCAATGTCCTGTGCCTGAGTATTTTCTGCCTCTTTTTCTGCCCTCTAGCAAGGCAGAGATTGCTTAAATAAACTACCTCTTTTGAGCATCCCTAATGTGCTAACCCCAAGTTAAGAAGTTCCGCTCTGGTCTTTAATTAGTTTATTAAAATCAGTAGGCAGCTGCTGAAACTGACCAGACCTTAATCATACTGAAAAGCTATTGTTGTCCTATATGCATGCATCTGTCAGAAAATGGATTGCCATTTCTTATACTGGATTTGAAAAAAGTCACTATCTGCCCATCTGCTAAATGAAGACTATGATACTATTTACTGGAGGGTCACATATATCATACTTAAGTTAGCAGATTAGAATTAGCCTTGTTTTCAACTTCTCTTGTCTAAACTCACATTTTTAAAAAACTGCTTTTTTGCTAATATTGACATATGCAACTTTGAGTGTTGATCATTTTTTCAACAAATACGTAACAGAAAATTATTTTGTACTCTATTAATTATCTTTTAAGGTAACTTAGTTCTGTCAGAAAAGTTTTGGCATGATATGGGTCATGTTTATAGCTCTGGAAAAGCACCCTCCTGCTTCTCAATTTTGAAAAATATTTTTTTTTAATAGAGAATCAACTGTTTGTTCCATAAAAATATACAGGTCTCATTTTGTACTTCCCCATAAATGCTAAGTTAGGGTTAAATTAGAAAACTTATCTCTCAGGGTTTTCATAATGCAAATACATAAAATATGTTTCTCAATTCAAACTTGGAAACTGTAGACAGCGACTTTAACATCCTATGATGAAGCTCAAATAACAAAGAGATTCCTGCTTAGGACGAATTACAGAACTCCAAAGATCTACTCATACCTATGCATAGACATCTTCATCTGAATGAAATGTATTCCGATAGTTGGAATACATTTGAAAACATTTACAAAGGGCAAAACTGTAAACTGATATGCAGAAATACTCACTGGCCCATTACATGATTTTTTATAACAAAAATAATTACAGTGGTCATACTGTTGGGTTGAAAATTGTATTAGGAAACAGTCCAAATCATTAAAATACACACACAAACCTTTTCTTTATCCTTGTATAGTGACCGTAATGTATTGAAAACTGGTGGGCAGCCTTTGCTGAAATTCATCCTCAGAAATTTGTCCAAACACTCCCTGAACTTGTCACCTAAAGAAAAATACACGTGAATTCTGCTACAAACATGTTGTTTCAAGCCAAACAAATGCTATACTCTTCTCCAATGATAAACAGTAATAATTAGATGTATTGAATTAGAATTCTATTCTATACCTGGCCTGATACCTTATAATGTCTATGTCAGGCTAAATAGAACATTTCTGACATTTTACAAATGAAGATAATGATAAAATATAATAATACCAAAATAATCATCTGTCTCTTTTAGAGATAGATTGAAGTATCCAAACGAAACTTACCCAATAAAAAGTTTAATGGCAGTCGTCTTGGAACTAGTCCCCTTGGGTATTTTGTCCAGGCTTCTTCATAGATTTTGAACCTCTCTAACATATTCGCTAGGATAACAAAATCATGTTGTTATACTGACATCCAACCTAAGCTGCCAATCAAATCTTACATTAACTGCCACAGATTTTAAAATATAAGAAGCTATAGAATCAAAACATAATTAATTTTGCTAAATATCAAACTGACAATTCTAGTGTACCCTTCAGTATGACTAGGACTTTGGCAAAATGATCATTATGTTTTCTTAAACAGCAGCTTCTCGGGCCAAATTATCAGTAAAATTTTAAAAGCTGGATCCTATGAATTTGAATCAACTGTCACAGCAAAATCATAATAAGCAAAACATTGTTCATATTGATCACAGACATGCCACCTGCCTACCTTTCACTGGCTTGTCACTCTAGTTTTCCTATATCCCCAACTCTTTTACACAAGTCAAGCTAGCTTTCTTTCTTTTTCAAAATCACGTTTATACATATGTACATCTAACAACCAAAAGATATGATAAAGTTCAACCAAAAGTATATTGACATTTGCAGAGATGAATGACATTTGTAAAAACTAAAAATATCTCCATAAAATATTAATAGAGAACTATCTCAATCTTTTATTAAATCCAAGAGACATGAAAGGAGCCCCCTTGAAGACGACATTACTTTTGCCCAGGCCTGTCAAACTGGCGGCCCGTGGGCTGGATGCATCATACCTAGCCAACACCCATCCCAGTTGAGCAAAGGCAAAAAATATTGCAATACATCACGAGATGTGATCAAGTTTGGCAAACAGGCGTCCCTGGCAAAGGTGTTGTCATCAGCAAATCCTTTCAATCCAGAAGCACCTTTTGGATAGCTTTGTAAGTGCTTCTGAATGCATACAGATTATTAAATCTAACCATATAAACCATATATTATTCCATCTTCTCATTTTTAATACAATATGTTATTTTGATTCAATATTTTTACAATATGCTTAGATTCTTAATATTCTATTCTGTGCCTTGGAGTAATAAATGTAGATAAAAGAAACAAAAAGGTGGATATTCTATTAGTATTCATTACAGTTTCAAATTTTAATGTTAAAAGCATTATAATTATTTGCCTTTTCTTAAGAATTAAACGCAATGTGTATAAAGTAAAATATGTAACATGAAGGAAGAGCATACATCTAGGAATTTGCTTTACAATAATAGATTTGGTCTAAAGGTAAATTACTTATTAGTTTTTTCATCCACAATCAAAACAAGTCATGATTGATCTGTTTTATTTTGGATTCTGCTGATATTACAGCAGAAAAAGAACAGTTTTGTTGATGGAGTTAACCACTGTTCAAGGCCTGAGAGATGGCATAACTGCTGGAAGGGAAAATATTCCTAAATATTTTTTATCTCATTTGTTTTGACCAAATGTCTGCCAAAGCCAAATCTATTTCCAGGTATCACTGTCACAGTTGATTGTTTCCAAACATGAACAATGTAACATGTCATTTTAAAACTTTTAAAAAGATATGTTTACATGGAATGTTTCAGTCCAACATCAAAGCAGAGAAAACTGTCAGGAATTCTTGGCATCTTACTACTTGCAAGGAATGAAGCTGGGTGAGGTAAAAACCCAGAGTTTCTGTTCTGAAAACAAAGATCATCTGTATCTCAAGGCATTCTGCTTTGGAAAGGCACAGAAAATCCCTCTAATTTAATTTTGAGGACACAAAACAAATCAGGGGCAAATCTTCTATAGCTATATAGTTTCATCTTTGTCTAAATAAACACTAATCCAGAAGAATTATCCCTGAGATATGGTTTACCTTATGTAAGTAAACTAAATCTTGAACAAGTTAAACATCTGTAGAACTAACATACTCAGCTGAGGCCAGTATGAAACTTAATACCATCAATCATTCTGGGTATATTTGCTAGGATGGAAACCAACATTCACTTTGGCTATGATTTCCCATCACTCCACCTTTAATTAGCAGATGAGATGACATGAGGCTTAAAAACCTCTGCCTCTTCCACATCTTACCCTGACTCTTATGCAGGACTAACTATGAACTTCTTTATAGAAATGCCTCCATATACAATCCTACTAGAGGATGTGGTCCTCATGTCACCCTCAAGTGGCTCTAAGGTGTAGCCTTTAACAGTATTCTCAGGTTTTCTGCCATATCTCTAATAGTATATTTTTAATGAAGTATTTTCCAACTAGAATAACCTTTCATTCAAACTCAACTCTTGATAAGTAAAAAAATAACGTAAGTTTTAAACTTGTTTTCATTGCTGTTTATTAGGACTAGCCAATCCATCTTTAAAATAAATAGCTGACATTAATTTTATGTCAAGCTTTGCACTTTGGAATGCAGAAGAGCACATACAACTGCATTTCTTTTTAAAATTTATTTTCCATCTATCTTCCTATGGAACTACTTTAGACATCTTACAACAATAAAAAGGAAGAAATGAAAAATGTGCAAACAAAAGTAAAATAATAGAATAAAATAAATAAAAACAACAAGAATACATCAATATGATAACAAACTTTTCATCATAAAAAGAGCAATATCTTTTTCCAGATCACAACACTCTATAAGAATATGTACTACTACGCTCCCAGGAAACAGGTAAATACGTATTCCAATTCATATGAACCTCATCCATTATAGTCAATATTTTTTCAAACTATATAATTTTTCAAATTGTGAAAAGATAACACATTTTCCTTATTTTTATTTATTCCTAATTTTTTAGATATAAAAATGTGGATCTACTCACACCTATATAAACTAAAGCTTATCATTACCTGGTTTAAGTGCTTTTTCTAAACCTTTATAATAAGCCCAATTTTCAGGATTTCTTTCTTGCAATCCTCTATAAATCTCAGCTGCCTCTTCCAGCCTGCAGAGTTGTAACAGAAGTTCTCCTGTTAAAAATGCAGAGTTATCAATCAACCATGATAAGGTATTGTTTACATTTACCAATTAAATCAATATTCTAATTTGCATTTCTGCCAAGTAATTATTTATGAAAGAAAAGGCTAACTTTACATACATAGCTTACTTGCTTTAGACACTAGTAGGAATGCAAGAAGAAATTTAGACAAAACAGTAAAAAGAGTAGGTTAATGCACTTGCTGAAACATTAATTCATTAATGTTTAATGAATTAATAAGATACATTAATTCATTAATGGATAATATTTTTTCTTATAATTCTTACAATTCACAGCATTCAAGCCAGTATGAAAGCCTGTGCAGTCTAACGATTTAAATGAGCCCAGATCAAGTCTACCCTCAGCCATGAATCTCATTCTGTCACTGGGCTGGTCATTCTCTTTCCATATAACCTATATCACAGGATTGCTGTTGTATGATAAAATAGGGAAAGAAAGCATTATGTATGCTACCTTGAGCTCTTGAATGAAACAGAAAAAAAAATCTAACAAATAAGCATCAGTGTTTTTCTTTTTAAAAATTCAAAAACAGTTTAATGGTTAATGTTTCACTGAACATTCCAAAAGTTATCATATAGTAGCTGGGATGTTTTCCAGTTTTACATTCACTATGGTATCTAGTTTAATAAAGGTAAGTTTAATTTGTATAATTTGGCTGATCAGACCTCTGGTTGGGGGATATTTGCCATATAAAATAGGAAGTAGAGAATTTTCATCGATTTCTTTTTCTTATGTAACTGTATACAATAGACCAAATGTGCCCCAAATTTAACTCTTTTGATAAAATAATGTGCTAAAGAATTCCAGAATGTTTCATTTTTCCTCCAGGCCATTCTGAACTCTATTCTGGAGGTTGTTCCAATATGCTGCCAAAAACCTAGACCACCCTTCTTAAATCAAAATAGCCAGAAATGTGTGGTCCAGAGACAAAACAGAATGTTCCGAAATTCTCTGGAACACTTCATTCACTGAAAGTTTGGCACTTCTATCTGGTATCTTCATGAAAAACTATCAGAAGAGCAAAAACTACCAATGGTCTAGTAAACCTTGATCTAGTCAACAATAAAAAAGCACAATTTATTGGTCTGAGAAGCACACTTAAGTTTAGTTTGTCATCCAATTCAAATGAATTGCTGTGGCGTAAGCAGAGCTAAGACAAAACTGAATTTAATTATTGATTATAATTTCCTATTTCTGTCACTTTACAAATTACAACCTGGTAGCAATTTTTGAGGAACTCTGAGTGTACCCTGATAAAAAGGAAACACCATACATTTTGAAGAACACTAGTTCTATATAAATTTATATTAAATAAATATAAGAGTTTTATTCAATTCTTCCACAGCTATAACAACTATTAAGGGGGAAAAATCAATTTTGGACAAAAATAGTGAAAGTCACGTTAAAAGCATGTAACCAAACATGCCTGTTCCTTTTAATATGTACCAGGAATACTAGGAGAATACTGGCGGTATGGAGGTTAGGAAATAAGAAAATTGACTGGTAAATCAAATAGAAGGATAATGTCCTGTTCAATTTTCAAAATACATGCAGATGAAATATTACTTAGGAGAATATTACTCAGATATGAACTACTTCATATTATATTTAAACTTGAGAAAGGTGCTTGCCAGCCTCATTCTTTCTAGTTATCAAACTATTAATAATTTGCCAGAACAATTATTTCAAATATGAACCAACTTATTATCATATCAGTAGCACTGATTATATGGAGAATTGGCAGTGATTTTATTCCTCAGACATTTAAATCAATCATACCACAAAAACATTTTTATTGGTAAAGAGATTTAGATGCAAGATAATTTGAACAGCACAGTTACCTTTAGTTTCTTCAACAGCTAACTTGTCACAGATTTGCTTTTCATAGGTTCCAAGATGATCCAAAGCTTCTTTATAAAGTCCTGCTTCTCGGAGAACTTGATTTTGATACAATAGCAACTCGCTATACTCATAGTCTACTTTATCAGGAGAGGTCTACAAAGGGAAGAAAAAATCGTACTACTCATATTCCAAAGATGCTTTTTTTAAAAAGGCAACTGGACTTTGTTTTTCCTTGAACATGTTTTGGTTCTCACCCAAGAAGCATCTTCAGTTCTTCAGTACTGCTCACATTTTTAATTTCAGTAACACAAATAACAAATTAACTCACAAATTAACTTCAATCCAATAGGGGGTGTATCTATATTATGTTGAACATATATGTGAGTTGTGCCAGATCTGATCCCCATCCACACAACAGTCCTTCTTCTTTCTAAATGGGAACTGGTAAAATAAAAGCATCTGACACCATCCTTCACTTTCTGCAGATATGCAGATGTGTTAATACAGCCCAAGTTACATCCAACATTCCTAGATAAGAACTGTTTATTTGATTTCAGGTGCCTACAGTACTTGGAAATATACAAATTTCTGTAAAAGTAAAACAACAAATTTCCAGTTTTGGTCAAAACTCATTGACTTACATATAAATCTATGTAATACCTGCTGGGTCTTCCTAAATTCCTCCAAAATCTTTGCTGCCATTTCATAGTCTTCCAGCAGATGATAAGCTATAGCATAGCCAATCCATGATGCTCTTTGTGCAGGTCTAAGCTGAAGTAACTGATACCTAGTTTCCTATATAACAATAATAAGAATCAAATTCATATTCTAGCCTTCTGTACTGAATTCCACAGTATCTAGCAGAAATCCATACTGCTGTTGTTTAACAAGTTGTATTTATTAAAAAAAAACCTTCTAATTTCACTCCAGGTAGTCCTCAACCTATGTTTGTTTAGTGACCATTCAAAGTTATAATGGTCCTAAATATGATCGTTTTTCAGAATTACAACCGTTGCAACATCCCCATGACCAAGTTTCAGATGCTTGCAACTGGTTCATATTTATGATGGTTGCAGTGTCCCAAGGTCCCGTGATTCTCTTTAGTGACCTTCTGACAAGCAAAGTCAATGGGGAAGCCAGATTCATTTAACAGTTGGGTTACTAATTTAACAACTGCAGTGATTCACTTAGCCACTGTGGCAAGAAAAGTCGTAGAATGGGTCTCACTTAACAACATAAATTTTAAGCTTAATTGTGGTCATAAGTCGAGGACCACCTGTAATTATGTTTCAATATTTTAATGTCAGAAAATGGATAAAATGTTTTGATTTACTTTTTTGACAAGGCAGAGAGCCATTTTGCATCCAGATTTTGTGATGTGGAAAACAGCTGATTATGACAGATAAAATCAAAAGTTAAGTCAACTGAATTCAGAACCTGAGTCACAAACAAGAATCAGCATTCAAAAATTTGGAATTACAAAAAGACAAGAGAATAAGGGAATGAAGCATTCTTTAAAAATGGTATATACAGTGAAGTAACATACTAGATATTCAGAAGTACTAGATATTTGAAAGTGAAGTTATATTTCTATTACTGTAGTAACTATCTTCCAATGAATATGTATTTATGATTTTGTATATGGAAATCTTTGTAGATTTGGGAAGAGGATCACGTTAGAGCTAGATACTTATTTTTTGATAAAATAAAATCTCCATTTGCATGAAAAAGATAACTAATGCATACAGTCTCTGCAATGATTAAAGGTGGTCTTTGACTTACTAGAGCAATTGGGACTGGGATTTCCTATGCTAAACAATGGAGGCCCTGAAGGTGACTGCATCGCTTAGTGATGGCAATCCCTTCAATCTTAGTTATCAACATTAATCAAATCCCCTGGTTGTAAAGTGAAGTAACTTCCTGTTGCCCTCCCACAATGTCAGTGGGAAAGCTGGCAGGAAATACTGGTAGGTAGGTGGTTACTGCTACAAGGGGGGGAAGAGTGTAGGTGCAAGGATAGGTTGAAGAGGGTTAAGAATAGTGTGCGAAAGTGCAAGGGAGAGTTGGGGGGAGAGTGCAAGGGGATATGTAAGAAACATGGGTCAGGTGAGAGGCATGGGGTGCATGAGTGGCTGGCCTGAGTTCAGAGCAGCTTGGGTAAGGTATGTGGTGGAAGAGATTTACTCCAATGCGTTGCAACTTTTCCTGCTGGCTTCCCACTGATTTTCTGGAGAAGCCAGCAGGGAAGGTTGCAAGTGCCAATCAATTGATTACAGGGTGCTGCAACTGTTGTTCGTGTAAACCAGTTGTCAAATATCCAGATCACAATCATGTGATTTTAGCATAGCCAAAACTCCAAAAATCAATAATAGCCACAATTCTTTCAGCACCATCATAATTTTGAACAACTTTTGAAATAATGGTTCAGGCTGAGGACTACCTGTGCAAGGATTGCTTGATTTACAATCATAACTGAGCCCAGGACTTTGGTCTTAAATCATTGCAATTGTTAAGTGGGTCATCATGTGAACTGAATGAAAAACACCCTACAATGGGTGGTTTTTTTAAAAAAACTCTTTTCGGCCGGAAAATGTCACAAATTGCAGGATGCTGCAACCATTCAAGAATGTGAGCCAGTTGCCAACACAAAAATTGATCACATGATGTGTGTGTGCAGCAACTGCAACTATGAGTATGAACCGTAAATAGCTTTTTTGACGTCCATTGTAATTTTGAATGTCATTAAGCAACCAGTTGTTATGTTCTGTGTATAACAATCAGAGCCCTTGACAAATTATTCTCTGGAATCAGAACATATCCTCCTTTAATGGAGCAGCAAAAAATAAAGAGGCATTTTTGTCAAAGTTGTTTTGTTTTGTTTTTACATATTCTAAATTATGCATACATTTATATAATCAAATCTTATTCTGGATGCTGTAACAGGGTCCTTCTTTGTCCTACTTAATCAATAATTCTTTTAAAATTTCCTTGTATCTTATTTAAATAACAGTCATAATCCTGTGAGATAAATATGAGTGGATGAGTAAACAAATTAGAAAAGCCATTTGTTATGAAACCTATAAAACGTTCTCAAAGCTTACTCTTCACTCACCCTGTAACCTTCTAGATCCCTCATTTGAATTTGTAGCAGTGAAAGGTCCCTCAAGATTTGGAGGTTGTCCTTATCCCATTTCAGTGCATTTCTGTAACATTTGATGGCTTCATCATATTTCTTGTCTGATCTTTGAAGAAGACCATAGACATGCCAGCCTGGAAGCTCAGTTAAGGATTTACATTTTGAAGAAATTACAAGATGTGATTAAACTCATTTCCAGCAAAAATAAAACACAATGTAACAAATCATCTCTCTATGAAAAAGCCATCTACTTAGCAAAATAGCAAGACACGGTACTACCTTCTTCCCTTCCCATTTGATACTCCGCTCTACCATCAGTAGAGCAATACTGCCAATAATGTAAACTTGATTAAAATATGGGGAGGGAGAACAGAACACAATGGAGGAGATGAGTATTTTGGAGCTCTGCACCTACGAGCAAACAAAACTAATCGAACTGAATCGAATAGGAGCTGGAAGGGTCCTTGGAGGTCTTTTAGTTCACCCCCCTGCTCAAGCAGGAGACCCTATACCATTTCAGACAAGGGGCTGTCGAGTCTCTTCTTAAAAACCTCCAGTGATGAAATGCCCACAATTTCTGAAGGCAAGCTGTTCCATTGGTTAATTGTTCTCACTGTTAGGAAATTTCTTCCTAATTCCAGGTTGCTTCTCTCCTTGATTAGTTTCCAACCATGTTTCTTGCTCTGCCCTCTGGTGCTTTGGAAAATAGTTTGAGCCCCACTTCTTTATGGCAGCCCCTCAAATATTGGAATGCTATCATGTCACCTCTAGTCTTCTTTTCTCTAGATTAGCCAATCCCAAATCCTGCAACTGTTCTGCATGTTTTAGTTTCCAGGCCTTTGGTCATCTTAGTTGCTCTTCTCTAAACTTTTCCCAAATTTATTTATTTATTTATTTTGATTTGTCAATTCCTTACAAGATAATAGGTATAAGTAAAAGCATACTTATGAATAAATGGATATATATAAGGAAAATAAAAAAATAAAAGAAACAATAGGACAGGGACAATAGGCACGTTGGTGCGCTCATGCATGCCCCCTACAGACCTCTTAAGAAAGGGATGAGGTCAACAGTAGACAGTCTAAGGTTAAAGTTTTTGGGGTTTGGAGAAGAAACCACATAGTCAGGTAGAGTATTCCAGACATTGACCACTCTGTTGCTGAAGTCGTATTTCCTGCAATCAAGTTTGGTGCAGTTAGCCTTGAGTTTGTATCTTTTGTGTGCTCTTGTGTTATTATGGTTGAAGCTGAAGTATTCATTGACAGGTAAGTCATTGCAATGTATGATTTTATATACCATATTTAGATCAGACCAAAGTACAGGAGTGGAGAACTCTTCTTGTGAAATATTTCTGGACTTTCTCAACTGTGCTCATATCAGACAGGTAATGTGGGTCCCAGACTGATGAGCTGTATTTGAGTATTGGTCTAGCAAATGTTTTATATACTCTAGTTAGTAGTGTGATATTACCAGAGAAAAAGCTATGTAGGATAAGGTTACCAACTCTTAATGCCTTTTTGGCTATGTAGTTACAGTGGGCTCTAGCACTTAGATCATTATGTTATTATATGTTGATGCATAACAATAAGAGTACAGAGCATAGCATATAGGGTAGTTGTAATAGAGTAATAGGTTATAGTAATGTAATAGAAATAGTATACAAACATTTTGATAATAGCAATTAAAAAGTAATTGTGTATTGTAATAATTAGCATTGTAATAGTACAGAGATAGTAATAGAACATGGGAAACACTGACACACACACACACACACACACACACACACAAAAGGAATATAAATATTCCTTTTTATAAAATAAAATCTCTCCCAACCCTTAGAGAGATAATTATTAATATAGAGATATAAAGAAACCAGCTATCCAGGTTCCAGAACTTTTGTGTTTGTCTTGAGTCTAGGCCAGGGGTGTCAACTCAAGGCCCATGGGCCGGATCTGGCTTGTGGCGTGCTTAAATCTGGTCTGTGGGGCCAGCCTGGAAATATCAAAGAACTGGCCCGTGGTGCCTATGGCAGCCAAAATGGGCCATTTGGGGGAAGGGCATGTGCGCCCCCCCATAGCCCATTTTCAGCTTCCAGCAGCAGTCTGCCAGACAAAAATGGGCCCCACTGAGGCCCCGCACAGTCTGTTTCCGGCTTCCCCAGACTCCAGCAGCACTGCCAGCCAAGAACATTTTTGGCTGGCAGGACTTACAATTACAATTACAATTACAATTATGTGGACTCAAGTAAGTGCCTGATTTGCATAGAAAACAACAGCATCCTATGTTAATACCATAGCTTAATGCCAGATTTTGCATACTGTTGATCCATTCAATCTACAATCAACTATCTAAAATTGACAGCCATTTCTATTTACTATCCTGAAAATTTACCTCTGATGTTAGCTCTTGTATTATTATGTTATTTATGCTATTGTATTTTTATATTATTGTATTTTATTAGTTGTATAATAAAAATACAATAGTATAGCTTTTCTGCCTGTAAAAGCAGTTTACTATTAAACAATGAGGTATAAATTTAGAAATAAAAAGTTGTGGAGTATGAAGAATAAGTAATAAATGTTTGCCAGTAATATTTAGTAGAAGAGATAGGAAAATGCTTGTGGTAAGAACTGTGAAAAGAAAGAAGGGGGGAAAATTCATCTTGAGCCTGTGTCAAACGCCCACCATGACCACGCCCACCCCCACCCCCCACGGTCCCCCGGGGTCAAATACAAATCTGATGCGGCCCTCAATGAAATTGAGTTTGACACCCTGGTCTAGGCAGTCTACACTATCAGGTGGCAAATGAGAAACAGGAAGATTTGGAATAGGTAAAATCCTACTTCATGGAACTGGGTTAGGACCCTGAAGAGACAGGAATTGTAAAGCAAGAAGGAAATGTCTGTCATCAACAATAATTTGGGATGCAAAGAAAATTATTCAAAATGATTCCTACATACAAGATTTTATGCATGAGTAAAAGAGGGTACTAGAAAAGATCAGAAGAAAAAACATTATGTGGAAAATTCAAGAAAAATGACTTATATTTTAAACAAAAATTACCAACTATTTCTTCAATACCATTTGGAACATATCTATTTGTAGAACATTTATAGCCACCAAGAATCATGTCTGATAATCAAATTTAGCAGCATATGAATTTATACATCTTTTCTATATCTTTTAAACTATGTCTGCATGTATTAACTGTATATATATATCCATAACATATGATTGAGAATAGAAAGTTTGAGGGTTTTTTTTTCCTTTGAAGGAAAAAGTACAGGTAGTCCTTAAATTACAACCACTTAAAAGATTGTTCAAAATTATGACAATGCTGAAAAAAGTGATTGACAACTGGAACTTGCACATATAACCATTGCAGCAACCCAGTAGTCCTACAATCAACATTTGGGAACTTGGCAACTGGTATGTATTTACAATGGTAGCAGTGTTCCTAGGGTCACATAATCGCCATTTACAACCTTTCCAGTGTGTGTGTGCATACGTGCGCGCAACAAGCAAGTCATTAAAAAGTGCGGCCAAAAGGTTGAAAAATGGGACATAACTCATTTAATAACTGTGTTACTTAGCAATGATAGTTCTGGTTCCAATATGGTTGAAAATTGAGAACTACCTGTAATGGCAAATTAAAGGAAGTAATTGTCCAGAACTAGGATTATGAGCGCTAGGATTATGATCTCTCCATTTGCTTGTTTTCCCATTTACAATAATGTTACGGTCGCCTTCAGTGTGATCTAGCAGCACTCAATAATCACTTTTGCTATTCTAGAAGAATACAAGTATTTTAATTCTTCAATGTAAGAAGAATAGTTAAGTAGCAGTCGTATTTGCGTATTTTCTTTTGCAAATTTAATCTGTAATTTGAAAAGGATACAGACATGACTCTTCAAATCATTTCTTAGCCCCCTTCGAACCAGTTCATATGCCTCCTCTTTTTTACCTAAGCAATTTAATGTCAGTCCTTTCATAGCCAAGGTTTCTAAAACAAAAGCATAAAGATAAAAGATAAATATACTTTCTATTTAGAAATCACTATCAGCAGATTCTAACTTTTAAGCTGTCTGTTAAATATCTATTTGATGTGTAAGTAGGAAATAAAATACTTCGTTTCCTTAGCTCAAAACAAAATCTTCTTCAGAAAATGTTTTCAACTTGTTTAAATAATTTATTTTTAAACAGACCTACTTAGATTCCAAAAAGGGCACCTAACTTAAATGATGTACATTAATTAAACCTTATGTATCACCAATTAAATTGATATCACAGTAAGAATACATATCAAAACACTAAACACAAATACCATATTTTATTAAAGTATATTACAAATCTAAATTATATTTCTTCTTTTACACCTGACCTGCAATTATGAATTGAACTTAACATATTTGTATGTGCAGGACCTGCAGGTCAAATCTCTTCTTATAGAAACTATTTTTGATTTGTTCTTCAAGTTATTTTCTTTTTTTCTGAAAGGAAAGCTGAACTAGGGAAGAAAAACATTATTATTAAATGATTTATCTTTTGTAAATAATGATATGTTGAAGTCAATTGGCTTTAGGAAATCAATGCATGAACAAGCAAATCGATTCTCCACCTGCCCTATAGGATTATTTAAAATCAATAATCAAATACTTTTATTAGTAACACTATCTTCTCTAGCATAGTTGCGTGTTTGGAATTTATACACTTAAAAGTAACCAACTGCTTTTTGTCCTTCCTCAAAATCAGATAAGCTTTTAAAATTAATCTAACATTTATATTTATGATTATGTCACACATCAACCCCTACATTTATATTTGGGGGGGGGTTGATGGGTGGTATACAGTGGTGGCTGTGCATATGGCTACACTCTTTTTATTTATTTAATTTTATTTCTTTTTATTCAGTGACAGTATAGATATATTAAAATATTGTTTATGATTGCTGAACTTTCAGGATAAAATGTAATAGTAGTGTTATATCAGTTTCAGAATCTAATTTAGCAACAGTTCTAAGCATTATGCAGAAATATGAAAACTTACCTCCATGTTCTGCAAACTTTGGATTAGAAAGTATTTGTTTGCAAAATTTCAGACCATTCCTGTACTGTTTGTGTTCATAGCACCTCTGTAAGGAGACAGAAAACCAAACAATATAAATTCATCAAATTATAAACATAAAAAACATATAAAGTCAATTAATGCATCTTCATTATCATATTTACCTATTATTTCTAATACAAATTGCCTGATGTGCAGAAGTATAAGAAATGTCAGAAAAGATGAAAGTTAATTTCAGTATACCAGTAATCAAGAACACAGTAATAAGAGCAAGTGTCATTTCCTAGAAATCATAAAAATTCTTTGTGTTAATTCTTTATGTTAACAAAATTAATCAGAATGATAGTTTATTAAAAAAAATCATCTTTAATTTCCTTGAAAATCTAGAATAATCTATTTGCTAAATTATACGTACACAGCTGCCTGTATACATTTTAGTTTACAACTTTGGAATGAGATGGGAAGAGATTAACCATTGCCAAGATCATAAATCAATTCTTTCTACCCTATGAGATTTTTGCGATTACTTTATATAAAAAAGGTACAACTAAGTGAAATTATTAGACAAGAATGCACTTTATTAAAATTAAATCAGATCTTTCTAATAATTATTTCAATAATTAATACACTTCTGTGGACATGTAAATGAAGACTCAATCATCCAGGCCAAAAGTATCTCAAAAAATTAAATAAATAATGGTAATTGGACCAATGTTTATTAATAAACTTTATTCCAGTTGCCATGATTTAACCTTTTGAGAAAGTTTTCTGGGAAATAATCGGATTCACAATTTAAATCAATTTGGGTACTATAAGTATGCCAAATGAGGGAAAAATAATGTATTCTGATTTTTCCTTATCTTTCTTCCATGTTTATATCTATAGACTATGTAGATACAGTTTATATCTACAGCTTATGACTGAAATGCCAGAACAGCAATAACCGGAATGAGGTTAAGAAATTTCAAAATTCTTTTGACTTTACCACTATGTCATGATTCTATCAATGACTCTTGAAGGGTGCGTTCTAAAGTATCCTGCTAAGCTGGAATAACAATAGCATGTTTTAAAATATACAGTACACTCAAGGTGGAAAAAAACAAAACCCAGACATAAACAACTGACAAGCCATATAAGAAGTAAAGTACCACAAAGGGATTAACTTTATGAAGTTTACAAACTTGCTGTACTATATGTTATAAAAAGGTACAAGAAGACAGATAAATTTGCCCCAAATATCAAATATAGTTTCAATTTTCATTTTATTGATGTATTACATTTTATTTTGCTTACAACAGGTCCTCTTAGTTTCAAAAGTCATTTAAGGGCCAACTTAAAAAAACAGGTAGCTGTTTATAAAATATCTGCTAAGTATCTGGAGGTGGGGGGGATAAGTCTATGCTCTAAGTGCTTATTAACTAACTCTTCTCTCAAAACGTCATACCATCAATTTTAAAAGTGTAACAAAAATATCCTGTGTATGAACAGAGCTAGCAAAAGACAAGAATAACAGAAAGCAGTGTCGACTCAGGAGTAAGGCCATACCTTGGAGATGATTGGCCCTTCCCATAGGACATAAAAGAGGAGGGACGTAAGCTTTTGCAGGAAGCAATTAGTTCATTTGGTTGGTTCAAGCTTTGAAAAATACTGTTTGACTCTGTGTCAAGTTTGGCCTTGCCCTATGTCTGGCAATTAGTTCTCTGGCCGCATTCCAAGTGTGATAAGGTGGGTATTTATAAACATACCCCTGACAGACTGTGTGGGAAGCCTGGCCAGCTGTGAATGAATGTAATTCACAGTTGTGGAAATAAGAGGTTTTGTCAGGATTAAGATTGTTTTTTATGCTTTTTAAGGAAGCCTTGGTCAGAACAATATCCTCTAGCAGCATCTTCTGAATTTTCCAAATGTAAAGCTTATACAATCTGATTTATGATCCTCTACTATTGCACTAAAGTATGGATACAGTGGCTCTTGGGTTATAGTGACAATTGGGATTAGAATTTCTATCACTAAGCAATGCAATTGTAAAGTGGTATCCAACCCAATATACAATACATATACTATACAATATATGTATAATTTATCATGTTATAAATTATATTATATACCCTGATGCCAATATGTACATTATAAAACATATTCCCAAAATACTTGTTTTGTATATTTTGTATATTAAATATTATATACCATTTAATTTTTAATGATAAATATAAATATACATAAAAAATAAATATAAATGGACATTCTAATATTGTCTTCTCACACCCGAAACCATCATGTTGCATAGCTTTGTCATGTGTTCATTCCACTTCGGAGAAAATTGCTCTAGAGCACTTACATGTTGAACATTCCAGGTATATGCCTTTATTTTTTAATTCTCAGTATTAAGACCAAAATAAATAAAAACCATAAAGTTTCAGCCTGAAAGAAAAGGAAATTGAACTCTTCATATAAACTGTAGCATCACACTTCTCTTTGTATCAACAGCAATTTATGTTCAAAACAAAGAAAAAAATCCCAACATTCATTGCAGCAATTCTGACAAAGAATACTCATTTACATGTAGAATATTAACATATATATTAATTTTTTGAGTTTATGAAAAATGTAACTTTAAATATATTATAAAATCTACTAAGTTCCAAAATTGTAATTGCAAATAGACATGGTTTCACTTTGGTAACAATATTTAATATCTCTGAGTTGAACATGGTAAAATTAACTTTATAGTTTTTTACAAAATTTAATTAACAAATGTATGCAAATCAGTGCTATATCATTTCCACTTATATTTCCTATGATCAAGAAATATTAAAGACAACCATTTCCTTGATGTAGCTACTAAGCTTACATTTATTTAAGCTTTTTCAGTCCATTCCAAATTACAGGCCAATGGTAGCTATCTTTTTGATATAGAAGGTAGTAAAATAATTGGTAGGATTTACTGAAGCATACCAGGAGACCAAAATATTATATATAAATGGGGCTAATTCTGTCTGCACAAAACCAAGTCTTAAGAACAAATGTACACAAAATCAGTATTAATACAGAAACAGCAAATGCAGTGACAGCAAAGAAGAAACACTGGACCTAGCTATCTGCTGAAGATTGCACAGGCTGACTACAAACAACGACATGACAAAGTAAAACAATGGTGCGTTGGAATATCTTCAAGAAATACCATTTGCCTGCAAGCAACAATTGGTGGGACTACAAAATAATAGAAAATGAAGAAATTAAAGTATGGAACTTTAGAACTCAAAATGATGAGTACCTGTCACTTTCCCTAGACTTAACAGTGGTTATAAGAAAGACAAAACGTCTGGATAGTGGATATGGCAGTATTTGGAGACAGAAGAATAGAAGAGAGTGGAGAAAAATCACAAGATACAAAGACCTGCAAACAGAAAAGGAATAAGCATGGCAAAAGAAAACCAAGATAGTACCAATGACAGGCACTTGGGGTACATTCCAAAACATCTAGAGTACCACTTGAGCACCATTTGTCACACTTTTGGGATGATGCACTATGCAGTATTCCAGATCTTTGGGAAGGACTGCACTACTTACTACGCATTACATCCATGTAATGATATTGCTAGATTATTCCTGCCTTATAGAAATGGAGATAGTCAAACAGTTAAAGAAACACTTACATTGGCTGATTTTGTAAAACAGTCAAGAACAAGCATTGATGCAAGTGAAAAATTGGAATATACTGAATGTGCAGGAAACAAAACATTAATATCCAAGTAATGTAATAAAAACATGAACAGAATGCCAGCAAAGAAAAACATTATATGGTCAATTTTTACACAATATTGAGAGGAAAATGGATAAAGATAAAACATGGCAAAGGCTAACAATTGGAACATTAAAAAAACAAAGAAACTGGATACTTGATTTGGGCAGCTCAGGAGCAAGCCATCTGAACTAACGCAATGAAGGCCAGAGTTGAAAAAAATCATCAAATAATTAAAAATGCAGACTGTGCAAAGAGGCAGAAGAAAATGTAGATCATACACTCAACTTGTGTAAGAAAATTGCGTAAACTTACAATAAATGACATAATAAAACTGTTGACAAAATGATTCACATCTGTGCCAGTAATGAAATATTAGTGAGAATATAGTGTTGAAAAAAATAATAGAAAATGAACAGGTTAAAGTATTGTGGGACATCTGAATACACACTAATAAAGTCTTGTCTCATAACATACCACATATAACTGTGGTTGAAAAGAAGGGTGGATAATTGATGTGGCAATAGCAGGGGATAGACAGAAAATCAGAGAAGATGACGAAGTATCAAGATGCCACTGACAGGGCAAGCCACTATACATAAACAAAGAATAAACCCCACTAACTAGCACTGAAGATGTTACCTAGTTGGATGATGAATGTCTGCAAGAAAACAACTAAGCCCAGAGAGCACACCAAGGACTCCTCAAGGGATTTCATTCATACAGGTAGTCCTTGTTTAGAGTTAGCATTCATCCTATTGATGAACTTTACTGAATGGTAGAATTTCTACTATTGACAAAACTTTTGTTTTTATCCTAGTTGGGAGAAAATCCTGCATCAGAAATCAATTCTATTGATTCTATTCTATGCTATAAAGCATTTATTATCTATTATACCAAAAAGATATGCCAGTAGTCCTCAACTTATGACCCCAAAATTTATGCTGTTAAATGAGAAATATGTTGTGAATTTTGCCCAATTTTATGGCTTTTTTGACATATTTGTTAAGTGAATCACAGCAGCTGTTAAATCAATAACACAGTTGTTAAGTGAATCTAGTTTCCCCATCGACTTTGCTTGTCAGAAGATTGCAAAAGGGGATTGCATGACTCCAGGACACTGCAACATCATAAATGTGAGTCAGTTGTGAAGCATCCAACCCTCTCCACTCTGCAGGTAAAAATCCTCTGTGACTGAAAATTCTGACCGGAATTCATCAGTGTTTTCAGCCAGCTCCCTCTTAGGGGAAAGGTTCCCTCTTATCTCTGGGGGTCAGCTAAAAAGGCTCCACAATGAAATCTAAGCAGAAAGTCGTGAAGCAATCTAAGCTGCCACTCCTTCCTCTCTTCTTTGGGGATGTTCAGTGTCAAAGGAGAGAGTCTTATCGACTTTGAGGGGCTGAAAATACTCTATATCAAAGCTTAAATTTCAGCATGGAGCTTTTCCAGACAATTCCCAAAGGGAGTCTTCTGGGAAGTTAGCAATGGTTTGCAACCTTCCCTGTTGGTTTCCCCATTGACCTTCTGGGAAAGCTGGCAGGGAAGCTTTGCAAATGTTGCTTATATGATCATGGGTGCTTGGCAACCAGTTGTCAATCATTCAGAAAGTTGCCAAGTGTTGCCAAGATCAGAACCACCTGACTACATTAACGGTTGTAATTTTGAGGGAGGGTCATAAAGTCCCTCAAAAGTTCAGCATTACTATAATTTTGAAGAGCCACTGACTGAATGGCTGCAAGTCAAGTACTACCTGTACACACGCAAATAGGTGGAGAAAAAAACATGCATCTTGTTCCTACATATCTAAAATATGCTATTTCACATGTCCAACACTGAAAGCATTTTGTAAAGATACACTCCTTTCATTCATTATACATTTTGTATTGATACAGATTTCAGAGAAAGCACTGTTTAGTTGTCAAGACGAGCAAAACTCAGTTCTGTATTTTAAAAAGTAGTTTTAAAAGTTCTAGAAAGTTCAGATAAGTCATTAGACATGTTTAGCACTTTCCACAGGAAAATGAGAATCTATTACATGCGCTTAATAAACAGTTTAAATACCTGTTTATTTGCATAACAGCATTAAAACATAGAAAATCAAGTTGGGACAAGTGAGGAACACTAAAACAAGTTCCTTATCTTAAGTCTAACTGCCTAATGCAAAACTATTTTCTGAACTTCTATATTATGATAATTACTCTGTATGGTATTTTTACTATGAATCTATGTATTTCTTAGGATAATATTCATCTTGAAATTGGTTCCACCTAAAAAAAATGGGTATATTCAAATATGTCAGGAATTCCAATATCTCAGAATATCAAACTTTTACTGCAATGTGAATACAATCCATTTGGCCCCACTTAATTTCTCTAGATATTATCTGATCAATAATAAAGACTTAAAAGATATTTTAGTGTTATATTCAAACAAACTGGCATTCATAATTGAACAATGATTCATGATCTAAAGCTGATGATCCTGGCTTATTTGGGCAACTATATCTATTGGAATATAATACTAAGTAATTGCTGACTTCCGAATGGTTGTAGCAGTGGTTAGAATGCAGTACTGCAGGCTCCTTCTACTGACTGGTAGCAGTTTGATTCTCACTGACTCAAAGTTGCCTCAGCTTTCCATCCTTCCGAGATTGGTAAAATGAGGACTCAGACTGTTGGGGCAGTATGCTGACGCTGTAAACTGTTTAGAGAGGGCTGTAAAACACTATGAAGTGGTACATAAGTCTAAGTGTTATTGCTATTCTGTTTATTCATTTATACAGATTATACATTATGCATGACAGAATTCTGTTTACCAAAACTAAGTAAATAAGCCCAATGTAAAAAGCCTGAATAGCACTACAAACATTCCAAAGTAATCTACTCTGAACAAACTTGGCAAAACAGAATATAAGGATACATAAAAATCCTACATTACTTCATTTACACATATTGAATTCTATATTCTACTATTCCACTTTTGTAAAATATGAGGATGGAGTTAAAAGATTTTAGCCATAATGTATCATATAAAGATCATCTCGGAGACTAATATGCAGCACTCATGCAAATAAACTGTTGATCCCACAAATATAAAACCTAAACATTAAGGAAATATAGACACTGCATATTTAGGTATCTTCCAGTGAAGACAATTGGTCTTAAATATCTGCTCCATAGCTGAATTATTTTCTTGGGAATAATATCCACTTTTAACCTATTTGAGAATGATACAGCTTCTTGTTCTGAATATTCCTTTATACAGATTGTTCCAGACAAGTATTACAAGGTATAAGAGGACATTAACTGCCTTCACCATTTCTGTGCAATTCCAATTACTCATTCTGTAATTTACAGTTGTCATATTCTAAATGACTGCAATATTTTGGGTATAATATCCTCCTAAGAACAAATTTATGTTCTTAAAAATAGATGAATAAGTCTTAGATATCTAACACAGGATTGAGTAACATGGTATAATGTGATATCTCTGTTTTGGTTCAATGTTATATAAACAATCACTGTCCATAAGCCACAACTTGAAAATTCTAGAAAAATACGTTATACAAATGTTCAGGGCAGAAACCTATCTAAGTTTAAGTAGATAAAATAGCAAACATTAACAATTTATCCATTTCAGCAATTGCTAGATTTTAAAAAAGTGTTGGTTTCAAATAATTTAACTTCATCTATTTTTAAAAACTAAAACTGGACTGATGAGATTTATAGATCGTTTTAACTCACCAATATTACATGAGGCAAACTTATTTTAGATCAGTACAATGTAACAGTGCTACAAGATAACACATACAAAACAATTGATTTATGTTTGAAATAACCTTGGATAACTGAAAAGATGTTTTCAAAGCTATCAGGCTCAGGCCAAGGAAAAATAAGATAACAGTGGTCTGACTTTTAATTCTGTCTTTTAAATAAAAGATTCACAAAACCCAGATATTTTTTGGCAATCTGCCTCTCATTAAACAAACGTGTTTTGCTTGTTTTTTTTGGTCTGTCCTCCCTATTGTTTGCCCACCAAAGGCTTGTCTAGGACTTGCTTTTAAAGCCAGAGAATAGCCCTTCTCAGCAACCAAATCCCTTCTAAGCTGGCCCCGGGGCGTGATAAAGTAAAGCATGGCCAACACATTCTACGGGCAGTCCTGGAACAAGAAAACGCTGACATGGCCGAGAGATCCTTTAAAAGTCCAAGTTGCATTTGTCAGCAGAACTCAAACCAAACGAAAGCGGGGGACATTGTTTTTGACCCAGGAGTTGTTGATAAGCATCCCGAGGGGCCCCAGTTTCATGGAAAAACTCCGTCTGGCGGGTAGGTCGGCTTAGGCGAGGGCTTCTTTCACTCACCAGGATGCGCTTAAAGAGCGCGTTTTCCTTCGGCGGGAGGTTCACTGACGGCATTGTCTCCGCTGTTGCTGTCGCCGCCGCCGCCGCCGCCCTTCTTGCTACGACCGGGCCGGTGAACCCGCTCCCTCGATCACCACCCCTACCGCCGCCTCTCAGGAGGGACTCCACGCCAGGGCGTCGCTACCACCAGCACTGCCGTCGTTTGCTACGGCAACTCCCCCTTTCCTAACTCTGAGCGGCTTCCCTTGCCGCCGGGATGCCTATGCTCGGTTTCCCCCGCTCCACAGCAAGCCCCAGGCGGAGGCCGGTTCACGTGGTAACTGAGCAGGCCACAGAGAGGAGGCGCCGCCAAAATGGCCGCCAGTGTGGGCTTCCCCAGCCGGGTCATCAGGACTTGCGCGCATGCGTCATGACCCATTTCCTGTTTTTTTTTCTCCTTAAGACTTAAATGGCAGCAACAGGGGAAATCGGGAAATGAGATTAATCTTAATCTCTCGCAGCATTTTGGGGAAATGTTGTGATGCCTGTATGAAGCCTAAAAAGCATAAGGAAAACAGCCTCCTGTCGTGTCTTTAATATCTGGCATGTAATGTCGTTCTTCTCTTAAAGTGACAGTTCTCTACTACCACAGTAGCTATGAATCTGGATGTTAGTTATTTAAAAAGACCATATTTGTCACTTTGGAACCTGTAGCACTAAATTCCAATTAAAAATTGGGTAGGAAAGGAAGTTTGACATTCTAAGATTTTCTGTTTCTTTCCATCTCCAGTATAAATCATACATATCAACTTCATATCTACAGTCTTTTTACCACTTCCTACAACAGTCTTGTGTTAACCCCCGCCCCCCCCCCAAAAAAAAAAAACCCTGGAAAAACCAGCTGTAAGGCAGCATTCCTGAAACCTCTGAGGTTTGCAATTGGAGTCCAGCATGACTATAGTTGTGAAATAGTATATGGGTTCTAAAATCATCAGCACTTTGCAAACTGAGGAATCACTTGATGTTGACAAGGATTATAATCTTGTAATTGACCATTTCTATTTCATTAGAAATCGTGTAAACCCAATTTTATATCTGTTCTGTACTGAGTAATACTTTTATACATTTATGATTTGAAAATATTTAGAACTCATTTTTTAAAAAAGATTACCTGTAGGTAAATGCGTGCACACACACACTATAGGATACAGGTAACACTGATTAACTGTAGTCTTTTATGCTGTGGTCTATGGGATAGCAACTGACTGAACACCACAATACTTCAAGTGTTATAGTACTCTGAATAGATAATTATTTGCTATCCAAATTTCATTTTCAGCTATCTCAACTTTCATGCTTTTAATTATTTTTTTTTAAATGTAGTGCAACCTTTTAATTATGGAAAACAATTTGATTAGAATAATATTATATTTTCTGATTATTACAATCTACTTGTAATAATTCCGATTACAACCACTTTAACATATGAATTTAGGAGCATTTAGGAGAGTGCAATCACAACAGTGATTTCAAGAAAAGCTTGAACAACATATTTTAGTTCCCAAAACAAAAAACACAGCAGAACATAGCAAGCCCTACATTAATTAAAAACGAATGTCCATGTCCGGATGAGTGAGTCGTTTGCCGAGTTGCCGATAGATGACGCCCCAAAGCCTATCCTTGGATCCTTTTTTCGCAGCCGTCCCTCTTACTCTTGGATTGGTGCGTTTGTCTCCTCGCTTCTCTCGAGAGGAAAAGTAACATGGCGGCGACCTTGCGGGCGGCGAAGCGGTTTTTGCAGGTTCCGAGCAAGGTGACTCCATGTGAGTTGGTATTGTTCTCGGGCGGGATTTTTTTTCTTTCCGGATTTGGCTATGCAGAGGCAAACATTCAATTTGTATGAGTGTTCTGTTGCCCTACCCATATTGAGTGAATGCCGTGAGCGTTGCGCCCGAGACTGAACGTGTATTACAAACCTTCAACTGCAGTTGTCTTTCTTCTTTGACCATTTTGCTGAGCCCTCTGCGCATACAACGATTTGCGGTGGCCCGTGTGGCCAATTTAGGGCAGCCAGTTGGGTGTGTTTGTGCATCAGTGGCATCTCTCTATATCAGAGTGTTGAACGTATGAGCTTTATCCCTTTACTGTTCGGTGGTTACATTCCTCTTTTTTTTTTCTTCTGTCGAAAGCCTGATGAGTTTACTTTGTGTAAGATATCTGTTTTTAGTACTCTGCAGTGGTTGGTTTGGAAGGGAAAAGGGTCTTATCATTGGAACTTCCTTAAGCATTTCCACCCCTCGTTGGATCATACAATAGTGAGGGGAGGGAAAAATCATTTTCTTTCAGGAATAAAAAAGATGGGGTATAGATTTGTGTAAAAACATTTCAAATTTAAAAAGCCATTTCTTTCTGTTTGTTTAAATATTGTATTTTACAATAAACTGTATTATTCTTGTGATATAACTAAGTGTATATGAAAAGAGTCTATACAAAATTCTAATTTCATCCAGTGACTATGACACTTCAGCTAAAATTGTTTCCTATTTCTGTCTTGTCTGTTTTATGAAAATATAACCTGAGACACAAATAATATAATTTGTGGCTCAAATAATAAATCATCATGTGACTTAATTGGTTTTGGTTTAATTGGAAAACATGTACCTGATCTATAACTGAAGAATTATTCTCCAATAATATTTTACAGTCATTACAAAACTAATGTATTTTGAACCTTTTGATTTTAGCATTGTCTCGTTCAGTATTCCAAGTAGGAAGGGAAGATTTTAAAAATCCTAACTGGATAAAAGTTGGCCTGAGTCTTTCTTCAACTGCCCTATTATGGGTTATGGTAAGAATAATATGTGTGAAATTAATATTTGTAAACTAACTTTTAATTAGTTATTTTTACATCTTTTCCTGAGTTTTAATCAATTGACCACTTATATGGATCATTTTCCATAGTTGCCCTTATATATTAACATGAATGCACCTCAAGGAGCTATGAGATTTATTTCCTAATTGGTGGAATGTCACCAACAGGAAACAGTTTATTGGCTCTAGATTAGACATCCTAGCTTGCATAGTATTATGAAGAAACTTATTTAAAATTGGACTTTAATTGTGCTTGTGGCACACTAGCCATTATGTACCAAACTGACTGATGTCAGGAAACATGCATACATCTTAGATAAAACTGAAGCTAATAAGCTTCTCTACATTTTCTCTCTGTTAAATACATTATACATATAGGTTGGAAACATGTCATCTAGTTCTCTTTTGAAATATAGAAATGAATGAATTATCTTGATGCAGCTTTCCAAACAGGAAGCTACTGTTAGAATTGTTTCCAAAGATTATTTTGATCACAACTTTGGTGAATTAGCTGGGGACACTTCTGGTTTATGCGTAATATTTTTTGTTCTGGCTTAGTGCAAACTTGTTATGGGTTAACATGACATATAAATATAGCCCGAGACTGGAAATTGGCAAGACTGAATAATTTGCGACTAATGTAGACTTTGAAAGGATATTGAAATTATCATTTGAATTCTATCATTTTCTCAATAGTATTTATAGAAACTCTAATATTCTAAGTAAAATAAATGTATTTTAAATGTAAAAGTTGTAGTCATGCCATTATAATGGAACAGTAGCTCATAAGAACATGCTAGCCTTGTATGTTCCATGTATTTATCTATACTTATCTTTTAGCTTATCAAGCACCATAATTATGAAATGGCAGAATATGAAAGGAGGAAAGAAGAGCAAGATTCTTAATGCCAATCTGATCATTATAGTAAGTATTTAATAAACCTCTATAATATTCTTTCTTATTTTATGGTTTGGTTTTTTTCCATTTTGTAAATTTTAAAAATACTTTTGAACACTTATGTTGCTTTATGTAGCTTTTTCCATCACCATAATATAGGCCCCTAAGAAATTCAGTGTTCTATACTCTATATTGGAGTGATAGACTTCACTCCATTCTTCTTTACTCCACTTGGTTTTCAAATTCTGAGTCTTGCAAACTGAAAATACAATTGTTTTACTCTGTCACTGCTCAAGGAGAAACATAAGAGGGTGAATATGGCAATGCATGCATTAAACTACCATGGAAGCTTAGTACATTATTGAAATACAGCCATGGTATTTTCATTTCCATTTTAGTATGATTAGCACAGTGTTCAAATTTAAACTCCCTTATTTCCTTCCCCTCCTTCTTTTAAACAGAGACACTGTTTCATTTTTTTATTTTTTTGTTATATAATTATATAAAATTATGTTATATGTTTTTAATTCTAACAAACCCTCGAAGGCTTCAGCAACTATTAAACGTAAGATATGTTAGCATAGCCTTACATTCTTGTAGTGTTTTATACATTCTAGTATTCATCTTTGTCTTAGTTTATAGCATTTATTTGTATCCTGCCTTTGTTTTTACAAATAACTCAAGGTGGCAAAAATATCCAACGCACCTTTTTCCTCTTACTTTGACCACAGTAACCCTGTGAAAGGAGTTGGAATGAGAGAGAATGATTGGTCCAAGGTCATCCAGCTGATTTTCATGGCTAAGTCAGGACTAGAACTCACATTCTTCCATTTTCTAATCTTGTGCTAGATTATTCTTTAAAAATTTAATAGTGATTTTATAGGATTCATTTGTATTTTAATATCTGTACTTTGTAATTTTATATTAATTCTATCTTCATTTTTTATTATGTCAATATGAATCTATTTATTTCTATTTTAGCATAATTATGTTATTAGTAACATGCTTGTCTAAGATTAAAATCAATTTGATTGATTGAATAGTAATACTAAGCTCTCTGAGCTGGGAATGCCCTGACTTTAAGCTCAGAGTGAATAGTAATAGTGTAAGACAAAGTAGTTATCTTAGTAAGTCATAATGGCCATAGTAATAGCATAGAGATAGCAATAGAACACAATATAGGAAGCATTTACATATCAATTCTGTGTGTATTTTTTACAAAATCAAACATATCAATCATGAGAGGGAGATGTAAAGAAACTATCTGTTCAGAATTCAGTGCTTTTGTCTCTCTTGAGTCTGAGTCAATCTAAATTGGCATAATTAAAAAAACAACCCATGATTACCTCTCATTACTGTGCTAAAGGCCTTCTTATTCCAAGGCTCTATGCTTCTGAAGTATTGCTGTTGTGTGAGATAAAAGATGTAGAGATGTATAGAGAAGGATTCTTTAGCAACCAAAGCAGGGTTATAAAAGAATGGAATACATAATGAGACCCTATAATTTCCTTCTGGTCACACTAGAGACATTCCAGAAATTTTGTAGATTTTTTTATGTTTATGAAAACACACTATACTTCAGGGCTTGAAACTGCAGTTTTGGAACTGAAACAATGCCTGATGAATTTAGTGGGACTTCTCAGTATGTAGCTGAATATAGCAGTGTAACATCCATTCAAATTGTTGGTTTGTCATGTCGTGTTGTCTTCTTTATTCCTATAAGAAAATTGGTTTGAAATTTTTCTCTTTACTTTTGCATTTTCAGAAATAAAGAAAAAGTAAAAGTCCTTCCAAACTCCATCCATTAGTGAGATTTCTTCAACCAGATTATTCCAATGCTAAGAAATAATCTTTTTAAATGCATTCTGTAAAGGCAGACATAACACCTTAAAGGCACTTGTTATTGTACTTGTTTTCACCCATCTAATTAATAGTACTGATCGTTAATTTTGCTAGTCAATCTGTCCTTTATCTGAACAAAATTATTTTGCTGAACATTTGTTTTGAGATACAATACTTAAATTCAGTGGTATACAATTATAAGTATGGTGATATACAATAAACACTGAAGTTATTTACTTTTGCCTGTATATTGGAGAGGGATTTAAAACTAGTAAAATACCTATTTCTCAATGCAGACTTGTATCTGCTGGAAACCTCATCTGTACTGCTATATGAAATAAAGTAAAAAACAAGTAATAAAGGATTAAGAATGGGGTCATACTTCAGCCTGATAGTTGTAAGAAGCTTTCAGTTTCTTGTCTGAAACCATCTGAAACTGGTTGAAAAGGAAATTTGCTTATAACATTCCTGTTCAAATGTCAAATGTTTTCTTCCATTCTGGTAATGTTACTAGCCGTGTTGTGTGCATACTGATTATCACAGACCCTCACTGGTGGATTACCCTGCTTAGAGATTACATGCAGTCACAAAACAACAACACTATTTTATCATTCTGTGCATCACTTGGGCTAGAAGAGAAAACTAAAGAAGTCTTATCAGTTTCACCTGGCTTTCTTTTCTGAGGGCCCATCATCAGAATCCATTGGTGGGTTTGTTTAAAAGCATCCATTGTTACATAAGCCACTAAGACAGGTCTTCAAATTTGACAGCTTTAAGACGTGTGGACTTCAACTCCCAGAATTCCTCCTCTAGTCATGTTAGCTCAGGAATTCTGGGAGTTGAAGTCCACAAGTCTTAAACTTTCCAAGTTTGAAGACCCTTGCACTAGGAGGGGAGGGTCCCTTTATTCAGGTGGCTGGAAGGTGGACAGAGGGCAGCACAGCATTCTGTGGCTGCAAGATAGGTACTTTCTTATCACAGTGCACAGTAGTCAGCTGGAGTGAAGAATTTTATCTACAGTACAACAAAATGAAGCATTGTTTGTAGCAGCTGAAGTTGGAAAACCTTTAGCTTGACAAATAAAGCGGGGGGGGGGGGGGAGGATATAGGCTGGAGGCAAGGAACAGGATTAGAAAAGCCCAGTGGGTTTGTTCATTTACTGTCGCCATGTATAAGTAGCAACCAGCACCTTGAATAATTAATCCTGGAAGCAAACTGTTAACCAATGTAGCTTGCAAAGCAGAGGTGTTTTGTGAAATGACTTCTCATTGTCTTTTGGAAAGCATTTTATGTTAGAATGTAATTCTAATTAACAGCTCTAGAATTCTCAAGTGAATCTCCTTCAAGTCTTAATCAGGTGGGTTATTCATAGCTTTTAAAACCATCCAGGGTCAGTTTCATTTTGCCATTTGCTGAGGCCTCTTGGCATTGTTAGTGAATTACTATAAATTTTAGAGGAGGTTTTTTTCAAACTGGTTCAGTATACATATTTTTTTTACTAACATGAAAAGGTTTTAAAATGCCTGTTTTAGATTGTTACGCTTCTGTTTTAGTCAAGTTCATAGTGCATGGCAAAACATAGCTGGGTACTGAAAATTGGGAGATCTTAAAAGTCCAAGTACAGTAATCTGTAAATTATACTGAAATACAGATTTGATATTTCCTTAGAATTAACACCTTTTAAACAGGATTATATTATGTTATACATTATATTACATTAATCATTTGTGGGAGAATTAAGGCTATTCAAGATTTACTATAGGTCCGTAGATACAGATTTCTAGTACTGCTGAAGTACTTCAGTCCCTCTCAATCTGAGACAGGAAAAAAGACAACCTACATGGTTTTGGGGTCACCCTGACTACCAATTTATTGATAGCTAATCAAATATATTATTTCTTATCCCTGTGCTGAAATTATATTTTATGGCACTTTTGGTTTCTGCTGATCCAAATGGTAAAGTGCCTAAATTCTGCATTCTGTTTTTTTGCAATTTAAACTGTATTTTCCCTATTTTTATTTCAGGATTGATCCCTTTGCTTTTGTAAACCTATATGGGCAATCTCTTATGAATCAGCATAAACAAGAGTGAGCTGGTGATCAGGGATGATGGGATTTATAGTCCAAAAATATTTAGAGAATCAGTTTTCTCATCGGTGGCTTAAGAATCTTATTTAGTTTATGAATATTTATGAATCTGAAGATTTGGATATTGCCTGTACATCAACCACTTTTCAGCCTTGGACAACCTAAGTGAAGTCACTTTCAGTTTTATTTAATTCAGTCTCTTAAAAATACAGACAATTCAACAGTCCTATCTAGAGATAAATGTTTTATTATGATTTAGTAAAACATAACATGTGTAGAAGCTTTATAGTGAACAGAAAACAGTTGAAAACTATTTCAATTTCAGTATCAAATTGAACTGTCAGTCAACACACAAAGATATGAAATAAATTGTACCTGTTCATTTTGGTCAAAGACCTCCAGGAAAATTCCAGCTGTGTTATGCTGGCTATATGCTATTATTTTAGCTTTACTGTTTTTAAAAATAAATATTTTCAGAAATAATTGAATAGAATATTCTATATTAGAAATAATGTCTTGATGGTTGGTGTTGCTTAGTTAGGCAATGTAAATTTTTGTTCCCACATGCATTGTTTTGGGAGATTTGTTGTGAGTTTATGAGATGACAGCTTTGACTTGGAAAAGTGGAAAACTTGCAACTATCACTACTAGGAAGAATAGCTACATTAAAATGAGCACTCTACTGAGATTATTATACCTGTTCCAAACAATTCCAATAAAGCTGGAAAAGAAATATTTTGAGAAATTAAACAGATTAGTAAAAATTTATTTGGCAAGGTAAAAAAGCAAGAATAAATCTGAAACTGTTACAAGACTCTAAGAATAGAGGAGGCTTTGGGTTGCCAGATTGGGAGTTATGTTACCAGGCATCTGCACAATGTGGTTAAAAGAATAGATGACCTTGAGACAGACAATTATTAACTTTGGAGGGTCAAGATTTGCAACTGGGGTGGCACGCCTTTCTTTAGTATGGGAAAAATAAAATACAGTTATTTCTAACATTACATTAAAAATGCTCTGTTTTCAGTATGGGAAAAAAAATTAGGAAACACACTATTTGAATACCAGTCTGCATGGAGGCATTGATACATCCGAATGTGGTTCATACGGAAAAAATCATAAGGTATAAAGATATTCTGAATGAGAAAGGAATTGAAAGGTAAACAGGAATTGAATAGTCAAGGGAAAAATTTAGCATGGTGGCCACAGGCAAAAATCAAGATATGAAAAAGATGTTAAATTATATAGTTTTTATAAAGAACCAACAGGATTGGACCAAATTCTAACAGGAACTGATGAGAAATTAATTAAAAATATTTATACCTACCTATTGAGTATTAGAATGGAAGAAGAGCAAGTAAAAGAAACAATGATAGTGTGGGCTAAAAACTAGTTACTCTATAGAACTGGATAAATGGCAAAAGTTGTGGGATCGAAATTATAAATTAACTGTCTACTGCATATAAAGAAAATTTATATAAAATGTTCTACAGATGGCACTTTCTACCAGCAAGATTAGCCAAGATGTGTAAAGATATGTCAGTTAAATGTTGGAAGTGTAATCAGACTCCGGGCCTATACTACCACGTGGTGGATGTGCCCAAAAGCAAAAACTTGTTGGACAAAAATACATACTTAGATAGAAAAAATGATAAAGGAACATGTAGATTTAAAATCAGAAATATTTCTGTTGGGTATCATATCAGAAAAATATAATAAAGGGACTATGTATTACATGTATTAACAGCAGCCAGAACATTTGCACAACATTGGAAAGGTGTGGAGATCCCCACAGATGAGAAGATAGTAAAAAATGTTTTAGAACATGCAGAAATGGATAGATTAATACTTGAAATTAAAGAAAAGAAAGATATGGAATATTTTGAAACACTCATTTTATCTATGAGTTAATAACGGAAACAGAAGTTAGAATATTTAAAATTATAAGTAAAGATTAATTTTACCATGAGGGTTTATTATGTTTATTATCAATACAATTTAATATTAACAGTTATGTTGAAAAAATACTGTTATATGATCACTACTAATGAAATTATGATTATTGCTGAAACTAACTGTAACCAGACAACATACTGTTTATACAGACATTGAAATTGTTGCTTTCTTTATATCGTAAAAATAAAAAAGTATTTGAAGAGAGATGACAGTTTTGCTATTCTTACCACATAAAAATAGCAATTAAAACTTTTGACAAGTTGAATATCTTGTCTTATAATATATTTAAAAATGGGACATAAAATATTTCCATTTCATAATTTACTAAATTTTAAAGATTAATACCTATCCCAACACTTTGCCCAAGTTTATTTTTGGAAGGTAGAATGAAAATGATTTTATTTTCATTGGAAGTACAAAACATATATATTGTAATAAATACAGTGTATTTGAAGTTTCATTTCTATCTATTGCCTATAGGCTTTTTTAAACAGTTGGATATTTTATAAATGAATCAGAATATAGTTAGGACAAAGCAAGTAGTAATAAGCCATATGACTTGCTGCCTCTCTGTTAAAGATAGGTAGATCAATCCGGCCTTGAGTTATACAGGTAGTCTTTGACTTACAAACACAATTAACCTCCATATTTATGTTGCTAAGCAAGACATTTGCTAAGTGAATTTTAACCTGTTTTATATACCCTTTCTTGCCTGTTAAGTGAATCATTGCAATTTTTAAGATAGTAACAATATTGTTAAGTGAATGGCTTTCCCATTGACTTAGTTTGTCGGAAGGTAGGAAAAGGATCACATGACTCTGGGACACTGCAACTGTCATAAATATGAATATATATTTATATATATATATTTAAAAAAATATATTTTGCAAGCATCCAAATTTTTATCACATGACCATAAGGAGGCTGCAATGGTGGTGTTAAAAATCAGTCATAAATCACTTTTTAAGTGCCATTGTTACTTTGAACGGTCACTGAATGAGCTGTTGTAAGTTGAGGACTAGTATATTAAAAGCAGGATGAAAATCCAATATTTATAACATTGCTAGGAAAATAGTTGATGTGTGTATGTAGTCATCAGAAATTAAACCTCTTTATATTTTATTGTTGAATAAATCAGTTAATCCAAGGTTGAATTAAGGTCAACTGATGCTCTAAATCAGAGCCCAACTATGGTGCTTTTTGATGGAAGCCAAAACTCTCACCCCATGAGATGCAAGCAAATATGATACCTTGCCAACATTTCCAAATGGAACTTACATGTTAATCATTCACCAGGCCAGAGAAAACCTTTTAAAAACAATGCAGATTGTTTAACATGGAAAGTAAGGACAATTACAAAAAGAAAAGATTAAAGTTAAGTATGACAGTGAAAGTTAAGGGCATGATAGCCAGGGGGAAAACTCTCTTCCCTTTATTTTGCAACTGGTTAATCCAAGATTGAGTTGGTATAAATTTACATAACATCAAGCAAACTGCTCTTTCCCTTGACATGGTGCATAAAATGTGGGAGATCTGATGTAGCTATATTTTAACACAATTATTGTGATTTTTCCACAGCTTTCCCAAACATTTATTAGGAGTATTCATCCCTACTAAATAGCATATTAACTGTTCACATCAGATTCCAAAGAGGAAAAAAACAAAACCTAGATGAAAAGTGTCTTTAAATTTATGAGAGATAGGTTGCATTTTTCTCATTCTCTTCTCCTTTGCTAGAAAATATTCACAATAGTGCTGTTGCAGGTTAGTTCTTATCTGCTACCTCAGCCAGCATTAATAGTGATCAGAGGGAGGAACTGTGTTCCAAAACACCAGAGGGCACCAAGTTGAAAAAGGCCATTTTATACAAAAGCCTTTGAAGAGAAATGAAATGTCACTTTCTCTAGGTTTTATCACTCAAAAGTTCTGACATGACTTTGACCTTTTAATGAGACCTAAATTATGTTGCTTGAAATTACTGCCTTGTGCTGTCCTTGATGGAGTCAGCTCCTCTGAAGGTCATCCCAATAAGTCCTTCCAGAGTGAAGAGAATGTGTCTTTGCAGAATTGAACTTTTCCAGTCTGAAAGCCAGAGACACAAAGGTGCAAGACAAACTCATACCTCTAAAATAGCAAGCTGAGGTCAATTCTAAATTATGTCATCAGAAAAGCAACCCAGTATTGATTAGCAGAATTGAAAGTCCAAGATACAAAAGCCAGGGGTGACAAAAACTCTTGAGATATATGCTTTGCTATAGAAAATTTGCTAGCCCATTTTGCCTACGTGCTTTTTGTTAGTCCCTGTAATTATTATATACCTTTAATCTTTTTTTTTATTAAAGGACATAGTTCTGTATTGGGACAATAAATCAAAGGGTTTAGGATTGATAGAAACTTGAAACTTTTGAAACTCAAAAGCTCACCTTGGATCCGACATTCAACAAGACATGAGAACACATGTTTTATGTATTTTTCAGTGGAGAAAATGAATTGATTTTAAAAGAAATGTATTGCTTTGAAAAAATGTACAATAATGTGTCAAAGTTCTTACTGTTTTTATGCACTTCAATTTTTATATACCATTATCTTCATAGCCCTTCAAAGAGAGCTCAAGCTATTTTTTTATATGTGTGGCTCCTGCAAAAAAGGTAATCAAAAATAAGGGGCAAAATCTTTTATCCAGCATATTTTTTTTCTATTTGCCTTCACTTTCATTCTGACCTGAGCAGTTCCAGTTTTAAAATAGTGTTTTCACTCTTCTTCTGACACAAGTCTTGGCATAAGACACAAATATAATCTATAATGCCTTAGTCATATCATCTTGGTGATGATGCAGCCATGGACAAACACACATGAATTCCTACTGACTGGCTGAAACTGCTGTACATAGGTCGCCTCCTCTCATCGTTGCCTTCTATAATTATTTTGGCTTATGTTGCAGAAAAAACTGGACATTTGGTTTCTGTTAAGATCCTTTTACGTAAGGAAAATGTAATTCCTAGGCTTGCAAGTGCCATTCAAATGTTATGGGATTTCTTATGTACACTGGAATATCACTCATCTGGAAGATAATGCTAATAGTATTGACACATGCTGAGCATTCTTTCAAAAAACCTGCAGACCTGTATTTTAAAGTGTTGCTAGTTCAGTTTAACTGACAATGTGGTGTGTTGATTCTATCACACAGATAAATTCATTAAAGATTTCCTGCTGCTCCTGCCAAGAGACTTCTTCCATGATACGGTTTCTACTGTTATTGTATGAGAGACATTGCCACTTTGCTTACTATATAACAGTATTGCACATATTCCATACGATGCTTCCAAGTATTGCTGATGGTGGCCACTTATGACCTGCCCTGTCTTGACTTGCAGTTCTTAGCAATTTGAAATATTTAAAAGTTGGAGGAGAAATTGAGAGTGTTGTCAATTTCCTATTCTAGCATAAGTGACAGAAAGCTGAATAAACTGTCAGTTTACTGGGTGGAGAATAGGCTTGGATGAAGTAGGAGAATAGTCTCTCAATTCATTGCACAAGATAAAGCTCAGTGTGCTGTATATCTTGATCCATTCCCTTAACAGTGGGAGAGGGGAAAGCAACACATTGCCAAATCTGTCCTCAATTTGTCCTAGAACAAAATCCCTTGCAAGACTCCTATTAAGGCAGATTAAAGACATGTGTCAGGGCAGTGCAAATTATGTCACTATATTATTTGACAATTGAAAAGGTTAAGGGACATTAATATCTCTGTGGGGAGCAGCCCACAGTGAGTCTGTAATATGCACATAGCCAGTTAACCCAGTACAGGTAGTCCTTGATTTATAACAGTTCATTTAGTGACTGGTCAAAGTTACAATGGAACTGAAAAAAGTGGCTAGATCATTTTTCACAGTTACAATCTTTGCAGCATCCCCATGATCATGCGATCACCTTTTGCAACCTTTTGACAAGCAAAATCAGTGGGGAAGCCAGATTCAATTAACAACTGGGTTACTAATTTAATAACTGCCAGGGATTCACTTAACAACTGTAGCTAGAAATATTGTAAAGTGGAGCAAAACTCACTTAACAACAGAAATCCTGGGCTCAATTGTGGTCATAAGCTGAGAACTATCCATATACCTCACTGAAATGTGAGAATGCAGTACATGAAAGCTGAACTTAGGCACATCTCTAGGCTGCTAAAATCCCGATGCAGCAAAGATGCAGGGGGATAAAATCCTCTGCAGTCCTCCAGTGGTGGTCCAGATTTTGGCACAACCTTAGAGAAAGCGCATAGAAACATAAGAAAAGCCCTGCCAAAAGAGCCGAAAAAGAAAAGTACCGATTCTCTACCATTACTAAACTGAACCGACCTCCTCTTCCTCCTCATGTCCTTCTATAGCAACCGGCGAAGAGAAATTGACGGTTCTTTCACGTTCAATCCCTCAACCCATAGCACAATAATATTAATGTTAGGGGCCCTACTCCAGCAGCAACGACAGCGCTTTATGTAACGGAGAACATCCGTGCCCGCTCAGCGAAAGCGCTTCAGGTGCGTGAGCATGTGCAGAAAGAGGCACCGAGGCCCGGAGCCGCGTAATTCTCTCGGCAGCGCGGCGGGTGAATGAGGCAAGCAAAAAGGCCAGCCCGCCCGCCTGCTGTGTCGCACGGGCCCAGCTCCCTCCCCAAGTGTCTCCTCCCCCGCGTTGGGCGGCTGCTCCTCTCGCCGCTGCTGTTCGCGAGGAGCCCTCCCTCGTCTTTCTCATCCCCGCCCGGAGCTGTTTCTTTCCAGGCGGTTGCTACCGGCTGCTTGCCTCCCGCCGCCGCTCGGCCTGCTGCGAGAGGACGACATTTCCCTTTTTGACACATAAACAAGGTAAGGGGAGGGCAGGCGGAGCAGGGGAGGGGCTCCCTCGCGGCGCCCCGGTCCGCGCCGTCGGAGGCGACACCAGGAGCCTTTCGGCCCAGAGAGAAATGGCAGCGGCTCTCGGGGGCTGAAACCGGCCTTGGCAGCGGAGGCAAAGAAAGGCGAGCCCCCCTCGCTTAGTTTGGTCCCTCTTTCCGCCGGGCCGTGCATGAGAATCGGGGTGGGTGGGGGGAGATTCCGTTAACGGGAATCGCCGCGGGGAAGAAGAGCCGATCTCTGCCTGAACCCCCGCCCCGGTTCCCTCTCTGTCCGTTGGCGAGTGTGCGATCTGGACAACCGGAGCGGCCGGGAGAGGTTGGTCTCAGACTAGGCGGTCCCACGGGGCTTGTGGGGGTGGGGGTGTTAATCTTAGACAGCGGGGTGGGGGTGGGGGATCCAGCTTTCCTTGTATTAATCGGTTTACACGAGTGCTGGTGTGTATGGGAGCGATTAAGGGAGAGTGACATCAACCGCCCTGGAAAAAAGTCTTTTTTTCCCCCCCCCCTCCCTCCCTCCCTCCCTCCCTCCCCCCGCCGTCCGCCGAACTGTAATTTTCCTTCTCAGTGAAACGATTGTGCAACTTGTACACAAGAATGTGGTGTGTGTTGTGAAGGAAAGACGGGGACGGGCAGGGAAATTGGATTGAGCTGGCTGTGGGTTTTCCACCCAGCGAAGCTTTATGCCTGTCAGGGTTTTTTTTTTTGTTTGGGGTGGAAGGGAAGCGGAGCCTCTGCGCTCTCCGGCCCCCAGCCTCTTCAGCGGAATATTGACCACATTTGCAAAGAATGAAGAGGGAACGGAAGAACTTGGAAGGGATTGTCCTCCAGTCGCAAAGGGGAATCTTGGAAGATATCTTCGGTTCCCCTTCTCTCCCCCCGCACCCCACCCCGGTCATCTTGGAAGGGGAAGTGTACGTGGGTAAGCGAGGCCCTCGTTGCCGGGAAATGAAGCCGCTTCGGCCGGTCTCCTTGTCAATAGGGAAGACATTACTTGCCTCCTCGCTCTCCCTCCTCCCCGCCCTCTCCTCCTCCTCCAAACCTTTACTTTCGGTTTCTCGTATTATTTCCCGGATGAGGATTGCATTCGCACTTACTTACTTGGGAAAGCCTTGCTTAGACGGTCTTGGTGGTTGTGACAGGGCTCCCCCTCTCCCCCCCCCCCCCCCCCTTAAATTGCAAAACAACAACATCGGAACCATTGAATATGCTTGGCCTAGTCACATCTGCGACGTCTGACAAGACTGGTTCTACAAGAAAGTTGTAGCTGCATCCCGACCAATTTTTTCTTTCCTACTGGCTCCGTGCTGCACTGGTGAAAAAACCCCCGAATCAGTTGTTGATTGTTTCTGAAAAGGGGGTTTGCCTTTTCCATTTATTGTTGCATTGTTAGTTTGATAGCCTACCTTCTTCTTTACCTTCATGCTGTTGCATGAAAATCTTCCTTCAACAACAGCCTTATTCAGGTAGTTTGGGCTGAGAGAGGAGAAAATCAGCCTGTAAGTTTCCATATCTTAGGCTGAAAGGATTTCAACCAGGGTCTCTCCAATTCTAGTTGAAAATTTAAAACATTTGACTATACTGGCCATTCTTTTGTTTGCATAATCTGTACATTTGAAATTATATTGTACCAGTGAAGCCAATTGTGAATGAATGGGTACATAAGCAAAAAGCCATATATGCTTTGTTCTCAAAATATTAGTTATGATGTATAATATAAAGGTTAATTACTTGTATATTTGAATAAAAATGTATATTTTGAGTGAAAGTACACTTAATTTTAAGATTGTTACAAAATCAGTATGTTATAATGATTACGGTAATGGACTATGATGAGGGAAACTCAAGTATAGAAAGGTTCTGGGGTTTTAAGGTTGGTTAATTTTTATATTATATTAATTATAATTATAATTATAATTGTAATTATATATATATAATTATATTATATATATATATATATATATATATATATATATATACACACATATATATTATATTATATTATATTATATTTATATTTTTATAACCTACTTGACAGAGTTATTCTCATGGGAAAACATTTGAAAGTGAGTGTCCTATTTCAAGTAAAACTGCCTTCTGCAGTTGGCTGATGGTAATTTTGTCGATGCAGATGGTGTTCAAATGGGGCTTCATATATTTTGGGATTGTATCGAAGGCGCCTATTATTATTCAGTATCATCTTTGCTTTATTTTGCCACAGTCATTCTATTTCTTTTTGCAGGTCTTTGTAGTTTGTTATCTTCTCCAGTTTTCTATTTTTTATTCTGTTGTCTCTGGGTACTACCATGTCCGCTTTCCAGATTTTTCTATCTTTCAGAATATCAACAGTTGTTAAATCTGAGGTGTTAGGCTGCAGGTGCTTGTCTGTTTGAATTATAAAGTTCCAGAGCACTTTAGCTTGTTCAGTGTCTGTTATTATTATGCTTTGTCCAACAGTCAGCAGTTTTTAAACTGGATTTGGCATTTTTATCCACCTATCAAATCCTTCCCAAAGACCTAGCATAGGCAGATGTTGTTTGATGGTATTAAAGTTATCATCACAAAATAAAATGCATTTGAGTGATGCTCCCACATGTTGGGAATTACAACTAAAGTGCCTACTTTAGTACTATCTTATCTTTCTTTTAACAAAGTATTTCTACTTCTACCTCTACTGTCTCCAGGTTTTACCGCGATATATAGGCCACATTTTATTTTCTTCTCATTTTTAGTGTCAGTGTTTTATTTTTTAACATTACTTCATTAATTTGACTTTAAAGTAAAAGGAATCAATATAATTTCATATTGAACCATCCTGTCACTTCTCTTGCTTATAACTTTTCCTGTATGTGCAGGATAGCTATTTTTAGGGAAGGATATCTGATTGATTGGAAATAACTTATTTGGGAATTTTGAATCAGAGAAGAACCCGATTCTTATGAGAAGGATTAAGTAACACTAAATTTATTCACAATCTTAAGGACATTATTCAACATAATTTAATAGTTTTTGCATTAAAAATACTGTAATATGTCTTGCTTGATATATAAATCAAACGAAGCATAAATCTTTGTTTTACTTGCTTCACTATTCTGAAACATTCTATTTCTCCAAACTCATTTTTTTCTGTAGTTTGTTGATAATATAACTTTCTCAAGAATAATCAGGCATTATGGCATAATCATTACTATTAACACTGAATGTTCTCCAGTACATTCTGGTGTAATTTACACAAAGACCTTCTTGTAATCAATGAAGCAAAGGTGAAGCTTCTTCTGTTTTCTTGCTTTTTATTATCTATTTTATGATAGCCATCTGATTTTATGTCCCTCTGCTTTTTATAAAACCTATTTCTTTAGTTGGCTGGTAGGGTGTTGCAGGGGACCATCCAGGCCAAAAACCGGCCACACTGTCCCATTCCCTCCCCCTCCTCCAGGCAGCCCGCAGAGAAGTACAATGCTGACCTAGCCCTTGAAGAAATCCAGTTTGACACCCGTGGTCTATACTCACTGTTAGGATGTGGCTATTCATCCACATTTCTGAAATTGAATTAAACATAGGAGGGAATAGTAGACATCCCTATTTAGACCTTCTTCAAATTAGAATATCTGAAGAATTGTAATTATTCTGATTTATGCTTTTATAGTTTTATATATAAAATATTTTATGAAAATTATTGCCACATGCAGAGACTTTTCTCCCCATAGTCCCTTCACATGTCAACTTTTGGTATATCCAGAGAGCTTACAAACAAAAAAATTGAAAACCATTTTCTGATTTTTTTTTTTTTTCTGATTGTTGAAGTAATTGTTTTATAAAAACTATATCTTAAAATACTTTGATTTTTTGTGATGCAGAGGATTGGACTCAGTGGCCAAAATGATCCCTTCTTAGTCTGTGATTTTACATTGTGATTATTTTATTGCCTATTGTTAGTATTATGGCTTATTGCACAAACAAATGTTCAGACTAGATTTGGCATTTTTATCCACTATGGATTCCTTCCCAAGTTTATTTTTATCAAAATGATTCTGCTAATATCACTATATGTTTTAAGTTTTTCCATGATCATTCAGAAACTTGAAAGATAGAAGTATAGTTTTCACATATCATAGGAAATATTCTGAATGGTTGTAGCCAGTGGTGGGATCCAAATTTCTTAACAACTGGTTCTGTGGGCATGGTCTAATTTGTGGGTGTGGCTTGGTGGTCATGTGACTGGGTGGGCATGGCTTGGTGGTCACATGACTGGCTGGACATGGCCAGGTGGCCATGTGACTAGCAGATCAAATACAAGTGGTCCTTGCTTAATGGCGAGTTCCTTAGCAAGTGTTTATGAATGATCTCCCCAGAGCTACTTGAACTGTTTTTGGAGTTTTGACAGCCATGAGTGCATACACACACACACACACACACACACACTCCTAATCCTGCTATTCTATGATTCTGTAAGGATGTCCTTACAGAATTGGACTTGAATATGACCTCTGAGATCCCTTCCAGCCCTAGATTGCTGTACTGTTTCAGAGTCTTCTCTGAAGGGTTTGCCAGGGTTTGTGTCCTTCCTTCCTCTCCTTTTATTCTCTCTCCCTCCCTCCTTCCCTCCCTCCCTGTATCTATCCATCCATATATCTCATTCACTTTCCCCTCCCAGCCTTTTTCTTTTTCTTTCTTTGACCCTTCCTTCCATCTCTCCCTTTCTTTGTTTATCCCTTTTTTTCCTTTTGCTTCTTTTTTTTCTCTTCTTTTTTTCTTTCTTGTCTCTCTCATTCTCTCTCTTTCCCACTCTCATTCCCTCTTTTTCTCTCTTTCCCTCTCTTTTTCTCTCTTTCCTTCTCTCTTCCCCCCCACCCATCTCTGTGTCTCTGGCTTCCCCTCCTCTCTGTATCTCTCTCTGTGTGTTTCTCTCTTTGCCCTTCTCCCTGTCTTCCCCTCTCTCTCTCCCTCTTTCTGTGTGTGTGTCTCTCTGTCTCTCTCTCTCTCTCAAAGCCGACTGGGCCAGCCAGCAAGATCCCCTTGGTGCTCTTCGCTACTTTTCATTTCTTTTTGGAATCCGGACTGGCTGAACAACAATCGCCAGCCGCAGTGGAAGAGTCCTTTCAGACAACCCTCCTCCTCCTTCTCCTCCCCCTCCTCCTCTCATGACCAATGGCTGTGGTGGGGCCGGGAGGGTACACATGTGCGGAGAGACCCTCAAGTGAGCAGCTACCCGCCCTGCGCCCGGTTTTGCTGTGCTTTGGCACTCACTTGAGCATCTCCCTGCACATGTGGATCTTCTTGGCCCCACCAGAGCCACCAGTCGCAAGAGGAGGAGGAGGAGAAGAAGAGTTGCCCAAAGAGACTGTTCCACCGTGGCTGGCAATCGTTGTTCAGCCAGTTTGGATTCCAAAAAGAAGAAATGAAAGAAGAAGTGAAGAGCACCAAGGAGCTTGCTGGCTTGGCCCAGCCGCAGCATTGAGAGAGAGACACAGAGAGTGGGAGACAGAAAGGGAGAGATAGGAACCTGACTACTTCGCTATCCCCCGCCGTCACCCTTACCTTCTCAGGCTAGGCAAGGGAGGGGAGAGTAAGGGGCAGGATCAGCCACTTCAGGCAAGGTGAAGAGGTGGCGACCAAGCACGGGTGAGTAGAAACCTGGAAAAGGTGGCTGCCAGCTCAGCTGGCCAAAGGGGCTTTGAGATCGGACGGCCTGGAGCAGCCGAGATCCAAGCGAGCATTGCACCATGGGTTCACCTGAATGCCCACTTCTTTGGTGTTGGCTTTACGGAGCCACAGGCTGACGTGCGAGAACAGCGCCTTTAGCTGCGTTTGCAAAGGCAGAGGCATTTGTAACTGTCCAAATAATCTGGTGAACACACCAGAGGAGTCGGTCAGGTAGACCTCTCCCCTTCGCAGTCCTCCTCCTGCATTCACTGAGCTAAGAAGGCAAGGAGCTGTGGCTTGGCTCACCCAATTCCTAGGACTACTCCAATAGAGAGAGGGCGTCTCCCTCTGGTAATCCCCCTTTCCCTTGGTGCTCTGACTTGCCATGGCCTACCGGCCTGAATGCTGGGTCGGACCACTAGAAGGCCACTTCTCCGCTTCTCAGCAGTGTTCTTGTGCCAGCCGCTGCAGGACCCTCCACCTCCTTCCCAACTTTTCCCTCAACTTCAAAATGACGCCTGTTGCCAATATAGGTGCGACCAGGTGGGCGTGGTGTGGCCAACCAAGGACGATTGTTCCGGGTCCAATAAATGAGCTTTGGGCGAGAGAGGGAAGGGATAGCAGGCAAAGGGACCATCCAGGCGGCATAGTGGTTGCCCAGGTTAGGGCGGTGGCGGCAAAAGGCAAGGGAGGGAGGGGAAAGCGACTGGCAGTGGCAGGTAGGCAACTGGGCCCCAGAGCTTGCAGAGCCTCACTCACCTAGGGAGATCAGGCAAGGCCACAGCGGAAGGCAGGCTGTAATAGCTGGCCTGGTGGGTAGGGCAAAAGCAGGCTGCAGGTGATGCCGTGTATGCATGACAAGGACTGACTGGGCGGGGAGGGGCTGGCAGAGAGGGGCAGGGCCAGCCAGTGATACGATTTGTCGGTTCTCCGAACTGTGCAGAATCATAACAACTGGTTCTATAGAACTGGACAGAACCGGTGGAATCCTCCCCTTGGTTATAGCATTCTGTCAGAATGCTGCTAATATCCTTATGATCCTGTTGAACAATAACATTTTACCAGTCATGAACACGGCAAAAGGAAGACAGGAAAGTGGTGTTTTTACTGGCATTAACAACAGAACAGTTTGAACAGAGCATAATTTTAATATTACTATATGTGTGCATGTATATGTTGTTTGTATTTGTGTTTTTCTGTGTCTGCTTTGAAGTCTTGACTCCTAACGACTGGGTAAATCCATTTATTTTCTTAGCAATATTTTCAGAAATAGTTTCCCATTGCCTTCTTCTGAAGGCAGAGGCAGTGTAACTGGCCACTGGCATTGTGATGGATTGGACAAGAATTCACCATCTTTGTTTCTAATCTGGGCCTTTTAACCACTGTAGCAAAGTGGATTTTTACCATATTTCCCAGGAAAGGTTTTAAATGTTTTTGTTATATGCATATGTATATGAATTGTATGTTTGACCACCGTCCCCCCAAAATTATAGTTTCTATTGATGCAATCAGAATAGGATGGGGTTAATGATTGAGTTTTTTATTATTTCCTTTATTTCTTCATTAATAAAATTAATTATTTAATATTACAGTTGGCATTAGAGAATTATTGTGCAGAAATTATGAATCCAGCCTTTAGCATTTTATATACTGTATATACTCACATATAAGCCGACTCTAAAACTCAATTTTTTTTTATCAAATTAGGGGGTCGGCTTATACGCGCATAAATCTGATCTCACACAAACAAACTGACTTGATGCCACTTCTCAAATCACGCAATATCATCGATATTACCAGACAGTCATACATACATACAGCACATTTTTTTTACTCTGGACACCTCCATTTTGCTTTTTCTATCACCAGATCATAACACGCTGTGATTGGTTCGTCATTCAGGTGACCGCTTTCGTGTTTGCGATCGTCACGTACAACATCAGATTCTTTACATACCGGGTAATTAACTTAATATTGTTTCCTACACAAATGCTTTGATAATGAACCTTTATCAGTGCATTGCATATTGATACTCTTTTGATATTAGCCCAAACAACACACCATGGTATTTGGGGGTCGGCTTATATGTGAGTTTTTGCAAAATTCCTCATTTTGGGGCAGTTTTTTAAGGGTCGGCTTTTTACGTGAGATCGGCTTATATGTGAGTATATACGGTAAATATCTACAGACAAATGCTTGAGTTCATAAGCAATGAATAGTAATATATATATACATTTATTTAAATATCTCTAGGTTATTTTGAATTAATCTTAATTTATATAGTTAATTACTTTTGAATTGTAATATAATTTCTGCAAGTAATATTAAAAAGATTTTAAAGTGGCTGAAAAATTAAACATGGTATGTACACTTTGTGGATGATGTGCAAACTTTAACAAACAGATGAGATGGCAAATCAGTAATTTTTCAAATTCAGATAGTCTTTATGTAACTATTGCCTTGGTGACTCAGTGGTTAGAATGCAGTATTGCAGGCTAATTCTGCTGACTGTCAGCAGTTTGATCCTTTCCGTAAATGATTGTTGGGGCAATATGCTGACACTATAAACGGATAAGAGAGGACTGTAAAGCACTATGAGGTGATATATAAGTTTATTGTAAGTGCTATTGCCTTGTTTAGTGACCCTTCACAGAATGGTGATGAAAATGTAACTTTATGACCAACCCTCACTATAACTTTCACAGATGTGTAAAGTGAAAGAAAGTTGAAGTAAGATTATATAAGCATAATTGTGGCTTCACTTAGGCATCACTTTTCTTAACCAAGTTGCTAGTTTCAGTTAGAGTTACTTAACAAGGACTACTTGTAATGCAAATTACATCATTTACTATTGCTCAATTTTAACGTAACATTGTATACTTTTTAGAAGCATTAGCATATAAAACACTAAACTAAAATGGTTATGTTTTCTCTCAGGATCTCTTATTCCAGTACCGAGAAATTGAATTTTGGAAATATTCCCCTTGTTTGTGGACCTCTTGTACTTCACATTGTCAGCATTGCAGTTCTTGAAAACATCGACTTATTTTGCTGTTAGCCTTTCAATATATCCAAGGAATGTACAATGACATCAGCAGTAGTTCACAATGGAAGTTCAAGCCTGGAATTTGACAGCAATGGAGTACAGATTCAAGGCAAGGTCAGAAAATAGGAGAAGCTGTATGTTCTTCATGTGAATTCAAACTATATTTTGGAAAGAAGATAAAAAAAATCAAATGTATGGATAGAAGTAGTTAAGATATTGGGCTAGAACTGTTGGGCAGTCTGCCCTCAGTCATGGGACAAATACTACCACTTAGTCCAGCTAATCTTACAGGCTTCCTTCTCCGGAGGAAAAAAAAATAGAAGACAGAGCACTCTGTATGTTGCCTTGAATTTCCCAGGGAGAGGTAGGATATAAATCTAAAAAATAATTTAATGAAAAACCAAAAATCTTGAATACATTTAATTATTTCACTGAAATTAAAGAACTCTCTCTTGGCCCAACCCACTTTACAAGGTTGTTGTGGGGAAAACAAGAGACAGGAGTATGTTTACCAACAGGAGTTGATCAAAATGTGTTTTAAAATAATATAAAATATAATAGTATAAATTTGAACCATGTTATTTTTTCTGTTCTAATTATTCTTTTACTAATGTACACTTCCAAGTTATGAAAATAAAATGCTAACACATTTCAAATTATGTTTTTCCAAAACTTAGTACATATCTGGTGAGAAGTTAATAATGTTTGCATGTTTTTTATACTGATGTATTTTCTCAAATTCATGTCTTATATTCAGATTGATTTGTAAAACAATATTGAAGGCATAGGCTTTACAAACAGAAAATGTTGCTTGGATTAAGATGGTGATATTATATACATCTTTCTCACTGTGCTCCATAGGAGAATGAACCAGTTTCTGAATATCCAGCAGTGATTGTAGAGCCGGTACCATGTGCCAGAGTAGAACAAGGATATGCTGCACAGATTTTTGTTTATGATGATGAAACTTACCTGCTACAAGATGTTGCAGAAGAACAAGAAATCGAGACTGAAACTGTGAAAACAGGTAGACCTTTAGATACTTTGCCACAAATGAAAGACTTGGTCTGTTTGATATTTTAATTCGAGATTAAAATTTGCCCTGTTCTGTTTAATAGGAGCAATAAGGAAAAGCAAACAAAACCTTATGAAATCTAGAACTTAATAAGTGCAGTTATATATGATGCACCACATACCAGTTCAGTTATTTCCTGTGTAATTTTTCAGTTTGTATTCCAAAATATGGATAGCTTCTGCTGAGATGCTTACTGTTTTTTGTTTCACTAATACCGGTAGCATTTTGCAAAAACTAAATATATAGTCAATCCTAATTGATTTGGATGTAGAATTATTTTGGTGTTTTAATATGCTAATTACTTTGTATTCCTAGGTAGTATAGGAAATATGAAATATTACCTTTTTAAAATAATACACGTAGTCAATTTACAACAGTTCATTTAGTGACTGTTTGAAATTACAACAGCATTGAAAATAGTGACTTATGACCATTTTTCACATTTATGACCATTGCAGGATTCCAGTGGTCATGTAATTTATATTCAGATGGTTGGCAATTGACTCATATTTATGATAGTTGGAGTGTTTAGGAGTCATTTTGTGACATTCTAACAAGCAATGGAGAAGCCAGATTTATTTAACATTTTACTAATTTAACAACTGCAGTGATTCATTTAACAAATGTGGCAAGAAAAGTCGTAAATTGGGACAAATTCACTTAACAAATTTTTCACTAAACAACATACATTTTGGACACAATTGTGGTTGTAGGTTGACCACGTTTGGGACCAGAATTTCTTACCCAGTTTCACGAACTTTTTTGTCATTGCAGTTGTTAAGTAAATTAAGTGTTTGTTAACAAATCCAGATTCCCCATTGACTTTGCTTGTCAGAAACCAGCTGAGAAGGTTGCGGATGGTAATCATATGACCTTGGTATGCTGCAGCCATCATAATGCCGGCTGCCTAAATTTTGATCATATGACTGGGGATGCTGTGATAGTCATAAGTGCAAGAACCATAAGTTGCTTTTTTCAGTGCTGTTATAACTTTGAATAGTTGCTTAATGAGTAGTTAAGGACTACTTTCAAGTCGTAGACTGCATTTTCATAAAGAAAAGCTATAATTTAAAGATTTGTTAGACCCCTTTATTTAGTTTTTGCTCTGTTGTAAGCAAGCCTTAAAGGAAGATATTAGTCAATGAATGTATTGCTTTAAAAATATAATTACTACATAGTTCAAAAAAGTTATGATTAACTGAGGGTACATCTTGCAGGAAGTAATAAATTATAGTTTATAGATGAATAGTAATTAGGTTCACATTGCACACTAAATTGTATAACATACTACAGCAGTCAAAATCAATCATATATGACAACAAAACCTCAATTTAACATGGCAGAAGGTATCCTTTCTATCTGAAAATATGCCAATTTACATCATTTACCCAATTATATTATAAGCATTTCTGGCATCCATTTATAATCCTGATTGATATAATAGACAAACCCTCAATTTAATGGACAATAGTCTTGTAAAAGGAGAAGTTTGAACAAAAAGTTTTATTTTTCTGAGGTCCATTAAACTGAGGTCCAATAAATTGAGGCTTTACAGTGCACTCACTGAGATGTGTGCATGCATTTGTTAACTTTAACATTGATAGCTGGTGAGAGCATGAAACAATCCATTAAATGAACTGTAAACAGTTAAATAAACATTAAATATACTTTACAGGCAGTCCTTGATTTACGACCACAATTGAGCCAAAATTTGTTGTTAAGTGAAATATTTATTAAGTGAGTTTTGCCCCATTTTATGACCTTTCTTGCCAGTTGTTAAGTGAATACTGCAGTTGTTATGTTAGTAATCTAGTTGTTAAGTGAACCTGGCTTCCCCATTGACTTTGTTTGTTAGAAGGTCACAGAAGGAGATCACATAACTTTGGAACATAACAATGGTCATAAGTACGAACAAGTTGCCAAGCGTACGAATTTTGATCACATGATCCTAGGAATGCTGCAAAAGTGGTAACTTTGAAAAACAGTCATAAGTCACATTTTTCAGTGCCATTGTAACTTTGAATGATCACTAAACTGTTGTAAATCAAGGATTACAGAATAATGTAAAGTTTTATTGCAAACAATGCAGTTTACAATAATTTTACATTAGTTTACAACATGTAAACAGATTTACATGTTAAATCTGAATTTACATAAATTTGTAGGACATTTGCATAGCTATAAAATTGATCTATTTTATAGCTATGCAAATGTCCTACAAATTTATGAAAATTCAGATTTAACAGAAGTTTAGATAAAGAGTATAAGTAGCCCTTGACTTATGACCACAATTGAGCTCCAAATTTTCACTGCTAAGCAAAATGATTGTTAAGTGAGTTTTACCACATTTTATGCTCTTATTGCTACAGTTATTAATCACTGCAGTTGTAAAGTTTCTAACATAATTGTTAATCTGGTTTTCCATTGACTTTACTTATCAGAAGATGGCAAAAAGTGATCACAAGATCCTGGATCACTGCAATTGTATCATAAATACATGCCAGTTGCCAAACATCCAAATTTTGCTCACTTATTCATGGGGATGGTGCAATGGTTAAGTGTGAAAAACTGTCATAAGTCACTTTTTTCAATGCAAGTATAAATTCAAGCGGTCACTAAACAAATGGCTTTAAATCAAGGATTATCTGTAGCTACACCCATGCCCCGTAATTGCATGTTAAATTGAGGCTGTACTGAATTTTATTCAGAACAAAGCTATAATGCAATTTATGGAAATTTATTTTTTGTGATTTTATTTAAGATACATCAAGAGATTTGTCTGGCTTATAAAGCAAATATTGTGATTTTATACAGTGAGATTATATATGAATATTCATAGGATTTGGATCCGTGTTTAATGCAATATATGTTTTAAAAAGCTTCCTTTAGGCTTGGCAACTAGGAACAGACTATTTCAATTAAGTGGGTAATATACAAGATTCTTTGTGAATAATCACACAAGTTCAATATTGCTTTTTATACGTATATTTATATTCCAAAGCTCCAAAAGTGTACTTGTGCTGTTTTAAGGAGACTCGTAATTGTGTATTTAGACCTTAAAGTTCACAAAAAAACCTTTGATTTTAAGATACTGAGGTAAAATAAGTGATGGCTTAGCAATTAAAGACATTGACTTTGTCAACTGGAAAGCTGAGAGCCTGGGTTTGAGATCCAAGCATTGCTTGATAGGGTGAATTTCCATTGCTTGTTGCAGCTCTTGCCCCCCAGAAAGCACGCAGATACAAATAGATAAATAGGTATTTGTTTGGTGGCAAGATAACAACATTCTGTGTGCCTTGTTGTATATCAGGCTGGCCTCATGACTATCGAAGTGTCTTCAGATAATGCTGCTCCTTTGGTTAAAAAATGGAGATGAGCACTGCCCCTAGAGTTGTGGACAGAGGAAATGTTTAACCTTTTAAAAAAACCCTTAGTGTAAGATTTTGTATGAGTAATCTTATAAATTAGATATTCAAGTTATCTTTAGGGCTTCTCAAATATCACTGCTGTGTCACATTGCAAACTGCTTAGGACATATAGTAATCAACAATCCTGTGGGACATGAACAGATGAAGGTAGTGATGCTGGGCAGTTGGCCGATATATTACTGATTTTTTTTAAAAAAGTTATTTATCTCACTAAATCTCTGATCTACGTCCATGTAAATTTAGTGCTGGGGGTAAGTATGGAAGTTTATTTTTCTAAAATAGGCTTTTAAAAAAAATAACACTTCAGTGTGAAACTGGAATTTAGTAACTGTAGTTTAGTGTTATGAGTTATGGGTAGAACTCATTTAGGGATACATTTGGTACTGGCAACTTAGTTTTTAGATGATGTAAATCATTAAGTGGAAATGTGAATCATGTGACTACAACTGTGCTTATGATTTTACTTCAGCTTTCCTTTTCTCCCACTCCTCTGGCTTTACTCAACCGAGCATTGGGATAATTAACAAGAAGGGAATTAATGTTTGAATTAATTGAATACAATTCAATTATTAATTATAATTAATTATATAATTATAATTATATAATTAATCATATTATTAATTATAATTAATAATTGAATATTCACTGTAGAGAAAGGGATTACAAGAGTAAGCAGGCACACAAAGTGGAATACACATCAGAAGGAATGCTCCCAGCAACAAGCTATTTAGGAGGCAAATGAAAGCACAAAGTGTGAAAGTGATTAAAGTCTTGTCTGTTGTAGGAAGCAGTTACCAGCCAGCTAATTAAAGGCACATATCTCATAAACTTGGTATTAGCACCTTTGGGGGCAGAGCTTTGTTCACCAAAAAAGCAACTCAGTAAGTGATCGTTTAAGCAATTTTGGCATTCTGTGTGTGAATAAAACAAGAAAAATGTATCGGACATAGGACAGTGCATACTAACTGTAATGGTGAACATGTGACTGTGAGAGATGCTGCAAAGGTCGTGAACACACCTCTTGGTTGCAAAATTATTTTTTCAGCACCTTTGTACCTTCAAACGGTCATTGCATGAAGTAATCAGTAAGCAATGTTTATTTCGCAGCACATCTCCAAAGATTTGTTGCACTTAGAACTAATGTTGATTTTTAAGATGAAGTTTAGGTTTTAGATAGAAGCAACAATGTATCTTAATTACAGTATCATTTAGTTAGCTAAAAATTACCATAGGTAGATGTATAAAAAAATAAGATAAGAACTTAGAATTTCATCTTGAGATTCTTTGAACAAAATTTTTGTAAATATAAGTAAAGAGATTAATGCTATTGATTTATCAAGCTTTATAAATATGCTTTAGTATAGGAATTGTCAAAGTTTATTTTACATGATCCCTTAGATTTTATATAATCTCAAATGAATAACACTAAATAAGTAAATTATATAAAAGTACTGTAATTAGAAGTACTTTCCATTTTAGTACTTTGGCTAAATAAAGTACTTTAGTATTTTAATTTATTGTATGAAAATAGCATAGAAGTCTTTTTAGTGAGTTGTATCCAGAATTCCTTCATAAGATAATTCTTTTTACTGATTTCTCCTTCTTCTTATTCTGTAGAAGAGAGAGATCTCCTAAGACTATAAAGGCAATAGTGTACAGGGAAGGTGGTACAGACCCCTGGATAAAGTTGAATAACCAAAAAATGTGTCCTACTTTGCTCCAATGGGCTATTTCCATTGTTCCTTCATCCAAGCAAGATTCCATTTCTTCAAAAGGGACAAGACAGAGTCAACCTACTATACTGTACCATGAACAGTATGTTCTAAGAAATATACATTTGAAATATTTCTTTTAATTTCTATGTAAATTCAGGGCTGAGACTGACATGTTATTTTTAAGCACAGTTTAAATAAGAAAAATATGGTTTGATGTTTGAAGAACTTCATATAAAATGCAGTTGTTAAAGTTTTCACTAATTCTTACAGAATTTGTTATTTTCAGGACACCAGAGACAAGTGTTTTTTAAATCTGATGATAGTATTAAACATTTGTCTCCTTTTCTGTGTTCTTTATATTGCATCAGAAATCCTCCCTGTGGCACAAATAAAGTTTTCTTTTAACTTTAAAATATTGTTGCCACAGGGAGGTAGAAGACCTTGATGAAAACATGGATAGTTAAAAAGAGCCTCCTTGATTTACCTTATGGGAGGGGAAAACTGCTCTGGAAAAGTGTTGGTATGTATATTTTTTCGTAGCTATCTATAATCCTACATATTTAGTAAAACTATTCCTATTAATAAGAAATTCTCAGGTATATTCTAAAACAAGTTTCTTTTTTCCCCAGACTGCTTAAAACGATTATGGAAAACAAATCCTGTAATGACTCCAAATTTGCATTTTCTTATGAATGACCTATATATAAATGTAGCATTCTTCCTCTGGATTTTTCAGTTTGTTAAAATTAATTATATGTGTACTTTATGTAAATTATTTTTCTGAATATTAAATTTGATTCCAAATCACAAAATATGTTTTGTAAAATAGCAATATGGTAAGATTACAATGTTTTATCAGTGATGTTTAATGACAATATTCATTTTTTTCCCCTAATATATATAAAACTGAGTATACTTTAAAATTTCTTAACAGGGAAATGATGAATCTCTCTAAAAGTATAATTTAATCTGAGTTTTAATTTTTGAGTTAGATTTGACAGGTAGCTTTTACAAGGGATTCTTATTCAGTGACCAATGAAAAAGTGTTTTAGCAATGCTGCTTTCCTTGTCTGAACTCAGAAGCCAAGCAGGTTATTATTTGAGTAGTCTTGGATGGAGAACCTTTGGTGAATATGAGGGTTGTAACAGACTTGGGGGGGGGGAAACTATTTTATTAGAAACCAGTGACAACCCACTTTTTTATTTTTGCTACAAAAACCCACATGGACATGCCCATGTAGTCACTATGTATGCTTGATTTGAAAGAGACCCATTCAAAAGGTTTTTGCAAAGCATTGTGCTTGAGTATGCCTCTCCTTTTTTTCCTATGCATTTAGCAAGATAAAAAAAAGTCAAGGCTCACTTTCTGATTCTTGCTTTGTTGTTATAACTTAATAGGAAGTTTGTTTAAAATAAAACTAGTAAATAAGATGAATCAACATGAATTCTGGAATTGTTTGATTGTGTTTTAATACACGAGAATGTAAAACCATTTATATTACTGACAAAGAAATGGCCAACCTTCCTCCCCAAGTCTTAGTTTACTCCTTTCAGCAATATCTGCAATAAATGAGGCCATCACACAGATGCTACAAATAAGGTGTGTTAAACATCTAACAAAGTAGACAGATTGTGGCATCACACAAATGTTGTCTTTTGCTACTTTTGCCTCTTGCAGACATCTATTCTTCCTTTTGCACAAGAGTGCAATGGAGAAAATACTCAAGTTCATTGCTTTACATGGGCCTAAGTACTGTGTTTTAAAAGTTACATGCAAAGTTATGGAGTAGCTGTGGCAAGTCCAGGAAACCAATCTTTTGATTTAAGCATTTAGTAGGTATTTGTACTTTGTCCGGAAGTGAAATTGTTGAAATGAAATTGCTTTGAAAAGCAGCTAAATTATCTTTATAAATTAAAGCTGCAATTCAGTACTTGTGTAATTGAGAGTGTAAGTCCCATTGGAGTAGATTTTCATGGAACATTCTGTGAAGGTCTAAATTTTTTTCTAGGTCAGTTGAGTGGAATAACAGATATGTTCACAAATGTTTTTAAGTTTCAGAGTAGTCAGTGGGCTATGTACAAAAATACACAAGTGTGGACACCTTTTAGTGACTCACTGGCTCCAAAGGATTCAAATTGAGTAAAAGCAGTTATATTTTTCCTTCTCTGTCTATGCTTCTTTTTCAGACAGTAGCCTTTTAAAGTATATAATTGAATAGTAAAAAAAAGGTCGTAAAATTCTATAAAGGAAAATTTTGATGTAAGAGTTTTGTTAATTCTTTTAAGACTTATGGCATTAGTAATTTTAAGGGAAAATGCATTAAAGCAAATATAACTTGGGGGGAATTCATGTTAAACCAGAAATTGAGTCAAGAGTAGGAAAACGTGACTGATGCGTTTGCAACCTGTGTACACTATACTGTTTACAATGTCATGTTATGGGCTGTGCTAATGGCTGAATGACAGGTCCACAGTCATTCTTAAATGTAATTCCATTGATATTTCACTTCATCTATCAGTTTTGTGTCATAGATAAAAGCTACATGTAAGAAAATATGCAAATAATTTTCATGGCATGTAGATTGTCTGATGATATAGACAAAAACTCAGCAGCAATGACTTACAAACTGTTCTCAACAGTGAAGGGAATAAACCCGAAGTGGGTGAAGTGTGCTTAAAAAGTAAGTGGAATAACATAACCAATCACCTTTGGAAATTGCTCGTTGTACTTGACAGTTTGTAATTGTAACTGTCAGTTTGTAATGGTCAGTTTGTATTGTAACTATTGCTCCTCCTGACGGGTACACCACCATTCCTCATATCATGGGTCGAAGAAATATCAGAGAATTGGATCTATTGGAGAAAAAAAAAAAAAAAAGATTTCTGCTTCGTGGTAAGCTTGCAGAACCGTGGGACTCACGAAGACAAACCCGTGCACGGCACTTTCGTGGTAATGTAACTCTTAATTCACAGCCTGCAGCGCTTTGACAGAACTCGGACTGTTTCAGGATTCCAGAACTCCGGACACCGCGGGGAGCAAACTTGAACAACCGCCGACGATGCGAGCCGATTGCCGCCTCGCAAAGGGACGGGAAGAAGCAGGAGGCAGCCGTGCCAAAGAAGCTGCATCCACGCCGAAGACAGAATGAAAAGTTGGCTCTCCGTCTGTGGCCACGTCTTCTGGCTTTCTCCATCCGTGAAGAGGCGAAAAGCGAGGGAGAAGCGAGCAGCTCCAAGCGTTGCGCTCCGCCGGAACTCCTGAAATGGAAAGCTCAGCCGGGGAGCCCCGGGAGCAGGTGGATCCCCTCCCGCGGCGGTGAGCGGAGGAGGCCGAAAGGCTGGCGGGCCCTCTCCTCCCGCCAAGCCTGACCCGCTGCGCTCGTTCCCCGCTTCTGGCTCCGGAGGGGAGGGCGCGAGTTGAGCGCCCGCCCGACACTTCCTGTCTGCGAGGCTGGCGGCGGAAGGATCGCGTTCGCCCTGCCTGAGAGGAAGCGCTTTTCCGCGGGCCCTTGCCTGCCGCTCCACGCGGGAGGGCGAGGAGCGAGCCGAGCGCTGGCTTCGGCGTGGCTGTCCGGGAGCGAGCGTGCAGAGGAGGCTCCGGCCGAGCGAAGCCCCCGGTGACTGGTGTGGCGGCGGAAGCGCGCGCCCGTCGTTTAAGCGGGGCTGCGCGCGTGAGCGCGCGCGCCCGAGCGCCAGGAAGCCCCTGCGGGTCAATGCGAAGCCGCCACCGCCGCTCGCTCCAGCGGCATAAACATGGCGACTTCCCTGCATGAGGGGCCCGCGAATCAGCTCGATCTGCTCATCCGCGCCGGTAAGCGGCGACGTGGTGATCCGGCGGGGCGGGCGGCCTAAAAAGAAGCGGCGAAGGGTGGGCCAGGCGAGAAGGAGGTTGCGCACGCTGCTCGCGGGCTCTTTTCGGGGGCGGCACTCGCGCCGGAGTAATGGAGGGAGGGCGAATCCAGGAAGTGATCACCTTGGCGTGCTGTCCGCGTTAGCAACCTGGCCGCGCTTCGCCCGCAATGTGGGGCTTTGCGTCCGTGCGCGGTTGGGGCGGGAGCCGCCGCTGTCGGGGCCAAGGAAGAGAGCGTGTGTCGGTTGCCGATGCTTCTGCTGATGGCTTTCGAGGTTAAACCAGGAAGAGCGGCGCTTGCAATTCCGCGCCCGCCATCCGTGCCAGGCTGCTCAGGAATGGAAAGGCGGCTGCCTTGCAGCGTCTCTTGGGCGGAAGCCTCCTCTCCCCCCCCCCCCCCCCGGTGTGTGATTAAGAGGCGCTGCGAGCGGGCTTCGGAGACTTCCAAGTCTTCCTTTCGCTGGTCCTGACCGCCTGCTAAACTTTTGTTTCTCGCGGGGAGGATGGGGGAACCGCCTGAGGCCCCGGGGTGTCAGGGGCACAGGTGGCGGGGCCGGGAATCAAGCTCTCGGCGGTGCGAACGGTGTGCGAGTATCTTTTATTGAAGAGACCGAATCCATTTCCCCCCTTCTCCCCCCCCCCCCAATAGCGGAAGCGCGGAGCTCCCTCAGGAGCCCGTGTACGCTGAGTGAGGGGCGGGAGAGACGGCCTCGTCGGCCAATCGTCTGTCAAGGATGTTCGAAATCTGAATGCTCAAGTCTTTGTTGGGCGGGGCTGTTTTCCTTCAGGCCAATAGGCGTGGAGGAAGAATTGAGTGGCGGCTCTCTGTGCGCTGACAATGCAAGCACGGAATTGGAGGGAAGAGGAAGGATTGTAAATACGGAAGTGAGGGCGGGGCTCGTGTGAGTGAAGCGGGGTAGAGGCGGAGAGTTGAAGGAGCTTTCGCACGGAATTATTCTGTATGCAGACGAAAACGATGTAGCTCCGTAAACGTGTGTGGATCATTTTTTTAAAAAAAAAAAAACATTTTGTTTTCGTTCATTAGAGAATAAACTTTTAAGGGTTGCTATTCCATTCCATTTTTGACTCCTTTTAATTTTTTGACGTTAGGGTTTTCGATTGTATCACCGTGCATACGAATTAACAGTTGATATCAATGAAGCATTCTTTTCTTGCTTGTTTTTGTGTTTGTGTGGGTGGGATGGTTGTTTGTGAGCTTCTACAGGGCAAAATACTTCTGATGAGTTCTCTCCAGCTCCAAAATATTTGTATTGCTTTTAAAAGATCAGGAAAAGGAATATTGTAAGTAGGTTTTACCTAAGGCTTGAACATGACTGCCTCCTGCCTGATACCCTTGCTTAGAACCAAACAGAGTTGCATGACTTTTAGAAATAGTGTATAATGCCAATCCACACAGCATGAAAAAATTGCACAGCAAAACCACCTACTGCAATAGAGATTGGTATTAAATACCTGTTATTTCACATTGACTGAGTTCCTAAGGATGATTTAATTCATTGGCTGATTTATGGTGATGTTATGAAAACTTTATAAATACTCGTATTGCTAGAGTATATTATATATTGGAACATACAGTTAAGAGCCAGAGGGCAAAGAGAGGCACTGTAGTACAGTAGTTAAGGTATTAAACTAAGCTCAAGTCCATCCTAAGCCATGGAAATTTGTTGGTTGACTTAGGCTTACTCATTTCTCTCAGTTTGGAGTTATTTTTAGTGGATAAAATGAAGGGAGATTCCCGCCTTTGCTGTCTCAAGTTCTGGATAAAAGGCAATCTATAAATCTTAGAAGAGAAGCTTTGCAGAAATGGTTGCCCATCATATAAGTGTTGTCTGTGTGCTGTTGAAAAGAAAATGATAGAAACATATTCAAAACCAAGTTGGTAGTAAAAAGACTGATTTTTCATAGAAAGGATATAAGTAGTAGGTGGAAAAAGGAACAAAAAAGAGTAATAACAACAGGAGAAGGAAGAGAGCCCAGGTGAAATATAGCATAAAAAAGCCAGGAAAACTGAATAGTTTAGGAGAGACATAGACAAAATGATGTTATCCAAAACAGGTAAAACTGTTTTATAAAACTGAATTTTAACACTGATTTCAAATGCTATTCATTTGAATGTTTATAATTATTTCAGTGTATATAATGCTCCATTTTTAACGTCTTTAATTTATTAATCATGAGCAAGAAAACACAGATTAAAATGCTAGTTTAACTGAATTCATATTTTCTTGTTCATTATTCTTAGGATTTTAAAGCTGAGGTTATAATTATTTTGAAAGAGTTATTTCCCATTTAAAATGGACATGTGCACTGAAATGAATTTCTGTGCTTCCAAGCAAGTAATGTTATATTGATCTCTGTTTTTATTTTTGTTTAATTTTCATAATTGCTTTTCCTGTATGTTGCAAATGGAGCAGTGTATGTAAACATCCAGTTCCAACTATGCAAAACAGTTAGTGAATTAGACATAACTCGATGCTACTGGTCTTTAAAAAATTTGTGGTGGGGAAGATACAGTCAATATGCTTAGGAGAGGGTCTTGTACTACTCTGACATTTAATATATTTTAGGACTGGAGTTTGAACTTCTATTGCCTTTTTCAGTACAAATCCTAGTACTTAATAGGATTAGTACCTACTAATCCTTGTACCTACTCCTGATCCTAGTACTTCAGTTTTTTTTTGTATTGATACATTTATTTAATGTTTTTAACCTTACTCAATTTACAGACCTGAAGAGATGTACAAAAGAATAAAAATTAAGAATAAAAACAATATATTAATAATAGATATCCTTGAAATTCTTAAAACACAGTAGAATTGTGTTATTTTAACAATTTTATATAATTCCTGAAATAAGGCAATGATTAAATCGCCAGAGGAAAGAATTTGCAAAATACAGGTGTTTGTGTCAGAGAGCCTGTCCCCCTTAGTCCATTACCTTTAGTATGGGTTTCTGTTCCCTCCCCTTGTTTTGTCTTCTTTCCTCTGTAAAATCCCTCTTTTCTGTGCCTTGTAAAAATACCATCTAGCACACACATAAGTTACAAATGTTGACTTAATTAAAAGTTTATAATACTGTAAGGCAGAGTTCTCACCCCTCCACCGCCCCGCACCCCCAGCTACTGGCCCATTGCAAACAGATCAATTCAAGCTGCAGGCGAGAACCCAAAGCTTTACTTGCGCTTGCGTGGGATCAGGTTGCACAAACAAAAGCATCCCCTCCTCCCTGCATCCCCTCCTCCCTGCTGCTACTGCTGCTGTCCCTGGAGCCAAAAAAGTTGGGATCGCTGCTGTAAGGTCCATTTTCTAGCAAAACATATCACATTTTAAAGATAGCTGGATAACATAATCAAGACATTAAAAGAAGGAAAAAGTGAGAGACTGTGAGTGAAAAATAATACATTAAGACAACATAGGTATACCTCATTTAGTGATTGCCTCATTTAGCAATTGTTTGCAGTCATGGCAGTGTTAACTTTACAATCAGTCTTCAGATTTACAACCTTCCTAGGTCTGTAAAGCAAAGAAAAATCAAAGTAAAATCATGTTTCACTATTTTGCTTAATGACCAAGTTGCCAGTCACTAAACAAGGATTGTGTTTAATGTGAATTGTACATAGATTATATGTCAAAACATAAACTCTAAAGCCCGAATTTTGGATATAGTACAATTCCATGTATTTTAGTCTAGACAGGTTTTCCAGATAGATTTGAATTTTACATCAGAGTTACTTTAGCTATTGAAGCAAATTCCTGCCAGTTCAACATATTTTTAATGTATGTATTGGTGAAATTTAATATACAGTGGAATCTTGGGTCACAAACACTTCTGTTCATGACCAAATTTGGTGACGACCAAACATTTCTGAAAATTGTTGCATCTGGTCGCGAATAGATCCTTGGGTGGGGATCAAATACAGCCACAGCGATTTTCCCTGCCATGGTGATTTCACCTTCTCTGCCATTTTTTTTTTTTTGGGGGGGGGTCAACACATGCGGTCAGTCTTGTTTCCGGTCATGACCAAATTGGGTTGCAACTGAAGTCCTGGAATGGATTATGGTTGTGACCTGAGGTTACACTGTACTGGTAAATTATTCAGGATTAAAATTTCTAAAATTAGTTCCATTCTGTGGTGTATTATTTACAATATTGTTAAACTTTATAATATTGTTGTTATATATGGAGAAAGGATCAAATCAAATCTGTATTTCTGCCATTTTTTTGGAAAAAGTACTTATTTTATCAATCAAGACCGAAGTGGTATGTCACTGATAAAACACACCAGTTTCTTCTGAATATAATATTTAAGGTAAATTTAATATTCAATTGTGCTAACAAATGTTCAGTATTATGTGGTATAAGATTTTCAATTTTTCAACTTTTTGCTTTATTATTAAATGTTTCTTCAACAAACTTTCTTAATGACAGCATTAAGAAATTTGGTCAAGGAGGCTCAGAGCAAACTTGCTTAGATTCCATGATTCTATTGTTAAGAGGACAAAGTTTAGATTTTTAATCCACAATATTTGTTTACTCTTAATTGGTTCCTCTGGTTTCAAATAAACAGTACAGCAACAAAAGAATTATGGAAATAGGAATATTGGGAAAAACATTAAATTGGTTATTTCTGGATTCATGTTTAATTACATGAGTGTTGTATTATATCAGCAATAGCAAATGTTAAAAATATTTTTAGTGGCTTGCATGTAATTAATCAAACAGATGATATTTGTGCTTTCTTGTTCCCCTTATTCAAATATATAGGTAGGCCTCACAGTAGTATGAGTGTTTAAAACATATGATATGGTATATAATTCATAGGATATATATGGACACTAATTTAAATATATCATTAAAAGTTTTATAAAACTTGTCCTGTATCTTTGAATTTAATTATTGTGGTAATAGAATAATATCTCCTGAAAAATTCATACATTATACAAATTATATTGATATCAATGTTTAAATATTTATATTGGAAAATGCATTCTTTAAACTTTTTCTTGTTTGTAAACTGTAGCTACAATACACTTGTTACTAATTATATTGCAATTAATAGATTATTATAATTAATATTGTTGGTGAAGTATCAATATTAATCTCAGATTAACATCTAAAATAGTAGCTAAAAGGTGACCTACACTTTAGTTCAGTGGTAGTCAACCTGGTCCCTACCGCCCACTAGTGGGCGTTCCAGCTTTCATGGTGGGCGACAAGGGTTTTGTCCCCTACTTTATAAATCAACATTACTGTGGAACCGGTGAGCGGTTCGAGAGAATTGTACTAATAACAGGGATACAAAAGTGGGCGGTAGGTATAAAAAGGTTGACTACCCTTGCTTTAGTTGTTTATTTTTCAGATACCATCTGTCTTATATTTGTAGCCTAAAGCAAGTTATCTTTCAGCCTTGGTCCCTTGTGGTAAATTGAGGGATAACAGTGGTTCATTCTACAAGTCTTGATTAAATTATTGAAATTTATATATAATACTAAGCTGCATTATTGCATATTTAATGTATATCATTATTACCGTTATTTGATATTTAATATTATTAGTATGCCTTGTTATTGGTAAGAATTCAGTATCAATTAACAAAAATTGAGGTTGAAAATACCTGCTGTTTAGAGGCAATTAGTCTGTTTATTTTGTTCAAGCATACATTAGAAGAGAGCACACACACACTGATTCTAAATCAAATAGTTTAATTTACTTCAAATTGAATGTAATGATTCTTCCATAACTCAAGTGTTCCCCTTAATTTTTTGTGTGATCACAGTATGGTTAATTAATTTATATATCTTATTTAGATAAGATATATAAATTACAAGGCTCATCTTCCTTGTAAGACTGGAGGTGAGAGGACACAATTTAATATGGATTAATCAGTTCCAGAGAGTGGATGCACTGACAGTAGAGACTCTTCTTGAGTAAATGTCAGTTTTTAGCAAACATGTTATAAAATGCAATCCCGTGACTCTGAGATGCTGCCAATAGGTGTAAATGTAGGCTGGTTGCCGAAAGCCCTGATAGGTAATCATGGGGGATCCTGGCCGTTGGAATTTCAGAACAGATTGTAAGTACCTCTGAGATGGTCCCTTGTAACTTTGAGTTGGTCTCAGTTAGTGACCATTGTAAGTTCAGGACCATCTGTAAAAGTTGGAGGATTCAGTTAATTATAGTTGCTTGTTACATCGAAATCAAAAGTTTCCAAATAAATCAAATATGGATTGTGATAAATGCTAATTAGTTTATTTAATTGTGGCTTAGAATGCATTGTAAATACAGTCACTATAGTTTTATTTAATAAACATGGTTAAAATGATCCTAACAGATCAACGATCAACCCAATCTCCATTTTTCCCAATTCTGGTTCTCTGTGAATAAGGAAATTTGAACATGTGTGATTTATTCATGTCAATCATTTAGGCCTCATTTTGAGGAATAAAATATTCTTCATTGTTCTGCTTGTTAGGCATCAAAGTAAATATTTCTGTGGTAAAATGATAATATATTTGTGCTTTGGAGGTTTCTTTTTGATTGACTTCCTAATTTTTACCAGTTTTTTTTTTCATAAATTTTGCCTTTCAATCATATGAGATTTGGTCAACAGGTTTGTACAGATTTCTTTGTGTAAAATTTAGTTGCGTTGGCACATTATTAGAATTTGGAATGAGCAGAGAGTCATAGCTTAAGGGTGTAACATTTTCAAAAAGTTATTTATAAATATTGATAAAACTGTCTAGAATAATAAAGACCTTTCCAAATGCAAAATGGTAGGCTTTGGAAGAGTATATTAATAACTTTTTCTTAAAAGTTTTAAGCTTTTTTCTGGTAACTAATTATAGAATGTATTGATTCTCCTTTTGGATAAGGATGATGGCTATTCATTTCCCTATAGACTCTTTTATATTGATGAGTAGTATTTATAGTTAACAGAAAGCTCCACTGAAAATCACAAAGCTTAATTTTAACAGGAGCATGTGGATTGTATGATTATTGAATTATTTCTAGCTGCTACTACGCAAGAAACCTCTTGAAATAGTATCTGAGTAATAGTAATAATGCATGCTGAAAACCATCTTATTCTAAATATTTGAAAAGAATAGCAGCTTTGCCTGTATATAAGTCTGTCCTTTTCCATTTTTCATAATGGTTATTTGCCTTCATCTTTGCTGTTATGGATGGGAAGCTGGTTTTGAAATCTTGCTCTTTGGTAATGATAATGACTGATACCATAAGCTGTTTTAGAAAAACTGGGATTGTTTATTGAAATATTCTTCCATGATTCTTTCTGAGGCAGCTTTCTTACATGATTAGGATCTGAAAAGACAATGAGGAAAATATATTTTTCTATTTTCCATTTAAAATTTCAAAGTTAACAGAATAGTTAACTGTTCTAACAACGAAGCACCAGTTGACTCTTCATTAGTTTCCCTGGCACTGCTGATAAGTGATCCAGCTTATTCTAAAGATATCTTTAGATGCTGACAGCTCAGCTGGAAGGCTTTAGCTTTGAATAGATTTCCATAAATGGAAAGAGCAAGTGGAGAGAGAAAGAGAATGTGAATGTGTTTGTGTACACCTTCGTGGGAATAGATAATATGCAGCAGGTGGAACTATTTGCTGCTGATTTTAACAGTTTCCACTGATAGAAGACCAAAATTTTCTATGTGTGCTTTTTATGTATCGGTTGGTCAATATCACAGTATCTAAGGTGTTTTTAGTGATTCAGGACCTTAAACATTAGCCATTAACTATTTTCCCTTTTTAAGTAAGCAAACAAAATATTATAGTATAAACAATATACTGAGTCAAGTGTTATTTTAGTGGAAAAAAGGTCTTGCTTTAGTGAAAAATTGGTTTTAAAGTAATAATTGAAAGGTACAAGTTACACATTTTCCTTGAAATAATTTTAAGTATATATAGATACAAGACTAAAGCCCTTGTCACACTGCACCAACGGATGCAAAGAGGATGTAAAACAGACAAAAAAGCTTGCCATCCGTTGGTTAACGCGATGTACTCACTGCCTCCGTTTTGCTTCCTCTCTATCCGTCCAGCATCCGTTTATGGACGTTTCATCCGCTCAGAAAGTTTTGAGCTGCTCAAAACTTTTGCGCAGAAAATGTATCCAATTCGTCCGTTCTACATCCGCTACGCATCCGTTCTGCATCCGTTACGCATCCGCTGTATCCGCTAGGCATCTGCTGCGCATCCGCGCAACTCGCATCCGCTCGGACGCAGGGAGGAAGCGGAACGGACGCAGAACGGTTGCCTAACGGATGCAGCACGGAAACAAAGCATGTAAAACGGAAAAAACGTCCGCAGAGGGGACCTATCTCGGATATTAAGGATGTCTAGAGGATGCCTAGAGGATGCCTAGAGGATGCAAAGGGACACCTATACTGCCTATAAAAAGGGGGAGCAACACATCTGGATCTCACTTTAAGACCAGCAGCCCTGCTGCAGACCTCTGCAGCCTTCATCTGACTCTTGCTCTTCCACAGCATCCAGTCATGTCCACCGTGGATCGTAACACAGTCCTTTTGGCAGCCACCATCCTTCTGCAACAGTGCGAAGCCATCTACAGGCTCTGTGAACTCTACTACGGGAAGAAAAAGAGGCGGCCAAGAAGCGTCTGGGTACGAAGATGGTTTGCCAGAAGAGCAGAGTACGGACTGTACAACAAGCTGATGGCTGAGCTCAGGAACGAAGACACTCGGGCATTCCAGAACTTCATGAGGATGCCTCCAGCCATGTTTGACGAAGTTGTGCAGCGGCTGACACCCAGGTTGACCAAGGCAAACAGCAACTTCCGGCCCAGCCTGGACCCTGGGCTCAAGGTGGCACTCACTCTGCGCCACCGGGCCTCAGGGACCACCTACAGGAGCATGCAGTACGGCTGGAGGGTGCCACCCAACACCATCAGCATTGTGGTCAGAGAAGTGGTGCAGGCCATCATCGAAGAATACAAGGAGGAGCTCCTCCAGTGCCCCTCCACTGAAGAAGGAGGGAAGAAAGTTGCAGAGCAGTGGTATCAGAAGTGGAACTTCCCCCACACCGTTGGAGCCATAGATGGGAAGCACGTGGCCTGCAAAGCGCCAGCCAAGTTGGAGTCCACTTATTTCAATTACAAGGGCTTCTTCAGCATCATCCGACGAAGCAAGTGTATGAATCAAAAATAGACTTTACTAACAAGAAGCTACAAAACAAAAATGAGTCTCTGGCACTCCTCTTGGTCGCTCAGTCTCAGGGGTGAAGGGTCCAGGTGCTGTGGAGGTGGCTGGTGCTGGAGTACTTGTCATCAGCTCCTCCAAAAGCAGAAGCAGCAGAAGCCCCAGCCCCAGAAGAGCGAGCCCGTGCTGCAGAAGCCCCAGCAGAACCAGAGTGAGGGCCAGGGTGCGGGATGATAGCCCTGTCCCTCTTGCAAGGGCTGGCAGCAGATGGCTGAGGCTTGCTGTGCTTCCGCATGGTTGTGGGGTTGCTGGCTGGCAGGGAGGCTGGCAGGAACCAAGGCTGGCAGGAAGGCTGTCAGGCAGGCATGCACCAAGGCTGGCAGGAAGGCTGGCAGGCAGGCAGGCAGGAAGGCTGGCAGGGAGGCAGGCACCAAGGCTGGGAGGAAGGCTGGCAGGCAGACATGAACCAAGGCTGGCAGGGAGGCAGGCAGCAAGGCTGGCAGGCAGACTGGCTGGCAGCAAGGCTGGCAGGCAGGCAGACAGCAAGGCTGGCAGGGAGGCTGGCAGCAAGGCTTGCAGGCAGACATGCAGGTAGGACAGGCAAGGCAGTCAATGTGTCTGGAAGCAGGTCTTTCCTCTGAATGGCGACCTGCTTCCGAGCTGCTTCCGTTATATCCACAGGGCTGACGCAATGCATCCTCCCCGCAGGCGCAATTAACGCTCGGCATCCGCTTGGCTTCCGCTCTGCATCTGCTCTGCATCCGCTTCATCCGCTCTGCATCCGCTCTGCATCCAATGTATCCGTTTCGCATCCACTTTGCTGAGGTCCTCCGGAAGCCTAGCGGATGTGCCATCCGCTCCCATCCGCTTCCATCCGCTGGGCTTCCGTTCCGCATCCGCTTTCCATCTCCCCGCGTCCGTGTTATCCGCTCCGGTTATGCAAATTTTTGCCCCTTCTGAGAGCGGATAACAACGGATGGAACATTTTTCTCGTCCGTTGTGTCCGTTTTGCATCCGTTGGGCAGTGGGTGACGGCCTTTACACAAACTAAGTGAATATATAAAGTAAAAAAAAAAGAAATACAAAAAGATTGAAAAAGAAAATAAAATGTAAAAAACAAAGATTTTTAAAAGATAACTTTCCCTTCACTCAAGGTAAGAATATACAATTTCAGTAACATAACACCTCTAATATTTCAATAAATATCTTACCCTATCTTATCTTTTATTAATAATATGCAGATAGCCCTTGACTTACAACAATGTATTTAGTGACTGTTCAAAGTTACAAGAGCACTAAAAAAAGTGACATGACCGTTTACTGCTTGCTCTGTGCACCACGGGCGCAGCCACGGGCATTGCAGGACTAGCTGTCTCTGAACAAAAAATTACAGCTCTAGGTTCAGTCATTGATGATGATTTATTACGAATTGAGAAGTCAATTACAGCTTTGCAAAACTCCTTGACTTCCCTCTCAGAAGTGGTCTTGCAGAATCGTAGAGGCTTAGATCTGTTATTTTTAAAACAAGGGGGATTGTGTGCTGCGCTTAAAGAAGAATGTTGTTTTTATTCTGATAACAGGGGGATTGTGTTGGATTCTATGAAAGAATTAGAAAAACACTTAAAAGACAGAGAAAACGAAAGGTTAAACATGTATAATTGGTATCAAGGCTTGTTTTCTATTTCACCATGGCTTACAACCCTTATAACTGCATTGGCAGGACCATTAATAATCATTATATTGATATGTATTATAGGACCTTGTTGTTTTAATAGAATATTGCAATTTTTGAAAAATCAATTATCCTCCATAACTGCTAATGTTAATGTGTTATTGCAAGCTCATGTTAAGTCCTTAACACCGGATGAAAAAATGTCATTGCTGAGTTACCGCTCCTTGGACAACCCTGACGCTGACGGATCGCACTCCTGCCTAGATGACTGGGACGGTGAACATTTTAGAAAAAAGGTTCCTGTCTTCTTGGACAAGGAAGAAGATTCGTCATAAAAAATAAAAACAGAGGAGATGTTGTAACTATGTATCATTTATGTGTTTGCAACTGTATCAATACAACTATGTATCATTCAGGCATTTGCAACATTGTATCATTCACGTGTAATCATTGAACTTCTGTCTCCTCAGTGACCTTTGCAGGGCACATACAGAGACAAGGAGTCAAGCATTCACTTTGTGATTACATCGTCTGGCATGCAGCTTTGTAAGGAATGTCTTGATCAAATTGTAGATCGTGCCATCTTGTCTGACTTGGTATTTTGCCTTATCTAAGTCTTGCATATCCTGTCTGACCTGGGCTTGACCTAGGCTCTGAATGAACAATGATAGTGACCCCCCCCCTTTTGAAGGAGCATAATAAAAGAGCGTGTACCCAGACATTCTGGGCGCACTCATCCCGAGGAACTTCGTCTCCTGTCGTTTCTTTCTCCTTCGCTCCCTATCATGAGACGCCCATCTGATGCGGGATAGCAGATACCGCAATAAGGTGGTTTTATTTGTAAATACACTGTGACATCCTTTTCTGTGTCACTCATATTCTGATATTTTCCATATCACTTTTGCAATTGACATTTTTAAAAAAATAAAAATATCCACATTCAAATGGGCAACAGCTTATCCAGTAAAATGTGTTGTTCTTCTGTTATAGTACCACACAATCTTATAATTTCTGACTTCAAACAACCATGAATTCTTCTAGTCAAACAGTATTGATCTATTGCAGGCATGTCAAACTCATGTCGTCATGGTAGTGTCACATGATGTATTAGGACTCCACCCCCTTGCTAAACCAGCCACGGGCATGGCCAGTGCGTGATGTATCGGACTAGGTGTTTGACCGCCTTGATTTATTGTATTAATGGCCTGCTGTTTCTTTGATTGTAATTGTTAGTTCTTTCTGGTTCCCTATACTCAACTTTCAAGTCATCTCTTACCAATTGATCATTTTCCAGTCAACGAAACTTTTCCAGGCAACAATTTCTGATAATTAATTTCAAAATCTTCATATATTCTTTTATAAAAATGTGAAAACCTCACAAGAAATACTCTTTCAAACCAATCTATCCCTTTAACTTTTCAAAATCAACATTCTGGCTTTCTTTTGTTGTTTTCCAAAAGTTAATTCCCCCCTCCCTTTTAATCCCTAAACTTACATAGAACTTCTTTCTTCCAAGGTAGGGGAGGCTCCTTTTCTCATGAAATGTGTCTTTCACTTGTCCTTCAGAAGGAAATAATAAGCAGCTTCCTAAAGTAGTTAAGAGAGAATGGTTAAGAGGCGCTGAACCATGTCTTCGGCAAGATGGTCAACTCCCAGAGCTATCAAACCTGCTGGAAATACTTATTTTATCTTCTCTTTGCAGGGACATTTTATATGGAGCAAGCTGTTAGTTGATCCCTATTCTCTCCTTGATCTAGAGAGGAATTCCAATGAGCCAATCCATTCACTGATTCCTCCTTTCACTGCAGTTGTCGGCTCTGCATTGATTTCTCCAGAAGTTGCCATGTTACAAGTTTCCAAATGAAAGTTAGGGAACAACTTTACATTTAAATGAAGAAAATTCCAGTTTGGATTTGGAATTTAAGAAATGGTGTTGAATAAAAAGACTCAGTTGAATAAATCTAGTGTGTATGTGGGGAAATAGAAGATGTAAGAGGATGGTAGACTCCTCCCCCAATAAAAGAAAAAATACATTGATTATAGCCATCTCTACATTTGTGCAGATAAGTTAAAGTCAACATCTTTGCTTTTTATGTCCTTGAAATTAGATTAGTCCTCATATTTTTATAAACAGATATTAAACTGGTTAGTGAATTAACATAGAAAAAGCTTTAATATGGAATGGGTTACTTCTCATAATCTAAATTTTAATCAGATTATTACAATTGATGTACTTGATATCAGGCATAGCTTAATCTTTGTCTGATTCATTTGCTTAGGGTTGTGAACAGTAAAGAAGATAAGGATCAGGGATGTTCTTAATTTGGTTCTTTTGAAATAATGATTAAACATAATAATCTTCTTCTCTCGTGTCGCTACACTTTTCCCAGCCACTGTAGAACACTGTTGGTGTAGGTTGGTGTAGCGTGATAGAAGGATTCGCAGGTAAACAGATACCTGACAGGGGCCGTGACGTGAACGCTCCTTCTATGGCCCCCAACATAATAATGTAAACAGGCAATTAGAATTCAAAAAATATAGATTACCTTTTAAATGCAAATATGTGTGCCTCTTAGGGGATTGATTGAACCGTCTTATTTTTTTTTTAAATGACATCACTAATCTTATGATTTAGTACTCCACAAACACTACTGGCACATCTTTGTGGACCACTTCTATAAATATGTATTCTTGTGGTTTGAATGTTGGACATAATAGTTGACTGCAAAAGCCTAGACACCCCAGTTAAGGTATATATTTGTAACATGCATAAGTTATGTTAGCCTTTCCTTTTTAGGGATTCTTTAAAGCATACAATTTGACCAGGAATGGTCCAGCCTTTTCATATGCTATTCTAATATGCTAACTACTCATATTTTTTGCACTATAAGATGCTCCAGACCATAAGACGCATCTGGCTTTTGGGGAGGAAAACAAGAAAACAAAAAAAATCTGCCTCCGTCCCTCAGCCCCAGCACGTGGCTCATCAGGATTCTGCTCTGTTACGCCCACCACTGGTCAGCTGAGTGACAACTGGATCCCGGCCTCCCATAGCTCTGCTAATCAGTGGGCTGGCCAGCCAAAAATGGTATTAGTGCCTCCTTTGTGCCACCGCCAAATGGTAGCGGCAGCAATGGGCGGTGATGGCAATCCCTGCCGCCTGGAACAGCTGATTGGCGGAATTCCGGGAGGCCAATCCAACTGCCGATTGGTGGCGGCTATAGGCAATATGCACTCCATAAGACGCACAGGCATTTCCACCCAATTTTTTTTTTGGGGGGGGGCGGGAGTGCATCTTATAGTGCAAAAAATATGGTAATTTGTTAGTTTATTCTGGAGGAGACCGAATGAAGTAGGCTGTTCTTGAATGATAAAGCTTTATGCAGAATGTACATTTTTGTCTTAATTTTCTTGAACTAAGTAAAGTAGGTTTCTATTTCTCTAAACTATCATGTGCTTGGTTTGGTTTTGGCTTAATATGATAACCACTGGATTTTATATTTTGAGGTTTTTAAAAGAAAGTAATACACTCTCATCTCAAAAAATGAGAATATATGTCTAATATATATTTTTGTCTAAAACCATGTGTATAAATAATATATGGTGCATGAAACTTCTGGCTCACAATATCTGTCAAATAAATGTTTTGTTTATGTTTTACAGTGGAAGCGTCTGTTCATGGCAGCAATGTGCACTGTTCAGATAAGACAATTGAAGCAGCAGAAGCCTTGCTTCATATGGAATCTCCAACCTGCTTAAGAGATGCTAGAAGTCCAGGTATATGAATCACATCAGTTAAATGTCTTATATTTTTTACCAGATAACTATCCCCTGAGCAATATTCAGTCTAAACGTTTTAAGACCTTCAAGTTATCTTAATTTAGGCGAGGGGGAGGAATATTAATCAGTTAGTATTTAATTATACCTTTCTGCTCATAGGGCATGAATAATTTTGTTCCTAAAACTGGTCTACAAATTATGTACTGCATGCAATATGTAGTGTTACCCGGTGCAATATTGCATCACTGCATGAAAATAATGTTGGTGTAATTCATAATTACTGTCGGAATTATAAAGCTGTTTGTAACATTACTGCACATTTTCTGTTTCCAGAAAATTCCATGTAATAAGTATCTCTTTAGATTGATCTGTACATCAATTAATAAACCCATCTCAGGTTTTCTTAACTGAAGCCAACAGAAAACATAGTTTTCTTGTATCTTGATTTTAATTTTCTTTTTGTTTATGTCATCAGGTTAAATTTATCAACATTCATTGCAAATTTAATTATTACCTTTACATGCAATTTGTGGTTTGTATCTAGTGACAGTGACATAGTTTATAAAATGGGAGGAAGTGATATGCTAATGAGGAACAAACTAGACTATAACATCGAAGGATTAGCTGAAATGAATAGTGAACAATTTGGTTCATTTCAATAAATCCTAGTTTTCTCAATTTATGAATGAATGTCACACAGAACACAGTTATTTCCAGACTGTTAATTTAGTGCGCAAACTTTCCAGTACTGAAAACAATTACTCTTTAATTTAATTTAATTTTAAAAAATGCAGATTAGGCCCATAGTGTGTCATATAATACAGACTGCACCACAGTATTTGTGGGTATTCTAGCAACTGAATGCAAATGAATGATGAGAAAACATTATTTTTTATTTTGCACCTTTTGGAAATGGTTCTAAAATTTGAAATAGATTTATTTGTAAGTTGAAAAATCTGAATTAAAAAAATATTTATCTTATTTATTTATTTGCTTTCTTTAGTGGAAGTTTTTGTTCCGCCTTGTGTGTCAACTCCAGAGTTCATCCATGCTGCAATGAGACCAGACGTAATTACAGAAACTGTTGTGGAAGTATCCACTGAAGAATCTGAACCAATGGATGCATCTCCTTCACAAACTTCTCCAGAAATCCATGAGCCCATTAAAAAAAAGAAAGGTACTTTGTGTATATTTGTATGATGACTAAAAGTACAGAACAGTTCAGTGAGCCCGGCATGTTATCTATATGATCATTTGCTTAGAAAGGCTATTCAGACTAATATTTTTATTTTAGTAGTTGTTCCACTGGTTAATATTTGGTTGGAATATGTTAAAGATTGAATTGTCAGTAAACAATTGTAAATGCTTAATTAAAATAAATACTTTCAAGATAAGGCTGATTATAATTATGGTTGTACTTGCACTGTATTGTTTTCCTATTCCGATGGAGTAATTTTAGATTGTAAGTAGGAAATATTAACCTTCTGCATCAGTATTTCTAAAACTACATAAGATCAACCTTTGACAATTTATTTTTGTTAAACTAAACTCTGAGAGAACTAAAGGTGAAAAATACTATTTTTAATGATTGTTTCACGCTAATAAACTGTTCTCTACAGCTGGCCGTAAGCCAAAATCTCAAGTGCCATCAACCATTTCCAATTCATCTCCAGACTTGGGTATAAAAAAGAAGCCAAGAGAGGGCAAAGGTAATATGCTAATTAATGTTTCATTTTCAATATTGTGAGATATGTAATAAATATAATATTCCCCATAGCATTAATGCCTAATGGTAAAGGTCAATTGGAGCTAGTCTTTCAGAGTTTTCAAGCCCCCCCAAAACAACAACAATAAACAGCAACAACAACTAAGGTACTGCTAGAGTTTTGATTTCTGGTGTATTTCTGTCTACATGGCTTGGGCAATGTGATTTTTTTCCCAGCTGAAAATAGATACTTCTGAAGATTTACAGTAGCACTTAGCATATTAAAAGAGTATTTATCACTGTTGATTAGTGTTTGACTTTTAGGTTATGCTGAGAGAAAATGACTTGCTCGATGTCACTTAGGGGCCTTTGATGGTTGAAGGTGGCTTTGAACTAGACTTCAAAATTTTAACTACCACATTCCACTAGTTTTCCACAAAGTTTCCTCTAGGTCCCTTTTCATTCCAGCAGAATTAGGTTGTTTCAAGATCTCCGAAATGGAAAGGCTAAGTTGAGAATGAGATTGCAAATTACAGGTGTTAAATCTCTTTCCCCCTTGTTTTCTGAATTTCACATAGTTGATAAAATTATTTCCTTATTACTATTAGTTCTGCTTACTATTAGTTTTGTTACTACTACTACTAATTACTACTAGTTTTGTTACAGTCAAAGACCAGCATATAAAGGGTGGGGTATAATCAATTAAAAACCATAGAAAATATATCAGAGTCTACATAATAATTATGATTAAAAAGCTAAAAATATAAAATGGTACATTTAAAAATCAAATTCTGAAAGAAATCTAAATGAAGGTAGGAGCAATAGATGGGTTTAGAGTTAATATGTGGCAGGCTAATCTATCACAGTGTGAGCACTCTGGTATGATGAACTAGGTATTCATTAATATTGTTTTATGACACAGGTCTGATAGATTTTCAGCATTGCTGCGCAGAACCTGATTGCATTGTATGCTGCAGCAGGATTAGTATCTGAAAGCATCAGGGAGGTTTAAAATTGTCATGTGCATCTGGGTGTATATTTATGCAATAATGGTGAGACAAAGCTAGTATGAATGTCTCTGTAATACAGGCACTGTAATACAGAGAAACACATGCTCTGTTATTTCCAGAGTCACAAGGACATTATCTCTCCAGGTAGGGAATGTTCCTGTATTGGCCTTCAAGGACAGTTGAGTGGAGGGTACTGCTGTTACTTGTATCTCCCGGAGAGTCACAGCATCCAGGCAATCTTGTTTAAAGCTAAGTAGGGCTGGATCTATTTAGTGTTTCAGTGGGAGGCCTCCAAGAAATATGAGAACTATAAAACCAGAATGAGAAGTTAAAAACAACAACAGAAAACAGACTTGTTCTGCATTTTGACACAAAAATGATAGGCATCTATTCATGGATTCACCAGTTTGTCTGTAATAAGACCTCACTTTTGCTTAATAGTTGCAGAGAGATTACTGGTGAGATCATTTTGAGCACCAATGGGAATCTACGGATTGGCTTTTTGTTGTTGCGTACTGTTTACAGGTTGCATGCCTGTGTATTAATCTTATGCAATTGCTCATTGGTATTTTACTTCATGTCATCATGTATCTGTCTCTAATAAAGTTATTTAAGGTTGTAATATTTGTTTTTTTGATGGTTGAGGTGATATATTCAATTAAATAGGTGGGAAAACAAACAAAAGTTTATTCTAATTTCCCCTGGTTAGAATTTGCAAATTCTGATATTTTGCTAAGGGGCCTTTATATAGATATGTGGTGTTATATAACATTTTGTATATTATATATTACATTTTACATTATATGTATTGCATTATATTCTTAGACCTTTATGTTGTCTAATATACATTAGTTCTTTAGAGAAAAACATATATCCTTGCTGCCCCTACCCTGAAATTCAAAGTAGTATTAAGATATACATATTTGGCTATTTCTTAATATAGCCATATATATTCAGAATGGGAGCCTTTTAAAAAAAATACCTGAGAATGATCTTCATTTTTGGCTTGCTGCTTACAAATCTTGCTAGAAATGAATAGGAGTGCTTGTTTTCTTTTCCTTTTTTTGGCTGATCTACTATTGAGAATAGTAGATTATATGTTGCTTTGAAGAAAATTTAACTACTTAATCTTGAAGTTATTAATATTAGATGCTCCTGGGAAATACATTTTTAAACAGTATATTCTTTTGATTCATATTTCTGATAAAGCTTTTAATAAAATTGATGCTAACTAGTTTGCTATTTTGGCAAGGAGATAAGATCTTTTAAATAACATCAAATTTCAACATTTTTTGTAATCAGCACATTTATTTGATTATTTATGTATAAAAGTATTTTTAAATGGCATTAATAATTCTTTCATTCCAAAAGTAAAAAATATAGGATGTTCGTTTAGGAAAGTACAAATGCATTTGCAAGATGATTGGACAAATACTAACAATAATACAGTGAATTCCTACTCTAGAAAGCTCTCAGTGGATATTTTTGCCATATCATTTTAAATTAGTAAATAACTACTATATGGCAAAAATATCCACTGTAGTAATCTCCTTCAAAAAAATTGATTTCTGCCCATTTTGAAAATATATTTAATATATGCTTAGCTTTCATAAAAATACTGTGTAACATAGCAATTAAATGTTATTCCAATATCCTGGCTTAATTAATTGCATAATTTTGTTTGTTTGGAGGTAATTAGCTCTTTGATTTCCTGAAATATATGTTTTGCAAATAGGAAATACTACCTATTTGTGGGAATTCCTTCTGGATTTACTTCAAGATAAAAATACCTGCCCTCGATATATCAAATGGACTCAGCGAGAAAAAGGCATTTTTAAACTTGTGGACTCAAAAGCAGTTTCCAAGTTGTGGGGAAAACACAAGAACAAGCCTGATATGAACTATGAGACTATGGGAAGAGCCTTGAGGTAAAGAATAAAAAAAATGAAGAAAAAAAAGAGATAAAAATATTGAAATTGTTTTTTTTAAACCAATGCAGGTATCATGCTTTCTCTACAACCTTTTTAATGCTCTTAAACTAACATGCCAACTTTTACAGTCCTAAGGAAAATATTATTTTCTTCATTTGCCTTCTAAAATTAAGTACTTTAGGTACAAAAAATTGAGATACCACTTTCATGAACAAAGAACTTAAAGGTTAGAAACTTAATGAAAATAGTTTATTTAAATTAATGTTCTACACATCTGTATTTCTTTCAGATACTATTATCAAAGAGGAATTCTAGCAAAAGTTGAAGGACAAAGGCTAGTGTATCAATTCAAGGAAATGCCCAAAAATATTGTTGTTATTGATGACAAAAGTGAGTGCGGCAATGAAGATTTATCTATGTCTACTGATGAGAAATCATTGGAACGTGTATCACTATCTGCAGAAAACCTCATAGAAACAGCGAGTTCTGCGCGCACAGGAAAAAGCACTTCTCAGTTGACCTGCACAAGATCAGAGAAACCTGTTGCCAGAGTGAGTATCTCCTCACCTGGGCATGAAATATCATCTTGTTCACCCACCACAACTACTGTTTCAGCAACAACTGCTCCCAGGTGAGTGCTATATGATTTACATACTGAGTAGTCTAGGTCAGTGTTCCCTAACTTCAGCAACTTTAAAATAAGTGGACTTCAACTCTCAGAATTCCCCAGTCAGTTGAATCCCGTGCATTGAAAGTTATGGTTGAGAAACCCTGCTCTAGGTCAAGGTTATGCTAAATTGGGGCAAAAATTAAATTAGTCATTTGTGTATTTAAAAAAACCCCAAATATGCTACATACTTTTTTCCAGGGATATTTTTATTATTTTGCTTTTGTGGTATTGATCAGAGTTCTTATACAGGTAGTCATCAGCTTAGCAACCACAATTGGGACCAGAACCTTGGTTGTTGAGCAAAGCAGTTAAGTGAGACCTCACATGACCCCTTCACCCAACAAGTGCAGTTCCAGCATTCCTGGTTAAGGTTGTTAAGCAATCTCACAGGCTGTTAAGTGGAGTCTCAGGCAAGATGTGCTGGGTGCTTTGGATTGGCAGAGCTCATGGGAGGCCTGATGCAGGCCATGTTTGAGTCTCTATCTGTTCAAGGGCTGAAAATCTTCCTGTCCACAGCATCCACAGTATGCTTCCTGTGCTGAGCCTCCTTACCTTACTGCTGTCTCTTTGCTCTGGTGCTGAAAAGCCTCCCTTCTGAAATGCAAGCATGTTAAACCTCCTCCACACATGAAAGCTGTTGAGGAGTGACAGGAATTTGCTAGAACGAGTTTGGAAGGAATCCCCATTTCCCAGCAGAGAAACAGTTGACACTGTTGCTACAGTTGAATTCAGCTGCTTCTGTTGTGAAGTACCAACAAACCCCCCACCCCAAAACAAAAAAAAAGGCATGTATGCCTTTGCCCTGGATGGCAGGAAAAGGAAGGCGGAGCTGGAGAAAGCTCAAGACTGACAAAGAATGATACTCCCTTCCCTTTCTTTTCCTGTCCTTTTTCTCTTTGCCCTTCAGTTAGCCTTCCTCCTCCCCACCCTCTTCTTCCCCTTTCTTTGGTTATTTTTGCTTATTCTCAAACTCATCCATTCCCTCTCTCAGCCCCCCCCCCCCCCATGCATGCACTCTTCTCCCACTTTCTGCCTTTTCTCTCCCCTACATGTGTGTCCACTTTTACACCCATTCACCTTCCTGAAGTGATCCTTTGTCTCTATTCTGCAGTGAGGATTTTCAGTGTTATAGTGGAGAGGTAGCAATTGGGTAAAGAGTGCACGGTGCAGCAGAGCTCTGGATGGAGCTCTGGGACGCCTAATGCAGGGTACATTCTTTATTCATGGGCCAAAAATTTTTCTCCCTGTTAAAATTGAGACGGAAGGTGTTGACTTTCTGGGAAAGCCAGCAGGGAAGATTGTAAAAGGTGATCAAATGATTGTTGGGTGTTTGGTAACTGGCCATTAAGTGCAAACAGTTCACAATCCTGTGATTGCATGGCAAAGGAGTCGTAAAAAAATTGTAACAGTTGGAAGTGCTTTACAAGCCATGAAGCATTTTTTCCAAGGCTATTGTAACTTTGAACAATCGTTATATGGACTGGTATACGTCGAGGATTATTTGAAGCAATTTTTGGAGGAGTCTGAGCCCATAACCTATAGCTTTGAAGAGCTATGTGCAGTCCTGGGTCTCAGGCAAAGTTGTTTTGAAAAGAAAGTCTGTTTGTAAATCTCTTGTTTGTAAATCTTTTTTCTTCTAAATATTTAATTCTTTCTTTCTTTCTTTCACAAATTTATAATACTAAGGATTTGTCAACTTAAGACAAAGAACTGCTGGGCTAATCTAAAATGAAAGTGTTTTGCTTTGGTCTGTTACTCAGACTTATCAACTTATTTTAGTAGCAATAAGGAGTGATAAATTAAGTTCTGAAACTTCAAAGAATTCAGTTTGGAATTGGGGTAGCGGAAGAAACCATTGCCTTTACTTCAAATTTGTAAAATATAATAATTGTTTATTTTTGATTAAAAAGGTCTAGTTTAGTTAAAGCACGTATCTGTGTCACAAATGTTGGTCTTAATGTAGTATTTATCTTCATCTATTTAACAGAACTGTTCGGGTGGCTATGCAAGTGCCTGTTGTAATGACATCTCTGGGACAGAAAATATCAACTGTTGCAGTGCAGTCAGTAAATGCAGGGTCACCATTGATTACCAGCACAAGTCCAACAACAGCAACAACCCCAAAGGTAGTTATCCAAACAATCCCTACAATGATGCCATCATCTGCTGAAAATGGAGAGAAAATCACAATGCAGCCTACAAAAATAATCACCATCCCTGCTACACAACTTGCACAATGCCAGTTGCAAACAAAAACTGGTTTGCCAGGGACAGGGAGTATTAACATAGTTGGAACACCTCTGGCTGTGAGAGCACTTACTCCAGTATCTTTAGCCCACGGGACACCAGTGATGAGATTATCAATGCCCTCCCAGCAGGCAAGCAGCCATACTCCACCCAGGGTAATTAGTGCAGTTATAAAAAGTCCAGAGGTCAAATCTGAAGCAGTGGCTTTAAAGCAGGAACGGGAGATCAAGACCCTGCAACTAGTACAAGAAGAGAAACCAGCAGATGGAACCAAAACAGTCACTCACGTTGTCGTTGTTAGTACACCCTCCGCTATTGCCCTACCTGTACAAGTGAAAACAGAAGGAATAGTAACATGTGAAAAATGAAAAAAAAAAGCAACTGTGAACATTAATTACATAGACCATTGTGGAATTAAGCAAACTGACATACATAGGAAGCCAGGGAATTGGACACAAGAAGTTGAAAGAACTGATTTTTAAAAAAATTGTTAATAGTTACGCATATATTAGAAATTTACTGGAAGCAAAATAATGTCCCATGTTTCAGTGGGAATTGAACTAGATCTACACACTGACACAATTGCCTCTTGTATATCAGGGTTAAGCTGATGAAGAAAGAAAATTCCTGGAGCTGAAGGGAATAGTGGGTGAGCACTTAGAGGCTCACTGCATTACCAGTTACACTAAGACATGGAACACTAAACTGGTTCTGTGAGGGTCTTGGCTTATGTAGATGGAGGGGGTATCTAGAAGAGGCTCATTGTTACACAAAACACATTTGATGCATTTGAATATGCATACCAGCAATTACTACTGTGTACTCACAGTGTTCAACTGGTGCTATGTGAAAAACTCTGCTACTAGGTATTCTTGAATGTGAATAAGGAAAGAATTAAAGAACTTCTTACAAGAAGTTGAAGAACTTAGAGAATTTTTTTTGTCCCATGCAGCTTAAGCAGATTTTAAAACAAAAGCCTTAGACTGATTTTCAGTTACCTTTGTTGAAATAAGCTAAAGGCTTCTTTGTGTAAAGCATTTTTTATTAAAACATTTTTTTAAAAAAAAAATCTTATACCTAGCACAGTATTGTTATAGAATTACATGTAACATATTTTGTATGGTAGTCAAGTCTGTTGGTTTCTTAATTGGGGTCAAAGCAGCCAGAGGTTCAGCTTTTTGCTGCTTGGATAACCCACTTCGCCTGGACATCTGCACACATTTCAATTTCAGCTTTTACTCTGTCACTTGAAAGGTCACGCTTGGCATGAACTCTTGTCAGGTAGATTAAAAGCCTGTATATTTTTTAGTTGGTTAGAGGAAAGTACCAGTGTTCAGAATGAACTATAATAGTTTGTATATTCAACATTTAAAGTATACTCTATTTTGTTGTACTCTTGTTTCAAAGTGTATTCAAGTAGGTTTTACTGAAATACAGATAATGAAATTTAAATTGGTGGTCTCTTTTTTCCAAGCCTTAATGTCTCCCTGGTGTTCATCCAGATCAACACTGCTACACAGTTTTCTGCTTCAGTTCTCAAAACGTAGTTTCATAAATAGAACAGAATTGGAAACACACCAAAGAATTAAGTTAATTATCTCAGTTCTTCAACTGAAAATAGGAGCAATATCTAGTGATAACACAGTAAAAAGAACTTGTATGATAATATAATTTAAACCATCAACAGTGCTAATTGGGAGACTGGAATTGTCTTTACACTTGTGTTATACTGTCTTACAGTTTCAAAATGAATTAAGAGTTGTAATAGCCAGCTTCATAGGAGGTGAATGGGATTCCTTGAAAAGGAGGGGGAAGAGGCATGCAAGTGTCAAGCATAAGAAATCAGGACTCCAGGTGTGCATTTAACACAATGCCAATAAGTAAAGACACAAGCAATGAGCTTAGAGAAGCAATTGTTGCAGCCCATCAATCTGGAAAGGGTTATAAGACCAAATCCAAACAACTTAAAAGTCCACCATTCTACAGTGAGGAAGATTATTCAGAAGTAAAAAACATTCAAGAGTGTTGCCAATCTTCCCAGGAGTGGATTCTCAACAAATTCACCCCAAGGTCAGGCCCTGCAATGCTCAGAGAAATTGCAAAAAAACCCAAGAGTTAGACCTCAGACTTTACAGGCCTTAGTTAGCATGTTAAATGTTAGGTTCATGACAGTGCAATTAGACCGAACAAGCATGATTTGTTTGGAAGGGTTGCCTGATGAAAGCCTTTTCTCTAAAAAGAATATGGCAGCTCGACTTAAGTTTGAAAAATTACATCTGAGCAAATCACAAGATTTCTGGACCACTAACCTTTGACAGATGAGACCAAAGTGGAGATATTTGGCCATAATGCACAGTGCCACGTTCTGCAAAAACCTAACAGCATTTCAGCATAAATATATCAAGCGTGGTGGAGGGGATTTGATTTCGGCTTGTTTTGCAGTCACCGGACCTGGATTTCAAGGTTCCAGCAATTGCCCTAATTAAATGAGCCTTGAGCTTCAGAAGAATCAAAATTTCCTCCCTCTCCTGCTTATGGCAACTCAAAAACGTGCATAGGAATGCTTTACGAGTTGACATTGGACACTTTGAGTTGACCAAGAACTCCTCTGCCTACCAAGTATTCTAGAGTTAAATGTGAGGCCAGGTGTCCGACAGTTAAAGTTAGGCGACACCAAGAGCTGTGGTGGCAGTGGTTAGAATGCAGTACTGCAGGTTAACTCACTGCTCACTGAAGGAGTCCAATTCAAGGAGCAATTCAAGGTTGACTCAGCCTTGCATCCTTCCGAGGTTGGTAAAATGAGGACCTAGATTGTTGGTAGAGGTATGCTATCTCTATAAACTGTTTAGTGAGGGCTGTAAAGCACTGTGAAGCAGTATTTAAATCTAAGTGTTATTGCTATTGGATTCTGCAACAGAACTATGATCCTGAGCACACCAGCAAATCTACAACAGTTGGGGAAAAAAAAGTGTTGCAATGGCACAGCCAAAATCCAGATCTCAACTCGATTGAAATGCTGTGATGGGACCTCAAGAGCTGTGCACAAACAAACGCCCACAAACCTCAATGAATTGAAGCAATGTTATGAAGAAGAATGGGCCAAAATAGAATAACAGGGTTGAAAGGGACTTTGGAGTATTTCTAACCCAACCTCCTCCCTAGGCAGGAAACCTACACCACTTTGGACAAATGGATATCCAACATCTTTTTAAAAACTTCCAATGCTGGAGCATTCACAACTTCTGGAGGCAAGTTGTTCCACTGATTAATTGTTCTGTCAGGAAATTTCTCCTTAGTTCTAAATTGCTTCTTTCCTTCATTAGTTTCCACCCATTGCTTCTTGTCCTGCCCATAGGTGCTTTGGAGAATAGCCTTGAGTCCCATTTTTGTGGCAGCCCCTGAGATATTGGAACACTGCTTTCATGTCTCCCCTGACCTTCTTTTCATTAGACTAGGCATACCCAATTCCTGCAACCATGTTTTAGACTCCAGTCCCCTAATATCTTTGTTGCTCTTCTCTGCACTCTTTCTAGAGTCTCAATATTTTTTATACACTGGCGACCAAAACTGAATGCAGTATTCCAAGTGTGGCCTTACCAAGGCATTACAAAGTGGTATTAACTCTTCATGTGATCTTGATTCTATCCCTCTGTTTATGCAGCCTAGAACTGTGTTGGCTTTTTTGGCAGCTGCTGCACACTTTTGGCTCATATTTAAATGGTTTTACACTAGGACTCCGAGATCCATAATGATCAGGTATCCAAGAGAACAAAATAAAACATAATGACGGGAGATTGAAAGTCATACAGAAAGCAATTATTTAAAAGTTATTGCTGCTAAAAGTGGTTTTAGGAGCTATTCAATCATAAGGCTGCTTAGTTTTCCACATATGATTTCTCCATTCTGGCTTTCTTTTGTGAGAACTTTTGTGGAAATTTGCTTTCCCAAACTTCTGTATTTTAAAGGGCAGGTCATCATCGGTTCTCTTTCCTTGAGGTATGGGGGGGAAATATCTCTAGATTTTACAGAGTTAGAGATGGTTGAAATTAAGGTAATGCTTAATTGGGAAAGTTAACAAAGCTAGAACTTACAGCTTAATTCCCGACCATACTGTATACAATGATGATGCTGGAATTATTTGCAGTATGAGTACTTTAACTTATATTAAATATTTTGAAGAATGTTTTATCTCAGTTGTTGCATTCTATTATTGCAAGCTACTTCTGCAGCCAGCTGCCTACAATTTGGCAGTTCAAATTCCACGAGGCTCATGGTTGACTTAGCCTTCCACCCCTCCGAGATGGGTAAAATGAGGACCCAAATTGTTTAGAGAGGGTTGTAAAGCACAAACAAAGTGGTATATAAGTCTAAGTGCTATTGCTATTCTGGCCATTTGCTGTTCTTTACAAATGACAATTTTGTAAAAATGTCCTAGTGGTCTCCATTTTATCTTTTTTAAATAGCAAATATCTGTCATATTGCAAGGCATTTTTCTGGGATTGTTATATATTCCTTGGAAGAACTTGCTTTTGTAATTGGAATTACGTCTTATAAAAATACTCCTTGAAGGGAAAATATGACCTATATCCAAATAAGGATGACATCACTTAAATTGTGCTTGTGTTGCGGATAAGAATTTTACAAATTATGTAAGCACTCTTAGTTACTGTAGACAGAATCAACCAGAAAAGGTTGGTTCCATCTTTTCAAGCCCAAGACAATTATTACATATTCTCTCTTATCCCATGGAGGATTTGCTCCAGTCTTTCTGCTCTGTTTTGAAGAAAAAACATCCACTTTCTATGAGCTCCATTTTGGGAGCTAAAGATCAGTACTATCCTGGCAATGTAAAAAAGCATTCCAGCACAGCAAACCAATAGGAAGCTGTAAGCAACAGGCTTATTTGGCCTGCAACAACAGCTTAGGAGACGGGTCGATGAGGACTCCAGAGTTGATGGAACATGGAAATAAGGAGTGGTACCAGCTTTGAGCCCACCTGCAGTATAGAAGGCTTGAAAGCCAGTTAGAACTTTTCTGTCTCTATCTTGATAGGCTAGACCAGGGGTCTCCAAACTTGGCAGGTTTATTCTTGTGGACTTCAACTCTCATAATTCTCCAGCCAACTATATGGTGGGCTAGAGTTGAAGTATTGAGTATAGAGTTGAAGACAAAAAGTGGATGAAAGCTTCAAATTATCACCTTATTTAGTGTTTGGTCATAATTTAGCAGCCACTATCTTTACAGAGCCCCGAGATGTAGAGCCCCATTTCCAGGGGTTCTCGGCTGAAATAGTTAAAAAGGGAAATGGGTGGGATTAAACCTAAAGAAATCTAATAGCAGTACAATTAACTTGTATCTAAAGGAATCATGGATTGGGTAGATATGTCAAGCATCTTCATAAATTTGTAAACAGTCTTTTTAAATGGTTCTTGAAGGAGAAGTGATGCAGCATGGGACAGGATACTAAAGAGATTCCATGACATCTACACTGGGAATTGGGGCTCCTTATCCTTACCAAAACCTGGCTGTGTGGACACATCTCTAGAAATCAGGTACCTAAGAGAACAAATTCATAAACTAACTGTAGCAGGAAACCTTGGTCAGACATCATAGGGACAACCTGCTGTCTGCAGATACATGACCTGTGATTCACACATTTGAAGATGGTCCATCAGTCACAATATCACAACAGCTTTTCCAGGAAGTAGTTGTTTGGAGAGGCAGTAGAGAAGACTGCCTACAGCCCCAATGAAGGAAGAATGCAGATACAAGAAGTTGTCTTAAAACATCCTGTGAGACTAGGAAGTAAAATCTCAGCTTCTTTGGATAGCAAGACTACCAAAGTACTCATTCTATAGCCAGGTAGAAGTAAGAACCAAGAAATGCTTATTGGCATAACACGACAGGTAGTTCTTGAGTTACAACATTTGTTTAGTGAAAGTTATAACAGCCCTGAAAAAAAAGATGTATGGCTATTTTTCATGATCAATTTAGCATCCTCATGGTCATGTGATCAAAATTCGGATGCTTGGCAATTGACTCATATTTATGATGGCTGCAGTGGGGGATCTTCCTTGGGGGGGGAGTCATGTGATCACCTTTTGTGATCTGATAAAATCAATGGGGAAGCTGAATTTACTTAACAATCCTGTTACTAACTTAATATCTGCAGTGATTCACTTAACAACTGTAGCAAGTAAGGTTGTAACATGGTCAGAAATCTCACTTAACAAATGTCTCACTTAGCAACAGAAATTAAGGGCTCAATTGTCATAAGTCGAGGACTACCTGTATTACTTTCCACGTGGGTGAATGACGGTAGAAATTCTAATACTCTTTGAAATATCATCAAAAGCAACATGCAGGTTCGAGATTAACACAACATTTATTCAAGTAGAAGGCACAATTCAAGACAACCTCAGAAAAAAAATAACTGAGGCTCATATTAAACTTTATGCTGAACAAAATTTGGTCATATTGTCCAATACTGGAAGGACGAATCCTGGGCATTCATCTGACCAACTCTTGACAGACAGGACAATGCTGTTACATGCAGTGCAACTGTTTCACTTTACAACACAAGATCTTAAATATGGGAGGAAAAGAACCTTGTTACAATTAGAGCTGAATAACAGCAGTACTTTTCTTCAGAAAAGAAAAACAGCATAAGCAGTTAGCCAGGCATATTTTTGTGTTTTTTATCATAGTACATAGGAAAAACAAGTCAAGGCTCTAGTAGTAGATTAATTCTATATTCATAAATATTTTTCCCATCCCATCCCCAGAAGTCTTTAGAAGTCCGTGGTAAAAGTCTGTGCCTGCACAAACACAGTACATGAAAACATAACCTACTCCACCACTACATATTTCACTTCATCTTAAAAACTTCTCTGGATTTTCATTAAAGGTGAAATCACATACTAGAGATAGATGGTCTGAAGGGTAATTGAAAGATGGTAGTCTATTGGGTCCAATTTGCTCCTCAGTTAGAAGGCTGAGGGCACCATCTACTTTTAAAGTCTGTTGTGAATACCAGATGTAATCAAGGGTATGCCTGCATTCTCCAGAAGGACGGATCTTCCATGTGGTGTACGGAGGCTCTGTCAGCCCATTTGTACTCAGAAGTTTATAAGCACTGTTTAGGTTCAGACTAGATTCAGAGAATTGCTTGTACACTTCTTCTGTAGGCTCAGCATTGAAATCACCACAGACTATAAGAGGGATCTCTGCATCCTGGGTGATCTGTTTTAGATTTTCAAGAAGATCAGCACCTTGAGCAGATCGAAACCTCTCCCAACCATTGCGAGCTTTCAAGTGGGTGACAGCAACACAGAACAATTTCCCAGTCTCGTTACATTTCAGGATCTGAACTATAGCCACTTGATTGGTCTTGAACTTCATTGCTGTCAACCTGATGTTGGTGTTATTAATTAGTGTAAACCTGTCCTTAAGGAAGAACAAGGCACAGCCATCTGGGCCATTGTTACATTCCACATCTAAACATGGAGAACATGGCTTAGGAAGAAAAGCACATTGGTAGCCTAGCCGACTGAGTAATGGCTGAAAAGTATCAAAATAGTGATCCACTTCCTGTAGACAGAGGATATCTGGCTGGTAAGTAAGGATCTCTTCGAGAATGAGGCACTTCCTTTCTTCCCATCTCAAGGCTTCCATGGGGCATTGGATAAAGTTGTCCTTGCCTTCCCCAAGAGCTGGAATGAAGAAAATATATCAGTCAAGAAAACTTCCTCTAGGAAATATTTTCCTTCCCATAAAATATGTAAAAACAGAGAGTCCAATCCATACTCTTTTAAGTGGAACTTTGCAGAAAACTGAAATAATTGGTATATTTTTAGTCATATAGTACAAGAGAGCTACAGGACAAAATGAATCTTCCTTGCTCAAATCTATTCATGAGTGACATACTTCAACTAATAGTTTTATTCAGAATTTAGTTAGACAGCATTCTTGCAATTCCAATGTGAATAGTAAATTCAAAATAGAACCTAATGATAATTCTTCCCTCTTTATGCACCCTTTTTATTTTAATATCTTAAACTATATTTGTATATTTCTAAACCTTGGGATTGAAATTTGTATGCTGACCCAGAGTAAAACCAGTACATTGCAATGATCATTTTGGGAATAAATGTTATTTGATTTATACCTTCAAACATAATTAAAAAGATATGCTTTTTGATGGTACATTTCACATTATCCAAGAAAAAATTCAAGGTGACAACTCCACTGGATTTCATACCAACAAAAAGTTTAACAAACAGCAATTTAGTTTACACATAAGGAATAATCTAAGGTGAAAATATATATGAGTGGTGGTGGAATCTACAACAAGAGTGGGTGGGGGTGGAGTTAAGAGACTGGTTAGCTTGGAATCCCTGCAGAAGAAGGAGTGAAGGAGACTTGATTTCTCACTTAAAATCCCTGGAGCCTTTATCTGGTTGTTTTCAAGAGAGTGAAGTCTGGTAGCGAACTTAATTAAATCTCATCCATTGCTTTATGTTTTTGATTGGTCATACTAATTGAAAATTCTGACAATTATAGGCTAACTAAACTATCTGTGACTCATTGGGCCATCCTGAGAGAAATGCAGTGCTGATGCCCCCCCCGCCCCCTTGACATGGGGCATAATTGCTGATGCCCCCACCTCTCTTGTCATGGGACAATATATATATTTTCATCTCCAATGACAAATAAGCTATCATTATCATCTCAGAAAAATATCTACAGTGTATTACATGATCACGGGTTTGCTGTATTACATGATCACGGGTTTGCTGCAATGACCAGAACTTTGAAAATAAAATTGGTCTGAATTTCATAGAAATTCCAGTTGCACATGTATAATGGGTTCTGAATTTTTTTTGTTAGTAGATTTGAGGTATCTTGCTTAAAAAAATTGTTTCACCAAATCTGCTAACTTAAAGAATGGATAAAAAGATCTGTCAACTGAATGAAAACATACACAAAGCCTACTAGACTTTTCATTTTACAAGGCTCAGACACAGTTTCTCAGTTAAGATTATACCTTGTGCAAGTATATTCCATTGCATAACTCTAATGGGCTGATGATTTCTGACAAAGCTGGTCCTCAAGTCCACAAAATCCCTTTGGAGCCGGGCTGGACGGTTCTGAAGAACAATCTGGCATTCTTCAAGTAGATCTTTGGGATCTATAGGATCCAGAAATTCAGGATCAGTTTGTTCCAAGTAGTCCTGGTGCTTAGTAATGACACTGCTACTCAAAGTCTTAGCCAGTGCACTATACAGCCTACTTGAACTGTTGCCCATGGAATACCCTGAAAAAGAAAGAGAAAAGAACTTCAGTATATCAATTCCAATTTCTAATCTGTTAACTTATCTCAGATGAAAACAAATGCATTCATCATTATAGTTCACATACTATGTAACAATCTTACAGTGCTGGTAGCCTCTAGTTATAATGAACCTCAGTTTTCAAAATTTGCAGCCAATGTGAAGAGTTATGCTATATAATATAAGCAAGCACTTCTGACAGCATATTTTTCAATATGAAGTTAATGCAACATGCATTCCCCTCTTAAATTTTGCAATCTAAGTTCCTCTTTTTATACTGTTCTCTTAAGATATTTCACTTAGTCATTTTCATGATCTCTACAAACAAAGTTTCAAGCCCTTAGAATCAACCTGTATTATGGTACCTAACTTTTTCCAGCTGCAGCTCTTTCATTTATTGGACTGATATTTGAAGGTGACTTATCACATTCCAAATACTTTGTACCAAGTTGTATAGCAGCTTGTTATGCCAATGGTAGCCGCTGTTATACGTGAGACAGTAATTAATAAGACTGCTTCTTGCTAAACAAACCAGCCTACAAGATTTCTGACATGCTACTTCGTGGAACACAGAACACTATTTCTTCCCAATCTCACAAGAAAGCCAAATCACTTTGTCACAAGAAAGCCAAATCATAAATATTCTGCTTTATTAATCAGCAAATACATGTATAATTAAAAATTAATCTAAAGTTCATTCACTTTTATTTCTTACTTTCATAAATTAAAGATCAAAAAGATGTTCCTATAATGTTCTGTAAATAAATTTTTGGGTTTACAAAGCCCCCCCCGCATGACATCGGCAATATTCTGCAAAAACAAACAAATACCCTTTCCCCAAACAAAACAAAAATCCTGGAGATCTGAGTTTCATAAATTTTAAGTTAGGGAGCAAGCTAAAAGAAACTTCTCAAATTTAAAATAGAAAAAAATGCAACATAAAATTGTGCACTGTTCTCTGGCTTTTCAATAGCTACTAGTAAGATAGTAATTTAAATTTTCTTTATAATATATAATTGCCTTCCTATCCCTGCTAATCTGAATATCATCTTAGGCACTGCAGGTAAACAAAAAGCTACCTTGCACTTTAAAAAGAAACTATCTGTATCATTTCCAGTGTCAAAAGATAACCCCCCCATATGCTTTTATACCTAGGAATAGCAAAGCCTATATTAATCTTTTCAATGCTGCAAAATAACAATTACCACTACCTTTAAAATAGGGAATTAAGATTTTAACAGTTAATTATTTTCCTGTTTCCTCAGACTGTTCTTTGTAATTCTATTTTAGTCCAACAATAGTTTATAATTCACAAAGCAGGAAAAGTTAAGAGCTGTAGTTATCCAAGTTGCACTTTGTTGAAAAGTGGGCTTTCTAATAACAAAAAGGCAATATTTTAGAAAGTTGCTAGTTACATTAAACAATAATTACCTGATAAATTGGATAGATACATCAACACAAGTGGTAAACAACTGTAATGGAGAATTGCACACTGAATTGCCAGCCTCCAAAGTCATGTGTGAGCTTTTCCTATGCCACTGTTACACAAGAGACACCTAGTGGTTTTTTGTATAACTTTTTCTATTGAAACAGGGTTGGGTTTGTTTTTTTTTAATAAAATCCAGTCACTATTAGCTCAAATAAAAACTAAATTTATGCCTGATTTTTGTGATGCCTCATCATTTGCTGCTCTTTTATTGCAACCTGACTGTACTGCTTGGAACCAGCTGTTTCTCTTAACCTGAGAATAGGGTTCATGTCCACCTAAGCAGTGGGTTTTTTAGCCTTGGCAACTTTTAAGATAAGTGGGCTTCAATTCCCAGAATTCTCCAGCCAGCATTTGCACTAAAGTGATTCTCAGTGTTCTCCTTCATTTTGATACTTCAGCTTCATAAATGGACTAGGTCAGGGGTCCCCAACCACCAGGCCCCAGATCGGTACCGGTCCGTGGATCATTTTGTACCGGGCCGCAAAGAATGAATGATCGTGATTAGTATATATATAAAAATATGTCTTTAGCAAAGAAATAGTAAAGAAGCCCTTACGATTGGGGAAGAATTGATTTTGCTGGTCCTTGAAAAAGTGTTTCTGCGTGAAACTGCTCCCTGGTACAAAAAACGTTGGGGACCACTGGACTAAGTGAAGTAAATTGCTCACTCCTTTTCCAATGCTGTGTCACTCTTTTTCTTTTTTAATGGAAGATATAAATCTCATCACACATCACACCAAGGCATGATTTTCTTCATCATGCTTCCTGGATAAAACACAGTTGATTTACAAAGTTCATGTTTTCAAAATCACAAGGACTGGACAAAAATAAATCATAATAGCACAATGTGTGAACCTAATCATAACTGGCTAGACTTTGCATAAACCTTTCTTCAGAAAAATCCATCAGTTAGCTTGTTTCTTGTCTAAAAGCAGAAAAATATTCTTGATTTGTGTAATTTTCAGGCAAATTCCTTCATGAGTCCATTTATATAATCAGTATCCAACATGCTGTTTCACATTTGGTTCAGTGAATAAGCAATGATTCTTTTTTTTTAACCAGTGTTCTCTCAATTCTCATATATTCTTCATGACTTGGCTGAGATGATATATAACACTGAAAGTGAGTCATGAACAGCAACACACCCAGAAGAGGAATGTGTGCTTTGAAGCATGTCCTGAGGTAACTACATCCATTTCAAAAATATGAAATGGTTTTAAATGGACTAGGAACAAAGGTAATGCTTAAAAATGTTATTTCTTTCCTCCTCTTTCAAAGAGCTCAAAATCCTATCATGACAAGTTAAATTAAAAACAATAATGATACCTCTTGAGCAACCCAGTTTTAGATTATAAATCTCACATTGAAGGACACGTGACCTACAAAATTGATTGGTTTTATTCTGAAAAAATTGAAATGTTCTGATAAGTTTCCAAGATTTAAGATTCCTCCAAGTCATGATTATAGCTGTATGCAGCTTTGATTTTGTTGAAAGGCATTAACATCAAAACCACCCTTCAAACTGTATCTTCATTCTAATTGTGAAATAAACAATTGTGTTGAATCAATTTGCTGGATTCAATGGACTTGTGATTTTATTTTAGCAGTGATGAATCACCAATTCAACTCAAATTACCTTTTAAATCAAGTCATACATTTAAATCAAATTGATTCTGAATTAAATCACAAATTTGAATTGGATTTCAGTTTATTTGTGCAGTTTGGTTCATCACCATTATACTTTCCAAGTTAAACTAAATACACTTTTTTGGATTAACATACATCTATAAATGTAAGCGCTGCTCAGAGCCATTTTTAGTATAGCAGTAGAGAAATGCCAGTGAACATGCAACTCAATGAGTGTACATTGTACATTTATATTTTACTTATTAAAAATTTTACTGTTTTCCCAGGGAAAGTTCAATCTATTGTAAATTATTTCAAAAGCTACAACAGCTTTGTTGATCAAAATTCATAGTAGTGCAAAATCTTTGTGAAGTTTTCTGGTCCTGAAACAATTTTACCATTGTACTTTATTGCACAGAACCTTCAAAAAATGGTTAAGTCATTTAACATGTATTTTTCATAAATATGAGCAAGAACTTTCTCCTTCCCCATGCAACTGATAGTTGCATTTGATATATATAACAGAAAACTTTCCAAGTTTACCTGCATATTTAATATTATTTAGAGTATTGGGTACACCTTAAAAGCCTTATTCAGCATATGCCTTCAGTTATTTCAAAGACAAATCTTAGCTAGAAAAGATGGTTCATGCTTCATAGCTATTTTAACCTATTGTTAAGCTGTTCTCCCATTCCTTTGTGAACAATCTGAACCAATTTAGTCCTCAGCAGAATGTTATCAATTCTTAAAACTCCTACAGCTGCATTGCAACAGTATGCAGCAGCAAAATCTTAACATGGAACTCAGCTCTTACTCTAAAAATATGCACATTCTCTGATGGACCAGATGGACCAGACAGCAGCAAACATCTAACAAAGGTATATTCTTGAAATTCTAGATATCTTAGTTAAAAAACATTTTCTCTCAAACACGATGCTTCGTTCCCTTATTAAATATTTTTGCTGTTGTAACTTAACAGCCTATACTTTCAGATGTAATTTGACAGTAGTTTGCACTTCATTTTTTATATTGAGCTATAAATCTTTGACAAAAATTTAAAATATGCAGAGCTTAGGAAATAATGGTATGAAAGTCCAACTAGCTGCTTCTGTCTAACCTTGATGCAGTGGAATATTGCTGCTTCCAGCAGAATAAGGTTGCTTAATTGTGCCTATCTAAGTTACAGCAAGTTACTCAATAGTGCTTATGCAATGGTACTGGATTGTTAAACACATAAAAATTAATATCTAGCCAGACCTGCCAGCAATCACAAGCCACTCTACACAGGGCAATTCTAGCAATTTGTATTCAGAACATAAGCTCAATGAACCTTGCTTTGGATTAGAATGTCACCAATCAATAATTGGGCTATTGTGGTGATTGTAACATGCTGATGTAACAGATGTAAGCTCTGATAAATATTTGGAATATCCCATGTACGCTATCATTTATATATTTTTACAAGGATTTGTACAAATGCTATTAAATATATTTTATACATTCAGATTATTGCTGGCAGTTTTGCAGATTGTTAAGCCAGCTTCTATAACCAAAACCTGGTTATAAATATACATTATAATGTATAATATTAAAATTGAACATTGATTTATAATAACTAATGTGTTCAATTTCCCAAGTCAAAGTCACATCCTAGAATAAAGGATGCAAATATGTCATGGTATATCCAAGATCAACTATTTCATATCAACATAAAGTAAAGTGATGTATCAATTTGGAGTGTGGTGTGATATCATCAGTAATTTATGCCCTTCATAATTTCTTGATTGACTATTGTCATGCACTCTGTATAGGGCTGCCCTTAAAAACTACTTAGAAGCTGCAATTGATTAAAAAATGGCACAACCTATTAATAGACAAAAACTGCCAATGTCACATAATGCTTGTGCGATGGCTTTCAATAATCTTCTGAATATAATTCAAAATCCTCATTTTAATCTAAGGAATGCTTCCTGGCTTGGTGCTTACCAGTAGATAGCTGCATGACTGCCTTTTGCAGATAGAACCAAACTATCTGCTCCATTGTTTCAAAAGGGAATCTCAAGAATATCCTCCTCACTCCTGAGATTAAGGGCAAATGTATTTGTTCAGAGGACAACTTAATTCTGGATATTTCAATGGAGCCCTCTTTTACAGCTTTCTAGAAGGCAGAATAGACTGAGTTCTTTCATAATTTATCAGTTGAAAAATATTTCAAATTGTGATTAGAAGTTGGGTTTTTTTGTGGAAGATGTATGCCTCTGATATTATACTTTTATGGTTCCTGAGCAATTTGTGCAAATCACTGTTACGTCTACAGCACTTTTAATATCTCTGGTTTCAAATAAACAAAGATATACCTACAGAAAATTTACTATTTTATATGTAAAATTCATGTGCTAGTTATCTAACAGGATACCTTGTTCTGCATAATGTTCACGTGTTGGCTTATTTTGTCTGCCCGACAGTATTGAACAATGGAAAACTCATCTCAAAATATCAAATTAGAAATTTTCTAGATGTTTTCCAGAGTTTGAGTAGTTAAAAAGCTGCTAAAAGCTGAGGATATTTATCCATCTAGTCCAGTATTGTCTGAAGTTAATTTCCAGGATTCAGATAGAGAATCAGGTACTCTGTATTTGAACTTTGCTAAACTAGAGATGCCAAAGATTGGGATATTTTCTGTTAAGCATGGATTCTGTTATTCTGGACAAGACTTTTGACAACATAAGGATACATTGTGATTAACTCAATCAAATCAAATTAGGAGCTAAAAAATGCTTTGAAGCATTCTGTAATCACCTATTTGAGAAGATTCCAAGAAATGTACATAGGATGATCCTGTGGATAAAAGTGTCAGGGCTGCAGCAAGGTTTCTTCCCTTTTATACCATTTTATGGATAAGACAAATTCTTGAAAAGAATTTATTATCTTGCCATTTGAGCATGGATTGCAAGTGACCAAAGATTATGCACATTATGTTAAACCAGGGTCCTGTGGCCTCAAGGATTTCTTTTTGGCAGAGAAAGATCTTAGACAGTTTGTTTCCTCATCTTGCTCACTGTCACTTTCTTTTAATTTTCCCATCACCAAAAGTTGCTTGACCCTGACCTTTCATAGTTTCAAATGTTACTGGAAAGGCTGGAAAGAGAGAGAATAGCCTATACAAGATAATGTTTTGTCTAAAATGACCACTTGACCAAAGTTTATAAAGATATTTCAGTTTCAGTTTTAAATTTGAGGCTAGCCTACGCTGTGCCAGAATGGGTTTTTTCTTCATCCTGATTGGTTGGGAGTCTTGGTCTGTGTTTATTGATCTTTGAGTCTCAAAGACCATTTAAAACTGAAACGGCTGTGATAGCCTGACTCACAGACGAACTCAATACAGAAGCCTGATGATGGCAGATGAGATTCTGCCGAAACATTGCGACAACTTTAAAAGCACAACTACAATGACGTGGGATAATACCCGAAGGAAGCTGAACAGCCGTGAAAACTTAAAAAATACCCGTGAAAACTTAAAAAAACAAATATATAAATATATATATCTTTAGTGTTCACATCGCAACAATCCTGAAAGAGCTGAAATAGTGATGTTACTTCTGAGTAGACATTACCCTGTAATTATTAAAAATAAGTTCAGTTTCTTCCCCCCCCCCCATGATTTGTGAGGTTGTTTGTAATATTTTTAGGTATACAATGTTTCAAAATAGATCCAAATGTGGTTTGAACATCCAAATGCTTTTAAAGTATCAAAACAGTCCCTTTTGAATGTGAAACAATTGTTCCAAACCTGAAACAACTACTTTAATGGTTAAATGGATAGCTAAAAATTAAATAAGTGATTGGAGAGTTATAATATTAATTATAATTGTAATATGAAATCAAAACTAGTTTTTATCCTTGTCCCAACTACTATTTGGAGGGTGACTCACAGCACCCAAAAGTTGGGTTTGGCCCTCAACCAGGAATAAGGCATATGCCCTCTGCTTTTAAGTCAAGGAAGTCGAGGAATTAGTAAATAGCCTTGCTTCTCATAACCTATACCCTTGAGCTATCCTAGAATGCAGCAATTCCTGGGCAGAAAATAGCCCAATAAATCTGGAAGATGCTAGGCTGGGCAAGACTGAGCTGGACAAACAAGACAGAAGCTGATAACAGTGGCAGTGAATTCTGTATGTGCCATTTCAACTGTGTTATCATGTTTACATTAAGTTCTTGAAGCAGAAAAAACTAGTGAGCTAGATAAACTAATGTTGCCTAATCTTTTATCCAGATCGCAATTGAACTACAAGAACGAGCAAGAAATGCATATAAGGTCTAAAAGAATTTCCACTGGACTTAATAGAGTAACCACAGAACATAGTCCTATTTTTAAAGAAAAGGTCATATAATTGCTATTTTATGTATTGTACTAAAGTAAGCACAAGCCCTAATCATTGTTTGCTAAGCATATTATAATTGGTTTGATAAACATATTACACTGAGCCATAAATCATGGTTTATAATAGTTGGATTAATATGGTATCTTACATAAAAACTAAATAAACAACATTATGTCTATGCACAATCCGTGAACCCATCTTTTGTGATTTGGTGACTTTCAAGGTAAGTCAAATTGCTAAACTCAAAAACAGGAATCATCATTTTTATAAGAAGGCTATAATTTCTCAGCTGACAAACTACAATAAACAGGGAAACATAATTTATCAGTGTATTATATGTAGACAAAACAGTTTTATCTAAATCCTTGCTTAGTTGGGGTACACAAGGTAGTCTGTACTACTTCCCTCAGGTGAGACATGCATCACGTATCTGCATAATGTGAAAGTGAAATATAATGAATAACTTCACTAATAAACATTTTCATACAAAAAAACACATAGAACAGTAATACATGCTATGCTATGGCCTTGCCCATTTATCCCTCATATAATACCTATTAGGCAGTTAAAAGAAACTTTGGCATAATTAGAAGACAAGGCTCTTACATATATAATTTTAAATCCCAGGAACTGTTCATAGAAATAATTTAGAAAGTCAAATCTTTTATTTGAAAGGAAACGCTTGAACGAACAAATGATACTGGATACCTAATACACGTCATTCACTGACTTTTTTTATTTGTCTTTCCAAGCTGGGCAAAGCAGCTTTTAATTACACAAGCAACCAAACAATATCTCATGGTTCTCCATTTTTATTGGGTCCAGATGGCTCATTTATAAAGCTGGTCCTTGACTTATGACCACTATTGAGCTCAAAATTTCTGTTGCTAAGTGAAGTAATTTTTAAGTGAATTTTGCTCCATTTTATGACCTTTCTTGCCCAGTTGTTAAATGATCCACTGTAATTGTTACTAAAACAGTTGTTAAGTGAATCTGATTTCCCCTCTGGCTTTGCTTGTCAGGTTACAAAATGCAATCACATGGCCCTAGGACACCGCAAATGTCATAAATATGAGTCAGTTGCTAAGAACCTGAATTTTGATTACATGACCATGGAGATGCTGCAGTGGTTGTAAGTGCAAGAGTCATAAGTGACTTTTTTTCAATGATGTAATTTCAAATGGTCACTAAATGAACTGTTGTAAGTTGAGGACTACTTATACATCCATTTTCAACTATCCGCTTTGGATCCAGCACAGGGTCATCTGGTAGCCAGAAGCAAAGAAGGCATTTTCCAGATCAACCAAAAGCAATGATCCCAAATGGTGTAATGGCAAGAGGGAAACCCGGCTTCCCATCACAATTTAGGATTACAGGTCATTCTCAACTGACAACCACAATTGTGCCCAAAATATATGTTGCTAAGTGAGACATTTGCTCAGTGAGTTTTGCCCCATTTTACGACTTTTCTTGCCCCAGTTGTTTAGTGAATCTGGCAGTTATTAAGTGAGTCTGGTTTTCCCACTGACTGTGCTCCTCCGAAGGTTGCAAAAGGTGATCACATGACCCAGGGACCCTGCAAACCATCATCAAACATGAGTCAGTGGCCCAGCGCCTCAATTTTGATGGGGTGGCCCTTAGGATGCTGCAACGGTTGTAGTTGTGAAATTAAAAGTGCACTTTTTTTCAGGGGCCCTGTACCTTTTGCATGGCCACTAAACGAACTCTCGTACATCGAGGACTGCCCGCAAACCCTTTCGACCTGAGCCTCCAAGGCCACCCATAAAACGGGGGGTCATCGTCTTTCAAGGCTCCCGGTGGGGGTCAGGGAGAAAGCAGAGCAGCCTCCCGCCCAACCCTTGCCGCTTCCTCCTTGGCTTCTGGGGTGAGGGGCCCCCCACAGAACCCCAACGTTCCATCCATGGAACCTTCAGCCCCGAAGGTTCCAAAGCCACTCACCAGCCTGGGGATGTGCAGCTCCCGAAGTGCCCGGGGCAGGGCAACTGCAGCAGCGCGGCACGCCGGCGGTAGCCGAGGAAGAGGCGAGGAGGGCTCTCCTCACCGGAGCCGGCGAGCGGAGCAGCATCGTCGAGGTGGAGGCGGAAGGAGTGCAGCAGAGGTTAGACAGGGCTGAACAGAAGGACCTCAGAGAGCTTGGATACATAGCAAAGCTACGGCAGGCGAGAGGGAGCTCTGGAAAGCAAAATCAAATCAAACGACAAAAGCTCCGCACCGGGAGCGGTTCGAAAGCTAACCTGCTCTCTGGGCCAAAGGCCGGCTTCTTCTCGCCTCTCACAGCCCGCGGATTGGGAAAAAAGAGCTTCGGCTGCCTGCTGAGCTGGCAGAGAGAGGCCAGCCTAGGAGAAGCCCAACGAAAGCGCCGCGAATAGCCGAGAACGGGAAACACGAGCGCCAGAAGAACACTCAAACTCCCTCCCACCCCACCCTCTTGCCGGTATTGACGCAAGCGCACTTTCCAAGACAAGGCGGGGGGGGGGGGTGGTGGTGAGGGAGGAGAAGGAACCAAAGCGTTAGCTTTCCCCCGGCTTCCTCATCTCGACGGGTTGGAAGGCATTTGGCGCTCCTGGGAACGGAAAAGGCAGCGCCAGATGAAAATGGCAATTTCTACGCGAGGGAACAGATAGAGAAGAAAACCCCGGGTTAAATGGCCATCCTGCGTGTTTCGTCCACCCTCTGGTCGAAAAATGGTATGTTCTAAGCTTGGCACCGAAGTCCCCCGTAAGCGCTGTTGGTGACGTCACAGAGAACGTTGACTCGCCGGGTGGAGGCGGGAGCGGGGGTGTTGGCTGGGGCCTCCCCCTATTTTCGCGCCCGTGGGAAGGGGAAGGGGGCGTTGTCGTCTCCCGGCTGATCGAGGTGACGCGGCGTTGGGCTTTGCCCTTTCATCCCATTCTACCCTCATTTTGTGGAGGAAGCGGGTCTGGGTGGAACAAGCTGACGAAAGCTTTCGATTTCCTCCTATTCGCAGGGTTGAGAAGAGCGCTTGGAATGAGACCTGAAGTCCTGCACATCGTACTAACATGGCCAACTTTTTATAAAAAAATAATTATCGTGCCGCTACTGTAGAAAGAAACAACGGATTTCTTTGTACCTTTTTTATTTTTAAAATCCGGAGGGTCTCAAGATAAATCGGGGGCCTGCATAAGCGCACCAACGTGCCTACCGTCCCTGTCCTATTGTTTCTTTTATATTTTTTTCTTATATGTATCCATGTATTCATAACTATGTTTTTACTTATACCTATTATCTTGTAAGCAATTGACAAATAAAAATAAACTAAATAAGGAAAAAAAAAAGAATCTCCAAACCTTTGGTATTTAAGGATGCAGTCCGGACACATTAGGAGGTCAGCAATTTGGGGGTGACTATTTTATATTTTAAAAAAAATAGCCAGCTCTAAAAACATGTCTCATACAACAAAACAAAAGCCATGCCTGAAATCTCAGGTACAGAAGCAACTTCATGCATATATAAGGAAATATATTGGGAGGGACAAATTGAGTAAGGTTGGATTAAGCTCTTTTTACTCCTTACTAATCAGGAAACACACTGAAAAATGGGGTGTGATGTTTTGGAAGAACGTTGTTTTCTAAGTTACTAATGCTATTAATGTTACTAATGAAATACTTTTTGAATGGAATGTAACTGGTAACTCTGTTTTTTAAAACCATAATTTATTTCATACTACAATATGACTTTTCCAATTCATCAAGTGACTGTGGTTTGTACCATAGTTTAATGTGTAAACCCAGTCTCCTTCATGAACTGCTTGAAGATCTGCTCCAGGGGAAAGGGGAAACTGGTTGAAGGAGGATGAAATTGAATTGCTGCCAAGTGGAGAACTAGGGAAAATCCGCCTTCCTGGAATGAGAGTTCAAAGAGCTGGATGTTGCTAACCTTGGGTGAGAACCAGTGTTTGGTCCAACCATTTGGTTGGATTGTTTAAATGAATAAGACGAATGGAGTGTCCATATTACACTTCCCCTGTTATTGTACATTTTGTGTTTGGGATGGGGCAAAGATTTATGAAGCCAATTAATTATTGAGCTGAACATGTTAACATTACTTTTCTGAGAGAGTAAGGAGATTTGATTACAGAGGGGGGTAAAAATGGGGAGGAGAATATTGGCAGGGAAAATTATAGCAGGATGTTGAGGGCAAACTATTCCAGGGAGAGGTTAGGTTGTTATGATTGACTTCTGGAGGACTTTTCCATCTGGCCATTTTTAGGTAGATGAAAGTGACAAGTGGATTAAATGGAGTTACTAATCTCTGGGGAAGAGATTTTGATTTACATTGCCTAGAATCAATCTGAGTTAGAGTAACAAATAAATTTCATAAAAAACTAAATGAATTTTAGAATTAGAGCATTCTAGTGAACCTGATTAGTGAAAAATCTCTGCTAAAGTGCTGCTTCACATACTACTTGATCAACATACTGCTCTATACAGAATCTGCTGATACCAAAATGGTAACACCAATTTTAACATCTTTAAAAGGGGATTAGTGTAATCATGGTATAGATGTCTACAAATCATGCAAGTTATTCTGGCTATATAACTATATCCTGGATTAGAGTTATTACATCTCTGAATATCAGTTGCTTAAGGTACAATAAACCGTGAGGGTGAACCTATAGCACATGTGCCACAGGTAGCACATAGAGCCATTTATGCGGGCATGCAAGCCCCAGCCAAACTTATCTGCACTGTGCATGTGCATGCCTCCCAGCTGATTTTCGGCCTGTTTGAGGCCGTTTTCGCCCTCCCAGAGACTTGAGGGAAGGCTCTGCAGCTTCAGGAGGCTGAAAAACAGGCCTTCCAGAAATACTGGAAGTGCCAAAACAGACCCATTTTCAGCCTCTCGAAGCTTCCCAAGGTTTCCGTCAAGCCTCCGGGAAGCGAAAATGGCCTCCCCCAGGTTCTAGAGGCCCCCTGGAGGCTGAAAACGGGCACTTATGATATTTTCAGAAGGCCCGTTTTTCAGCCTCCCAAGGCTGCGCAGGCTTCCCTCAAGTCATTGGGAGGGCGAAAATGGCCCCTCAAATGGGCCAAAAATCAGCTGGGAAGTGCACACATGAGCAGTGCAGGTAATATGGGAGAGTGTTGCGCATGCATGTGCAAGGGGTGCGGGGTGCATTGCATTGTGGGTGCCGGCACATGCACGCTTTCGGCACACCACAACAAAAAGGTTCGCCATCACTGAACTATAATAATAGCTATTTGCTATTGCTAAGTCACAATGTTGAACTAAAAGGGTCTGTTGCAATTGGGATCTTCTAGAATTCTTAAACAGAGATAAGGATATCTTAATACTGGTCCCAACTCTAATAGTGCACAATTGTTAAATGCAATGCAATGAAGATAGATTTAGTACATTGAAATCCTTAGCTTAAGACATGAAGATAAGCTATAATATTTTGGATTTAAACTGTTCTGTATGGAACTTGGTAGGTTCCAAGTTCCCCCTTCTGATTGGCCGAAAAGGCCACTCGCGGATTGGTTATTTAAGAACCAATCCGGGAAGCCTGCCAAATGGCGGGAACAGTCAAAACAGTGTCATTGGCCACAAGCCGCAGGCAAGCCGCTATAAAAAGGGCTGCTGCGGCTTGGGCTGTTCCATATTCTATTGCCTTGCAAGTTAAATAGAATAGCTATTGTTTGGAACCTGGTCTCATGCGCTTCTTTCCGGACAGAACACTGGCAACAAAGGTAGGATGGTCATAGAAGGGTGAGACCGAAGCACGCAGCAATATGAACTGAGCGAGAGAGATGGCCGGTAACAACGTGCCATCCGCACCATTCAATCCTGATGAGGAGGATTGGGAATCCTATATCGATCATTTTTAGAAAGCAACGAAATGGAGGAAATCTCGGACCAAAGAAAGAGGGCTGTCTTCCTTACACACTGTGGACCGCCCGTTTTTAAAATGGCGAAGGCACTGGTGAAACCCAGAGATGTCAAACAGATGACTTGGTCCAACCTGAACAGAATGCTCCGAGCACACTACGCACTCGTGGTCTCGAGCTTAATAAAAAAGCACGAATTCTATAAGAGGGACCAGAAGGAAGGTGAAACGGTCAGAGATTTTGTAGCAGCTTTGAGACACAATGGAGGAGCCTGCGAGTTCCAGAACATGGACGAAGCCATGAGGGACCGCGTGGTCCTCGGTCTGAAGGACACTACCCTTCAGAGCAAACTCCTGAACAGGCCAAACATAACCGTGGCTGAGGCCATTGCAGAGGCAACCGCCACCGAAGTAGCAAAGAAGTCAGCAGCCACCATGCGTCAAATGAACACAATTCCAGATCTGCCAACCCACATCAAAGAAAAGAAGGCAGAGGGAGGGAAGAAACAGCCCACAGCGACAGCCCACTACGAAGTCATCAAATCTCAGAGTGATACCGAGGATGAAGATGAAGATGTCCATAGACTCCATTCAGATAGGAAATGGCAGGAAAAGAGGAGAAATCAGCGGAAGTTTCAATGTGCGGGTTGCAGAGGCAACCATTCGCGAGCTGAAAGCAGGTTCCTTGATGCAATATGCCGGGCTTGTAATAAAAGGGGCACATTGAAAGGATCTGCCGCAACAAAAAGAGCTATAGTCCAAAAAGACGTGGCAGCACCCCCCCCCCCAGACATGAAGAATGACAAGCCGGCAGCAGATGGAACCGTAGCAAAAGAACCGGTGACAGGGAAGAAACACATCAGACAGTCACCATTGGCAATGCCAGGGTGGAAAATGGGAAGAAGGTTTGGATAGAAGTGAGCATCGAAGGGAGGCCCTGCGAGATGGAATTTGAGTCAGGGTCATTCCTATCCATGGTATCCAGACGGCAGAGAGGCACTGGTCACCTTTTACTCCAAGACGCTCTCCAAGTCGGAACGCAATTACAGCCAACTCGATAGAGAAGCCCTCACAATCATCGCCGGAGTCAAAAGGTTCCATGAGTCCTTTATGGTAGAACTTTTTCAATAGTAACCAATCACAAGCCCCTTCTTGGAATCCTAGCAGGAAACAAGCCAACCCCAAACATTCTGTCACCTGATGAGGTGGTCTGAGTTCCTCACTGCCTCCTCCTACATGCTGATTCATCGACCCGGCAAAGCCATCAACACGCTGACGCCCTGAGCCATTCCCCAATGTCTGTCACAGAAGACGACCCTTCTCCAACTACCTCCATACTTCAGCTTGAGACCTGCCCGGACCTACCACTAACTGCGGTGGACGTCGCGAGAGCCACAGCCAAAGACCCTTTGACAGCATGCATATTAAATTGGGTAGATAAAGGCTGGCCGGAGGAGAACAAAACTGAGACTTTTAAACCATTTCATACCAGACAGACCAAACTGTCCATAGACAGTGCATTTTATGGGGTGACAGGGTGGTGATTCCGAACAGTCTCCAGGAAGACATTCTGAGCATGTTGCACAAGGGGCACCCGGGCATAGTCAAAATGAAAGCCCTGGCCAGGAGTTACGTCTGGTGGTGAAGGCTGGACAAAGACATTGAACTCTGGGTTGCAACATGCCATGACTGTCAAAAATCGAGGCCTACCCCCCGCCCCCAGGCACCTGTAAGAGACTGGGAAACTCCCCGGGGTCCATGGTCTAGAGTACATATTGACTTTGCTGGGCCGACGAAAGGAAACACATTTTTAATAGTTGTGGATGCATACTCAAACTGGTTGGAAGTCATCCTCATGGCTTCCACAACCACCGAAGCTGTCATGAAACAGCTAGACAAACTATTTGCGACACATGGGCTACCTGATATACTGGTTTCGGATAATGGGCCCCAATTTACAGCATTACAATTTGAACAGTATCTGGCTGCCCAGGGTATCCGACATGCCTTAACTGCACTGGCCCATCCAGCTGTGAACAGCAGGGCTAAACGCATGGTTCGGTACACTAAGGAGGGCCTAGATAGAATGGACAAGGGGGACATACAAGACAAACTGAACTGTCTACTAACCTTGCAGCATATTACCCCTAGCAGCACAACCAGCAAAAGCCCAGCAGAAATCCTAATGGGTAGGAAACTACGTTCCTACCTGGACAGATTGCACCCCACTTACACCTGGGACAAACCCCCTGATTCCTCCAGCAAATACTGTATGTTTGAAATTGGCAACCTAGTCTATGCCAAAAATCTTACCGGGGACCTATTGTGGCTTCCAGCCATGATCACCCAAATTACAGACCCCCGGTCTTACCAACTACTCTTAGACGATGGTAGGGGATGGAAGCGGCACATAGACCAGCTTCATTCCCACAACCTCGAACGAAAAAACACTATAGAAACAAAAATAAATATCGACCAAAAAACAACCAAGGGGGGGGGGAAATACAAATAAATAAAAAAGGGAGAGACGTACCTCCCGTAACAAGACAACAAACATTACAAAAAGACAATCTAACTAAACAAAAAGAGCACTCACGGTTAGATGAATCCCAAGTGAGAAATCGGGAGCAGGAGAACGAAGCGAGGCCTTCCTGGAAGGAGGCAGCCAGGCCAGCTCGACCAACCCGGTCAAACCAGGAGGGAGCGGCGGAGCCATCTCAACCGGCCCGAGAGACTCAGGCGGGAGTGGCAAGGCTGACTCACCCTTCCAGGAGATTCAATGGAGGACCAGAGAAACAGCGATCCCGTCCGAATCGCTCGGAGACCACACCGAGACTGAGCTGCGCAGGTCAATCAGGACTCGAAAAAGCCCCACCTACCTGCGTGACTCCGTAACGCACGTTGGACTGAACTAAGGGGGGAGGGGTGTTCTGTATGGAACTTGGTAGGTTCCAAGTTCCCCCTTCTGATTGGCCAAAAAGGCCACTCGCGGATTGGTTATTTAAGAACCAATCCGGGAAGCCCGCCAAACGGCGGAAACAGTCAAAACAGTGTCATTGGCCACAAGCCGCAGGCAAGCCGCTATAAAAAGGGCTACCGCAGTCTGGGCCTCTTTTTCCGTATTCTATTGCCTTGCGAGTTAAATAAAATAGTTGTTGTTTGGAACCCGGTCTCACGTACTTCTTTCTGGACGGAACATAAACCATAAGGTAAAGATAAAAGCTCCCCTCACACATATGTGCTAGTTATTTCTGGCTCTAGGGTGACAGTGGTCATCTCCAATTCATTGACATTGAAGTGTCAGCGCTGTCTGAAGATGTCTCTGTGGTCATGTGGCTGGCATAACTAAATGCCAAAGGTGCACAGAATGCTGTTACCTTCCCACCAAAGTGGTTGGCAGAAACTGGGACAAATAACGGCAGCTCAGTCCGTTACGCGGTGCTAGGAATTTGAACTGCCAAACTGCCGACCTTTCTGATCAGCAAGCTCAGTGTCTTTGCCGCTGAGCCACTATATCCCTTTTATTTAAACTGTATTCACTCTAATTGGAATGCTGGTTGCTTGAATTGCTCAATTAAATTGCTTTTACTTTTTATTTTTTGGATACTGCTCTATGTGATTAGAATTATTATTTGGTTAATCTTCTTCTAACCTAAATGTAAATTAGAGAGTGTTTTGGATGTATTTAATCACAAGAAAATACTCACCCAAATGTTTATATTGTCTACACAGATAGCGCCCAGTTGAACAATCTGAATGATAGGTTACCTCTGTTAAAAAGAGCTTTTCAAATTTTTATTATTATTTTGGTGGCTAAAGGTTATACTGGAACCACAGTTGAAAAACTGGGATGGGCCCATGGCCAAAGAACCTAAATTTAATGTTAAATAAGATACAGTGGAATAATACCACATTATAATAATATCAATGTATTAATCTTCTCTTTTGATTATATTAAAAATATCCTATTTACTCTGAAAGAGTTTCTGAGGCATGTCCCAGATTTTCACGTAGTGCCAGTCTGAACCATCAATTTTAACAACTGGTTTTCTTGAATGATATTTTAATTTGTAGTGCAACCCAAGGAACACAAGGACTTCTTAGGTCACAAATCCCATAGAGAAGCTCATTGTAAATTGAGTTGTATTTTAAACAGTTGTTGTTAGAGACTCCTTTGTCTCCAAATGATTCATTTCTTGAGCAATAGTTTAGTTCCCGTAAAGGAAAAATGCAGACATGTCCGTTTCCAAGCCTTGCTATTCAGGATTGATGTTACTCCCGAGTTGAGAAAATGAATCACACACAGGAACCGAAACTGGGAGGATGAGATCACAGTTCTTATTTTTAGTGATTTCAGAAATTTCCAGTGTAATTTTAATTATATTGTGGTATATTCTCAGAAAATATTTTCAATTGTTAGGAACATTATGGTAGTCAGAGAGTCTCTCTACATATTAACAGTAGATTTAGGCTACTGCATATGAGACCCTCCCTCAGAAGGTTGGACTGGGAAAAAATATCTTTTTCAGGGATTCATTTGTGTTATTGAGGTTAAATGACTCTTGATAATTAATGGTCAGGTTTTTCATTTTTATTCATCAGGGTGATTAATTGGCTTGATTAAACCTTTGTTTCAAATGTTCTCCCTGTTCTTGCTGCATTGGTTGATCTGATTTCAATTTATTACTTTTTAATACTGTGATTTCCACATTGCTAATTTATTTATTTTTAATTGTGAAGTAAATCAATCCATAACCTTACATGTTATGTGTATTAAAATATGGGATCCAAATATGTAAACAATAATGTAAAAAATAGTGGCATGTATCTGTAGCTCGGGGGTAGGATGAGGGTGGAAGTTCATTTTTCAATCTTGGGGGTTGGTTGTCAAACATTTCATTACCAGACTAGGTAGTACTCCTAGAACTCCTAGTACTCCTAGTAGTACTCCTAACCTCCTTCACTGGAGTTTAGGAGATATCAGTGTTATTCTGTTTATTAGGGCTTCAGGTGTGGGTGTGTCAAGGGAGGGTCTTGTGATGGATCAGCTGTGAGTCATCAGTGAGTCTTGTGATGGGTATTGTGATAAGATGACATCAGGAAAAGATCATTGGAGGTGAACTGCTGGTGTGTGTGTGTGTGGGTTGCATGGGTTCGTTGAGGGTTGGTGCTATGTCTGGTTGGCTGTGAAGTTGATTTGGTTTCTGAGGGGTTCATAGGCTGGTTGTCTGTTGATGGAGTTGCTTGTGGAGTGCCAAGCTTCGATGAACTCCTGAGTGTGGCGGTTGATAACATGGCCAATGATTTTTGTGTTGCTCCTGTCAGTGTGGGTATAGATTAAGGGTAACCAACCATCCTCCCCACACCAGCAGTTCACCTCCCAATGACCCTGTCCTGATGTAATCTCCTTATCACAATACCCATCACAAGACTCACTGCTGACTCACAGCTGATCCATCACAAGACCCTCACTTGACACACCCACACCTGAAGCCCTTATAAACAGAAGAATACCGACATTGACTTCCCCTAAATTGCACTGAAGATGTTACCTAGCCTGGTGATGAAACATTCGGAGAATGAACCTTCACTCTCAAACATTGGTTTATTTCACAGTATGGTTCTATTTGTTATAGTTAGGTTGCTACAACGGAGTGTGTCTGCATATCTATTTACTGGGTATACACACAGCTATTCATTCTGTTATGCCATTTCTCAGTAAGGTAAGCAACCTTACACAAAGCATAGAAAAGAAGAAATAATAGGTCCCAAAGTAGGCCATTCATTTTTGTATGCAGTCCGCATTCATTCTTGACTTAATTCTTCTTCAAACATATATTTCTTAAGTACCCATTTCCCAGAACATATAACTTACTTGACATACCCAGTTCTGCAAACCATTCAAGTTCCCAGCCAATAATACAATGTCTGTGTAAAAAAGTATTTGTGTATACAATACATCCCCAGCCATCACACCCATAACATCACTACAAAATTACTTGTAAATTGTCACAGAAGCTTTATTTCCATTATATATTATCTTATCCCATCCAACAACCAACCACCAATTCCATATTCATGCAACACATTTCATGACTTTTTTTTGTTAATCAAGAAATTTATGTGAACTTTTCTTTCTCAGTCTCACATTTCTCAGTATTCTGTGAAAAGTGAAGATATAGTTGCCACATGCTAATCTAGGTAAGTAGAGAATCTTCAAAATCTTGAATAAATTCCCAATATCAGTTACAGTAGAGAGAATTAATTAAAGTGGAATTTTTTCTCAATTGCGTGTTCTCAGGTAAACTAAACACTTTGTCCCCTGCTTTTCCATAATCTCTGATTTGTATTTAGTTCAGTGTCCTCTTTTATAATCACTGTTTACATGAGGTGTAGGGACAGTGATTTGCCCAAAATCATCAAATAACATTTATTCATATTTTATTCAATTCATATCTCTTTTTCCCATTCAGCTGAAAACTCATCAACATTCAGAATTGAGAATTGATGTTGAGTGGAATTTTGAACTAGGATTTTATCTGCTCTAATGTGGCATCCTAACCTCTATATCATTTGCTCTCTGGTAATATGTGCAAACCTCTGGGAAGCAATATACACATTATTAATTATAGTGTAAAATTATTTACACATCATTACAGTTAGTTTTAATTAGATAAAATGAGCTATTAGAGAAACCAGCCTTCAGTACCATCTTCATTTCCTGTCAAGAGGTCCTTAGGCTTTCTTAGAAAATAAATTTGAAATACCAGTAGGTATTTTTAGATAATATATCAATATATAATATAAATATTTTGTCAGATTCTTTGCTTGAAAGTGTGCCGACACAACCCTGAAGACAAAGGTTGCACAAGCAAAATTCATTCTGGAAATTAATCTCTCAGAATATGTAATAGAGGAAATGGAAAAATTCCCAGAGGTTCAGGTACAAAACAGTTAATCCATCGAACACAAAATGGTCACAGCAGTGGCTGAGACCAGCAAAGCATGGAAAACTCAATTTCCAACCAACCAGTCAGAAGTGGGAAAGGTCTCTTCTCCCCCTCACCCCAGTTTTAAAAAGGAAGTAACTAATTCCACTTTATCTTTCGCTTTCTATTACAGGATTTGTTTGGCTTCCCAGTCTGATTCTACAGAAAAGAAACCTTGTTTATTTAAACGAGGGTCTGCTGCAAGGCCAGTTCTGTTTGGATCCCTGCATTATTTACTGAACAGCCTCATAGGTTCAAGGACTCAGAATGAAACTATTATTAATCATCTATCAATTTATAATAAATGGGAGACTAGTCATACAAAGGAAATAAAATAATAAACGGTTGACAATTTATGAGAAATAGAGAAGAGCTAATATTTAAAACTGCCATACAAAGTATATATGTCAGTAGTGCAATAATAAACAGTAAAATAAACCATGAGAATTTATGGTACTGTTCAGTTCAGTGTGAGACAGGCAGTTTCAGAGAGTGCCGTGTCATATTTGTTTCAGAGACAAAGGTTGGAAGTTCAGAAAAATATTTAAGTTTGCTGGAGGAAAATCATTGCCATGGAATATAAAATAATCTGGAAAAAAGGCTTGGAGTCCAGAGAGTTATATATTGAATTCAAAAAGTTTAGAGAGTAGCAGAGAAATGAAATGGGAAGAAGTTTAAAGAAGTGATTGGAAATAAACAGAAGGTTTCCGGATTGAAGTGGAGGTGGGTTGAAGGAACAGAATTACTTTTATTTGCAGCTTATGCATAGATCCTGGTCTGTGAAATTCTGTGTTAGCTGGATTCGCCTATAGTTAGAAAAGTATGAAAATTAGAAACCATGTTAGTAACTGCTTGGCAAAGTGTTTGCCCAACATGCTCCTTGATTACCTGCACCATTGTTCTCCCAAAATTGAGTTGATTAAAACCTGGATATATTGCTCCTTCATTTAATTCTGGATCAAGCTGTACAGTAGGTGAAATGATTTTTCTAGGCTGTTGAACCCAACTCATTATGGTTGTTTCAGGGACCCAGAAGGCTGTGCTTCTAAAGTCTAAGAAGACAATGCATTGGAAGGGTTTGGTTGAACTTCTGTAAGACCAAACAAGAGGGATATCACAAAATGTATGAAGAATTGGAAAAAAAACAAACCCTAGGAAATGTGGAGAAAAATGTGAATTAAAATGTTAACAATTCAAATGGATTGGCTTCGGCTCTTTTTATGTGTGGTCCTATTTGTTCTTTATGTGATTTCACTTGAATTTCTTTTAAATGCTTTTCATTAGGACTGCATCCTTAAAGGAAAAGTTAATTATTATTTTTTTTGCCATGGAGCTATGTTGGAAAGAGTAATTGAAATTTAGAACAAACTAGTGATCAATATAATGTATCATGTGCACCTGATAAGCAGAAAAACCTTGCAACCTTTCTGCCTGCATTAATAATGCTGCTCTTTTAGAAAAAAATCAATTAAGTTTAATTAAATAAGCTTTATTACCAGTAATTATGTAGTCATGTTCAAAATTATATACAGTAGTCCTTGTATATGGCTCCAGCCTCCATGATGGTGCCTGAAATTGTGGTTATAAGTTGTTGCAGTCATTAAGTTGAGGCATAATTTGACCAGACTTAATTTTATGATGATCATAAAACATGTCACCATGGTTATGAAGTAATTCACAGAGTCCTTAAGTGAACTTTATGGTCTTTAAGTGAGACCAGTATATGCAGTGGCAATTTTTTGTCATTTTTGTCTGGAAAATATCAAAGAAATGATGTAAAAGGTGGTTATATGAAAGGTGGGACATTGCAACCAGTTATAAACGTGCAGCTTTTGCCAAGGGCCTAAATGTGATCACTTGACCCTGGGATTGTGTTAGCACTTACAGCATTTAGGCTGGGTTGTAGCTACATATAATCATCAGCTTACAACCCTTCATTGGTTAAGATGGCACTGAAAAAAGTGACTTACACCTGATCCTCATGCTTATGTTATAGCATCCCTACAGTCAAATGATCAATATTTGTGTGCTTGATAACTGGAATGTATTTAGGACCGTTGCAATGTTCGTGATCACATGATTTAAAGATTTCCTTGCTGGCTTCTGACAAGCAAAGTCAATGGGGGAAGCCAGATTCACTTAACTGTGTGATTCACTTAGCAGCCATAGTGATTCACCTAGTGACAGCAAAAAAAAAAAAAAAAAGATTGTAAAATTGCATACAACTTACTTAATAACTGCCCAGCTGTGTGATGAAAGTACCAGTCCCAATTGTGGTTATAAGTCAAGGTCTATCTATAGGTTTTTTGAGGTCTGTTGTAACTTTGTTTCTTAAGTAACTGGTCATAAATCAAGGATTAATTGAAAAGTAACATGTCAATACAATTTTTCTTTTGAATATTACGATTACAGTCTTATACAATATTTATTTGGAAATCGATGTGTTAAGAGAGTTCTGTCAGAAACATCTTAAACTGTTCCATATGTTACAGTAGTTGAGCTAAGATAACAGAAGCAATTATGTGAATGCTTTGAAGAGATTATATATTTGATGTGAAGAAATATTCAAATGAAATATGAATATTTATGAAAATATTTGCTTTACCCTCCATAGTATTTTTTAAAAAAATGTTGAGTAACTTATAACTAACTTGATGTTGTAACTGCTACATAATCTACATGTACTTACTGGTATTTTTTTATCATACAAAAACATAATTGCTCTTGTTCCCAAGCTTTGTAACAATGGAGTACACTCTTCAATAAAGTACATTGCCTCATTACCAAGTGGCAGTTACGCATTTATTTTGTGATGTTTTGTTTGTTCCTTCCTGTTTTGTAATCTAATGGTTCTAGCTCTCTCAGTGTACTTTCTAATAGACCAGTGTATGTTTTGGATTTGAAAGCAAAAGCAGGTTTTCAAGTGCCCTGGGCACACACATAACTCTTGTCTGGAGCTCTTTAAACCAAAGGTATCTTCATTCCAGAATTGTGCTGCATCGCCAGAAGATCTTATAAACCAGAGGTCTTGAAACTTGGCAACTTTAAGACTTGTGAACTTCAACTTCCAGAAAAGCTAGCTGAGGAATTCTGGGTGTTGAAGTCCACAAATCTTAAAGTTGCCAAGTTTGGGGACCTCTGTTATAGACTCAGGAAATGATGTAGCAGAATTTAGTAAGTTACATATAAATGTATGTGAGCATTTTGCACCACATGAAACCAGGGGTGGGCTGCTGGGAGTTCGCAGTGGTTCAGGAGAACCCCTAGCTAAGATTTTGTGCAGTTTGTAGAACCTGCAAATCCCACTCCTAGTTGGTTCCACCCACCCCCTCCCTCCCCTCCCAGGAGTCCCCATGCAGCTTGTTTTGGATGCAGGTAAGTACAGGGTGCGCGGAGGCTCGGGGAGGGCGAAAAACAGGCCTACTGGAAGTTTGGGAAGGCCAGAAACAGGTCAATTTCTGGCCTCCAAAGGGCCTCTGGAGCCTGGAAAAGCAGTTTTCGCTCTCTCAAAGGCTCAAGGAAAGCCTCTGGAGCTGCGGAGGGCAAAAATGCCCCCTCCCTTGTGGTGCAGGAGGCTGATTAAGCCACCATGGCCATGCCCACCCAGCAACTGGGCAGAGAAATCTTTGCTAAGATGTTTGAAGCCCATCCCTGCATGAAACACCTTTTTACCTTTGACTTTTAATAACTATCCATGAGGATAAACAAATGCCATGAGGATAAGCAAATATTCACCCAGGTGGACTTTGAAAAAAATCTTTGGCATTAAGAGAATTGTTTGTTCAAATGTATAGATTTTTGTTTCTTCATGAGATAGCAGTCTGCCTTAAATGGAGACTTTCATATAGAAATAACTTCCTTGATCCTGTGTGTTAATTATGCAGATAACTTTGCAGAGTTCATAGTAACTCTCTGAGCGATAAAACCATTTTGTCTATTACTGTAGTTTGAGTAATCCTAAAAAACTTTTCTTTGTAATAATTTTATTAAAAGATTTAGCATAACGATAAAATATAATACAGTTTAAAAAACAAAAAAAGTACAAGAAAGGTAAAGTATCCCTTCCAAGAAAGCAACTTCCCATCCTTCTCACAAGAATAAACAATTTCACAATCTCTTTACCTCTTCTTAGCTAACAAACTCTTCATCCCATAAGACATATCTTAATTGTGGCATTCAAAGAATCCGATGAATGGCTCTAACTGAATTGTCGGACAGTAATTAATGAGATTCCAAAAGGATCTGTCTTGGGGCTAGTATTGTTCAATATTTTTCTTATGACCTGATACTAGAATTTATAAATTGTTGGAGGACACAAAATTGAGAGTTTTTTCCAACACCAAAAACAAGATCGCAATATAAACTGGATGGGTTAAATATCGAGTGAGACAACTAAAATGTCTTTCAGTGGGGGTGGGGATTGGGTGGAAAATGTAAAGGCCATGTCACACTGCCCAACGGATGCAAAAAGGACACAACGGACGAGCAAAATGTTCCATCCGTTGTTATCCGCTCTCAAAAGGGGCAAAAATTTGCATAAGCAGAGCAGATAACACGGAAAGGAACGGACATGGGGAGGACGCAGAGCGGATGTATAGAGGATGCAGAGCGGATGTATAGAGGATGCGTAGAGGATGCAGAGTGGATGCGTAGAGGATGCAGAGCGGATGCAGAGTGGATGAGCTGCATCCGCTTTCATCCTTTCTCTATCCATGCTACTAACGCTGCGCGTCCGTTCTGTTTCCTCCCTGTGTCCATTTACCGCTGGAACGGATTTTAGTTGTGCGGATGCACAGCGGATGCCTAGCGGATATAGCAGATGCGTAATGGATGCAGAACGGATGTCCCTCGTATGCCTAGAGGATGCAGAACGGATGCATTGGATACATTTTCCGCTCAAAAGTTTTGGGCAGCTCAAAACTTTCTGAGCGGATGAAACGTCAATAAACGGATGCTGGACAGATAGAGAGGAAGCTAAACGGAGGCAGTGAGTACATCGTGTTAACTAACGGATGGCAAGCTTTTTTGTCCGTTTTACATCCTCTTTGCATCCATTGGTGCAGTGTGACATGGGCTTAAAGTGTTACAATTATGGAGGAAAAGTGTAAAGCATATATACAGGATAAGGTTTTCATAACTTGGAAGTGGTACATCAGAAGATTTGAGCGTGGTCATTGACAACAAGCTGAAATGAGCCAGCAGTATGACACTAGAGAAGGTAAAAACAAGTCTGGACTGCATTAGAAACAGCCTTGTTTCAAAATTGCCTGAATGTCCTATTCTCCTCTATTCTGCACTGGTGAGGTCACACTTGGACATTTTGTGTATAATTTTGGCTACCAAACTTTCAAGCACACTAACAAGTTAAAAAAAGCTTCAGAGAGTGATGAAGGAAAAACAGCAAGCTCCTTCTGTTCATCAGGAAATAAACATTTTCTGACTCAGTGCCTGGTGAGCTTAAAGGTTGCAGTGATGAGGGAGAAAGGGTGGAAGAGGTGATGATGGATTTAAGCTGATGGTAAACCTAAAAGGAAGAAAAACCAACAGGACTTTTCTAATCAAATCAAGTAACAACTTCCCCAATGTTCAATGCAGCTTGGCTTTGAACCATCACCCACTGAGACTGAGACAGTTTCTCAAGATGAAATACCAAAAAGAAAGGAAAGGAATTAGATACTATAAAGGAAAAATGCTGTCTAAACACTCTCAACTGAAGCTGGCAAACTTATGTACCCGGTAGGTGGAGAATAAGAATAAACACAATAAATTGTTATTGGTAAAACAGCTTATGTCTGCAGTTGGGCATTATAATCTCAATGTTCTGAGTGAATTAATCTTTACGTGAGTCTGTTTTGTTTTATGCAGCTTTTTTTCTGACAGTTTGACAGACATTAAATAATCCCCTCACATCTCTTGATGTGTCCAGAATTGCTTTTTGGGTTCCAGCAATTACTAAATCAGCTGTGTACTAAAGGAATTACCACCACCAAGTGAGGGAGCAAATATAATTCTAAGAATTGAGAACATGCTCTTTAAGGAACAGATGAAGGAATTTGTGATGTCCGGTGTAGGGGGGGGAAAAAGCCGAGGAGAGACATATCATAGTTCACCTATATAAAAGGGTGTTCTCGGGAAGATGTCCCGAAGTATCTTCCATTTCCACATAAAGGCTAGAAATAATGGGTGTAGCCTAGATTTTATTTAGACATAAGGAAAAACTTGATCTTGGAAAGATCTGTACAACAATGTCTGTCTACATATGTTGTGGGTTCTTCATCTCTGAAAGTTATTAAAAAAGAGGATGGCTCAGTTGGTTTTCCTGTACACTGTGGGGACTGGTGCCAAATGATCTTTGTGGTTCCTTGGAATTTAACAATTCTATGAACATAAAAAGCATCTTGATAGAGGCTGCAATAAGGCTCAATTTTTAAAATTTTCAACTTATTACTAACCTTTGGATTTTTAAAGTAATTTCTGAAATTCGTTTGCTTTTCCTTTATAGTAAGATTTTTTAAAATATTCACTGAAATATTACCCTAAGGCTGTCTATATCAGAATTGAACACAGTTCAGAATTTTACAGTTAGTCTAATAAATCAAATTAAAGCATTCAGAGTAGGCCTAATAAATGTAAACTTCTGGGCACACATGTATGTGATACGTTTGATGTTGATCACCTCCCTACCAAACAATGGAGTAAAATTAGTTTATTTTCTCTGGGCAATATTTGAAACTGATGATCAATACTCTCAGTTTGAAGAAAATGGGGGAAATGGAAAAATAGATTAAGAACTATGCCTTTCTTCCCTGGTGTATTCTGACTGGAAACAATACTTAAAAGTTGATTTGCATGATGCAGCTACTAAAAAGATCTAGGATGGGGCCACTTATGAAATGGAGGCAGAAGCTACTGTTGCAAATCACTGGATAAATATAAGTCCACATATTTCTGTTTAGTCTTCATACTGGAGGCACACATAATTGGGTGACCTTTTAAAATGCAGCTTCTTGACTGATTTAGCTTTCAGAAAGAGAGAACCCTTAGGCTACATGCTAGTATTTAATACTAACAGTTCTTAGTAAATTAAAGTATCTTGGATGAGTCCAGGTAAAAGCATCATGCAGCAGAAACAAGACAATCCCCTTTCCTTTTTCAGCTTCAAGATCTGATCCTTAAACATTAAAATTTCTAAATAAAGGGAGTGATGGAGCTCAAATTGGAACTTGCTGTACATTAGAGTTGGACACTCAATACATTTAAATCAATAAATAATAAAATGGTATCATATTCTTTGTTTGTTTAGAACTAATCAATAGGCATACACTTGTTAGTGTATGTGAGTCCAAATGCAGGATTTCCTTTTATAACCCTTTGACATCTCCCATGGACATACAATATTTCAAGAATTTTGACCCCCCCCCCCATTGTTGAAAGTTTGTTTAGGAAGAAAATACAGACTAGGTGCATGATGTTCTTTCTTTAGTTCAGAGCTAGCCACTTGGAACCATCGAATGATTACAGAACAACATTCTGCAGAGTCAAAATGATGTTTATCAGGGTGTGGGAAGCTGCAGCCAATTGAGTTCCACCATAAGGCAGGAGGAGCATAAGTCAGGGGAAAGGTAAAAGTCAATGCTGCATCCATTGGTCTTTGATGTATATGACTTCTGTATGGACATGAACTCTTGCATATATATGCTCTTGGAGAAATTCAATAGAAATGATTAAATACCAGTATTATTATTATTATCCCATAACTGTAGTAGAGTAGAAACCTGATGCTCATTTATTCAATTTTCTTTCATGTTTGTGCTATGTCTTGACAGAAATTATCCCCATTGAGTTAAGGTTTTGTAGAGATTCAGATTTGATTTCCAAAAAAAAAAAAAAAATGTTTCAGAGTGCAAACATAGCAATTATTTGCAAGATCTTAAAACATCTGTGTCTTTTCCTGGGATTGTATGGCTTTGTGAAATTCTGGGGAATGGCACAGTTGTTTTAAGGTATTACAGAGAGGTGCTTACACTCAATCATGAAACATATTTTAAAGACTGAATTCGTGCTGCCTAGCCCTTTAATGAAAAAAATAATTCCATTTATTCTCAAGTGTTATATACAGATGTAGCATCTCTCAAAATGTCAGAAGAGCAGCAACCTTCCTTCCTATCACTGAATTCTGGACTGAATTCTGTCCATTATAGCAGGGGTGTCAAAGTGGCCCACAGGCTGGATGCATCATGTGCTGGCTACGCCCACCCTGATTCTCGTGAAGGAGAAAAAAGTCATGTTACATCACATGACATGTTTAACACCCCTGTGTTATAGCATACCAGAAGTGATCAAATGCTAGTGAACTTAAAACAATTATGCTGCAAGAACTAAGAAATCTGTTCCTGAAAATGAGTTCCAAGGTTCTTAAAAAAGCCTTTAGTACTGCTGTTTCATTGTCTTAATGTTTTACTTGTTTGCTAGAAAGAAGTTCAGCATTGCTTTCAGTAAAGGTAATAATTACAGTAAAATAAATACCAATGTTTTCTAGTTGGTTTACTTTGACAATTAATAGTACATTTTCTTCAGGCTGTATTGCTGGCTTGTTGCTCATTAATAACCAGGATCATTTTTTTAATAGTAATTTTATTAAAAGTTACAATTAACAAGTTTAATACAATTAAAAAAGGAATAAAAAGAAAAAATAGACAAAAAGAAAAGAAAAAAATAGACAAAAAGAAAAGAAAAAAATAGACAAAAAGAAAAGAAAAAAATGAGAAAAAGAAAAGGAATATATAAAGAAGCAATTTCCTCCTTCACGACAACAAGTATAAAGAATTTTGGTAATTTCTCTTACTAAATACTACAAATGGCCTGTCTTCCAATATCTCATATCTTATCTATAAACAAATCCTTAAAGCCTAGTTGCTAAGTCCTGATCCACAAAATCCATTAAGGGTTATTTATTTTCATCTTGATCAAATAAAGCAACTTTATATTCCTGACATATAACTATCTTGATCTTAGTTAATAACTATGGTCATTTCTAATCAAGTCTTTACTGGCTGAACCAGTTATGGCTGCTGTTACTTATCAAAATCTAGTGTATTGTAAGGACTTTATTTCTTATCTGCATGCCCTCCAATTCATTAACGTCAGCCAAAACAGTTCCCTTTTCCCTGGAACATTTTCTTCTTTCTTGAATGGCCACATTTCATTGCTTCCTATACAAAGAGCCAGTAATGCTTGCCCTTGATTTCAGGAGGTTTTTATTGTGCAAGATCCAGTCTGAGTTCATCATCAGGACCAGAGATTTTGTCTTCCGAGCTTTTGCACTCATATTCAGGAAACTTCTCTCTAGCAGAGTGCATGCTGTTCTGTGTGTGCTGTTTTTATTGTATTATCTAAACCTATTGGTTTGTTCATTTCTTTAAGATGACCTTATCTAGAATAGTAAATTGAATGAATGCAAATATCATTTACTGCAAAACAACAGAAAGTAATATATTTTTAAAATTAAGCTGCAGTTTTGATTAATCAAGAATAAAGCTTCCCACAGAATATTTTTTTCGTTAATTTTGTTAAGGATTATGTTAAACAAATACAAAAACCTTATATAGAAATACATTGAAAAGTTTAAAGAAGTTTAAAGAAGTGCAGAGCTCCTAAAAGAAAAAAGAAATAACTTCCCCTTCATCCCCAGCAAGTATATTCAAAATCGACAACTTACCATTGTCTCTTAAGAAATAACCAAGTACATCTTCATTCTATATCTCGCACCATTTTCCGTAAATCATCACTAAATCCTCCAGTCACTTTTTAGTCACCAAAATCCAATAAAAGTTAACAAAATACCTAGCAACATAAATACATAGCTCCCTTTCTATTTAAAACTTAATCACACTAATGCCTCTCTTTAGTAATTAAAATCTAATCTCAATTAACAATTAAACATTACCAAATTAAAAACTATTAAACATTACCAGAAAAAGATGATCTCTTATTTGTACATTGAAAGTACTATTGTAGATAGTATAAACCAACATTATACCCAATTAAATGTCTCCAAAATGAAATCTATCCAGTCCAAATAACTATTAACCGTAACAAATTTTTTCAGCCCATTATTTTATATTATAGATATCCAAAGTAATGACACAGACTTGGCAGACTAAACATTAACCCCACCCAATCAAATGAACTATTCAATAATACTATAAGAGCAGCACCCCATTGCGGTATCTGCTATCCCGCATCAGATGGGCGCCTCATGACAGGGAGCGAAGGAGAGAAAAAACGACAGGAGACGAAGTTTCTCGGGATGAGTGCGCCCAGAATGGCTGGGTACAAGCTCTTTTATTATGCTTTTTCAAAGGAGGGTGATTGTTTACTCAGAACCTAGGTTAAGCCTAGGTCAGACGGAATATACAAATTTAACAATGACTCAGAAAACAGCAGGATATCAGGACAGACAGGATGGCAGGAATTATATTTGATCAGGATATTCTTCTTTACCAAGCTGCCTGCCAGACAATGTAATCCCAAGTGAATAAACCATTTCTTGCAAATATTTGACTCCTTGTCCCTGTACGTGCCCTGTAAAAGGTCACTGAGAAGACAGAAGCTTAATGATTACACGTGAAATGATACAATGTTGAAATGTCTGAATGATCCATAGTTGCATTGATATACAATTGAAAGCACATAAATGATACATAGTTACAACACCCCATTATCTAACTATAATAAAACCAATTTTGTATTTTTCTTCTTTCTTCTAGCAATTGTTCAATTCTATACATGTTCATCTGCTTTCTTTTGATATATTTGTTTCTTCTCTCAAAGTCTCTGTCATCTTTATCAAAATTCATTTGTAATTTCAATGTAGCCTCTTCAGTAAATCTTTTATATTTCAGTTCAAATAAATAAACATCTTGCTTTTTGTATCTTTTTGTGTATCTCTGAGTTTTTAAAACAGGCCTCCAGCTCCATTTGTAAATCTAATGTTTCCATCCCTTTCTTGTAGGTTATAGTTTTATGGTGCTCTATATTGTTTTTTCAATGTTATTAAAAGGAATTTTATTTTCTTCAACACTTGTTGCTGCAATATAGGGTAAAATACTACACACAGTTCTTAATCCATAAATCATGCATTTTCTTTTAGGTAGCTATCTGGTGCTTTCTAGTAGTTAACCTTCAAAGCATTCTTATCAGTAAAGATAAGTATATATAAAAATATAAATTCAGAAATTCTTTCCAGCAGAAGAAGATATTTTTAGTTATCTTACAGTTTTGAAGCCTTTTTAATCTTGAAGAAGTCATAAGAAAACTAAATTCCAAAGTGATTAAGAAGATGAGGCTAAGTAAAACTTTGAGTCTTTAAAAAATCTATGTTAACAGCTCAGAGGATGATAAACCCATAATTCCCACCTGATCACAAATGGCTGCAAAAACATATGTTTCTGCTGTCTGTTCCAGCTGTCTGGAATACCTGAGGGTTATTTCAAGAGCTCTTTTTAATCTGGAGAGAATTATCAGCAGGCTTCATCTGGCATCCAGTTGCTTTTTGGCTGCCCTGTCCCCTGCAAAGGATAAGTATGCCTTCACCTGTTCTATCAGAAGCATTCTCCTCTAACCTGGAAATAACTTTAACCTGGAAACTTTCTGACAGTGAGAACAATCAACCAATGGAACAGCTTGCCCTCGGAAGTTGTGGGAGTGTCATCAGTTGAGACTTTCAAGAAGAGATTGCACTGTGATTTGTCAGAAATAGTGTAGGGTTTCCCATTTGGGCGGGGGGCTGGACTAGATGACCTACAAGGTTCCTTCCAACTCTGATTATCTGTTAATGATGATATGTCAGTGGCCAGGTAAAGAAAGCAAAATAAAAGTATTCAGGTATTTGTATTATAGGTCCCATTGTTGTTATTCGTAGAAGGCAATTTAAAATGCTCTGAAGCTATGGAACAAATGTTCAAATGAACAAATCTTCAGTATGATTTCTGAGGCAGATATGATGTCATGGGATTTGGTAAAATGACGCATTTTAATTTTTTTATTTTGGGAGTTCCACTAATTTGTGTCCTTTTTGTGGGAGAGAAAAGCTTCATGATAAGTATTTTCATAATATTTAATGATATGAGGGAAAACAGGGAAATTGCAGGTAGAGGTAACTGTATAGCAAATGCTACCTCATAGATAAGTAAAAGATAAAGGAAAAAAAACCTTGTACAGTACCAATAAAACCCGATCTTTAAAAATTGATTGTTTTAAAAGCATAAAAATAAATCTTAGTAGCTTTATGCAAATTTATAGATGATACTGAATGAGGACTTACTGCTTAAGGAATACAAAGTAAAACAATTCCATTGAATTTACCAATGTTATTGGTGTGTTTTGTGGGATTCCCCACATTCCCTGAATATAGAATATTGATAAAAACGAATCACATCCTATTTCACTAATTCAGATCAATTTATTCTGTTTTATTTTCTGAATTCCTTTTTGTATCTGAACATTTTGGTTTTCATCACTAGATGTCACTGCCTGAACATGGAAAACATGCTGATGAACGCCTGGAAATGGTTGCATGTTCCTCCCCCCAGCTCCTTTTTCTTCATTTTCCATAGAAGAAGCTTCTCCTATCTCACCCCCTCATTTGGGAGGGATGCTAGTTTTTGCTTTGGTAAATTGAAATATTTTGAAGATCATTGGGGAGAGGGATAACAAAGACTGCAAGCTTCCTTTTGTCCCAGCCTCTTGGCAATTTTGAATTAAACAGGTGTATTCTGCTGGATTTCAAAACATCATTGCTGGTTATTCTTTTTTTCTGTCTGCAGTGTGCAGGTGGTAGGACTGATTGTATTTTAATCTTTTTTCTCTAAGGGCAGAGACCAAAACAAAGCTGCATACTTGTATGAAAAATGAGTGATACGATGTTTATTTTCTGATTTTGATCTTCTCACACTCTCATCAAAATCATTTTGTAGGGATTATTTAATTTAGAATATAGCTATACAGTGCAAATACACAAGCCGCCTAGCCTTCTTAGTAGTGAAGCATGAATCCTATAAATAGAATATTTTTAATGGAAACTCAGCTGGGTTTTTTCTTCTTCTTCTTGCTGCAGGGTAAACAACAAACATTTGTTCCATAGCTTCAGAGCATTTTAAATTCCCTTCTACGAATAACAATAGTGGGACCTATAATACAAATACCTGAATACTTTTATTTTGCTTTCTTTACCTGGCCACTGACATACCATCACTGAAGCTCCTTTATATATACCATGTTTCCCCAAAAATATGACCTACTCCGAAAATAAGTCTAGCTTGATTTTTACACATGCACCCAACATAAGCCTTACCCCTCAAATAAACCCTAATTGAGACCCAGTGTTGTGGTTTGCCGGCAGTAGGTGTGGACGGCGTGGTCTCTGAGATTGAGGACTCGGATGAGGGGCCTGCATATGATGCAGGGATGGGGCCAGGACTATCATAGAGTGGGGTGCTGCCTTCTGAGGTTGTGGAGTCTGGCAGCAATGACAAAGAGGAAAGCCTGGAAAGCCTGTATTCAGTGTGTGTGCGCGCAGGGCTGCTTAAAGGAAAGAGCAGCTGAAATAGCATGAGCAACTCAGGAGTTAGGCTGGAAGGTGAAGGCCCCTTCCATAAGGGATAAAAGCCAGCCTTCAGGGTTGGCTTCTTTGCAGGAAGCAAAGAAATTCTTTCTACTCAGAGTCCTCGATGAAGACCTGCTTACTCTGGTTTGTTTTTGGAAAATTCTGGCTTTGGATATTTATCTGTAATTAATCTTTTGTTCTTGGTAGCCTTTTGCAACCTTGAAATGGCTTGCTCTTATCTGGGACAATTAGTTTTAAATGACTCTTGGCTGTGAATGCACAGAATTCACAGCGCCGCATTAAAAAGGTTTTACCCCACCACTACAAGGTGGACGGGTAAAAATTAAGCTAGGCTGGGGATGGTGGGGTGGACCTGCCCTACTACTTACCTTCAAACAGTTGCAGCCAGGCCTCGCACACTCTGACACCTGCCTTGCCGGCCCATTTCTTCTGCAGCCAGCAAGGCTTTCCTGAAGGCCTCTGTAGCTGATAACAGAGATCCAGAGATCTTTTGCTGGTCACAAAAGAAGTTCCTGAAGGCCTCTGACAGTGAAAAGAAGACCAGAGGCAACACACACAAGTGAGGTGAGTCAGTTTACCACACACCCCTCTGAAAGTAAGACCTGGTGACTTTTTTGGTGGCAAAAAAACATAAGACGGTCTTATTTTGGGGGAAACATGAGGTAGTACACATCCTCGACTTATGACAACCATTGGGACCAGAATGTCAGGCGCTAAGTGATGAAATCTTTGAATGAGTCACATTATCAGATTTGATTTTAGAATCAATTTTACTGCAGTCAGTAAGTGAATCCCTGTGGTCATTAAACTATGTAGTTATAAAATGAATCATGTGACTTAAGTAAATCTGACTTCAACCATTGATCTTTATTATTGGAAGCTGGATTTGCAGGATGCAGCCCAAGATGCAACAACCATAGTAAATATGAACTTACTGGCAAGTGCCCAAATCATGATCATGAGACTGACTGCACAGGTGGTGCAATGGTCATAACTTCAAGGATCGGTTGTAAGTTACTTTTTCCAGTATCATCGTAACTTTGGACTGTTGTTAAACCAATGGTCATAAGTTGAAGATGACCTGTATTTGCTTCCACATTATATTGAAAATGAGGAAGGAAGCTACAAAACAGGCTTTCTGGGAGATTTAAATTTCAGCTTAAAGATATGTCTCTTACAAAGTTCTCTAGCGACAAAAGGATGTAATTCTTTTGCCATCTAAATACATCGGGAAAATAACTCCTAGACCAGCTTATCTGGTATGTCAAATAAGAACTGTAGAAACTATAATCCCCACACATTTGGAAAAGACCAGGTTTGGAAAAGGATGATTTAACTATAATGTTTGGATAGGTAAGGTATTGGCATCATGGTCATATTGCTTATTAACAAAGTAGCTGTTGTGTGGTATGTGACCACTCCAAAAAAAAATCCTGTTTACCAATAGACAAACTGAAGTGTTGAACTTCTTGGTCCACTTAATGTTATTTATTTTATAAGCTTAACTTTGCCCTTTTGGTTTTTTTTTTACAGATGGGCAAAATTCCAAATTATGCTGCAGCCACCTACTGTTTTTATTTCCAAGATTGCCTAAGAGGCATTTGTAGTGCCTACAGTCATTCTTGTACATAAAGATGATGCTGGCAAGATGGTGCTTTGTTTTGCAACCCGACAGTTTATCCATTAATTGTTCTTTTTTTTAAAATAAAAGAATCTGAAATAAAAGATAATATGAACTGTGGGATAAAGTAGCAGAGAAATTGTTTACTTCCTCTTGAAGATTCTTCTCTTATTCCTGTGCCCACTCTCCACTCCCTATTCTGCCAAGATTTAAAATGAGAGACTTGTTTGTTCCAACTGCTGGCAAGTCTTGTCAGACAACTGATGTAAGAGGAATGGTATCGTAAACTATGGTCCATCATTTTAGTTATTTAGGAACTATTACTGTAAAATATATGTGTATCACTATGGACCTAACTCCCTTTCATGGATCACTGCCTTGTCATAGCGAAGGGACTTGCATAGCTCAATGAAGCTATGAGCTATGTCATCAAATCTAGACCACATACTAAAACAGCAGAGACATCACCCTGCCAACAAAAGTGCGTATGTCACGGCTATGGTTTTCCCAGTTGCAATGTAAGCCTGTGAACGTTGGACCATAAGGAAGGCTGAGTGCCAAAGAATTGAGGCCTTTGAACTATGATGCTGGAGAAGACTCCTGCGAGTCCCTTGGACTGCAAGGTGATCAAGCTGGTCAGTCCTAAAGGAGATCAACCCTGACTGCTCTTTAGAAGGCCAGATCCTGAAGATAAAAATCAATTACTTTGGCCACCGAATGAGAAGGAAGGACTCACTGGAGAAGAGCCTAATGCTGGGAAAGATTGAGAGCAAAAGAAGGGGACAGCAGAGAATGAGGTGCCTGAATGGAGTCACTGAAGCAGTTGGCATGAACTTAAATGGACTCCGGGGGATGGTACAGGACAGGAAGGCCTGGAAGAATGTTGTCCATGGATTGTGATGGGTCAGACACGACTTCACAACTAACAGCAACAACATGGGCCTGATTAATTCTAACCACATTAAAAAAAAAACCTTTTAGCTCTATCTTCATGAACTTTTCATATTTCTGTATTAAGAGGTGAATATGACATTTAGCATGACTCTGGATTTTAAGCATCTAAATTCTAGTTTCCTTTCAAGCATCAAAATGATTGTATTTTACCCTATTTAAATTTAAATAGCATGCAACAACGTTTGAAGAGATGATACAGTTAAAATAAATGTATTTCATTTTACTATAATAAAATGCTATAATTAGCATTTTATGATGCAAGTATGAGTTTTAGTTGACAATTTATATATGAAAGTAAGCCCTATTGAAAAATGTGGGCTATTAATTCTGGAATTAATAAGTGTAGAATTGTATCAATTTCTGTTGTCATTTTAAGACATGTTTTTGTTGTCCCAGCCATTTTCATTCAATATTACTGAAATTCCTATTATATGATAGGAGTAGGACATTCAATTTTAAACTTGCAGCCATTTACCTATTTCTTCATTTGTGAAAATGATCCATTCAGCTTGCATGGAGAAAGAGTGAAATTCTAGTTTCTTTTTCCCAGAGATCATCTGGACGTACATACACTGTCTGTCTACTTACAACAGATCTTCGACTTAGAACAGTTCATTTAGTGACTGTTTGAAGTTAGAATGGCACTGAAAATAGTGACTTTTCACACTTATGGTCAGCATCCCCATGGTCATGTGATTTACAATCAGATGCTTGACAACTGACTCACATTTATGATACTTGCAATGTTCAGGAGTCATTTTGTGATCTTCTGATAAGCAAAATCAATGGACAACCTAAATTCACTTAACAACCATGTTACTCATTTAACAACTGCAGTGATTCACTTAACAAATGTGGCAAAAAAGCTGTAAAATGAGACCGATTCACTTAACAAATTTTCATTTGACAACATAAATTTTGGGCTCAATTGTGAGGGCTACCTTTTTGTGATAGCTACCTAGCATTATTATTGTCAGCACTTATTTTATTGGTCTGTAAGATTAGGCTTCGACAATCTATATTGCTATTCTGGTGAATAAAACGATAAAAATGAAAGAAAAATGATATACATTTTATATTGTAATATTTTCCTATTATATGATAAATAGCTATAAATCAGTTGAATTCAACATATCAACCTATTGTGGTAATTTCCACAGTTGAGGTAGAGAGAGATAGAGGGAAGGAGGGAGGGAGGGAGAGAGTGAGAGTGAGAGAGAGAGAGGTATATTACTTTGATTTTCACTTTTGGAGGAAAATTGTTGCTTTTGATCACATAGGGTTATAACTGTCCACCAAAGAGTCGTGGAAAAAGGTTCCATTATGACTGTTGGCCAGAGATTACCTGTACTCATATGGTCTGTATTACACATATCTGAATAGGGCAGTATGGTCTGCTTTACTTAAAGTGGCATATTGTTCAACTTCTTTTTCATCTTTTAAAAACCACAATGATAATATTTATTTAAATATTCCAATATTATCTGTATCACAAAGTACATTGCAATTAAATGCATTGAACATTGCTTTAAAGGAAAGTAATATGAAATGTGCATTAACATCAGAATAAAGTTATCTTAATGGAGTGACACATCAGACATGATGACTAACTGATTCAAATAGCTGGGTGCCATAACTGGGCCTAAGTTAGTGGAGGTGACAGTTACAGATTTATCTTGCAAAATAGATTCTTACCAGAAGAATACTGGGGGCCATAGAAGGAGCGTTCACGTCGCGGCCCCTGTCAGGTATCTGTTTACCTGCGAATCCTTCTACCACGCTACACCAACCTGGGAAAAGTGTAGCGACACGAGAGATGAAGAACCAGATGAATACTGTGATTTTTGACTAATTAAGAATTAGATTAGACTGTTTTAATTTTTTCCCCATTGACAATATTTTAGGAATAAATAAGTAGCATGCACCTTGAGACCTTAGTTATAGCAAATGTTAACTTTTCTCAATTGGCTATACCTATAACCCAACATTCTGTGTTGTCAACCTGTAGTCAGTCAGTTACTTCCTAAAAGTTCACCTTTATGGAAAAAAGAAAGGCATTAAAGTTACTGTATGCTGCCTGTGATTTTGAAAGTTATAATTATCCAAACTAATAGCTAGGAATAACCAAGTTTTTATATTATGTCACTTGTGCTATCACCTGATTTTATGATAATTAATTTCACATTTTAAATTGTTGTGGAATATTTATTCCGAATTCATTGCTAGTTAAAATTAAGAAAAATTGCATAACATTGTTTTATATGAGCTTTATGAAAAGATCCAGCAAAAGTTATGATATTGACTCATTGGCAAAATATACTCCCATGTTCGATTTCCCACCTACCCAACTAAATTTATCCAATTGTGTTATAAGCTGACATCTATAAACAACAAATGCTCAAGTTTTATTTTTTTACTTCCTGCGAAGTATTCATTTCTCTGCACTTAATATTAAATGTGGACTACTTGGCATTCCTATTTCTTCTAAATAATTTTATTTGTAGAGAAACTATGATATGGGAATATAATTTTCTGTGCTTCACCCCAGAGATATAATGAAACAACAACAAATACACTATTAATATAATTCTGTGAATGAATTTTCTGAGTTTGTAAGATAATTCAATAATAAAATGTATTATGGAGGTGTTTCTGGGGCTAATGAAAAAAACAGGGCATCAGTGTTTCTAAAAATCAATTGTACATACTATGGGGGAAAATATTACACATATATACATAGAGATAGATGCTGGTTACACAAATCACTGAAACAAATGAAAATGGGATTATTTGTTTTTTTTTATACTGAAGGGCGAAATTATATATTAAGTACGTAACACGCAATTGGTTTGTTTTTCCTTTTTCAAATTCCTGCCTTAATTATTTTTATAAATAATTCAAAGAAGGGAACATGCTGCTACCTCATCCTATTTTCATACCAACAACCCTGTGAGGTAAACTGAACTGAGAGAGAATGATTGGCTCAAAGTTGCCCAACTGACTTAGATGACTAAAGCAGAACTAGAATTTATAGTCTCCTGGTTTCTAATCTGAAGATTTCATATTGGATTTCCCACCCATCTCTTTTTCAAAAACCTATAAAGGGAGAAAGACATTTTGTGAAACAATTGGCAGAGACAATTCAAATTAATGCCATTCTACCGTTTGTGATAGTTTTGATTAAGTCCTCCCTCCATATGCTAAAACTATTATATTTAATGCATTTCTTTGTGCATCATTAATGAAGTTTCAGGATAATGAATATATTGACAAATCATATCTATGGCCTGTTAAAATGGAATATTTATATTGGAGCTAAATTTCTCCAAGCTACGAATTGGATGACCTACTGATTTAATTGGAATACTCTTGCAAGTCAGATTTCCTTGCAATATATGGATGAGGATTAGTCAGGCAGGATGGAGAAAGAATAAAAATCAATATAAAACAAAATTGCAAGGGCCTAGGGCCCTTGTTCTCAGTAGCAAAGCAAAATGCCCATCATGAACATCACTTTCTGTTCTACCTAAAGGCACTTTTCAAATTGTCAGTGTGGAATGAGTGCATGGCAGGGAATGTAATTCATCTGATCATTTTCCAAAACACATGAAACTTTTCACTCTAATGACCTGTTTAATATAGCCTCCTCTGATGTAAGCTGTTAAACCTTCACTTCCAACTATAGTATATTAAGCCACATGAAATACAGCTTGGATATAAAAAACCTCAGTATTCTGTGTAAAATACTTGCTTCTCAATTGCTGCCTTGGAGACACCTGATCAGTTTTTTTTAAAGAAAGAGTAATCAGTTTCAAGATAAAAACATGATTGTAGTAATAAATCTAACCAAGTGAAATAAAACTGGAATAATTTAAAGTAGCTATAGAATAATATGCTTGTGTGCAAACATTTTACATTCAATTTCTAGCATTTCCTGAAAGGGCTGGAAAAGAAATCCATTTAAAATCCAGAAGGGCTATTCTAGGTCAATGATGGTAATTGGTGCCTTCATACAATGCATTAAGCCATATCTTGTTTTACACATAGTTTGTTGAACAAGCATTGCAGCTTGCTGCACACATAATGTCTATGTCAATGTGGCAACTGAGGAACAGAAAAATGGCTGCTTCCAGGTTTGGTTTGAAGTTGACAGTTAACTGTAAACCATGGTTGAGTTTATATAACATGTCAAACAAAAACAAAAAAACAAAAATAATATTTTCTGGGAATTTCAGATGGCAAGATTCATGCAGCTGATCCACTGGCAAGGGATCTTTTGTAAAGTCTTATACATTTACAGGCAAAGCAGGACCTACACTGGAACCTGTTTTATTATTGAGGGACTTCAGTGTCAATATTTCTTTCCTAACACTGTTACTCAAAGTGCATATGGTATTTAATATAGCTGAGTAGCCTGTTATGTTTGTAACACAATGAAATGTCATGTTTACAAGACTTGAGATGAAATGTTTGGCAAAGTAGCTAACTTTGAAAGGTTATGTTTGCTGCGTCATCTGTTTATTATGTGAGCATAAGCCACAAATAGTGCTTTATTTGCATCACTCTTTTCTAACTTTGCTGTACATATGCACAATGTGGGGATTCACAGGAGTGCATTTCATCAGTGCTCACTAAGCTGTCTCCAAAGGTTTTTGGATTGACAATATGAAAGAACAACCTGCTCTACCCATATATCCACAAAGGGCAAGCCAAAATATACCCTACTGAACATTCAGTTTTATAACTAAAATGAAAGCTTGCTTAATTTTGTGTTATATATTCAAACATTATGTAAGAATATACAGGCATATGTACCATGTACCTAAGGGGAAAAAGGTGCACAACGTTATCCAAATCTTCTTCACCAGCCATCTAGTAAAACCACCAACACAACACCTCTCTGCAATGCCTTAAAACACTTGGATTGTTTCTCAGGGAAAAACACAGCTGCTTGGAGGGTTTTTAGAAAGATGCTGTTTTATTCCCATTCCCTCCAAAGCACTTTCTGGAAATGAAATCCAAGGCATTGCATAAATCTCTTTCATATCACTGCTATGCACAAGATGCTGTTTTATGTATTACCTACATTTTTAGGGCCATATAATACAGTTAATCCTCAACTTATAATCATTTGCTTATTGACCATTCAAAGTTACAGTGATATTGAGAAAAGCAACTTACTGTCTTACTGTATGACCATATATGTATAATCTTACTGTATAACCTTACTGACTTACTGTATGACCATATTTCACATGTATGATTGTATGATTGTATGATCATGATAACCACATGATCAACATTTAGATGCTTGGCAACTAGCATATATTTAACACAGTTGCAATGTTTTGGGGTCAAGTGATTCACCTTTTGTGACAAGCAAAGTCAATAAGGAAGTCAGATTCACTTAACAGCCTTGGTGAGAAAGGTAATAAAATGAGCCAAAACTCAGTTAACAACTGTCTTGCTTAGCAACAGAAATTTGAGTCTCAGTTGTGGTCGTAAATGGAAGACTATCTGTATATTATCTTTGCATTTTTGAAAGGCACAATTCTGGTACCAAACAATGGTTACAACTCACCTTGGTATACGAGAAAATAAATCTTAGTGAGCATATAATTTCTCTTGCTTTTATTCTAGTGCAAATTTTGAAATAGTTGTTTAGGAGAAAGCTACGTTTGGCAATGGTTTTATTATTCTTACCTCTTTTATATAAACATACACTGGTAGAGTTTTTATAATAGATCTTATTCTTCATTTAAAATGGCTTACGCAAATGGTAATTCTACCTCAAGTCAACACATCTGAAGCACTAGCACCGGAAGTGCTTTTCAGCAGGTTCTGACCAGTTCTGGAGTACTCGTAGACAAAATTTTGACTAGATTGGAGAACCGGCAAATACCACCTCTGACTGGAGATTTTACAGTATCGTTTCCCCTGCCATGCCCACCAAGCCACGCCTACAGAACCAATAGTAAAAAAAATTGAATCCCACTATTGCCTAGCACGTATACATAAGCCAAAGTTGAGAATAATGCAATGCATTATGCAAACAGAGTGGTGGTTTCCATATTTATTTCAGCATTTGTGAATTTAACTATTAAACATGGTCAACTGTGGTTTATCTAACATTATGTGTGAACCTTATTGCCCTTGGTGATTTAATTGCTGAATGTTTAACTGTTAGTTTTTAATGATTTTTTTAAATTGTACATCATACAGATCTTTCAGATCTTTTAGAAGGGAAGCCATATAAATATCATAAACAGTTGCTTATTCTATCAACCATAGTTAAAAAAAATAATTGCTTATAGAAATATAATAATTGCAAAGTCTGCAAACATCATAACAAATGTTTAAAAGGTTGTATATATCGTGCAATCTGGGGAATGTTTCACATTCATGTGAATAAGCCAGATGCTTTAAAACTGAGATAAAACATTAACAGGTTTAGCCTAACTTTTATCTGTGAGATTGTTCCATGTAGATTAATTAGCTACGATTCTTGCAAATTGTGATGTATATAATCTCTCTTAAGAAATTGTATCTGACCTTCAGGAAAGACTCAAATGAACAATTATAAAATATAAATTATGAGACAGATAACAGCAAACAAATAACTTATAGTTACAACATCCACTTCCATTGCTGCATATCAAAATGAGCAAGAAATGTATTCTAAAAATGCTTCTCCATGGGAAGATGTTTAAAATTTGAGGCAGAAACATTCTCTTTGCTATGGATCTTTGCAGCTAGAAAAGATATAATTCATTAGCTTTAATATCATTTCAAATAAGAATTATAAGAGGAAATATTGGCTCTAACCTTTCTTGAAATTTGTTCAGAAATTTTAGACATGGTCTTTCTTTTCTTCCCAGTATATCCACTCTTCTTTGAGAAGAATGGAAAAGGGAATAAGATGAAACAAGCCACCAAGAAATGATGAGAGAATGACAAGGTCAGTGATCGTTAAAATGTTCTTATTTGGAGCTTGGTTCTATGTTCCTTTAACTCTCCAAATATCATTTCCAGCATTGCTTACCATTGGCTGTTTAAGCCCATGTCACACTGAACCAACGGATGCAAAGAGGATGTAAAACGGACAAAAAGCCTTGCCATCCGTTGGTTAACGTGATGTATCCATTCTGTACTCACTGCCTCCGTTTTGCTTCCTCTCTATCCGTCCAGCATCCGTTTATGGACGTTTCATCCGCTCCAAAAGTTTTGGGCTGCCTAAAACTTTTGCACGGAAAATGTATCCAATTCGTCCGTTTTGCATCCGCTACGCATCCGCTACGCATCCGCTACGCATCCGTTACGCATCCGTTACACATCCGCTATATCCGCTAGGCATCCGCGATGCATCCGCGCAATGCGCATCCGCCCGGACGCAGGGAGAAAGTGGAACGGACGCCGAACAGATGCAGAACGGAAACAAAGCATTTAAAGCGGAAAAAACGTTCGCAGAGGGGATCTATCTCGGATATTAAGGATGTCTAGAGGATGCCTAGAGGATGCCAAGAGGATGCCTAGAGGATGCAAAGGGACACCTACACTGCCTATAAAAAGGGGGAGCAACTCGTCTGCATCTCACTTTCAGATCAGCAGCCCACCTCTGCAGACCTCTGCAGCCTTCATCTGACTCTTCCTCTTCCACAGCATCCAGTCATGTCCACTGTGGATTGTACCACAGTCTTTTTGGCAGCCACCATCCTTCTGCAACAGTATGAAGCCATCTACAGGCTCTGTGAACTCTACTATGGGAAGAAAAAGAGGCGGCTAAGAAGCGTCTGGGTCTGAAAATGGATTGGGAGAAGAGCAGAGTACGGACTGTACAACAATCTGATGGTGGAGCTCAGGAACGAAGACACTCGGGTGTTCCAGAACTTCATGAGGATGCCTCCAGCCATGTTTGATGAAGTTGTGCAGCGCCTGACACCCAGGTTGACCAAGGCAAACACCAACTTCCGGCCCAGCCTCGAACCTGGGCTCAAGGTGGCACTCTCTCTGCACCACCTGGCCTCAGGGACCACCTACAAAAGCATGCAGTACAGCTGGAGGGTGCCACACAACACCATCAGCATTGCGGTCAGAGAAGTGGTGCAGGCATCATCGAAGAATACAAGGAGGAGCTCCTCCAGTGCCCCTCCACTGAAGAAGGCTGGAAGCAAGTTGCAGAGCAGTGGTATCAGAGGTGGAACTTCCCACACACCGTTGGAGCCATCGATGGCAAGCACGTGGCCTGCAAAGCTCCAGCCAAGTTGGGGTCCACTTATTTCAACTACAAGGGCTTCTTCAGCATCATCCTCTTCGCCATGGTCGATACTGACTACAAGTTCATGTACATTGATGCTTCAGGCTACGGCTCATTTTCAGATGCCCAAGTATACAGCGCCAGTCACCTCAAGGAGGGGCTGGAAGGCAACCTCATCATGGGCTTCCCAGATCCAGACCCCCTGCCCAACGACACGCAAGTTGTGCCCTACTTCATCGTGGGGGATGACGCCTTTTCCCTCAGAACCTACCTCATGAAGCCATACACTTCCAGACTCCTGACCCGTGAAGAGAGGATCTTCAACTACAGGCTGTCCAGGGCAAGGCGGGTGGTGGAGAACGCCTTTGGCATCCTGGCCAACAGGTTCCAGGTACTTCTCACCACCATGCAGCATCTCCCAGAGACCATGAGGAGGATCGTGGAAGCTTGTTGCATCCTGCACAATCTCATGCGCACCCGCTACCCAGTCTTGCAGAACAGGCTCGTGGACCGTCAACAAGGCAATGGGGACATGGAGCCTGGGGAATGGAGGCAAAGGCAAAACCTGATCGACACTCAGGATGTGCAAGGCCATTCAGGATGTGCAAGGAAGGGAAGAAGCAGCGCAACCTCCTGAAACACTGGTGCAACTCTCCAGCTGGAGCAGTGGAGTGGCAAGACAGGATGGTAGATGCTTAATGGATGCTTCCTTCAGCCTGTCTCATCACACGGATGAGATTGGGCCATGTATGTTTGGTTGGCCTACAATGAACAGGGCGTTTAATAAAGAGTTGTGTTTGTGTTGACATGTGTGGATGATTGATTACATTATTATTGATAATAAAGGGCCATAGTTGTGGCACCTGGGAGGGTGGACCATACAGTCCCACTATGTTTGCCCTGGAGGTTTATGTATCCCACAGCTATTAGCCATCCCAAAGGTATCCCTGCTCATTCCACAGGTATCCCTGCCCACCCCACTGCTATCTTAACCCATCCCACAAGCTTGCAAAGGCTTAAGCCAATTCTAAAAGTTTCCACCAAGACTTTATTAAAAAAAAGCAACGAAGCAAGTGTGTGAATCAAAGATAAACTTTATTGAACAACAAGCTGTAAAAAAAATATGACCCAAATCAAGTGTCCAAATAAAGTCCACAGGTAGCCAGCTAGCCAGTCTCTGGCACTCTTCTTGGTCACTCGGAGGTGTGCCCAGTCTCAGGGGTGAAGGGTCCAGGTGCTATGGTGGTGGGTGGTGCTGGAGTGCCTGGCCTCAAGAGGACAACAGGGGACGGTGTGTTGAGAAAGGTCTCGGACAGCTGGCTCAGCCCTGCGATGCTGAGAGGTCCTTCCTCCATGCCATGGGGTGTCAGCCCCAATACTGATGACAGATGTACCGAGGCCGGGCTTGGCTGTGGGGTGGAGGAAGGAGTAGTGTAGTGGGGCTGTCTGGTCTGCAGCTGGGTGAGGACTGTCGTGGGTGGCATCGCTGTCGTGGGTGGCATCATTGGCGTGGGTGGCATCGCTGTTGTCGGTGGCATCATTGGCGTGGGTGGCATCGGTGGCATCAGTGAAACAGGTGGCAACGGTGTCGCCCGATGACTCTGTGCCTGGACTTGGAAGGGCTGCTGCCTGTGCTGCTGAACCTCCTGGTAGCCGTAGCCCTGGTAGGTGAGGGCCTGTGGGAAGCCTTGGAATGGGAGGGACATCACCTGGGGTGGAGGAGCAGGCCTGGACTGGGTGGGAGCAGGTTCCTCTGGGTCTGGAGGGTTGTAAAGCAGCTTGGTGATCCGGTCCTTCACCACCTGGTACTGTGGATCCGCCATTTCCTTGAGGGTCTGGTTGACATAGGTGAGGAAGGGCTTGCGGTTGGAGGATGAGGAGTCAGTGCTGACCAACTGAGAGAGGAGATCTATGCTGGTGCGGATGGTGTCCCTGATCTCCAGCAGGACATTGTGGCTCTGCCCCTCCAGCTGTCCGGCTCTCTGCCTTTCTGCGGAGGCGGAGCTGTGGGGGGTGGATGCGGGTAGGACTGTGGTGGACTCAATGTCTCCTTTCTCCCACTGCACCAAGGAGTCCTCTACGCACTCCACCATGCTTACCACACCTGTCCGTGGGTTCTCCGCCATGGCACGCTCCACAGAAACCTGCCTGCAGACAGGGACTGACTCTCGGCCAGAAGAGGACTGGGTGGCAGCAGGCTGCTGGAGAGAGAGGGAAGTGAGAGGGGCTGCTGGTGCTCCTCGGTGGCGGATCTCACCCTCCAGGAAGCTGCACCTGGCCATGACGTAGGTGTCTCTGTCTGTCAGCTTCACAGTGGCCTGGCCAGATTTCTTCAGGTGCAGCTTCCCGTACCAGGTGTGCATATGTTTCCACCAGCCGAGGACCACCTCCGAAGTGTAACCCATACTCTCTGCCCTCTCTCTCCAAGCAGCCTGCTTCCGCTTGGTGTCCCTCTACAGCCGGTGTCCCTTCCGCCACAGATAGTCATTCTCTCTCAGCCACTCCAGCACCTCATCCTAGTGCGTCTCCGCAATGGAGTATTGCCTCCTCTCCCATTGTCGCATACGCCTCTTCCTCCCTTTGGCAGGACCAGATGGGCCCTCATCAGAGGGGCTCTCAGGTAGTAGGGGCTGCTCCTCCACACCACCAGCAGCAGCAGCACCAGCAGGATCATCATCATCATCATCATCATCATCCTCACCAGCAGGATCATAATCATTATCATCATCCTCACCAGCAGGATCATAATCATCATCATCATCCTCACCAGCAGGATCATAATAATAATAATAATAATAATAATAATAATAATAATAATAATAATAATCATCATCATCATGAACACCAGGACCAGGATCAGCAGCAGTAGAGTAAGCACCAGCAGGGCCAGCAAGTCCAGGAGCACGAGCAGGACCAGGAGCACGAGCAGGACGAGCAAGACCAGGAGCACGAGCAGGACGAGCAAGTCCAGGAGCACGAGCAGGTCGAGCAGGTCGAGCAGGACCAGGAGCAGCTTCAACAGAGTAAGCAACAGCAGAAGCCCCAGCACCAGCAGAAGCACCACCGCCTGGAGCAGCTTCAGTAGAAGCCCCAGCAGAAGCAGAAGTCAGGGGCAGGGGGCGGGAGGTTGGCCCTGTCCCTCTTGCCAGGGATGGCGGCAGGTTGCTGAGGCTTTCTCTTCCTCCCCATGGTTGTGGGGTTGCTGGCTGGCAGGGAGGCTGGCAGGCACCAAGGCTGGCAGGAAGCCTGGCAGGAAGGCAGGCAGGCAGGCAGGCACCAAGGTTGGCTGGAAGGCAGGCTGGCAGGACAGGCAAGGAACTCGAAGTGTCCAGCAGCAGGTCTTTCCTTGGAATGCTGGCCTTTATATCTGGGGGGCTTACATAATACTTCCTCCCCGCATGCGCAATTAATGCGCGACATCCGTTCCGCTTCCGCTGTGCATCCGCTTGGCTTCTGCTGTGCATCTGCTTTATCCACTAGGCTTCCACTGTGCATCCGCTTCATCCGTTCGGCGTCCGTTCTGCATCCGCTGTATCTGTTCCGCGTCCGCTTTGCTGAGGCCCCCCAGAAGCCCTGTGGTTGCACCATCCATTCTCATCCGCTTCCATCCGCTGGGCTTCCGTTCCGCATCCGCTTTCCATCTGCCCTGCGTCCTCCCCGCGTCTGTGTTATCCGCTCCGGTTATGCAAATTTTTGCCCCTTTTGAGAGCGGATAACAACGGATGGAACATTTTTCTCATCCGTTGTGTCCGTTTTGCATTCGTTGGCCAGTGTGACATGGGCTATAATGGGAACTGCACTCAAGCAAAATTCACAGTGAGAAATTTCTTCTTCCAGGATATAGGGTAGGCACAGATATGACATGTGAATATAATCTTCAAGGTACCTACCAAAACAAAGGGCTAGTTCTTTCTAAGGAGCTCAATTTTTTCTAGATTGGAAGTTTGAAACTTGATTGTTCTAAATTCAATAAAATCTAGGACTAAATCTAGTTTCAAAAGCATAAATTTTTCTGAATGCAAAAGCAATAATGGAAACAATGCTTTCAAAATGATCGAGATGCAGAAATACATTTATGTAGTCAAAAGATTTGTAGACTATAACCTCTGTAGAATTTAAAGCAACAGTATTACAAGAAACTATTAAAGCTTGGAATTTCAGTTTCCAAGGAATTATGAAACAAATCCTATAGAAATCAGGCTGGAACTGCATAATTATTGAACTGTTTTAAATTCTGGATGTTGTGAATGATATAATTAAGTAAATTAACTATAATAATATAAGCTCAACCTCGTAGAAAAGCAAAGTAAGTTTTATGGATGCTATTTAATTAGGAACTGCATGAAAACTATAATTCTAAGACGAGTTCTCTGAAGACTTAAGGATGTTTGCCAAGTCCTGGAACAAAATGGATTTTTGAAAATGCACACAAATGTTGACTGGGAATGGATACATCTATTCTGTATTTTGAAAGTGATAAACACCCAGCACACAAACATGTATTCATACTGCAGTGGTGGAGTTTATTTTTGAAATGACCACTAGTTATGGCCACTAGCTGAATGGTTAACAAACACTTTTTGGGGGAGGGAAACTTAAAGTCAGTCTTGACTTCTACTGACTACCTGGACAGGTTCCTATAGTTTACTCGGCAAGATTTCCAAAGTGATTTGCCATTGGGTGCTTCCTGGGGCTGAAAGTGAATGACTGGCCCAAAGTCATCCAGTTGATTTCATTTTTAAGGTGGGCTAGAGCTTTCTAATTTCTAATCTAATGCTATATCAGACCTGCTGTAAGTAAAAACAACTTGGTACAAATGTCTAATTATTTGTATAAAAATGGCTATTTTTATGAAAATTAAAAGAAAAATAGCTAAGTTCTTCTTTGTGACACTTTGCTTTGCCAAGAGAGGATTTGTTAATGGCCAAGCTGTATTTTGAGCAGAGATTTATTATCACCTTCCCAGTCAATTAAAATTCCTGATATTACTAAGGCAAAATTCAATCAAGGTTAATTGGGGCTTCTGAAAACAGCTTTTCCAAAGGGAAATAACTCTGGGATGTACATCCTTGGAGTAGGAGTGATTTGTCAGCTTTAAATAACTTTCAGAACAGCATATTGCTGGTATAAATAGAATTCTTCAGACTTTAAATGCTTGTTGTTTTTGTGTTGAATATATTTCTATTATAATTTATCATAATTACTTTGTTGTTCTTTTTCTGTCTTTTCTATTCTCCTAAAAGGAAGAAGAAACAATAACAATGACAAAACACAGAAAAGAAGACACTGAGTCATCATACTTTTCAGTTATACCATGAGTGGTTTGATAGGAAATCAACATGTAAGGTTTGTCATTCCACCACTATTTCACTTAATAAGTAGGGCTTTTCCTTTTCTCATTCTGTATTCAAAAGGACAGGTTACATTTTGGAAAACTAATTTAGAAATGGGAAATGTTTGGGTCACCAGATGTAGCCCTGTCCCATACAAGGTGCTAGGAGTCCAGGAACATCTAGAGGCCATACATTCCTTTACCCAGCTTAGTCAGACTATATCACCTGGAGCATGTTGGCAGGCTTCATGGAAATTATAAATACAAAGCTTTATTTGATCAGCCTTTATGATAAAAAAGACAAACATTTTGATACATCAACTCATTATTGGGAAGGTGAAAAATTAGGAAAATAAACAACATTTCTAATGAAAAATTTTGCACAGTTGTATGACTCAGTGAAGATATTTGGCTACCTGATATGTGTGGGGTTAGCATCCCTCAAAAAGTAATACATTAAAAGTTATCAGCATAACCTTCATATTGTAGATAATCAGGAACATCATGAAATGGACACCATATAATAACAATAGTAAGGATTTCTACCTCTCTAGATTGACAAAGGCAAAACCTGGAAATGTATGGAGGGGACATGATTAAAGAAGACAGACTGCTAACAAGGAAAAAGAAAGAAGGAAAAATGCAAATAGTATGCTATTAAAATGTCACTCAGGTTTGCCACTATTTCCACCCCCATCCCCCCAGTGTCAAGGTCCATTGTGAAGTACTTGAAGAAAACATCATGGACCATATCACAAATTGCAGGCCATGTAAGCCAGCCACTCACAAAGCAGTCTTAAAGAGGGATAAATAATCATTTCAGCAGCTTGATTTGTCAGGATTTGCCAGACGCTGTTAACTGTGTAGTAATAGTCCATTGCCAACAAAGAATTAAAAAAAATGAAGAAAAATAATAAGGGGAAAACCTGAATTGCATGAGGGTTCAATTTACTTCTCACAATATCCTGTTGTACACATTGCCAGCTGACAGGATTTTGTTTTTTCTAAATGCTGCTTTCTGCACTTTTCAAGAGTGAAATTTCTCTTTGCTTTATGTTTGAGCTGTGTGCACATATTTTAAAATTAAAAAAGAACCAAATCCAATATAATAATAGTCTTTGGATGCAAATGCTACATTGGAGGAGAGAAAGGGAGTATGTGAGAGAGACAGTCAGAATGAGAATGAGTGGGAGAGACAGAAAGAAAGATGTTGTTTTCCAAAAAGAAAGAAGCTAATGTTTAGAATTGACTATGTAATTAAATAATGAAAGTAGAAAGAGTCTTCAGTAGATAATTTCTAATTAATTCTCTGTATCCCTCATGGAAAAGAATCACAATTCCAAGACAAAAGAAGCTGGCACATCTTGAAGGAAAGACTAACTAAAGCCCCTGTCACACTGCACCAACGGATGGAAAGAGGATGTAAAACGGAGAGAAACACTTGCCATCCGTTGATTAACGCGATGCATCCGTTCTATACTCATTGCATACGTTTTGCTTCCTCTCTATCTGTCCAGCATCCGTTTATTGATGTTTCATCTGCTCAGAAAGTTTTGAGCTGCTCAAAACTTTTGAGCGGAAAATGTATCCAATTCATCCATTCTGCATCTGCTAGGCATCTGTTCTGCATCCGTTATGCATCCGTTACGCATCCGCTATATCCGCTAGGCATCCGTTCCGCATCCGCGCAACTCCATCTGCTCCAGCAGCAAACGGACGCAGGGAGGAAGCGGAACGGACGCGGAACGGATGCAGAATGGATGCCTAGCGGATGCAGAAGCATGTAAAATGGAAAAAACGTTCGCAGAGGGGACCTATCTCGGATATTAAGGATGTTTAGAGGATGCCTAGATGATGCAAAAGGACACCTAGGGGAAAACCTATGCTGCCTATAAAAAGGGGGAGCAACTCATCTGGATCTCACTTTCAGAACAGCAGCCCTGCTGCAGACTTCTGCAGCCTTCATCTGCCTCTTCCTCTTCCACAGCATCCAGTCATGTCCACTGTGGATCGTAACAAAGTCCTTTTGGCAGCCACCATCCTTCTGCAACAGTGCGAAGCCATCTACAGGCTCTGTGAACTCTACTACGGGAAGAAAAAGAGGCGGCCAAGAAGCGTCTGGCTACGAAGATGGTTCACCAGAAGAGCAGAGGACGGACTGTACAACAAGCTGATGGTGGAGCTCAGGAACGAAGACACTCGGGCATTCCAGAATTTCATGAGGATGCCTCCAGCCATGTTTGATGAAGTTGTGCAGCAGCTGACACCCAGGTTGACCAAGGCAAACACCAACTTCCGCCCCAGCCTGGAACCTGGGCTCAAGGTGGCACTCACTCTGCGCCACCTGGCCTCTGGGACCACCTACAGGAGCATGCAGTACGGCTGGAGGGTGCCACCCAACACCATCAGCATTGTGGTCAGAGAAGTGGTGCAGGCCATCATCGAAGAATACAAGGAGGAGCTCCTCCAGTGCCCCTCCACTGAAGAAGGATGGAAGAAAGTTGCAGAGCAGTGGTATCATAGGTGGAACTTCCCCCACACCATTGGAGCCATCGATGGCAAGCATGTGGCCTGCAAAACGCCAGCCAACTCAGGGTCCTCTTATCACAACTACAAGGGCTTCTTCAGCATCATCCTCTTCACCATGGTTGATGCTGACAACAAGTTCATGTACATCGATGCTTCAGGCAACGGCGCATCTTCAGATGCCCAGGTATACAATGCCAGTCACCTCAAGGAGGTGCTGGAACGCAACCTCATCATGGGCTTCCCAGATCCAGATCCCCTGCCCAACAACACACAAGATGTGCCCTACTTCATCGTGGGGGATGACGCCTTTTCCCTCAGAACCTACCTCATGAAGCCATACACTTCCAGACTCCTCACCTGTGAAGAGAGGATCTTCAACTACAGGCTGTCCAGGGCAAGGCGAGTGGTGGAGAATGCCTTTGACATCCTGGCCAACAGGTTCCAGGTACTTCTCACCACCATGCAGCATCGCCCAGAGACCGTGAGGAGGATCATGGAAGCTTGCTGCATCCTGCACAATCTCATGCGCACCCGCTACCCAGTCTTGTAGAACAGGCTCATGGACCTCCAACAAGGCAATGGGGACATGAAGCCTGGGGAATGAAGGCAAGGGCGAAACCTGATAGACATTGAGGTTGTGCAAGGCCCCAACAGAGCCTCACGTGAAGGGAATAAGCAGCGCAACCTCCTGAGACAATGGTGCAACTCCCCAGCTGGAGCAGTGGAGTGGCAAGACAGGATGATAGATGATTAATGGATGCTTCCTTCAGCCTGTCTCATCACACGGATGAGATTGGGCCATGTATGTTGGGTGGGCCTACAATGAACAGGGCGTTTAATAAAGAGTTGTGTTTATGTTGACATGTGTGGATGATTGATTACATTATTATTGATAATAAAGGGCCATAGGTGTGGCACCTGGGAGGGTGGATCATCCAGTCCCACTATGCTTGCACTGCAGGTTTATCTATCCTACAGCTATTACCCATCCCAAAGGTATCCCTGCCCATCCCACTGCTATCTCAATCCATCCCACTGCTATCTTAACCCATCCCACAAGCATGCAAAGGCTTAAACCATTTCTAAAAGTTTCCACCAAGACTTTATTAAAAAAAAGAAATGAAGCAAGTGTGTGAATCAAAAATAGACTTTATTAACAATAAGCTATAAAACAAAAATGAGTCTCTGGCACTCCTCTTGGTCACTCAGTCTCAGGGGTGAAGGGTCCAGGTGCTGTGGAGGTGGCTGGTGCTGGAGTGCTTGTCATCAGCTCCTCCAGAAGCAGAAGCAGCAGAAGCCCCAGCCCCAGAAGAGTGAGCCCGTGCTGCAGAAGCCCCAGCAGAACCAGAGTGAGGGCCAGGGGGCGGGATGGTAGCCCTGTCCCTCTTGCAAGGGCTGGCAGCAGATGGCTGAGGCTTGCTGTGCTTCCGCATGGTTGTGGGGTTGCTGGCTGGCAGGGAGGCTGGCAGGAACCAAGGCTGGCAGGAAGGCCGGCAGGCAGGCAGGCACCAAGGCTTGCAGGAAGGCTGGAAGGCAGGCTGGCAGGCTGGCAGGCAGGCACCAAGGCTGGAAGGAAGGCTGGCACCAAGGCTGGCAGGAAGACTGGCAGGGAGGCAGGCACCAAGGCTGGCAGGAAGGCTGGCAGGCAGGCAGGCACCAAGGCTGGCAGGCAGACATGAACCAAGGCTGGCAGGAAGGCAGGCAGCAAGGCTGGCAGGCAGACTGGCTGGCAGCAAGGCTGGCAGGCAGGTAGGCACCAAGGCTGGCAAGGAGGCTGGCAGGGAGGCTGGCAGGCAGGCAGACAGCAAGGCTGGCAGGGAGGCTGGCAGCAAGGCTGGCAGCAAGGCTGGCAGCAAGGCTGGCAGCAAGGCTGGAAGCAAGGGTTGCAGGCAGGCATGCAGGCAGGGCAGGCAAGGCTGTCAATCCGTCCGGCAGAAGGTCTTTCCTCTGAATGGTGACATGCTTCCGAGCTGCTTCCCTTATATCCGTGAGGCTTACGCAATGCATCCTCCCCGCATGCGCAATTAACGCTAGGCATCCGTTAGGCTTCCGCTGTGCATCTGCTTTGCATCCGCTTCATCCGTTCCGCGTCCGCTTTGCTCAGCCCCCCCAGAAGCCTTGCGGATGTGCCATCCGTTCCCATCTGCTTCCATCCGCTAGGCTTCTGTTCCGCATCCGCTTTCCATCCACCCTGCGTCCTCCCCGTGTCCGTTCCTTTCCGTGTTATCCACTCCGGTTATGCAAATTTTTGCCCCTTCTGAGAGCGGATAACAACGGATGGAACATTTTTCTCGTCCGTTGTGTCCTTTTTACTAACGTTTTGCATCTGTTGGGCAGTGTGACAGGGCCTTAAGCAGCAATGTTCGATATGAAAGGTAGTGTATGTTGAAAAACAAGCAATTCAATCTGTAGTTTCATTAGGGATATACACATGAATGAGAGCAGGAGAAAGACTGTGCAGCATTTGAAATCCATTGTGGAAATATGGTTTTAAGAAGCAAGTAATGTTTAGTACGAAGAAAAATGCAAACTAGGAGAACAGAAAAAGCAAATGCAAACACCAACATTTATTCTTATGTTGAACTGGATTCAAAAGGCTTAAGAACTGTGACAACCTGCTGACTGTGTGGAGATACCTGGATAGTTTTATTGACAATTATAAATTGCCTCCTGTGATTTTTTAAAAATCCTGGGATTTCCAAACAGCCTCATCTGTAAATTAACTATTTTTTATTTTATTTTATTTTATTTTATTAGATATTTTATTGTTTTATAACATAAAGTTAAAATAGATGCTGCCACAAAGCTAAGCTATGGACCCTTGTTAAGGATAGAATAGTTCTGATTAAACATAGTGGAATTTATATATAGATAAAGATAGTACAATTTGTATAAAATTTATACAACTATGAGAAAGTGAGTAGAATAAGGGTTGTTCTAGCTCAGGGGTGTGAAACGCAGGGCCTGGGAATGCAAGGCCCACAGAATGCTTAGATTTGGCCCACAGGACCATCCTGGAAACAGTGAAGGATCGGTCCATTATGCCTTTACCAGCAAAAACAGAGCTCGGGGAAGGGGCATGCATGTCCTCCCCAAGTGCCATTTTTGCTGGCAGAGGGTTGCAAGGGGCCATTGCAGCCGAAAATGTAGCTCAGGAGCCCATTTTCTCTGGCAGAGTGCTCGGGCTGCCATAGGCACCCCCCAACATGAGTGACATCATGCCGGCCATGCCCAACTTGACCATGCCTCCCCAAGGTCAAACACAACCCTGATGCGGCCCTCAATGAAATTGAGTTTGATATTCCTGTTCTAGCTGATCAGGAAAGGACTCATGTTCTTATGTGCACTGCAAAATTAAAGAAAATGGTTTCAGATTTCATGTTACAGCTTGAAGATGCTTTTCTATTTACTTCTTTTTCTTTGCACAGTACCACTTTGAAAGCTTCCGTGTGAAAACAAGTTTATGGGAAAAGGACAGTTACATTTGACTTGGTGAATTTATTTGACTATAAAACTTGAAATAAGGTTTGTGAATGCTGTACAGCACAGGTACAGCTAGAAAAGAGTAGATAAGTTGATGCTGGAACCCAAAGTGTGATTCAGAAAGCCCTGCCTTTCTCTTCTCATAAGCACAGCAAATGCAACAGTAAGTGCTGTCACTGCCTGCCATCATGTGTGCTGAAACCCATATGGGGAATATTTGGGGAAAAGCAATCTGGAACAAGCTGGGCCTGAAGCAAAAAAATTAAAATTAAAAACAATCTGTCTTATTCTGGAGTTCTATGTTCAGAATTTGCAGTCTGATTTGTTTAGTCCTCAGTAATAGCAGGTATAGTATTACCTACCTTCTCTCCCCATCCTTCTAGTTTCTGATTATTGAAAAACCCAAGGCAGAATTCTGGGAAAATGGCAAATGGCAAAAATAAACAATGGACATATGTTTATGACAAACTATCAATCTACCGTATGTATACACAGCACACGGCATACTGGAAAGATTTAGATGACCTCTGAAGAGAAACTGGATATAGATAGACTCATATGTGGGAGGCTTCATGTACTACACGGGTGTCAAACTCGCAATATCCATAGACTCATATGTGGGAGGCTTCATGTACTACACGGGTGTCAAACTCGCAATATCCATGTTGCCATCACATGATGTATTGCGATGTTTCCCCGCTTCGTGGAGCTGGAATGGGCATGGCCAATGCATGATGCATCTGGCCCATGGACTACCAGTTTGACACCCCTGATATACTAGAAGGACTATGACGATCTGTCATTATCCCTTCCAGACAGAGGTGGTATTCAGCAGGTTCTGACAGATTCAGGAGAACCAGTAGCAGAAATTTTGAGTAGTTCGGAGAACCGGCAAATATCACCTTTGACTGGCCCCGCTCCCATCTATTCTCTGCCTCCTGAATCCCAGCTGATCGGCTGAGTCTTTTGTTGCCCTGCACAGGAGAATGGAGCTGGAAAGCAGGTTAGTGGGGTGGGGAGGAAATGGGGATTTTTCAGTATCCTTCCCCTGTCATGCCCACCAAGCCATGTACACAGAACTGGTAGTAAAATTTTTTGAATCCCACCACTGCTCCCAGTGCTGACCTTAGTTCTGACCTTGGGGTTAATATAGCTAATTTCTCATTTGAAATGAGAAAAAACTGTTATAGGCTATTACAGGCTTCTATTTACATATGTTACCATATACTTTGGTACCATGTTTAATCTACAAGCATATTGGTACCCTATGGCTATTATTAAGTGTTGTACCTTATGATTCTTGACTCTTGATGAATGTATCTTTTCTTTTATGTACACTGAGAGCATTTTCACCTTGTGTTTCCAATCACACTTGGCCAATAAAAAAGTCTATATAATCTATCTATCTATCTATCTATCTATCTATCTATCTATCTATCTATC